>JAKOOJ010000002.1:171638253-172838253 GCA_022577455.1 Arizona elegans
TTTTACACAATACATGTGAATAACTGATTTCTATAGAACACACTTAGGAATCTAACAAAGTGAAATAAGGATGGCCTAATTTGTAGCTCACAGTGCAGCATTATATGGTGCTAATGTTAAAATGCTCGTAAGGCAGGGGTGAAATCCAAATATTTTTACTACCGGTTCTGTGGGCATGGCTTGGTGGGTGTGGTGTGGCTTGGAGGGCGTGGCTTGGTGGACATGGCAGGGGAAGGATACTGCAAAATCTCCATTCCTTCCCCACTCTAGGGGAAGGATACTGCAAAATCTCCATTCCCACCCGGCTCTGGAGCCAGCCAGAGGTGGTATTTGCTGGTTCTCTGAACTACTTAAAATTTCCGCTACCGGTTCTCCAGAACCTGTCAGAACCTGCTGGATTTCAGGGTCTTAAGGGACCCTGTCCACCCCTGAATTCATCCAAATCTGCTTTGTCTTCAAGGCCTTGGGGGAAAAACTTTCCCTTCAGTTTGCCCTAGAGACACCCTGATCAAGGCGCCTGATTACTTACAGAAGTAATTTACTTACAGAAAGCCCTGCTTGCACCTTTGTGCAATTACTTTACAAGTCTTTGAGTTACAGCAGCAGCAGCAACAACTGTTGATAGTGCTTCCCCTCTCCCTGTACAGCCTGCTTTGACTTCCTATGGCTGAAAGTGCTAGCAGGACTGAAAGCTATGCTGAAAATCAGCACCCCTTTTAAGGCCAGCGACAAATGTTCTATTTGTTTGGTGCTGAACTAGCCCTGGGTTTGACACAGCGATCTTAGCCACAAGGTCAACACAACCAGTCTCTCATCTCAAAGCTGGAATGCGTATTGTACATATGAACTCTGTGAGGAAGACTCTTCATCTTTCAGGCATGAGAACGAGAATATAAAAAGGGGACCAAAGGTCCTTTCCGGCTGTAGCTATGAATTTAGAATTATGCTATGTTAGGAAGAAAGGTGAACGTGTATTTAATATCATTCAAGGAAAAAGTCTTTGAGAAACTTTGGAGTAGAGAAATGGTGAAGAGAAAGCTTCAGTACCTCCCTTTCTTTCAAATTCTGTCTTAACACATCTTTGCTTTTGTGGTTTGTTAACATGTGCATTCTTGCACTTATTAATATATCCTGGATAATTTGATCCTTAGTAGTCATAGTTCTATTGAGATTGCCAGATCACATGTGATAAACTTCTGCAATCAGGAGCTTTTCAGGGATTTTTGACTACAAGTCCCATCTTTGGCATAGTTGACTGAAAATCGAGTTCAACACAAGCAGCAGATTCGAGGAATCTACTAAAAAGCTTATTCTGGCTATGGAAGCTCAAAGATCATGTCTGGGTGTTAAAACTACAATGTCTTGGGCAGGAGACATTTTTTGCTCCAACTAGAAAGCTCTGAATTTAGGGCATCTGCAAATATTAATTGCTTTCAATTGATCTATCATTTTTATGAGCAAACTTAGTGTAAATCTAAAGGACTGATATTAATACATACAAGAATTGTAAGCTAGATCTGGGAGTTTAAAAAATATCTGGACAAACCACTTCTAAATGTTTGCCAAGAAAATGACATTGATTTCTCTATATAGTTACCTAGAAGTCTAGCTAAGCTCAAAGGAATCTTTAATCACATTGTAACTCTTCTAGGAACATCCTTCTAGGAGACAATAATTTAGTTTCAGCGTATGGTGGCGCCATTGACAGTTCTTTAGGGGAATCAACCTTACACTGTAAAATATAGTCTCCAAAATGCATCCTTAAATAGAGTTCCTCCAACTTTTTAATTTCTGAATAACAATTCCTTTAAAACTTTTCCTTTGCATTTCACAGAAGCATCAGATCTCCTGCAAATTCTCTAAAAGACAAATGGAATCTAGTCTGTAAATGAATTGTATTCAGAAAATATTTAATATAGAATAGTAAAAATAACTAGATCTCCCACATCACTGCTTAGAAATCTTTTGATCATGGTTGCATTCACACAAATTTAATTTAACCAGAGTTTATTCAAATCAATTTTCTGGCTTGCAAAACACATTAAACCGTATATTAGCAATATGAATTTGATTCACACAACATACCAGGGAAAATCTGGTTTTGCAACCTATACCTGCAAATATATTTTTGTGGAAAGTAGATAGGGTATTTCTATACAAAAGTAAATGAAGTGAGTTTAATTACATTAGTTTTATTGCCAGGACTAAAATACTTCCAGTGTGACATAATAAAGCAATAAAGAAGCCATTCTCTGTTGAATACAGTAGCTCAAGAGAAAAGGAATCCTTCAGAACTTGATTAAATAGTTATTTTTTAAATAGATTTATCTATAGCCACTGAGTGTTTTATTCTGCCATGGCTGATTTCAGCCCAGTTCAGCTACCTATACACTTTAGATTCTTTTTCAATAGTCACATGGCCATGAGACAAAGGTGCTAATATAAGATTAAATCAACATATTCATCTAAGGACAGGCTCATAGTATCATTCATTTCTTCAGCTCTTTTTTTTTTTTTGTGTATAGTATTAATCTTTAACCCAGGTAGGCCTCCTTGAATGAAAGACTATTAGATTTAGGATATCTTAAGATTCTAGATATTACTTGGGAAGTGAAAAAAAACCCATTATTATTGGAAGGAGGCAGTAATAAACTACTCCTGAAGAGCAAGCTTGTCTTAGTGACCCTATGTTTCTCTTTTTCCATCCCAGTTTATTGTGTGTTGTGTTGTAATATTGATTGTAGCAATAAATAGCAATCTCTCTAGTTATCTCAGCTTTGTTCTCTCTTCTCCGCTGCTGAACTTGTGCAAGCTGAATTAGTAGATGTTCACTGAGTTTCCAATTTTCTTCAACATTCTTCACCCATCTTTGGAATTTCACACCCCGTGTAAGAATTTGAAATTCAAGTGCCATCTTTCTCCTGTCTCTTCTAAATTTCTTGCTGAATGCAAACAGGATAGCCAGTGAAAAGTTGTACAATCTGGACTTTATCCCAGGCAAAAAGCTATCCCCGGTTAACTTGAGCTTAGTCTATCTTTTCATCCTTCTGGGTACTGAGGAAAAGGGGTTAGAATTTAGTATTTGAAATTACCAAAAAGCTTCTATCTACAGTGCTAGCATTAGAATGTGGGCGAGCACTGGATAATAACTGTATTCATTCAAAAGAAGATGTAGAAATGTTATTGCTACATTCAAAAAATTGCTTACTGGTTGGATTGAGGCAGAAGTGGAAAATCTGGGACATTGTAGATATTTGTTGAAATACAACTCCCAACAGGCATGGCTAATGATTAGAGTTCCTCACTCTTAAATGGGGTCCAAATGATGTTAGAGTTTAGGACAACTACATCTGTTGTGAAATTTCCTCTGAATTTCAACTGTTTTGCTTAATTCAGTCCATTCACAGATTTTTCTTGCAACATGATTGTATTTTTTATTATTATTATTTAAATTTTTATACCGCCCTTCTCCCTCGGGACTCAGGATGGTGCACAGCCACAATAAAATACGTATATCCATAAAATTTAAAAACAATTTAAAACATATTAAATAATTTGGCCCAGATTAAAAACTAAAACATTCATTAAAATTCGTTATTAAGCCAGCCCAGCCTGTTGAAACAGTAAAGTCTTAAGGGCACGGCGAAAGGTACGTAGGTCAGGGATCATACAAATCTCTGGGGGCAATTCATTCCAGAGGGCAGGTGCCCCCACAAAGAAGGCTCTCCCCCTGGGGGTTGCCAGTCAACATTGTTTGATCAACGGCACCCTGAGGAGTCCCTCTCTGTGGGAGCGAATTGGCCGGTGGGAGGCTATCAGTGGCAGAAGGCGATCTCGTAAATACCCAGGTCCTAAGCCATGGAGTGCTTTAAAGATGGTAACCAGCACCTTGAATTATACCCGGAAGACTACCGGAAGCCAGTGCAACTCGCGGAGGAGCGGTGTTACATGGGTACGCTGTGTCACTACCATAATCACCCGCGCGGGCGCATTCTGGACCAGTTGGAGCCTCCGAGTACTCTTCAAGAGGAACCCCATGTAGAGAGCATTACAGTAGTCCAGGCGGGAAGTGACGAGGGATGAGTGACCATGCGCAAGGCGTCCAAAAAGGGACGCAACTGGTGAATCAGGCGAACCTGATAAAAAGCCCCCCTGGCTACAGCCATCACACGATCTTCTAAAGATAGCCATGCATCCAGGAGGATGCCCAAGTTGCGAGCCCTCTCTGAGGGGGCCAAGATCTCACCCCCAATAGTCAGCATTGGAACCAGCTGGCTATACCGGGACGCCGGAAATCACAGCCACTCGGTCTTGGAGGGGTTGAGTCTGAGCTTGTTTCTTCCGATCCAGATCCGCACAGCCTCCAGGCACTGGGACATCATTTTGAATGTGTCTTTAGTAAAATGCTTCTTACTACTACAACTTGAAGTTTCTGCATATACTTAAGAAGGAGCCAACTCTGTATGTCATGGAAAACACAGAATGTATAATATTGGTGTTATTCCCACACAGAGGTTTCTAAATAAAGTATCAAACTGAAATAAGACATCCCCTGATAATAAGCCCAATCGAGCTTTTGAGCGCATGGCAATAAGGCCAAGCGCTTATTTCAGGATTCAAAAAAATATACAACAGGGTCTTATTTTCGGGGAAACACGGTAACAAAGTTGGTGGCAAAATACACTGCCCTAATGAGTACACTAAGGAATACACAAAAATATACAAAGCCCTAAGAAGCTTCAATTTTATGATTTTTGTCTGTTCAACTTCATCTTCCAAAGATCTTGTGTCTTCAAGTTATTTATTTTGTAGCATAACAGTCCAGGAAGCTGTTTTCATTTGCAAGGTGGTGGACAGTGGATGTAATTATGCCTTCTGCTGAAACAGGTTGTACTGGGGTATTTTTATTGGCCAGAAAGCAAATGCTGCAAAAGAGAATGATATTTGTAGAGAGAACAAGTTTAGCTATATTAGTTATGTACTAATCATGGCAGATTTTACATTCTGAAATCCAAATTAAGCATTCTTGTTCATCTTACATTCAAATTTAGAACAGGGAGATTAAGAAGAGATTCTCCAGCAAGGGAGATTCCTATTTCCAATTTAAAAATCTCAAAATAACAAAGGTTCTATTCTCAGTCACATTCTGCTTCAAACCAGATAGCAGAATATATAGACAGAGGCTGTATTTGTGGCATCCGGTCCTAAACCATTTATTAAAACCAGCACCATGAATCCACAAATGGATCAGAACCAGTGAAGTTGCTGTAAAGCTATTAGTATATGTGACATAAACTAGTTCCCATACAATAGATACACATTTTTATATTGTCTATGGCTTTTGGACTCTCTTCAAACAACCCCTTGGAGTATATCATGCAGGAATTTTGGAAGAATAAGCAAAATATAAATCTTTGCTTTATTTTTGTTTGTTGAATTGTTTATCAAATTTATATGGTGGTCTATCTCACAAAAAGCATTTTTGAGTCTCATACAATAATATATTAAGTCAATATATAAGGACAATCATTATTAAAATTATAAAACAATCATAGAGGGACTCTGGACAGTATACAATTAAATACTAACAAATACAATATTAACCACAGACATTGACCCATCTCAGAATTTCACCAGTCCCTGGGGATCCCCGGATCTGATGGCATAACCAGATCTTGAGGACTTCCTGAACATTAACATGGATGGAACTAACCTCACTTCAGGAGGCTGGGGGAGAAGAACATTTCATAAGATAGGCACCATAGTATAGAAGACATATCTTCTGGGACCCACCAGTTAGGACCCTGTGCTATGACTTCTCTACCATATTTTATGGGACAGGCAGCTACATTTGAGAAGAAGCAGTCTCTCAGATAACCCAATCCCATGCAATGAGGGGGTCTAAAGCACTTTGAATTAGACCTGGAAGCAAAATGGCAATCAATGCAGTTTATGGGGCAGGGATATATAATCTGTGCCACTTTAGTGCCACATATAGCTAACTGCCAGATTGCTGCATCCTGCATCAGTTGAAGCTTTCAGGTACCTTTCAAGAGCAGCCTAGGACTCCTAATGAAAAAAATGAAGAAATTCCATTCTCTATTCATACCTTGAAGAATGACGATCAAGTAGGATTGCTAAAATTATTGGATTGTTAAGTGTAATACTTGTATAGGCAGGAACAGGATTATATGAATGAAGTAACCTTGTCCTACAACACCATGATTAATATTTAGAAATATTTAAGACAACACTAGACCTCCAAGCCATCCTATGAAGGAAAATCACATGCACCGTGATGATACAATGGAATTAAGCCCAATAATGTTAAAGCTGGCAATTAAATGTCTTATGGAAATATGGAAAAAGTAAAACATGAGATAAGTCATTCCAGATGCCATATTGCATTTTGTCTCTGGCAACTGAGGAAGTTGAAAAGCCAATTGATTGGTTTATTTATGGCAAAATATTGCTGTAATTATACAACAGTGCAATGTTACATGCACATGTTTGTAAGGAAATGGAAATGTCCTTATGGTCATGTGTGTACATTCATGCACTCAAACTTTTTCAACCTTGGTGCCCTCCAAATGAATGGATTTCAGTTTCCACAATTGTTAGCCCTGCTCATGCTGATCAGAAGAGGCTGAGAATTGACACGTCTGGATTAGAGAAGAGGGAATGAGCTACATATAATCAGAATCAGCAGAATCTAATTATGAGCACAAGATCATGTTGTTTGAATGCACTTTAGTTTGGTATTCTTTTGTATTTCTATAGTATAGGCTTACAGCCAGATTCACACATTGTTCTAAACCATAATGGGGATATCTTGTTATGGCTTAGCCGCGTGTTCTACAAATGTTGTCATCAATCCAGTCAAACTGTTTAGTCAACAAATCAGGTCTGTGAGCAGAGTCCCATTTTTGCACAAATACTCACTGCTAACCACTTTTCTCCCCAAAAATGGTTCCATTTTCGTTCTTTCTCAGTTTTCAGCTATGCTTTCCCATCTCTTCTTAATTGTCTGCAGTATTGTATAATCAGATCTCTGATTATATAATAACTACCTACTAACCACATTTTTGGAGTTTTCATCCTAAGGATTATCTGTATGCCAGGGAACTTCAGTTCTCTTTCAGCCTCCTACTTTTGGACAGTTAATGCCATCTAAACTATATAAGAACTGTCTCTCCTGCTAAACATCAAAAAGTAGAAATAATATACTATTAATTATATGGCATAATTATGGTATAATATAATTAACACTTAATTCTGTTCCAAAAGAATCATTGTAGGGATTATAACAAGATAATGCAATTTAAGCATTCAGAACTGCTATTGAAGTGCCAACTAATATTATAAATCAAAATTAATTAAGCAGCTAAATTTACTGCAGAGACGAGCCTTTTCATGGATCTTAACCACTTATGATGCTATTGATAAAAGCCATAATGTCAGCAAGATGGAACAGTTTTTAATTTTTCTCAGCAGGAAGTTTCCAATTTAGGGAAATTCCTCTGATCCCTGCAAATGAAGCACTGGACTATCCCTTATGATACAAAGATAAGGAAACTGTATATCTTCAGCTGTCACTGAATACCAAATCCAGCTGTCCTTGTTAGCATGATCAATAATGGGGCATTCTGGGAGCTGTAGTCTTGCAATATCTGGAAGGCTTCTGAGGCATGTCTACAAGACCAGCACATTATAATGGTGTTGATGAAAAACGCTAAGATGGATAAGCTTACCCAAACATTAAACAACACAAAAAGACTCTGCCGCTCTCTACGGGAGCTCATGGCCTGTTGTCATTGCACCCAAGCAATATTTCTAGGGAATTCAACAGGAAATAGTGGAATAACAAAAGAGAAATAAGTCATGCCTCCCTGACTCCCTCCTGTCTCATCCCTCCTCCTCCTCCTCCTTCTCCTGGAAAAGCAATTTATAAATCTGCCAGGACAGTGCAAGAATTGAGCTCATACCTTTAAATCTGTATGTTAGGAGATCTAACGAGTGATTATGGGAATTTAGGACTTGCTTTGAACAGCCTTTTTTTAAAAAAAGAAATCTGGCAGGGCTGGGATTGCCAAAGGGTGAATGAGGGGAGCGTAGGGCAGCCATGTCACATACTTCAATTCCTTTTTTTTTTTTTTTTTTTGCTGCACCTGCTAAGGTTCAGGAACCAAGAAAAGAGAATGATGAGAGCTTCACATTTCCAAACACGTTTAAGATTAGAAATGTTTCTTGGTAGCTTCTCTTTCAGCTCATTTTATTCCTTTTCTGATGCAAGCAATAATGAACACTCAAACAAAAACAAATTCTGTTTTATTAAGGGTAGACAGTAGTTTGTAAGCAGATATCTAGGACAGTACTCAGCAGCTTCCCCCACCCAACTTGGCAATGTACTTTGAGGATACTTTCTCTTCTTCAAACTTTGTTGGGTTACCATTTCCAATAGCTCCAGACAGTATGATCCATACCGGCTAAGAACTGCAAAGGATTGCAGTTCAACCCTCTAGTCCACATTTTAGAAAGGATGTTATCTTAGGAAAAGATGCAAGTAGTAGGAACCAGTGAATAAATACTATCTACAAGTTGTAGCTAAGAGTAAAAATGTCACTATGATGGCAGCATGATCCATGTAGCACACAAATGGTGCCAAACAAAAGGAAGGGACAAGGGAACAATTGAGAAACAATGGGTGGGACGGGAGTGTCAAATTCTTCTTTGCCTTTAGTTTCCTTCCTGAAATGCCTCTTCATATTTGTTTTTCTTCCAATATGATTTACTTCCAGTCTTGGAGTCTGGCCAAGGATTGGGTGGTACATACCAAAATAGTTTCAGCTTCATATGCCATACAGCTTAAAAACAGCTGGTGACTAACATGGGCAGGCGGACGATAAATACAACAAAGGCATATAGAGGGAGCAAGAACAATCCTAGAAACTACCTAGCATAAGATGCCAATGCGTCAAGTAGTTGCCCCTGTTTTGGAAGGATGACAACTGAAGTAGAAGGGTATGGAAAAAGTAAGGAAAAGTTTATAAGAATGTTGCCATCCTTGATATTGAATGAGCACCATCAGGGTTGCAAAATCCTCTAAGTCTCAGCCTTAGCATCTTTTAAGTTTCATGGACTTCATCTCCCAGAATTCTCCAGACAGCACTGAAACACTGATCTAGATTGCAAATATTCTAAGGATATTTTGAATGGCATGATTTTGATTCAATGGCAGAAGAAGAATCAGCAAAAAAATACAATGGGGTCATCAGGGTTTTTCTTTTTAATTTTTCTTTAATTGAACAAACTAACTTCAAAGCAAAGGAGTCCACATTTTTTTTAAAAAAAGTAAACAAAGTCATAAAAGCAAACAAGCATGCTTTCAGTTTTTAGATTCCCCCTCCCGCCGCCATTTGAGGAAAATGAAAATGTATTCATTTAAATTTGGAAAAGATTCCCCACAGTTGGTGTATCCTCTTTTCAAAGCACTCACTTGCATAATCCGAATACCATTCCCAAACAACTATCCTGAAGAGTAATTTAGTAATCTGGATCTATTCATAAAATTAACTATTACAAATAAAGTGAAACTCAGACTCAAAGACAAATTCATAAAGCTCTTAAAGTCATCTCTGTAATTCTAGGGGTACTGCAAACTGCAAACTATGAATTATTAGCCTGTTTGCCATGGAACAGGAGCTGTTTCAGAATGACATTATAAGCTTTTTCTGCAGAGCATTTCAAGAAAGATTTAAAGCTACACTCAAAACTTGCTTGCTTGCCTTTCCTCCCACCTCCTTCCAAGGACTGTGTGGAGGGTAGCAGTCTAGCATAGGTTTGAAGGGAGAAGTTTCCCCTCATAAAAGGACCCCCTTTTTCAGGGGGAGTGAATCAGCCACACCTGTATTTGTGGGAGCCATTCCTGGAACCTCTTGGCTCCCGGCAGCCGGAGGTCTCACTACAAAGGCACCTCAGGGAGACAAAATAGTTTCCAACTGAAAACGTCCCCCCAGGGCGGCAATTAATAACATTCCCTGTGTTCAAAGGGAAGGCGAGGCCCAGGCAAGGCAGCATCTTGTCGGGACCCGGCCTGCTGCAAACAAGAGAACCACAACTGAGAGGAAATGCTTTCTCTTGAGGGGGATGGGCATGGGACTGGGAGATGGGAGCTGCAGAGAATATGCCACAATTTCTGCCCCTGGGGCACTGCAAGGTCATCTGCCCAAGGGGATATGCCCATGCTAAAGAGGAAAGCTCTTTAGGCCTTGGGACCTATGATATACAGTGGCCTTCACTGGTCTTTTCTTTAAAATATCTGTACAAAGACAGTAAAGTTATATCTTTATTTTGGGGAGTCAACCAGTAAACATATACTTCTATTAGGCTAAGCGCATGGATCTGGGTTGATCAGAACTCTTCTTCAGGCTTGAAGATAAAAAAGAAGGAAGGATGGGGAGAGAAAAATGAAGAGACCAGGATATCCTTGGCAAAATCCTTAATTTTGCAGGCTTATTTTACTGATTAAGGCTGCCATCTCATATCTAGTTCCCAAATAAATTGCACTGGAACCCAGAAGAATTTAGTTCACACCTGACAGAAAGGCAATTCAAAAGTTAATGTCACTCAATTAAATATTACTTATTACCAACTGGAGCTTCATGATAAGTTGGTTTCCCCTCTGTATGTAGTCGAGTAGGGTGGGGTGGGAATTCCCCCCCCCCCTGTAACATAAAACCTTAGGGAGCATTTTGGTTCTATTCAAAGCTTCCTTGTGATTTTTGATTGATTCTCTATCTCTCTGTATGTTGTTATGAAGGAAACATTTAGTATTTGCCCAAAGAATCAAGCCTTCTGTTTCAAAGCCTTGTATTTGTGAAGGGACTTTAGGGAGAGAATTAAAACTAGTAAGAAATATATGTTGAAGAATAATAATGAAGAGTTCTGTGCAGATTGACAAGGAAATAATCCCTTGCCAAATTCAAAGAGGCTTAATTTCCACTAAGGCTGCTTTTGCTGGCCATTCCCATTCTGAAAATTAAACAATACTGATGCTTATGACAGAAGGGGATATAGGAAGGCAGATACAGAAACAATAGACAGAGTACTGCAGTCAGAACTACCCACTTCTACAGGATGAATGGCAGATAGTTAGTGATATGCTAAACAGGGAAACAAGAAATCTAGAGCAATCAATCAAGCACGTTTGATTGACAGCAGCATTCAGGGTTACTCAGAAAAACAAAGGCAGGGTAGGGATCAGGCCAATAATTGCAGGCCAATACAGTTTTCTGTTGCTTCAGGATGGGGGAATGACACTTCAACTTTGTAGAGAAGAAAAATCTGTAATAACACACTATGCAAAACCACTACCGGGGAAACGGGTCTTTGTTTAATACATTTGTTACTCTGTTCAGTCATATCCAATGGTGATTATTTATTTTTTGTCCATTACATTTAAATAACTGAAACAGTGCCATGCTCTTTGAATATAAGTGTCTTTCAAGAAATATTTCATGTCTGTAAGCATTGTACAAAAAAATAGATTTGGCCATGTTAATCTTCTGGCGGTCTGGCCATCATGGATGATCTTTGACCAAGCTAAAAACCAGTTTTTTTCACCCTCCCAATTTTGAGTTTAGGCCTCTCTGGTTTTCCCACTGGCAAGAACACTTGTCTCACCCACTTCCTGGCTTCTGAAATTAAGGCAACTATTACTATTTCTATCTACTTGTCCTTAGATATGGTTGGCTTAGAACATATTTCCTTTTCAAGGCTATTAGATGGAGACAATTCACATAACAGTCTGAATCTTCCTCACAGAAGAGAAATAAATAATAAACTTTTATCAGTTTCACCTAGTATTTGAGGGGCTGCCATAAAGAAGAGGGGGTCAAATTATTCTCCAAAGGACCAGAGGGCAGGACAAAAAACAATGGTTGGAAACTAATCAAAAAGAGAAGCAACCTGGAATTAAGGAGAAACTTCCTAACAGTGAGAACAATTAACCAGTGGAACAGCTTGCCATCGGAAGTTGTTGTGGGTGCTTCATCACTGGGGTTTTTTAAGAAGAGACTGGACAGTCACTTGTCTGAAATGTTATAGGTTCTCTGCTTGAGCAAGGGACTGGACTAGAAGACTTCCAAGGTCCTTTCCATTCTATTCTCCTCTGATTTTGATCCCTTCTCCCTCTGTCTGGGTTATTGTATATCCAGAAGGAGTTTCAAGGATAGTCAGAATAGTTTGGATCCACCCCAGCTTTGTTCCCCAGCTTCAAATGCTACAACAATAAACCATGACTAAAGCTATTGTGAAAAGTTCCTTGTTGCAAAAAAGCTGAACATGCTCCCACCATATTATCTGCTATTGGAAGATAAATTAAATCTAATGACAACTCCCCACCCCACCCCCCATTCACACTATTTACATGGATACCAAGTACTTCAAATCTAAAACAAAGGGTGCTTTGGAATGGGTGTGACATGCACTGCATACTCCAAACTCTGGATATCTCCTTAAAGTAGCTGTGCCTTTTTCTAGGCTCTCATAGCAGTTATGCAATCCCAGGAAAATAGACTTTTGAATTAAGGAGATGCTGACATTGTGTTATTACTGCTCCAAAACACTTCTTGCACCATGTTGAAACTTAAACACACATTTTCCTAGGATCATGTAGTTATTGAGCAAACTCAGGAAAATATGCCAATTATTAAAGGGGGCACTGTGCACATTCATGCTTATCCAAGGCAATTCTGGAGAGTTGGATCTGAAGTACCCCACATCTTAAAGTGAAGCCAAAAATGTCAATTTTAATTGGGTCTCCAATGCTAAATGAGAGGGGGTTTTTAAAACAAAACTTTGTAGACTTCTATCTCCAAAATTGTTTATTTTAAATAGTGAAATGGAGAGATATTGTATGAACAAGTACAAAAACAAATAAATAATAGTAGTATTGTAAATAAATTATTAAATTAGGTGTTATAATGTAAGTTACAGGAAAGAAGAGAAGAGGATTCAAGGTTCGAATATATTTTTCCCATCCACTAATCAATTATTCTGTTCAGCTGTAAAATGTTGAATGTTAACACTGACCTCTTGGTTTTATAAAAAGAATCTAACACCAAAGTGGCATGAAAATATAGAACAGGTGGTATATTAAAATTAGCTAACCTTGGCAGCCAGTGTGAACATTCCTGGACCAAAGCATTTTCAGTTGTCTAAGAATAACAAAGACGAAGTATTACAGGTAAATACATATCTGCATTGATCTATTTTTGTGTAGATCAGGGCTGCTAAACTTTTCCTGGGTCACACTTTATTTTTGAATATCATGAAAGTAATGGGCAAAACTTACACTGACTTTCCATTTGATCTAATTAAAAATTGGTAATACGTTAACTTCTTTTTTAAAATCATGCTAAAAATGCAATTTGGCAAAACTTTGCAGATCTTGTGAGGCAATAACCAAGGCCTTTATAGATCCAGTGTTGTTTTGGGGCCTGGTACTGTGCAATTCTGATGTAAATGACTGAGTTCTCAAACAGTTTCAATATTCGAGACATTGATCATTGGAACAGGGTGCTATAGATCAAGCTCAGTGGAGTGGAACTAAGAATAATACCATGTACTTGGTTCTCGGAGGAAATACGGCAGACGAAATATAGCAGGCTATTCTCTGCAAGGTTTCTGTAACTTCCCAATTTCTATTTGCCAGTTCTCATTTTCCAACCTTAGGTGGATTCAGGATATTGCAGCTGACATCCCAATTTGTGTCACTGATCATATCCTTCTCTCAATCCAGAAGCCGGGCATCCTGAGAACTGAGAAGATGGTAATTAATGTTGGCTTTCTTTCCTGATAATCAACAGGGCATGTGGCACTACAAAGACCTTGCCACTCAGTCTAAATGAATTTCCCTTCATCTTATTCTGCATTCATATCCTATTAGTCCTGGAAGACTTAAGTTAAAACAGGCACCGGGCATGGCTCTCACCCAGTTATGACAGCATCAGTGTTGATTGAGTCAGACTCCATAAGCATTGCAAAGCCTTGGAGGAACCAAGCTCAGGTTTCACTCCAGTGCCCATATTGGACCGTCCTTCCTGTAATGATTTGGAATTAAGTTTTTCTTTCGTTTTCTGTGGCACAGTGTCTGAAACTTAGATGACATTTTTATGTCTCTTTACAGTAAGCTTCCAAGTCCTACGAAGGCTACATGATTTTGGGCAGTGACCTCATGGAATTCTGGGTTCCAGATCAGTGGCTTACCAGCAGAGCTGAGAATGAAAGTATAGAAAAGTCAGTTTGCCTAGTTCTGATTGTGCTGGCAAACAGATAAGGACTAGTTCGGCTCATTTTGTTCTTAAATAATTTTGCTATGCACTGTTGAGGTTTGCTATACTCCACTGTAGATGTGGTTCTCAAAATGTAGGTACAGAATTTTTCCATACAATTTTCCTATATAATTAAATTATGGTATGGAATCAAATATTTTAACTGATCTAATATTCATTGCTTCAACCCAGAGAATCCTAGAAACTATATAGTCTAGACTAAAAATCTCAGGTAAAACAAATCAGAGCATCCTTACCAGAAGTCATTTCCTATAATTGACAGTTATAGCTCATTCCAGACAGGTACTTACTCAGTTTTTTATTGCTGAATGTAGAAAAATACATGGACATTCCACAATGGGTGTTTTTTGGATCAAGTCAAATACTATAGAGCAGTGATGGCGAACCTTTTTGCCATTGCGTGCCAAAAGCATGGGGAGCGGGGGGGAGGTCGCGTGCATGCCCACACCCATTATTCTATGTGCCTCGCTCCCACACACGCAACATCCTCCCGCTCTCCCTTCGCTTTTGGCACAGTGGGCCCAGTAGGCCCGTTTTTTGCTCTCACCAGGCTTCAGAGCCTTTCTAGGAAAACGGCTTTCCCCACCCCTCCGGAGGCCAGAAAAGGCCCATTTGCCAATTTCCTGTGGGACCAGAAGTTGGCAAATGGGCCGTTTTCGCCCTCCAGAGGGCCTCCGGGGGCTGGGGAAGGCCATTTTGGTTCTCCCAAGGCTCCTAGAAAGCCTCTGTAGTCTGAGGAGAGCAAAAAATGGGCCTTCCCCATCCCCACCAGGCGCTCCGAAGGTAGGAAACAGCCTGTTTCCCTATTGCAGGTGGGCCCAGAAGGCCCGAGAATCAGCTGGCTGGCACACACATGCACGCCAGAGCTGAGCTCGCATGCCCACCAATATGGCTACGTGTGCCACCTGTGGCACCCGTGCCATAGGTTCACCATCACAGCTATAGAGAAAAGGAAAGTGGGATGATAATCTGACAACAACTGGCCTAAAAAAGTAGTATCACAAGCCTTCCCTGTCTGATGTTATTGCAATTATATTTTAGATTATTCCTACTTATTAGTTTCCTTTAAGCATTTTCCCCATTACATAACTAAAATTGTATGAGAAAGTGCAATGGCATGCTGTTTCCTCTGTATGTCCCCTTTCCATGGTTTGCATGCCCTTATATGTACCTCACCTCATTTTGTGAGACTGAAAAGGAGGCAGATGGCTTGCACAGTTTGGAGAAAGGCTGAAGTAAAACTGTCTATCCTCCTCAAACAGTTTAAGCGGAGAACCTGCTGTGTTTATGAAGGTTGTGATTTTTCAGTCAGCAGAATGTTTTGGAGTGACACAATGGACCACTTAGTCCTTTTCCTAGATTGGGAACCTCAGAAGGAGGGAGTGTTCCATGAATGAAGATTCCTTGTTTGAATCTTCATTATGCAGGAATCAAAATTATTTTTATTCATTCATTCATTCATTTTATTTTTATTTCATTTTTTTGCTTTAATTTATATGCCGCCCTTCTCCGGAGACTCAGGGCGGCTTACAATGTGTTAAGCAATAGCCTTCATACTTTTGTATATTTATACAAAGTCAGCTTATTGCCCCCACAATCTGGGTCCTCATTTCACCTACCTTTGAAAGGATGGAAGGCTGAGTCAACCTTGAGCCTGGTGAGATTTGAACTTGCAGTAATTGCAAGCAGCAGATATTAATAACAGTGCTTTAGTCCACTGTACTACAGGCACTTACTTACTTACTTACTTACTTACTTACTTACTTACTTACTTACTATCACCTATAGGCAAGATGTTATACCTCTGCCTCTACAGGTACAACAGGTTACTCTTCAAAGTTGTCCATCCCAATTTTATGGACATTAACAAGTGCAAGAAAGGGATTGCAAGAGACAGGATTGAGACTTTCTAGTCTGCCACATGTGTTATTTTTAATCAGATGGATAAATAAAGCCCATGGTAGACCTTAGAAATAGCAGGCTTTAGACACTCTGTCCCTTTCAACAGCGATTGTCATATTAGGGCATGCATATTTTACTCTGCTCTTTGCAGTTTGTATTGGCCATTACGTTATTAGTTATGACTAGACTTTGCTGGACAAACATGCTGAAATATTGTAGTTAGCTCCATTTTCATAACCAATTGGACAGAATAATACTTGACATCATATGACATCCAGTACTTCAGGGAATAGATGCTTGCAGTTCATTTTCTTTCACTCATTGCTTAAGCAGGAACCGGTGATGGAGCACATGCCTGAGTAGGATAGACAGTTTTACCTCAGCCTTTCTCCAAACTGTGCAGGCCATCTGCCTCCTTTTCAGTCTCACAAAACGAGGTGAATGTGAGATAGTAAAGGTTCTCAGCACACTTCAGGACTAAGTAAACATCTGAACCTGAATCATCCTTGTCAGAGTCCCAATATTTTACACTACAGTCATTCTCCTATAAATTCTGGCCTAAAGGTAAGCCTCATGCTGTGTACTTGCAGACTAAATGCAATCAGCTTGTTTACTTTTACTAATGTGTTGCCAAGAACATTGCCATCTGTCTGTTGCTGCTCTTAATGGCTCCAGAGGCATCCCTGACCTAGAATGGAAACTGAAAGCTTGAAAGGTTCTATTTCAGAATCTTCTGGGGAATGTTGTCTTCCAAACATTCCACTGAAAAGAAAATTCTCCTATTTAAAGCTTTGTGTGTAAGAAACCGCAGTAAAAAATAAAACACCTACTATTTTTTTTGATAAAACTTTGCTATGTTGCTGAAAAATGAAGTTTATGCAATAGTAGATTAAATTAGTCTTCCTTTCTCTCCTAAGATTTAATAAACAAGAAAGGGAGAGGGAGGGAATGTCAATTGAAACCACCCTAAATTCTAAACATTGTTTCTGCAAAGATAACCACACTTTCTCAGAAATCATTTAGTCACCATTCAAAGTTACAACAGCACTGAAAAAGTGACTTAGGATTGTTTTTCACACTTACAACCAGTGGTGGGATTCAGCCAGTTCGCACCTATTCGGTAGAACCAGTTATTAACTTTCTAAGCGATTCGGAGAACCGGTTGTTGGAAGATATCTTATTTTGTTTTTTCCCACTTTACAGGGCTAATCCTGTAAGGAAGGCAGGAAGGAAACATTTTGGTGTTGTTTCTAGCCTAATCTTTATTGCTCTACTTACAGAAACTGCCTCTCTGGCTAATCCTTATTAAATTGTAACAGCTAAGGTGAAGCGCCCATCGACGTGAGTGATGTTGAGTTGGCCATGCCCATACAGTCACATGACCACCGAGCCACGCCTACCCAGCTGATCATTAGGTCAGAGAACCGGTTGTTAAATTATTTGAATCCCACCACTGCTTACAACCTTTGTAGCAGAACCATAATCATGTGATCAAAATTCAGATGCTTGGCAGCTGGTTTATACTTATGACCGTTGCAGTGTCCCAAGGTCATGTGATTACCTGTTGCAAACTTTTGACAGGCAAAATCAATGGATGAGCCAGATTCGTTTAACAAGTGTGTTACTAACTTATCAACTGCAGTGATTCACTTAACCCACTGTAGCAAGAAAGATCGAAAAATGAGACAAAACTCATTTAACAAATGTCTTACTTAACAACAGAAATTTTGGGCTCAGTTGTCATAAATTGAGGATTACCTGGATATGTGTTCAATGGGACTTACTCCTAGCAAGGCTTTTAAACTATGTTTAACTCCACATGTGGCTCTAGAGGTTACTACAACCAGGAAAATAAGGATTGTGATAGAGGTCAGCCTCTAGTAACTTGTTCACATTCACCAGATGTTTTAAACATCTTTCCTGCTGAGGATCATTGTTCACATAAATTACAGATTATAGGCTTCTTGTGCTTTTTTGCTTCTTTACTGTTGAGCATTTTCAAAAGTTCTTAGTATACACATATGTATATTACCTATGGGTTAGCTACTATTAATAGACTTATATACTATACTGCCCCACAGTGCTTTATGGCACTCTCTCAACATCTTATAAATGTCAGCATATTGCCCTCAATAATCTGGGTCCTCATTTTACTGACCTCGGAAGGATGGAAGGCTAAGTCAACCTTGAGCTGGTCAGGATCGAATTCCTGGCTGTGGATAGAGTTAGCCTGCAATACTGCATTCTAATTACTGCACCACCATGGCTCCATCCCTTTTGATATTCAAAAGCCACTCAAGACCTGGTTATATTATAAGGTCTGGGGCTTACAGGAAATTGGAAACCTTCTGCATTGGCTCCATTGCTAAGGTGGCCAAATTTACTCTCTCTTTGCCTAGGACTGAGTATTTGTTTTAAAAATATTTATCTTTTAATGTGGATTTTTATAATTTTATATCTGTTGTTTTTATATTCACTGTTTTATTCAATTGTTATACACTGCTTAGAGTTGCTTTTTGTGAGATAGGCCGCTATACAAATTTGATAAATAAACTAACCCATTTCATTATATCTCTGAAAGTTACGGCATATACGTTTTTGCAAGTCACAGTCCACTTTATTAAATGTATATTTTTGATAGGGCTACCGGATCTGACTATAAAATTCTGGGTGACCTATAGATCAGAGGTGGATTTCAGCAGGTTCTGACCAGTTCTGGAGAACCGGTAGCAGAAATTTTGAGTAGTTCAGAGAACCGGTAGTAAAAATTCTGACTGGCCCCGCCCCCATCTATTCTCTGCCTCCCAAGTCCCAGCTGATTGGGAGGAAATGGGGATTTTACAGTATCCTTCCCCTGCCAGCTCACCAAGCCACGCCCACCAAGCCATGCCACACCCACCAAGCCACACCCACAGAATCGGTAGTAAAAAAATTTGAAACCCACCACTGCTATAGATGGCTGCAAAGACCAGTGTTTCACATGCATCATTATTGCCAAGTAGTGGCCATCCACTTTCTTGTTGCCCTGATTGGATAGTTCTACTCTTGAGGAAAGAGCTTTTCATATTACTGTAGTCAAGAGAGTGAACACATATGCAATGGGTTTGGGGAGGGGGGGAGATTGCTACCACACTCTCTGTGAACATTAACTGGAAACTCAATCCAGTCACAGTATTTAGTAATAGAGACAAATTCAGCATGGCAGGGACTAAATGAGTTGTTTTTTTTTCCATTTCTCTGAACTTCAGTTCTTTGAGCTGATGATTCCCAACTGCTTATTATGCTGATTTTTTGGAAACAGCTTCAGAGTACTGCCTGGTGCATCCTATAGGCATCTAATAAACTTTAACAAGCACCACCCCATGTGATCCATCTCTTTTTGATCCTTTCCCCACCTTAGATAAACAGAACCACAAGGCAGCTTTTACTTGTTACTGTAGTACATGAATAGACATTAAAAAAAAAAGACTTGGCCTCTTTTTGTTTAAGCTGCTGGAAAACAAAGGGGGGAAGAATAGCAGTTACACTGTCAAAGATACTTGTCACCAATTCCTTATCTGTATGGAATAAATTAATTAGAAATATTGTTTTTAATTGTAGATTTTGATTAAGATCTTGTGACAGGACCCCTTGTTTTCGTATGACATGAAGCATTCTAAAAACTATCTGATGTTTGGACTGTATACATGGAAGGAACTTTTGTTTCTTCCCCTAAAAGTTTCTCCTATGTAATCCCTTTCACGCAAGGCCATAACTGTTGAAAATTGGACTATTCCTTTATCATTCAAACTGGGCATTGGTATTTATGTATTTATAATAAACCTGACTAAATGTTAGAAATATGGGTTTAATCAATTAAATATGGGGTACTTCTTGATTTGCTAGCTAGAGTCGGGATATTGGAAGGGGAACAATTTTCTTGATTGGGCAAAGAAATAGTCTCTGCAAAGAAGCTGCTTTCCATAAAAAATATAAGACCATATGAACAGTCCTGATGAATCAAGCTGAGGCCCATTTTTATCTAAAATTTGTTTCTCAAAATAGCCATCCATATGCCTCTGAGCTACTTCCAACTTGGAAGTAACATGAATTATCAAGTTAATAGCTCTTGACAGGGCTATTTATCCTATGAATTTCTCCAATCTGCTTTTAAAGCCATCCAAGTTAGTGGTTATCATTCCATTTGTGGTAATGCATTGATTGTGTTTCATCAGGTGTGTGTTGGCTCATAACCACATAGACAAGCCTTCTCCTGAATCTGTCCCCAACCTGTAATCAATCCTATCCAATTTCTTCTGGGCATTCTCTTCTCTTCCCTTTTACCTTTCTAATATTATGGACTTCTCAAGGGATCTGGGTCTTCCCATAATGTGTCTAAAATATGGTAATTTGAGGATGGTAATGTGTGCCTTGAGTGAAAATTCTGGAGTAAGTTATTCTATGATCCATTTGTTTGTTTTCTTGGCAGTCCATGGTATTCTCAGGAGTTTTCTACAACATCAACATTCAAACACATCAATACTTTCTCTATCCTGCTTCTTCAATGTCCAACTTTTGTATCTATAGAATGTCACCCCCCTCCCCCAAATGATTGCCTGAAGGATTCTAATCTTTGCTGGTATGGACAAATAATGTTGCCTTAATATCTTTCCTAAAACCTTCATTGCTACCCTCCCATGTACTATTCTGTAACATATATCTTGATTGCTCATTCTTTTACAGTTGCTAGTCAATTCTAAAAAGCAGAAGCTATCCAGAACTTCAATATCATCACTGTCATTTTAAGGCCAATTGCTATATTTGTTATTATACATTTGGTCTTCTTTATATTTATTTTTAATGCCACTTTTTTCACTGTGTTCCTTAATTTTCATTACTAGAGCTTGCAGGCTAACTGCATGTTCAGCTATTATAAGTAATGGCATCCGTATAATGCAGATTATTGATATTTTTTCCTCAGATTTTGAAACCATCTTCTTCCAATCCATCCTTCATCTTAATTATATGTGAATCTTGTGTGAAATGCTTGCTTTTGTTGTTTTCCTTCCAATGTGTTTCATACAGTAATTACCAGTTCTAAAGTTCTGAGACTGTTTTATGCTATGCAAGATTTTATTTGCCTTGATTAAATCTCCCCCTCAATTGTCTTTTTGCTAAACTTTGCATAGTCTGATTTCTTCAAGTCAGCCTTGAGTGACTGCCTGAACTAGTTCCTGCCATTTTCTTGGCAAGATTTTCAAAAATAGTTTGTGATTGCCTCCTTCCTAGGATTAAGAGAAAGTGACTGACCCAAGATCACAAAACTATTTTATGCCTAGGGTAGGACTAGAACTCATGGACTTCAAGTTTCTAGCCTGATGCCTTAACTTCTACAGTGAAGGATGGGAGGGAGGGAGGGAGGGAGGGAGGGAGCTTGAAAAGCTGCTAACTAATATCTACAGATGAGACCCAAAGCATTTCCCTTTAACCATCCTCCAAGAATTGAATTTTAAATATATGCTGAAATCTGGGGACTCATTTAAGGAAATAATAAGTAATCAGTTTAGCCCAGTTGAGTTATATTGATTTTATTTGGAATTCTAATCATCTTTCCTAATTTTTCTTAACTTTTCTTTTTACAATAAGGTCATTTTTATGTCTAGAAATTTGAATTTATTGGTTTAATAAAGGAGTATCTCAAAAGTTGCTCCAGTTGTGAGACTGCACATTAAATAACTACCCCTTCCTTTTGTTTCCAAAACAAGACTTCTTAGGGTCTATATTTCTCAGCTTCTGGCAGGAAGACCCAAAACAGTTTTCCTTCTAGATTTCCTAGGCTGGGCTGAAGGCCTTAAGAGAGAGCTGTCCTTGAAAAGCACTCAAGTCGCACATGGTCCAGAATGAAGCAGCACTGGTAGCAATGGACATGCCACAATATGCCCTTGTGACACCCACCTTCCCACTGCTTCACAAGCTGCACAGGTAGCAGTTGACTTCCAGGTGAATTCAAGATGTTGTTAGCACCACAAAGCCCTTCATGATATAGGCCCTGGTTACTTGATAGTTCATATATCTCGAATAATTTCTCCCCATCCAGTAAGATGCAGCAAAGAAGGTACATTAGGGCCTTTCAATTAAGCAATGTCACCTAGTGGTTTTCCAGATGCATGCTTTCTCTATGATGGCATTTACCCTCTGGAATAATATTCCCCCAGAGATTGGCATGGCTCCCACCCTGATGACATTTTGGAAAACATTGACAACTTGGGGTACAATTGCAATGGTGGCAAGCACCTGTAAAATTTGTTTTTGTGATGGTTTTGCTTTCCCAGGATGTATTTTTCTCTGTTCTTTTATTTTATTGTTCTAGCTTTCTATAGTGCAAAATGCCCTGTGGTTTTGGGAGTCAGACATTTTTTAAAAAAATTATGTATCAGTCATAGTGATAACTTTGGAACAAAGAGTCTCTCAGTAAGGTTTTAAATTACCCTGTCGCATATTTTTGTAACACACATCAATGCTGAAAATGGGTAAATTACAGCACAAAGATTATTTTTATTCTTTCTGTTACAAGTTACTGATAGACTGAAGAAGTTATTGTGCTTGATGAAACTGAAGGAGGTATTGGAGGGCAAGTTATAAAATGGATGAGTGGGATCGAAGAGATTATTGGAATAAACTTGGGAAAGCTGTATGCTATTACTAAAGGCTGATTAAAATAACATTGAATGAGACTTGACAGCACTTCAATATCAAACTTAATCCAACCTTCCTTTCAGGAGGTTTGTATCTCATTTGTATCTCATTTCTCATTTGTATCTTCCACAGAATCCTGTTTGGCAAAGTGAGTGATTTAATGATTAAAAATCAAACAATTAATTTATAGACTTGGTGGTAATTTGAACAAGGTCCTCAACTAATTTTAAACTGTTCTTTGCACTATACTGGTTCACTTTTTTTGGCTAGTGGTTGGGAGATGTTGAATGACCCAAAAAGGACCTTCAGGCATGTGATTTGAGCCTTTTATCTTGCCCAGAGAGATAATCTCAGCAGAGCCAATATTTGTAAGTACAGTGGAAAGTGCCAAATTAAATCAAGCAGAAGGATTGTGTACCATCAAAGAAATGAGTTTCATAGACCACACCAAGAAAGTTCCAAAAGAAATGGTAAACAGTCTGGTAAAAATATAAACTGATTTTGACTAGACTAGAGAATGACCATATCTTGCCCACCAAGATGAAGTTACTAAGTCCTGTAACTGAAAACAAATGGTTATCCTATAATGGCTGGAAATTCTGGGAGTTGCAATCCCAGCACATGTTCGGGATGCTTCTTTATATGGTTCATTTGAACTGTGATTAATGGATGACGTGGCTGGAGAAGAATGCCAGCAATCATGAATAAGGGCCAAACTTGGTGCAAAGTGGGAAATTAATTCATTACAAGAAGCTTTACTTTAAAAAAAAACATTGTTAGAATGGCATGAATATATAGTTAATATACACATATTAACAATAGATCTTAGCAAAATTCCTGGGATGCATTTTTAACTGGGAGTCATTTTGTTAGAAAAGGCAGATATACACTTTCTGCTTGGCCCATTGCCACTATAGGTCATTAACTACTTCCTGAGTGCAAAAATGGATGAATCGTTCTCCTCTGACTCCCAGCCCATTGTGAATGCACTTGCACCTGTGTTTTCCAGCTTCAGTTCAAAGCTGCTGTTTTTTGAGTTGAGCTGTCTTAAGCCCTTCAGTGTGCTTGGTCCCCAGACCTTCACTCCTTCTAGTGACTCCAGTTTCAATTGGCTGCTGCATCTGACAGGGCCTGTCCCTGTCTTGGGCAACCATTTTGGTTTGGGCTGTTCGGTAGCTATTTTCTGCTAGTTGGCAGCCACTGTTTCTTTGTGTCTTTGTAGGTTTTAATAAACTTGTGGTTGACCCAACAATGACCCATTAAACTCAACACACTATCCTTAACCCGAGAAGCTGCTGTTCCACTCAACCTTACATCTCCCATTAAGCACCCTCTTGATTTCCACCCAGGTTGGTCAAAGCCTGCCCAGTCTTGCTTTCTCCCCCACCACATACATACCTTACTGAGAAGCTCCCTTACCCTTCTCTTCATTTTTTTTTTAATCTTTGTGTTGCAAAGTAAGAACAATCTTGCTTTGCTGCTAGGAAACTCAGTTCTTCCTCACTATAATTCCATGGACCTGCAGAACAAAAGAGCAGCTTCTTCCCCTGATGCTTTGATTGTTGTGGCATCAGAGCATCAATGTTGCAGCAACGGGGAAAGGCAGGGGTGGGATGCTGGGAGATTCGTAAGGGTTCGGGAGAACCTCTAGCTAAGATTTTGTGCAGTTCGGAGAACCCCCAAATCCCCACGCGGCCCGTTTTGGATACAGGTAAGTGGAGGGCATGTGTGGAGGCTTGGGGAGGGTGAAAAATGAGCCTACTGGAAGTTTGGGAAGGCTCATTTCTAGCCTCCAGAGGGCCTCCGGAGCCTGGGGAAGCTGTTTTTGCCCTCCCAGATGTTCAAGGAAAGCCTCTGGAGGCTCCCCCACCATGGTGCAGGAAACCAACTAGGCCATGCCCACCATGGCCACGCCCACCCAGCAACTGGGCAGAGAATCCCTTGCTAAAATTTTTGAAGCCCACCCCTGGGGAAAGGAAAAGAATGGGTCTGCTTTGCTGTCAGCTTGGTTGCTATGGGAAAGATATGTGTAGTCATTTATGTGCCAGTATTTAGAAAGCCAAGACCAAGTCATTGGGTGAGAAACTATCCTCCAAAGGGAGAAAGCAGGCCCAGAGAATGCCAGAGGAGCAAGCCTTCTTTGCACAGACAGAAAGAACAAGAAGCAGGGGTTCAATCAGTCAGGTCTCGTGGCAGCTGCAGTCTGGACTAAGCACCAGCCTGTCTTAGTTTCCAACGTGCTGCAGTCTGGATTGGAATTTTTGAAGTTGGCTTAAGAAACAGACAGGAGGGTCTTGGGAGGCAAACAACTGAGGCTACAGTAAGAATGGCCCACAGTCTTCTTCTCCCCAGTTCCATGATCTAAAGTGAATGGAGATAGTTGTCTCCATTAATACACACACCCTCATATATATGTAAATATTCCCTTTCTTACTTGAAGATAAGATTAGCACCATACCATGGAGAAAAAAATTGAGACAATAATCATTTTAAAATAGCCTTAAAAGGCCAAGAATGCTGTCCATATCTGACCATTACTTCTGAGTAATGCTGGAGTAGGCTTACAAAATGTTGCATTAAACAGTGATAAGCCTCTGCATGTTTCTAAGTATTAACATCAGGCTGAGCAGAACCAGAACAGGATTGAGGAAATCAGGGATGGTGTCTTATTAGTGTTGCCTATATAGACCTTAGCGATTAAAGTGAAGCTAGATGAATTATAAATAAAATTTGAAAGTTCACTATCTGGTGGGGTTTGAATGACTAGAACAGAACATAAATAAATTTATTGGCTTTTCAGACTATCACTGCTGTCTTACTAAAGAATTGTATGCTGGCTTTATTCCAAGGCCTTATCTGACTTTTATATAATTATGTTGGGATTCCTAAGATAACGATAAAAATGATAGCTAAGGTAGATACTATCTGTTCTAGTGACACCATCCATGTTGTAGACTTGATTAAATTTCCTTGCTCTAGATCTAGAACTTTAAAATATGTACCAAAGGTGCTTTTTCAAGAGGCAACTGAACTTTCTCTTTTTTATTTGAAGACGTTTCGCTTCTTATCCAAGAAACTGGAGAGCTGAAGAAGCTTCTTGGATAAGAAGCAAAACGTCTTCAAAGAAAAAACAGAAAGTCCTGTTGCCTCTTTGAAAAAGCATCTTTGGGATAACCATGACCTGGATGACTGAGAATCTCCATAGACATTTAAAATATGTAAGCTACAGTTCTTGGGAACAGCTTGATCATTTTAATGAAAGTATTAAAAACCTGGTATTCTCCAAATATGTTGAGACTGAAATTACAGTATGTCTAAAGAACATGAGGATGGAGAGGACCTCATGGTAAACTATTATTTGTTTAAACAAGCCACAATTGATTCAGTTGTATAAAATTCTAAATATTAACCATGATTTCAAACTATATTCACTGACTTATCCTCCTGCAGCCCCCCCCCCCCCAAGCACATTATGACTTAGTGTGATGTGAATCTCTGTGAATACTCATACACTATACGCCATTATCATTTATTGTTGCCAGCCTGGTAAATCCAAAATTTTCTATATTGAAAGACTTTTGGTGACAAACATTTCATGAGACAAGAAAGACAAGTATAAAAACTTACGGAGTAAGGGTTTTTTATATATATACTTGTTTTTTTATACTTGCTCCAGACACTTAATTGGAGACAATACGTTTGGCTGTTGGTTTGACCCATTAATTTGGACATTGTTGTCCAAATTCTGGTAGTTAAAACAGAGCAAACTGAAGAGAAATGTATAAACTTTGTCTGTAAATTCCCTTTTGGGGAAATATTTCTGGAGTTTGGGTGTCATGTGTTCAGATTTCTCCACAATGAGAACAATGTAGTTAGCATCATTTCCAATTAACACTCATAATAGAGCTTTTTGACATTAGTGATGGCTAATATGTTCAGGGTTCTAGAACCTCTATGCGGCATAAAAGTTGTCATTAAGGAATAATATCTCTTCTCTATTTTTATCATTAAAATGTCTGCAAAAAATGGAGCTCTACAAAAAATCTTTTTTGTGCCTATCAGGCGTACGAGATGCGCATTTTGATTATGTGCAAGCAGAATTTCCTTCCTTCCAGAGAATGATGAGAACTGGAAAGCTTCAAGTTCAGAAAAGTAGGGCAACAGGTAGAATTTTATAAAATTAAAGGTGAAGAAGAAGGTAAACAAGGAAATTTGTTATATAAAAGACTAAAATTTAGAACTAGAATTTGTTCTGTTCTTGGTTTGTTACTTTGCTCATATAATTCTCATTAGGCAGCTCAGCTGATGCATTTCTGGTTCATGTGCGTGTATATCAGGAACTGTATTGGAGTCCATTTTACAGCATTACTTATTTTACAATTTTTATAATCGTTTATGGAGATTCTCAGTCATCCAGGTCATAGTTATCTCAAAGGTGCTTTTTCAAAAGGCAACTAGACTGTTTTTTTTCATTGAGGAAGAAAAAGAAGATGCTTTGCTTCTCATCCAAGAAGCTTCGTCAGTTTTGACTGGATGGTGGGAGTCATAGAAGGGTAGGTTATGAACAGTGGTGGGATTCAACTAATTTAACAACCGGTTCTCTGCCCTAATGATTTCTTCCCACAACCACTTTGCCAAATTGCTCAGAAAGTTAACAACCGGTTCTCCCGAAGTGGTGCGAACTGCCTGAATCCCACCACTGGTTATGAACCTATCCTTCCATATCCCACCATCTAGTCCCAACTGATGAAGTCAGAGCCTAACCTTCCATCTCCCGATCAACTAGTCATAACTAATGAAGCTCCTTGGATAAGAAGTGAAATGCCTTCTTCTTCTTCCCCAAAGGGGGAGGGGGGGGGAAAAACAAATAGTCCAGTAGCCTTTTGAAAAAACACCTTTGAGACAATTTTTATTATCCCACGTAATCTGAATTTTCAGAGTGGTGTATGATGGTTAACAAACAAGAACATAAAGGTGATTAACACCACCTCAAGTTGAATGCCCATAAGCAATTAATTAGGCTTAAAAATACCATGGAGCAGAACTAATATTGCTCTGCAGACCTTGGTCCCTGGATAGGTTGTTTTATTGTTTTTGGAAACTCTTGCATCAAGCTGTCTCCTGGTCCTATACCCCCAAATCAAGGCTAAGCCACAGGACTTTCATGTTAGCTTCTCACATCTGTTTTTAAGCTGATCAGAAGACCAGTTTTGCTGCTCCTCCCTATTACAAATATTCAGATTTGTTTCTAGGCAGAAAATAACATACAAAATGTTGTTGGGGAATGGAGAACTCCATGGGTTTATTTCCCATTAATCAGCAGAGATAAAAAAATAACAAAGCTGACAAAAGTAACAATGCAATGAATAGCTCATTATAACATTATCATCATTTATAATTCCAGGATTGCTCAGCAAACCACAATGTGCAACAGATGAGCACTGTAATAAGGCAAAATTCCTAATTAGCCACTCACATTGCAAAAACCACAATTTTTTGCTTACATAGGCATGGTGGCTGGGTTCATCAATAGTTTTCCATTCACAAGTGATGGATTCACAGAATGCCATAACAGGCAAACCACATATTGATTTCGTTCAGTGTTTGAATATAGTGCAATACAGCTATTTTCTCAGCAAACACAAGGTTGCAACGTTGCAATTGCTAACGTTCTGTGAAGAAAGGAGAAGAATTGTGAGGAAGACTAATTAATCTCCCACCAACTTGAGAAAATTCCACAGTGTTCTCTCGTACTTTTCCATCCATTAGAATAATACGATAGAATTCACAAGCCTTCCTGTATTCCCTTTAATTTAACATATGAATTTTAACTGTAATTATGATGTCTAAAAAACAACTCAGATGAAGTCACTAATAATATGCCAAGGTGGCGCAGCAGTTAGAGTGCAGTACTGTAGGCTACTTCAGCTGACTGCTAGCTGCAGTTCAGCAGTTCAAATCTCACCAACTCAAGGTTGACTCAGCCTTCCATCCTTCTGAGGTGGGTAAAATGAGGACCCAGATTGTTGTGGGCAATATGCTGACTCTGTAAACTGCTTAGAGAAGGCTATAAAAGCACTATGAAGCAGTATATAAGTCTAAGTGCTATTGCTATGTATCAGTTGGATTCCCTCAGGCCAATAGGTCTTTTATTGCAGAGCCTTTTCAAAGAGCGAGTGTGCCTTGCCATGATCCTCAAAGAATGAGTTTTCAACTATGCAAAAGGCTAGGACTATAAAATCACACGGGAGCAATTAGAAAGTCCAGTTGTATCATCTGAAACTGACCACAGTGTAGATTCTGCCAAATGGTAGCAAGTTTTAATAGGCTTTAGGCTGTTTCAGAGGGATAGGGAATTACAGGCTCAGTGCTGGCCTTGCTTTGCATTAAAACTGATGATGATGAAGGAGAAAGGGCACTGTTCTCCTAATAGTTAACAACATTACTCTTAGAGCAACTCAGTGTCCAATCTCATGTTGTCCCTTTGCCAAAAGACCACTGTGCTTAGTGCCCTCTTCATGTAAAGATCCCTGCTGTATGTAAAGAAACCGTTGTGTTTCATTTCTCCTGTGAGCCTCAGCCCTCAGGTTCAGAACTGGACTTTTCAAAATCATGAGGAAAGGGAGTATTTTAAAATCTGCCAGGAAGGGACCTCAGCAGAAGGAAATCTGTGTGTAAGAAATGATTAAGCATCCTCCCATTCACCAACTCTCGTAAGTATACCAATGAAAAACCTCATTAGTTTTACTGACATGGAATTTGCAATTATATATTTTATTTATCTATATAACTCTGCATATAGCAGTTTCTTTGTCAGTGTTGATAGCTCTAGTGCAGTATAGCAATTTTAACAAACTTGGTTGGGAAATTCTGAGAGTTGAAGCCCTCACATATTAAAGATGCCAAATTTGAGAAATACCTCTCTAGTACTTGAAAAATATGGGTCCTGTTATACATTATTTCTACAGATTTGGAAAGGGTTTTCTGGGTAGTTCTTTATCAGAGATTTTGTTTGTTTGTTTGTTGCTTGTTTGTTGTTTATTTAGCCACCCATCTCTCCTATAAGATGACTTGGGACGGCATTAGATGTAAACTAATGAATTATACCAAGTCATTTTTATACCCATTTTTAAGGTGAGCTGGGCATTACCTTGTTTCATTCAATAAAATGAAAGATAATTTGCTTAAAAATCTTTCCTGGAGAAGATATATTTTTGGAGAAATTGTTCATGGACAGAGTGTGGAGCTCCTGCACTTTCTAAATTAAAAGGTAATCCCAGGATATGTGTGAGTTTTTCAGTATGTAATTATTTTTTTCAGTGGACATGGGCTTCTCTACTAATCCCTTTTTAGTCTCTGGTTGGTTTTATTGCTGCTTTAGCACTTGGTTTTATTGCTGCTTTTAATAAATTCTGTAATTATTTTAATGCACATATGTATTAAATTGAGATAATGTTACTTCACCTTATTGTATTATTACAGTTTAGGTACTTTTGCATTTTAGCAAACTGCTTTGCAACAAATGATGAAGGAAAATGAGAGATGCAGCACTGATAGCGTACATTACTGTCACTTAAATTTTGTTGCTAAACCTGGGCAGATGCTGAACCCCTGATTGTACGTTTATGAAGTAGATGAAAAGTTATGAAGAATTACCAATAGGATTGAGGGAACCTGCTGACTCATACTATCTTGTGAGTTAGACTGTATAGAAATATTTGTAAATAATAAATAAAAATAATGAGCAAAACCCATATTTGAAAATAATCTTTGAAAATAACTGTATTGATTTAACTGGCTATCTCTAACAAGTTCATGAGTGAGAAATGGAGTCAGGAGTTGCTATGATTCTCTTGAGCAGAAAGCCTGTTTATATTTCTGCTAAATGTTTGGTGCTGGAAGATGATAGTGAATATGAACAAGAAATGTTGTATTCACTCCATCACTATCTCATGACTTCAGGAGTGTAAATTATTTCCAATCTAGTCAAACTTGTGCAGATGTTACTTTAAGTTTGTTGCAAAGAATAAGGCCATTTTACAAACTAGAAGTTTAGGGAAAATGCTATCTTGCAAAGCTAATACCGAGATAGGGAATAAGATTTAGGATGTAGTGACAATTATCACATTAGGAGAGAGAGAGAGAGAGAGAGAGAGAGGGAGGGAGGGAGGGAGGGAGAGGGAGAGAGAGAGAGAGAGAGAGAGAGAGAGAGAGAGAGAGAAACCTATGGAGTTTTCTGAAATATTGTCAATTTTTGTTGTCTTGTATATGATTTGATTTTTTCCCCAGAGCTGGCTGGGGAATTCTGGGTGTTGAAGTCCACGCATCTTCAGGTGGCCAAGGTTAAGAAACACTGATACAGATGAAGAATCTGTTGTTTTCACTCTAGTCTGTCATTCCTTGCAGACGATTTGTGGCCTATTGTGATACTTACATTCAGTATTTTGCTTGTGCGTGTGAATGTGCGCACGTATGCATATATAAGTGTTAAAGTCATTTTTTTTGTTTCTACTTTTATTTTATTTTAAAACCTTTAAAAGAACTCCCAAAAAATATTTTTAAAAAATTAAATGGAGAAAAAAAACATGAACAAGACATTTTAAAAGTGCATTAAAAAAGAAAAAAACTAACACATTTACACATATTATTCCCCCCCTTGAATACTGATTAATACAATACTACAATATTAGTTTCCCACCCCTTGCAAAACAGGCCTCAAAAATGTTTAATTTTTGCAGACTATTAATAAATAAAATAAAATATTTTATTAATAATAAAATATATTTGCAGATTATTAGCCTATCACCTGTATACTATACTGACAAAAGAATTAACAAGAAGAACAATAATAATAAAGAAGGCAAGATTAAAGTTTCAAACCCCTCTGTTAACAAATGGTTATTGTAACCAACTTGGAGAAAATTTACCATGTTTAAATGTTAAAAGTTGTTTTGACAAGGCAAATTAAATCATAGAGGCTATCTAGCAAGTTCAGAGGGAATCGTTTGCTGCAGAATCTTCAACTTTTCTCTGTTAAGCTTCATCTTAGACTTAGGGTTTTGCAATGCTCTTTATATCATGTTTGATGCTGGTCTTTGGCCATAATAAACTTTAAGTTTAAAAAATAAAGATTAGTTTCAGTCATTCACTGGGACTAGAAAACCAGAAAACCACCTACAGATCCAAAATACAGGAGCTACCTTTTATGGAGATATGGAAACCATGACTAGAGAATTCTTTCCTTTATTCTAGTGCTCTGCCCTATCCTTTATGGGAGAAACTACTGCTCTAATTAATTTGCACACTCAGAACCCAAGTGCAGTTTCTGACATTTGTAGATTGAGAAAATCAGGTAGTATAAATCAGATACCATGTACCATGTAGCTGTCTTGCCATCATCAACGGATTATCAGATCTGGGCTGATAAGATCTAGTCTACTGCAGGATTGCAGTGAAAGAGTGTGTTTTTGGTATGCCTTTGTTGCTATCTACTAGTCATCTGAATAACCCTCTTCTGCTGTCATTTACATCAATTTGTATTTAATACATTTTAAAATTCAGAAATATTTTATGAGTAGCTATTAAGGTCTTCGGCCATATCTTTTGGCAGTGATTTTTTTAAAGAAAAAATATAATTATGTGGCAAATTACATTAGATGAAAGAGCAACTTGAATAATTCTTCAATTAATGACAGTTTTCTTCAAATTGTTTGGAGGGTTATCTTTGTTAAAACAGGATTTTTTGACAGATTACCTTAATCTAAAGAAAAGCCTTTTGCAGTTGTTCTATTGAATCTGGATGCCCAACAGCCTTTTCTCCTTAAAATACATATTTTATTAGTAATCTTAGTTTCATTTTTGTTTTCCCTTTCCCCTTTATAAATTCTTATTATTAATATGGTCTTTTAATTACATCTTAAGGAGATATGTGTTTTATTTCTGAATCTCCTTGCGTTTAGTTTGATCACCGACCCTAGTTCTAATATTTCAAGAAACAACATAAACCCTTTCCAATGGGAAAAGAGTGCCTGACAATGATATAGAATAAAATATACTTCTATTCTATTTTCATATATCTGAGTATGTTGTTTCAGTCCTTTGATGCAACATCCTAAAGAAATAGTTCAAATCAAACTATGTGTGCCATTAGTGACACCACAGTGTATCTGAGATTGACACACTCTGGCAAGTTGCATACATGGATATCTGTTTCCTTATATTTTATTGCCTTTCCTGAATATGACTCTATGATAAATTCAGTAAGATATTTGTCAAGCAAAGCAGGTTTGCAGCAGAACAGCTGAGCATGTAGAATAAGAGATCAGAGGTCTCTAATCTCCTCTTCCAGAATCTATTATTTTGTGTTAAATACTTTTTATTCAAGGTTTTACAAAGAACATAAAACTTAACACGAACTAAAAACAGTGAGAGAAAACAAAGACAAAAATGCAGAAAGAGAATGAAAAGAAATAGAAAAAAGAAATGTCTAATTTCTTCTGAAGAAAATAGAAGTATATTTACAATATTAACTCTTGTTTTATGATTACCAAAAAAAAAGAACTCACTTTTTTTCTATTGCCCAGTTTTGTTTTGTTTTCTAGTCATCAAAACCATAAATCCAGAGTGCATTTTTTTCTGTTTCTTTCCCAGAATTCTTTCGGTTGACACACTTTGGCCCTGTCTATCTGCCTTGAAAAGTGGCTGGAAGTTATTGCTGCTATCATCCATCTTCCTATGAATGACTTTACCTGGTGTCCTCCCTGTTAACTCTGCCCTGTGAAATACACAGGATTCCCACAGCTGTATAACTTACTAGCAAGTAAAAGAAGAAAAAATGGAAATTATTAAATTCGTTCTATGGCGCCACCTCCTGGCCTTCTTTTTTCAAGGTGTGGTAATTAGAACAAACACCCACTCCTTTATGTGGGGGATCAATCACCCCGAGAATTCAATTCAATTCAATTCAATTCAATTCAATTCAATTCAATTCAAACCTTTATTGTCAATGCACAACATGTGTACAATGAAATTGGATGAGCCTCCCTTAGTGCAGCTCCCCGAACACAAAATACATCTCAATAACTCACAAGTGAAGAAAGAAAAAACCCTAACCCAATTAATCACACTAACAGACACACAATCCTATATATGTTATGCCATGTGCATAACATAATATTACATAATATACATATATGTGCATAACATTACATTATATTGCACCAGTGTAGGCATGTTGCACATTATGCTGGCCCTGCAAGTCTATCATACTAGTTATGGTGTTATGTTGCACTCAGAAGTCTGACAGCCCATGGATAGAAGCTATTTTTCAGCCTGTTCCTTAAACTGGCTATGCTTCTATATCTCCTGTCCAATGGTAGGAGAGTAAAGAAGTGCTGATCAGGGTGTGAATCATCCTTAAGAATTTTCCTCACCCTGCTAAGATATTGAGTCCTAGCAATTTCATCTAGTGAGGTCAGGGGACAGTCCATAATGCTTTGTGCTGTACTCATCACCCTTTGTGATGTCTTTCTATTCGCAGCTGTCAAGCCAGCATATCATACTGTAACGCGATATGTGAGGACTCTTTCTATCATAGACCGGTAGATAGAGATCATCAGTCATTGTTCCACCTTATTTTTCCTCAAGATCCTGAGGAAATGGAGACTCTGTTGAGCCTTCCTGACCACCTGGATTGTATTATTTTTCCAGGTGAGATCTTCACTAAGATGGACTCCCAGGAATTTGAAAGAGGAGACCGTCTCCACACAGCCCCCCTTGATGTAAAGTGGGGCAGGTTCCTCTCTCTTCTTTCAGAAGTCTAGCATCATCTCCTTAGTTGTTGGAAGAAATATTCTTCTGGGTTCAGTTCCAAGTGGGGAAAAAGAGACTGGAAACATGGAGACTGCTTGGAAAGATGGTTTAATGGTGGACAGGAATCACATGGCTTGAGTTCCTGAACAAGAGCACATGGCTTGAGTTCCCGAGCAGAATCACATAGCTTGAGTTCCTGAGTAGAAAAAAAAAGAAGCACGAGATGCTGGAAGTGCCTTGGCTTTATGCCCTCTGTTGGGACCCATCTCTGAGTTTCTTGTTCCTATATAAGAAATGTATCCTGATTGGTGGTGAGACTCCCAGGAGGCGGGGATCTTAGCTAGCCTTGCTGGTTGATGTAATCTTCCCAGGTGTCATGTGGGGAGTTTCTGTTGCTGGATGGGTCCTTTGTGTTGCAGATGATGGTCCATTGACAAAGGTGGGGGGAAATGAGTGAGCTTGGCTGAGGCCTTAATGGCCCATTGATAAAGGTGGGGCAGAGGCAGGAAGCTGCTTTGTCTTTAAAACATGTTTCTCCATTTCTCACCCAGGGAAATATAGTATTCTGCCTTTTTAATATTTCCTAAAATATTTCATTCTTCTAGGAGAGAGGGGAGTTCTAACTTCCTACATAGTCTTGCTGATATTTAGGTGCAAGTTGTTTCCTGAGCACCATATGGATAACTTCTGGACCTCTTCCTTGTATGCTAGTTCATCACCTCCTGTAATAAGACCCAGTACGGTGGTATAATCTGCAAACTTGATAATCACATTAGATGGGTCAGAAGATGCACAATCGTATGTGTACAATGAGTACAGGTAGGGACTGAGCACACAGCCCTGAGGAGAGCCAGTGCTCAGCTTCAGGGAGGAGGATATGAAAGGCCCAGCCATCACTGTTTAGAATAATTAGAAGATCAAATTTATTAAAAGAAAGAAAAGAAGAAATGTAAAAAAAAAATTTTTTTTTTAACTTTAGCCACATGCAAAACAATCAGCGGTAGAGGAGATAGAAATAAAGAACAATTCAAACTGTGTGTTATCCAATATAAATAACAAGATAGAAGATTCTGATCAGATCATCAGATGATTTTAATCTGCTACTAAAAACATCTGAGTAACTATTTCAGTATATAACTTTTGTACTTTAATGAGCTATTGGTGGTGGTGGAAGGGGGGGGGGAGATGCAAACAGGGCCAGATAACCTGTCTGCTACCTGTGCTGAATAAATACCTGATTGAAAGGGAGCGGATGTTGATGCAGGACTACAAAGTAACTGACTCTTGGTATCTGCCTCCACTCTCCTTGCCTCCTTTGATGCTTTCTCTCTTCTAGTTCAATAGATGCCACCCAGACCTGCTGTTTGTTTTCCCATTTGTGCTGGGGCAGGAAGCTGAGTTGCCAAACAATGGGCAGGCTTGCCGATGACTGAAAAAAAAAAGGGGGGGGGAAGATTTATTGCTGTGGGTGGGTTGGCCAAGGGACATGGGTTCATTGCTTTAGAAGCTGCCACCCTTGTCATGACTTTTCAACAGCCATGAAGACAAGTACAGGCAAAGTGGTGGTCAGGCTGGGAGCGGGGAAATTGCCCTCATGATAGATAGCAGCAGGGGTGGGGATGGGGTTTGTGGACTGGAGGAAGAGAACAAAACAAAGATGTTCAGACTCTCATACTGTTCTGTCACTAAGATTTCCTGTCACTAAAATAATGCCCATTAACGGAAGAACCTTAATTGGGTCTGAAACCCCATGTTGACATAATTGGTGTATTTTGGGAAGTTCTTCAGGCCACTCTGTATGAACAAAGAACACGACCCTCAAACAGCATTTTAACTGGCAGCACTTTTCTTTAAGGCAACTGAAGAAATGGGGGGGTTACGTTTTCTCGCTCAGTGAATAGATTTTTTTTTTATTTAATTTGATTTATATGCCGCCCTTCTCCGGAGACTCAGGGCGGCTTACAATGCGTTAAGCAATAGCCTTCATACTTTTGTATATTTTTATACAAAGTCAGCTTATTGCCCCCACAATCTGGGTCCTCATTTTACCTACCTTAGAAAGGATGGAAGGCTGAGTCAACCTTGAGCCTGGTGAGATTTGAACTTGCAGTAATTGCAGGCAGCTGATGTTAATAACTGTTAATAACAGTGCTTTAGTCTGCCGCGCCACCAGGCTCTTTTTTATAAATAGATAATCTTATTTCAGATTAATTTATGTTCACAAAATGTTGGAGCATTCCTGGGTGGAACAGAATATTGCTGCTACTAACCTGTATATTTTTACTGGCTACTTGGATAAATTAAATCATTCTTCAGTGGCCAATGTGCTCTTTTGCTTACCCAGGTTATATTTTAAAGCAAATTAAGTTTAGGCTATGCTGTGAAATAACTTTAAGTTATGGCTACAACTGGGACCAGAATTTCTGCCATTAAGTGAGGTAGTTGTTAAGTGGGTTACACCTGATTTTGCATTTTTATTTATTTATTTATTTATTGCCATGGTTAAGCAAATTACTGCCATTGTAATGTGAAACATGCAATTGTTAAGTGAATCCAGCTTCACCAATTAGCTTTAGTCTTTGGAAGTTGGCGGGGAAGATTGCAAATAGTGATCACATGACTCTGGGAAGCTGCAACCCTCCTGCATTCATGCCGGTTGCCAAGTGCCTGAATTTTGATCTGTGACTACTGGGAGACTAGTATGATGGTCGTAAATGTGAGAATAGGTTGTAAATCACTGTTTTTCACTGTTGTTCTAAGGTTGAACAGTTGCTAAATGAACAGTTGTAAGTTGAGGAGTCTGTATTTTATGAAACAAAATACCAAAATCCCATTTCAGTGAGATAGTTGCCAGACCTTTTCTCAATATAAATCATTCTGGAATGTTTTGATCTGGGCTATTTTACATCTCTGGGTAAGTAACTGACTTCTACTCCTACTAGAATTAGAAATTGATGCTTTTTAATGCTTGAGGAAGGGAGGAAAAACCTCTTCTTATTTTAGCAGCATCTGTGGGAAAGATGATGTTTAAAAGGCCAGACTCTGGTCCTGTCTCACTGCTGAGCAGGTGTCAGACGATGACATGGTTTTCCCTCTTCATGTCAATTGCTCTGCTCTAATGCCTTCTTACAAGACTGAATGATCTGGAAATCATTTTCATGAACGTTTCAGGCTACAGCCAGCCTTGTTCTTGAGAATGACTTCCCATTTGCCTCAGTTTTCATATGTACAGTAGTGGCCAAAATTGTGGAAACCTTTTGGGAAAAGTGTATTTTCTAAAACTAGCTAATAATATCATCATTATTATTATTATTTTGGAGTACCATAAAATTATATATCAATGGAAAGATAATTTAATCAAGAATGTAATGCAATAACTTTTATGAAAGATTTGCTATTAGAATAACAGTTACATGTTAAATGGAGGAGGAAGTTGTAAAAGAAACGATGATTAGTTGGGGAAGGAATTTCGGCCACAGCATAGAATTAGAACAGTGGGACAAACTATGGGAAAGGAATTACAAACTCACAACAGCAGTTGCCTACAAAGAAAACCTTTATAAAATGTTTTATAGGTGGCATTTGCCACCAGCGAGATTGGCCAAGATGTATCCCAATTTACCACCCTATTGTTGGAAATGCAACCATAAATCTGGAACACTCTACCACATGTGGTGGATGTGCCCCATCACAAGGAAGTATTGGTGTCAAATTCAAAAATGATTGGAAGAAATTGCAAAGCAAAAAATAGACTTGAAACCTGAATCGTTTTTATTAGGAATACTGGACCCAAAAATGAACAAAACCTTCAATATATTATATTGCACATGCTTACCACAGCAAGAATCACATTCGCAAAAAATTGGAAACAAAAAAATGTACCCTCAGACAAAACAGTAATTAGGAAAATTCTAGAATGCGCAGAGATGGATAAAATGACTATGGAGTTGAAAGAGAGAGATGATTCAGAATATTATGAAATATGGAATAAAATGTACAGTTGGCTCAAAAATAGAAATCAGAACAAGAAATATTTAACTTAATATTGATGAAACTTAAATTAAAGTAACTGAACAACATTAAATAAAGAGATGTAAATATAAACGAATATAAATGTGTAGATAAGAAGAATGAATATTATAATGTGTACATATATATGTTGGAGTAATACGATTATCCTACTATTGAGTAGTAAATAGAAATGATAGAATAGAGTACTACAAAAGCAAAATATGTAAATCGATACAAAATGCTGTAAAATTACCAGTAATGTTATGTACTGTTCAATACGTTATGTCTTGACATGTTTTGTTTTTATATATGTGTGATTGTTTTTTGCATTATTTTAAAAGACAAACTGTTTAATAAAAATTATTTTTTTAAAAAAGAATAACAGTTACATTATAAAGAAGAAAAGTGAAACACATAGAAAAAATGAGATATACAAAAATAATCACGTCAGTTAATACTTAGTTGGGTAACCTTTAGTATGAATTATGGCCTTACAACGTCTTCCCATGGAGTGAACCAAGTCTTTTAGTTCTACAGCTGTTATAATGTGAAACCAAGATTGAATGATTGCTTCTATTAACTGGGTTTTATTGCTGGCTCACTTCTGACTAACAAATTTCTTTAGTTGGCTCCATTGATTTTCATTTGGGTTTAGAAGATTCCAGCAGTGGAATATGATTATCTTGAAACTCCGGAAAAAAAAAAGTGGTGTTATTAGCCATCAAACCTCAAAAGTACACTTTTCCCAAAAGGTTTCCACAATTTTGGGCACTACTGTACTTTGTACCCCCTTTCCACTTTGAAACTCATCACAAAGAGAAAAGCTCTGACTTCCAGCATGCAATGCTTGCGGGCAGTAGCTCCTTTCAAGATGTTGCTACTTCTTGTTGCAAGAGCTTTTGCAAAGTGCTGCGCATAACCATAAGGCTCTGGAAGAACTTGATGGAGTTCTGTGAAAGATCAAGGAACGGGGAAAAGTCATTTGAATGCAATCAATTTTCTGTCACTAGAGCAGCATTTCTCATCCTCAGCTGTTTTAAAATGGGTGGATTAACTCCCAGAATTCACCAATTATTATCATAGTAAAGCATATTAAAAGATAAACCTCTCCACAGGAAAGTTTATAGTTCAAATAGCATTATGAGGAAAAAATTAAATTATTTAATGATGCAAATTTGAGAGATGAGATGAACTGAAAGTACTACTGGATTTTTGCAGCTTTTAAAAAAGTATTTAGATTTTTATCTTAAAAAGTGAAGATCATTATATATAAGCAATATCAATACAGAAAATAGGAACAGTCAATGATAGTATAGTAACTATTGCATACTGTTGGAGTTTGCTTGATAGAAACTCTTAACTAACTAACCAACTAACTTTGCATATATTTTTCTGCTGATGCCCTATAGTTCTTTTTATGGGCATAAGTTCAGCATAAGAATTCTTTTTGTGTGTGTGTGTGTGTGTGTGGTATAGAAATTGACGTGCAAAGTTTTCACTAATAAATTCTGCCATTGTTAAGTGTCTGGATTCCTCCATCTGGAATCTATTCATCTGTAAAACCTACTAGATGATGTTGGAAAACCTTAGCTGACAAGTTGGACATGAAACCCAAATACCATCTGGGGATACAGTACTTCTATTTTTATTTTTATTTTTGATCCACATGAAAATCAAATACTGTAGTGTTTCCAGAAATTTTCAAGTTATCTCCTAATACTCCAAAGCCAGATCAAATTTTAGAAAGAAACACATTCCTTATACAACCACAACTCCAGAGTTTGAAATGGGTTTAAAATGAATTGGATATCCCAGCTTCCACCACTTCTGATATGTCATTGCCCTACTAAAAAAGGGGGTGGGGTAAAATTGCCCACTCCTGGCTAAGATTGAGTTCTCTATGTTCCATGAAGGAAAGCAATGAAACAAGTAGTTGGGGTGAGTGATATTTGATTGATTAATTATAAGCCACCAAGTTGTTTTTGACTCCTGGCATCCACAAAGATTGGAGTAAGTAAAACAGCATAATTGGGGCCAGAAACATCAAAAAGAGTAACTGACTCGTGCCCCTTAGAAAATAAATATTGCTCCAGGCCATACCCTGTCATGCAACCTTTACAATCATATCAAAGTTGAAAGGCAGTGTCCATAATTGCCACTGCAGGAAAAAATGTGTAAGCTTTATACCTTATACCTCTAGTTTTCAATTATATGCCTTCTGAGAATGGATTCCACATTGACTCATCTTCCACATTGACTAATCCACAGATGCCATTGCAATATACCATGAGAAGTCTTGTTATCACCTGTTAAGCATGCAGAGCTGTAAACATCTGCAAACATTTCCTGCAGCCTCCTTACTCTCTATTTTGGTTATGTATTAAAGGCATGAAACATGAAGGCAGTTATAACTGTTTGAAAGCTACCCTCCCCATCGCTGTGGGCTCTGCCAATAAGTACTGGGATTATTGCTGTTTTCACCAGACCGCTCTTTGCCAATCTACCTCAAGGGTTGGCAAGGGATTAAAGGTATAGCCCTGCCAAATTCTGGGGAATGGACAATTTGCTTCTGTACTGTACATTTCTGTGAAGTTCCAGAAACTATGTTGGGAGTCTCATATCTCAGGTTTTTAGAAATAGTTGCAGAAAGTTGTCCTATTCTCTTCAAGAGCCGATCAAAACCTGCTTTTTCTGCAATTGTTAAAATGCCCTCAAATAACTTTTCTTGATGTCCCTTAGTTATTTTGCAATTGGAGCTTCATGGAAAAGCTAGTATTCCAGATCTGCTGAGTTCTGCATGACCATAACAACCTGTAATTCTTCGTAATAATCACAAACTGAGCCAACTGTGATATATTGAATTCATCTTGGGCTGAAAGAACTGAATTGTCAGGTCTATGCAATAAGTATGCAAACAGGATCACAAGATGAAACATCTAATGAACACCACAAGGTCATCATGGCATCAGGCAGAGGCAGAGAGAGGACCTTGGGCCAATTAACACCATGAGGGGGTGGCAATGTATTCCAGATTAATGATTCTGTTTTATAATCTTCAGTCTGCTTAGCTGTCAACCCTTTGAAGTAGTCTAAACAGAAAGCACCATCTGACAACTAAGCAAAGTTCCAAACCAAAGCAGAAATAACGATATGAGCTAATTCTACTTTATTATAAGGTTATGTTAACATAATCTTGTAAATTGTAAGATTTGAATCTCCTGCCCCTACTAGAGTCTTGGTTGTGGAATTTTAACTTTGTGGAATAATTTGGGCAAAATAAAGCTTCATTATAGATTTACAACACATTTTTGCATTTCAGAACAAGTCAATATAACTAGATTCAGTTGATTATATCTACATGGGAAATTTAGTCAAATAATTCAAATGCTAAGAACAGAGGTGTCCAACTTTGACAACTTTAAGATTTGTGGTCTTCAAATCCCAAAATTTCCCAGGCAACCATTGAAGTCCATAAGTGTTAAAGTTCCCAAGGTTGGATATCCTTGGTTTAGGATTCTTTTTTTTTAAAAAATAAATCATTAAAAAACTGATACTGAAGGCAAATTATAATCCTGCTAAATCTGCTGTAGATGGCACATCATAGAGTATTTGAAAACAGATTAGATGGAGGATTCAGGTCATAACATTTATAGACATAGTGGAAAGTTATCATATCTGAATTCCCAATTTATGTACATAAAAATTTTGTACTCATTGGTTCTTTGCCTTATACATATTATTACAAACATAGCTGCTAAATTTGTGATGGCCCATATTTTGGAAATGTGATGTTTAATTTGTAAAATGTTTTTATTGATGTGATAGATTTTGAGGTTGGATTTGCAGTAGTGAAAAAAAAATCAAGGGAAAAATAGGAGTCACTTTGGGACCCACAATTTTTTTTGAAAAATTTTAGAAAAAAAAAATCTCTAGTGATATGATGCAGGACTTGTATATGCCCAGTAAGGAACTTAGATATTTGTCTAGGGCATTTGCCTGGTAGGTGGAGGCAGAAAAGCAGGTAGAAAAAGACTGCATGGTAGGCAGCTTCAGTGTCTACTGAGAAGTGATGACTAGATAGCAGAAGTGCAATATAGAAAATGTTTACTCTTTGTTGCCATCTAATGGTAGATTATGTCTGCATACGTAATCTGCAACCCAGATTGGGTGGCTACCACTTCTAATGCAACCTACTGGTGCTATCTAGATACCCTGAGCCACCATCATTGCCATTCTCTCCTGAATGCACCAAAACATGTCTGTTCCCATAAAGCTAGCTACTATTTCTTCAAATGATGACTGATATTAAGATGGGAAGCCCAGTTTGAAAATTTTGCCTTGGGACCCCTGAATCAGATAAAGGTTATATTACATCATTGCCCTGCCTAATTAATGAAATTTATACTGGGTTCAGATGATTCTCCATTTGGATACTTCCTTCTTTTTTACCACTTTCTTATCATTTGTGTTTTCAAAGAATGTCCATAGGAAGAAGAAAAAATAATAATTGCCCCATACCTTTTAAGTGATGTTGCTTGAAACTTTTCATTTGGAAGCACCTAGCAGCCATTTCTCCAAAACCAACATACTTACTTCCTTCATTCACTTTTCCAGGAAATGCAGATAATATTGGCCTGCTATATTGCAGAGAGTTTTACATCATCATTTTCTTTTCTCAGCCTAATTTGTAAGGTCTGTTTGTGATTTTTGCATATCCAGCAAGAAAGTCCCATCCTTACTTTACAAGGAAAGCTGAGGTGTCTGTCTGTTTCTTGGATTGGGACAGGAATATATTCCTTCCATTATAAGGAAGGATGTCTGAATGGAGACCAAAGAAAGTAAGTGAGAAACATCCCCAAAATCTTCTCAGCTGAAGATTTCTCTAAGAGCAGCAGGAGCAGAAGTAGAAAGAATTTTAGATTTTATTTCACGTGCTTTAAAATAATATTATATTACTTTTGCATGCAGTGGCTTATATTGCTTGTAAACCACTCCAAATCACACAGTGTGACAGATCTGTCATCAGCTTTCTGATTTGTTTCTTTGTTTCAAACCAATTATTTATTTATTTTTACCACACCATGCTTCCAACGTATGGTCAATATTCCAAGAGAAAGGCTAGAAAGATTTCTGATACGTAGGAGTCATAGAGCATAACTTTTTCATTTTTGCCTCAGTTATAATGGGAGTGAGAAACCTGTTGATTTCCAGACACTACTCAAACATATTTTTTTATCAGTTCCAGCCAATATCCTAGTTTTGGATTCATTATCAGAAGAACATAGAATTCTCATTCTTGTTTTAGGAAAGTTTAGATAGAAGCACCATCAGTTGTTACAAGGCCTCTTATTTTAGATCTTTCTTATGATGGAAAAAAACAGGTTTAAATTTATCCCCTAAGAAGAAAAATTCTGAAGGCATTATCACATGTGAAACTTAAATCAGTCAGAAATAAAAAAACAATTTAACTAATATTGACTGGAATACTTGTTTTTTTCTTTTCATTGCCACACTAATAACATTAGACATGTGGGTGTGCTGAAGTGCTATGAGTGCACATGACTGTAGTTGTTATTTAGAATGTTATATTTGTTTATGAGTGTCTACAAAAAAACCAACCCATGGCTTTTGATGCAGGAAATGAACATTGAGAGGTAACCGTAGCATAGCTCCTGCTAACCTAAGAAAAACATATTTCTTAATATGAAGTAGAAAATTGTCAGAGGACTTTACAAACCAGTGAGAGAATGCACTTTTGGCAAAGAAGAAAAAAAGTAATTATAACTAAAAGCAGAGATAAAACAGTGTGTTTATGAGAGGCGGATGACTTCAAAGCCCTTGAATTAAGGAGCCCCTTGAGGGACAAGTGGATTATGAGGTCTAACTCTGAATCACACGATTCAGATTTCCAAGATCTTTGTCTTACTTTCCAGTGTATACAAGTTGGGAATTTGTGCTTTTTCTGTGGCCACCCATGCCCTCCTGGAAGGCCATAGAGACCTGAACCTACTGCCCTCCTGCCTGACGTGGCTTTTTCAGGAGGCCAGAGGGCAGAGGGATTTGTAACTCCACTTAATATTTTTTTAATGGAATTGTTCCCCAAGGAAGCCTGATATATCTGTTTTTATGCTATAGTATTTCTCTTTTAATCCACATTTTGATCCTATAGTTACTTGGTCCCAAGAATGACTAACAAACTGATTAAATAAATTAATCATTAAAGCAGGTAGATGGATGATTTCAGAAGTACTGATCTTCAGATGTGTCCCATTTTCTTCTTAATGATGCACCAGTAATGGATGAAGGTCAAAGAAGTAGAGATTCCATATCACTTTCTAGGTTCCGAAATTGTAATGGAACATGGATTAGAAGCATTTCAGAGATTGGTTTCAAAAGGTTCTGACCAGTTCTGGAGAACCAGTAGTGGAAATTTTGAGTAGTTCAGAGAACCAGTAGTAAAAATTCTGTCTGGCCCCGCCCCCATCTATTCTCTGCCTCCTAAATCCCAGCTGATCGGGAGGAAGTGAGGATTTTGCAGTAACCTTTCCCTGGATTGGGGAGGGAATGGAGATTTTACAGTATCCTTCCCCTGGAGTGGGGTGGGAATGGAGATTTTACAGTATCCTTCCCCTGCCACGCCCACCAAGCCACACCACCACGCTACACCCACAAAGCCATGCCATGCCCATCAAGCCACACCCAGTAGTAAAAATTTTTGAAACCCACCACTAGAGCATTTGTAGGCCAAATTTACACCATGGACCCAAGATTTCCCACCTTTGACTAAGACTGACTGAAGGGTGTGATACAGTTGATCTGGATCCGTCAGCCCACTAATTCTCTGTTTTTATTACTGTACATTACTGTGATGGTGAAATCAATGGAATGATTTTGCTCCAGTGAAGAATCGTAACATTCAATCACAATATGTTCAAATCCAGATTGCATTATTTGTTCTGTAATTGGTTTCGCTGATTTTAAGGGTTATGTGTTATTGGCTGTTTTAGCATTGTTGTTCATCATTCTGGATTATATCTATGAAAGAAACAATATGGACAAAACAGTTTATTACTTTCTTCTTCATCATGTATATAGATTGGGCCTCTCTATGTTGGAGATTATAATCTCAGCATCCTCATTGCATTCTATCCTAATTTAGCCCAACAGAATATATTTAGCCCAACAGAATATATTTAAGAGACTTTGGAGGCTCATTACTATATTTGGAAGACCTTTGGATAAAAACATTTGTATCTCCTGCAACATTGAGGCCATAGATTCTAGTATCTATTTTATGTACATAGAATGTCCTATGGAAGGATTTTCACACTTTACTATGTAGTAGATACCATATTTTTCGGAGTATAAAACACACCTTTCCCCCCACCCCAAAAGAGGGTGAAAATTTAGGTGCGTCTTATACACCGAATGTAGCCCCGCCCACCCACTGGCTCCCACCCTTTGGCCTCTGCCTCCCAGCAGTTTACCTCCTTGCAACAAGCAGCAAGAAGAAACAGCTCACTTCAGCTTCAGCACAGCCTAATTAGCACAAATTGATTGTCCGTTTGATCGGCCTCCTGGCTCTCAGCTGTTTTGCTCTGGCTTGCTGCCAGGAGGTAAATTGTTGGGAGCAGATTTTTTTCCCCTTGTGCTAATCAAGCTATGCTGAAAACGAAAATGAAAGTAAAGCAGGCCATTTGCTGTTTGCTGCAATGAGGCAAAATTGCTGGGAGGCAGAGGCAGATTTCTTTTTCTTGTTTTCCTCACCAAAAAAGGTAGGTGCATCTTATAGTCCGGCGCATTTTATACTCCAAAAAAATATGGTAATGTCTTTTGAGGAGTACAACCTATCATATATGTGCATCTATCTAAAATTGCTGATAAATATCATGCAGAAGGAAGAGTATTCTCTTCTACTCTTGACTGCTTTCTACAAGAGGACAATTAATGCTTTCTACAAGAAGGGCACCTTAAAACAATGTCTACAAAAAGAAGTATTCCTCAAATTGTAATCTACTGAATAAAATATCTCTTGTTTAAGTGAAATGCTGAAGTAAACCAGCAATTTTAGGCATTCATAGACTAATTATCCAGAATTAACCATAGGAAATTGCCTTGGGTTCTGATAGGTAAATAACACCAGGAGAAAGATGGAAAGCGTAATGTTATTATTAATAGCATCCAGTTCATTGCCTATGATATCTTTCTGAATGAACCATGAGTTAATAGGCATGATGCTTTAGTCATAGCTCTTCTATTTGACTGGCTACTTATAAAAGTCCCAGGTCCTATGACTACAAAGCAGTTGGGTCTTGCAAGCTCTCTTTTGTCCTTAGTAAACTTTTTTGTCTAATCCAAACAGTTGGGGGAGGTTTTATAGGTTTGAGGTTGCAGTTATCAGTCTATGCATGGCCCCACTATATATTCACCATTACATAAATACTACTTATCGTCATTTAAGATAGATGACTTGGTGGAAGTTCAGGGGCTGGTAGTGATAATATGAGTACTCTTAATTGTAACAAGGGAGAGGCCCTGTGAGTAGAAAATCTATCTGCTCAGAAAGATAGTGGTCAGGTTGTTACAGGTGTTATGTCTACCTTATAGTATATGCAGTTCTATCATTCCTCTCTATTGTAGTTTTTTCCTGTATCACATTGCCACTGTAGGATTCATCGCTTTTGTTCCTGTGATGCATTCCAAAGCTTTCATCCATTTGTCAGTAAGTTCTGTGGTACGACATTTTTTAGTTGCTGCTTGTAAACTTAAATTGTGTTCCCTCAAAAGGCGGTGGCATGTGCTTTCACTAGTGATACCCAGAACTATTTTTATCACAAATAAGTTCATCTCTGAGAGCCATACTTACAGCTTGCAGCTTTTTATCTTAGCTGTGTAACGAAATTGTGTATTGCTTCACCTTCTTCTTGCTTACAGCTGCCAAATATATATCTTTCATATATGACATTTTAGAGGGTCTGAAAAGGACTTCTAGGGCATCTAGGATGGCTTTAGTATCACATGTTTGCTCCTCTGCTTACACATGTTTGTAAGGGTTAAATTGTGCTTGTAAACATGGAGGCATTCACTGCCCATCAGCCTCCTCAGTGTCGCTGCTTGCACTGCTGCTGGCTTGTCATTTTGAGGGAATAATCCTCAAACTCTGCTCTGAAGTTGTCCCAGTTACTGCTGCAATCTCCACCCACCCTCATGGCCTCTGGTGGTGGTATGCTGTTAGCGGCTGTTATGATGCTGCTTTTCTTCCTTCAAATGCTTGGCTTCCAGGACAGGACTGCAATTGCTAGACTGGTATGCATCAAATGTATAGAGACAGCAAAGATTCAGTTGCTTCTGACACCATATTTCATGTAGAGTAAGTAAACACGCTACAAACCATCACTGTGCAGAAACCATTTTACTAGAGAGTGAGTAATATAACAGAAACAGGAAATGCATCACAGGAACAATAGAGATGAATCCTAGAGTAGCAATGTGAAAAAGGAAAAAACTACAATAGAGAGGAATGGTAGAGCTGCATATAAGGTAGACATAATACCTGTAACACAGGTTTACTTGAATGAGATGAAAAAACTGGATGGTCTGACCATTTTTACAATGGTGTGTTCTGATTTAGGCTTCCTTAGAAATTAAACAGCACAAACTTAGTCCCGGCAAACCTCTTTAATTCATAGGGCTGTAAATTACTTTCATTTACAGTCCAGAAGACTTGATAAACAGTCTTTCAAAGGAAGGTTATCAACACCAACCTATCTCACGTGGAACGCTGCCAAAGAGCTAATTTCCAGACACAGGGCAAAGCCAAACCTGGCACAGAGTCACAAACAGAAGTTTCAAATCTTGAATCGGCCAGATGAACTAATTGTTTCCTGCAAAAGCTTATGTACCGTTCGCTTCTCTTTTTTTATGTCTTATGGGAGGGGCCAATCATCTCCAAGCCTTACTCCCAAATCGACCCTGTTTCCATAATTATTCCTGTCTCCTGGCAGCTCTGTACATGTGCACACTGGGAACAGGCTCACACTGTTCTTCTGCTTCGCTGATGCCATCAAACCTCAAAAAGAGGCAGCAAAGAACTACCAGATAGCCTTGGCCCACTCTCTGCCTCCGGCTCAGAGCCATCGTCCGAGTCTTCCCCAGACTCCAGGACTGACTCACATTCCTCCCCAATCTCCTCATTGTGTGAATCTGCTGCCAGCTCTGCTGGCCGCTGGCGGGCCACAACACGGTGCCTGGAAGAAGTTGGTTTCCTGGACCCATTTCAGTTGGGTTTCAAATTGTGGTTTTGTATTGATCGTGCTCTTCAGTGACCTGGGATATAGCTGGGGTGGGCCCATTTTGTGCTCCTTGATCTGTCAGAAGTTTCCGATTCTGTTGATCAGAGTATTCTTTTGGCTCAGCTCCAAAGATTAGGAGTGGTAGTCATCATTTTGTGGTGGTTCTCCTTCCTTTCTCTGTGGCCAATTTCAATCAGGCAGAAGAAATTGAGCCCTTGTCCCCTCATTTGTGCTTTCTATTTAATTTCCATATGAAACTGCTGGGTCAGATTATCTGTTGGTTTGAGGTCAGCTGTCACCATTATACCGTTAATATCCAGTGGTACATCTGGACCTCAGGGTGTTTTCTACCTATTATAAGTACAGTATTATTTTATTGCAAGATTTACTGTGATGGATTTGTCTTGCAGCCCTTTTTGTTTTAAATTGATGTATTTAGCTATGACTTGTTGTTTGGCTGAAGGGTATTATATAAATATATTAAATGAGTAATATGTTTTGTCTGGCCTGTTCCAATATTCATAACTTTTATACATGATAGAAACAGAACTGGAGATCAATTTTTATGCTTCATTATTTAATATACTGTTCATGTAATCTCATCTTGAAGTTACTTCGTAGTTTCTTTAAAGTTTCCCTCCTTTTTTTGCCTCACACACATAAGTCAAATGTTTTTGTGAACAGTGTAACATAGACTGTTTATAACAGTCAAATATCTTATGAAACAAAACAAGCATTTGATGTAGTGTTTATTTAGAAGCCCAGATTAAAATGTGTAGTTCCGGAAGAGGCTGAATCTATGTACAGAAAATGTAGGGAAATTATTTCAAGGTTAAATGGTTAATGGGGATTTCCTGAAGATAACAGATATTTTGGTTTTATTTATCTACATGCTTTCATATCCTATCTTACTGCTCAAAACCTTCAGGTTGATTTTATAATAACATTTTTAAAATGATAAAACAGAATTCCTTCAGTTTAAGAGCCTGTAAAGCATGAAAAAGCCAAAAATAACAATGTACAATGGCTCTAGAAATTTAGGCTTCCATTTAGGCATGTATCAGGCTACTGTAGTTTATTCCAGTTGGTAGGATTTCTCTTATTTAACAAGCTCTGGATTACAAAATTTTGGCTTTACATGGTATATGAATCTAGCTTGTATTCAGATTAATAAGTACAGTCCACAAACTAGGAATGATTTTTTAATACTGTGAGAATCCTATATAAGATCTAAGAGTTTAACTTTTTTTTTCTTTTCCTTTTTTTGTGTGTCTTCAAGTCAGGTGACTACCTGCAGTTTTCTTGGCAAGGTTTTTTAAAAAGTGGTTTGCCATTGTCTCCTTCACAGGACTGACAGAGAGAGAGAGAGAGACAGTGGGGGAGGGAGGGAGGGAGAGGGGGTGTCACCCTCTGGCTTTGTGCCCAAAGCAAAACTAGAACTTACAGTCTCCCAGTTTTTAGCCAAGTGTTTTAACCATCACCCCAAACTGGTTGTCAAAGGTTTATACTACAACTGCCCCAAATTATTTTTTTATTTTATATTTTCAGTGATCTAAGTATGAACAACATCAGTGAACTGCTGCCTGGAGATTTCCATCACTTACATTTTCTGGAAGAATTGTAAGTATTACTAAACATATATTGCCATGACCTTTTTAAAAAGATTCTCTAAATAATACCCAAGACTGAGCAAGTTATATTTGAATGTGAGGCAGAAAAATCTCGAGAGCACTCATACTGTTACCAGCAGTAAACACACACACACACACACACACTCAACTCAGTAAATTATTGTATTATTATTTAGGTGGTAAAAACTGTTTCCCTTCCTGACACTCAAACTTGTTTCTGTTGCAAATGATAATATACTGCTTCATGTAATCTTATCTTGAAGCTACTTTATGGTTTCTTTAAAGTTTCCCTCCTTTTTTTTTTTTTTACTTATCTGCATAAGGGTAGAACTTTTCCACATGTTTACAGCAGGGGTGTCCAACCCTAGCAATTTTAAGATTTGTGGACTTCAACTCCCAGAATTCCCCAATCACTTTGGGAATATTGTGTGTACATTCTGATTGCCACATCTCATATATGATTTTCCAAAACAGGGAAAATACAAACGTAAAACAAAACATAAAGCATGATGTTGGCTTTTATTTAGACAATGTGAACAAGGGGGTATATATAATATGACTTTGTGAAAAGTCATTAAATGCAATTTGCTCTTTGGCTGAAGCAGGCATGGTAATTCATAAATCATACGTTATAAGCCATGAAAACATTTTGACAGAAATATTAATTCCAGTTTTACAGAAATACATGTAGATGTAATTTCTTGTCACTTCTAATCAAGAGTTTCAAAATGTCATTATTTGTAACATAAGTAATAATTGATTTTGTTGAGACCGAGTTTGAAATTAAGGATCTCAATCGTACATTAACTTTTTTGTGGTAAATTCAGGCAGATCATCATGACGTTATGTTTATTAGATAACAAAGAACCATTTGACCATTCCTAACTCTTTCAAAAAAATCAAAAGAAGTTGTGATGAAACTGATCTTGAATTGATTCATCTAACTGGTCACAATATTTAGCTCAACTCTGGTTGAATACATACATTAAAAACTGGCATGTTTAATGCTAATTCATAATGGAGTCACCATTCATTTCTATATAGGGTAAATAGCAATCTTAGTATATGCAATTACAAAAATGAACATCTACTATTTTATCCTAGTAATATGTTGAGATCCCTGATCACTAGGTCTTCCAGAGCTTGCAAAATCTAAGGCTACCATCAGATGGTAGCAAAGAAATAATTATAACCCTAATTCTTTGTTACCATCTAGTGGATGTCTCGTGTTTTGCAGCTTTTATATGGTAAGTCTGATCTTCAGCTACAAGAGTTGTCTTTAACAGCAGTAAGAGAAGATAGCGTTCACAGTAAAAATTGTTTTTCTAATCTCTAAATTAGGATACTGAAAAAAGCTACTATTTATAGCTTGTAGTGAAAATGTATAAATTACTTGAATGATTATGTAGCTTGCACAGGAGTTTGCACAGGACTATTGCAAGCAGGTGTGCTAGTTGTATGCTACACAAATGCATCTTGACATGGAGTGGCACCAAGTGATGGGAAGAGTAGTGGCGCAATGTGGCACTGCAGGGTGCCAGTTTGGAAGGAGATGCCAGCCCAGTTACTACTCTGATGTTGTTTGGACTCACATTTAACAATTAATCCATACATTTCTTTGTTTTTGACTTGGAGTGGTGTGCGAACCTATCCATTATGATTTGTCATTATGGGCAATTCAACAAATGATGATTAATATTATGTATATTTTTTATCATCCAGCTGGCTGTAATTTATTTTTATTTTATTTTATTGAATTTAAGCATAGTAGGAGAATTTCTTCTTAATATTCTCATGTCGGAAACCCATATTGTGTCCATTGTTCTTAGGAGATTTTGTGATGCTGTATGTACGTCACAGATACTTTATGCAGATTCTTTGGAAAGCTGATCATAGAAAAGGTCACACAATATTCAGGGCATGCCTACTCCTGACTAAGCCTCATTGAGGTCTATGAGACTTCATGCCTAATGAGGCAAACACTTAAAGAAAAGTTGAGACTCTGAAAGTTGACAGTAGTCCTGAACTGTAGAAATCCATTTGTTTCTTATATTAAAAGAAAAATAATTTTATCAGTATGATTTTGTTTTTCCCCATCTAATTAGAAACATCAGCCCAAAGGAAGTTTGTTAGAATATTGAAGGTAGCAAAGAGACTTAAGAATTAGGCAGATGAAGGTTTTGCTGACTGACAAGAAGGACTGGGAATGCAATTGTGGATGGGGGGGGGGGGGGGGGGGGGGCGGGAGAAGGAAAGAACACTGCTGTGCCAAAATACACAAGGCTAAACAGTCAGTGATTCATGATAGGGAACGGAAACCAGTGTTGACAGCTTCATCTGCTCCATTTTGTTGGCTTGGGTTTCAAGCATATACATAAAGCACACATCTCAAGCTCCATGCCACAAAATAGCTAACTGAAGTTCTGGGAGTTGAAGTCCACACATCTAAAAGTTGCTAAGATTGAGAATTGCTATACTAGAGGCTAAAGGAGCAATAACCATTCCTTGTAGAATTCATTATATATGAAATTATTCCCTCTTGTGTCAAATGGTGTTCTCTTCCTATTAAGGGAAACTTTCTTGAAAACTAAACTTGTTCCCTGTTTTCTCTTTAGGTACATAATACACATTTAAATATTGCTTCCTGGGGTGTTTCTGCTTATAGTTGCTCTTGTAAATAACATGCATTTTTGTGAAAAATTGTCTCTCCTGTTTTCCAAGTATCTTCATACATATAGGTAAACATATGCCTGTGTTCTGCTACAAATGCTATTTACAGGTGTCACATTTCATTTCCTAATTGGTAATTTCCTTTACAGAATAGCAAATGTTCCATTCTTCCAATATCTATACCAGAATGATAGAATTTCCTGCACTGCTATTTGGCCTCCCATGAGGCATGGGGTGGGGAGCGTTCAAATATTTCTTTTCAGCTATTATCCTAGTTCTTCCCCATAGGAGCTCTCACTGGCTTGTTTAAAATATACAGTTTCTACCACTGCATCCATACATTGTATCCACACAGCTCATTTATTTTCAATGCCTGTTGAAGAAGTTAAATGTAAAGTACCTTGTAATCCTAAAACTTAAATTCACTGTAACCAATTTTAAACAATCTCTCCTGCATTCAGCTTATTTGTCCACTGAATGAAATTGATAAAACATATACAACTTTATCGTTAAAAAAATATATTTCCAAATTTGGGAAGAAGAGGCATATATACATGTATATACAAGAATAAATATAGGTAAACCACAAAAATGAAGTGCAATAAGCACCAATTTGGACACAGCTTCTGTGTTATCAATATTTTATTGACACTCCAGATAGAGAAATTAAATAAAATGCAGTGATATCAATGAGTTGCCCTCTTAAAAATCCATCAAATTCTAATTGATAATTTTCTACAAAATTCATGTGTCGTAGTCTGCTTTTTTGTGTTAAAAAGACAATCTTATGCTGTTTACACTATTATAGACACAATTTCTCTAAACTTCAGAGAAGAATAGAAATCTACATAACGAATAGGATTTATATTTTTGTATGCAGGAATAGTGACCAGCGTAATACATTTGTAATTGTCTTTGTGGGAATCCAGAAAGTATATAAATATCAATGAATGCAAGAGAAATGCAAAAGACTCACCTGACCCAAAAATAAGTTCTAAGGGACCTCTTAAAAGAGAATAAGAGATCAACGCTGTCCTTATGTTGGTCCTGGACATTGAGTCTGAAGATGAATGATCTCCTTAATAAACCATTTATAATAATATCCTTTCTGTCATTTTGGGAAAAAATGGTTTGTGATAATGAATTTTTTCCTAATCTTATCATATAGATTTGTCGCAATAAGATCTGGACTATAAATTCAAGAATTTTCTCTCATTAGTATGAGGAAAGGAAGGAAGGAAGGAAGGAAGGAAGGAAGGAAGGAAGGAAGGAAGGAAGGAAGGAAGGAAAGCAACTTTTATTGTAAAGAAAACCCTTTCTCTTATAATGACCTCTGGTTCCCCTCATAATGGCTCTATCTTGCCGAAAAGTATAGGAAGGCACTTCACTCCAAGCTATCATTATATTTCCTAACAAAAGACACTGTTAAACATTTGGCTGTATTATCTTGACCTTGTTTGTTCTGTTTATTACAGGCGCCTATCTGGAAACCAACTCTCTAAAATTCCAGAAGGAGCATTTTCTGGCCTCTACAATTTAAAAATTTTGTAAGTCACAATTTCTTCTAACTGTTACTGCTTTACTGGTCTTTAAATTTTTTTTGGACCCCTAGTTTTACTTCCCAAAAGCTTTTTATGTATATGTGAGTCATGTGATTGTGCTTTCTCTAACTATATACTGTATGTCTGAACTTCTGAGAAATTCAGGCACTTATAACACGGTCGTGCTACTTGTTAAATATTCTTGATATGAGGAACAGGGTTTGAACTTTCATCGAACTTTTTCAGGTCGTGCTCATGAGAGAATCCCATGTGAACAGGATGGTCAGAGCTTATAAGTGTGCCTCCCTCTGCATAAAAATTCTTAAACAGATCTGGAATTCTATGATTGTCACTATCACAAGCTTCATCACCTCCCTGTACTTACAGCAATATATTGATTTTCTTTGACTGGATGGGTCATGTTATGTGGAGAGTAAATAATTATCTGTAGGCCTTTAGGGCAATGGTCCCCAACCTTTGCAGTTCGGTGGCTTGGCGGTGGGGAAAGAAAGGAACCGGGTCGCAAAAGTGGCCCAGTGTGCTCATGCATGCACACACAGTTCAACTTTCGCAAATTGAGCTGTGCATGTGTGTGCATCCATGCTGGCCTGCCGCTCATGCAAGTTGAACTGTGTGCGCATTGGCCCGCCATTCGTCCGGCCCAGGTCCGAATAGGCCACGGCCCAGTACTGGGCTGTGGCCCAGAGGTTGGGGACCCCTGCCTTAGGGTTTACCTTACTCTAGAATCAAAACAGTAGCACTATCTTATAATTGCATTGCTGCCACTCTCTCATTTTACACCTTCCCTAGTACTGGGAATATTGGGATTGGTCTTAAGGGGTTTAAGTAGCAATTGGTCTAATCTCCTTATTGGAACTGGAGGACTTTTTCCTCTGATTACTTTTAGATTCTTTTGTAACCAATCTATTATCAAACAGTAAGACAGGTGGCTGTTTTTCTTCATAGTAGTGCCCCAGCAGTCTGATTCTAGTGAATGATTTATGCTCTCAGTGGTTCAACTTCTATTTTTCCAAATATATATATTTTTTTACAATCTCTTCTTTTGCAATAAACATTTTATTTCATGGGCATGTTTGGAACCCAACCACAATTCAAAATCACCATAGCTGACAATGTTTACATGAAACGTACAGGTATCAACCTGCTCCTCGGATTAAAGAATGCAGGGCTGTTCACGAGGCCTTCTAAAAATCCTACTCTAAATCCCTGGGTTTAGAGATGAGTTGCTTCTTTATCCATAGCCTGCATTAGGCACCAAATCAAAGAAACCAAGAAAACCACAGAAAACCCACCCTGTTTCAACAAGGGCAACACTACACGCAGGAAAGTTGCTTTTCATCAGTGTACATTGGAGCACTTCCCAGCAAAATGGTTAAACATGTTAGTCTCTCTGAAACTAAAACAGTTTCAGCAGTAGCAAAGTTGCCCATGGGCTTCAAGAGAAAAAAAAATATTGTGTGGTTCTCCTGAGGCTGAAAGGGTATTAGTCAGGGAGCACTGGCAGTTTGAGACAAATGGCAATGCTTGCCCGAATATCCTGCAGTGCATCGAAAGCAATCTTGTGATGGAGTCATAAATAACCTTCATCCTTCCTTGACAGCAGACAAATTGGGCACCCATTCTAACAAAAGGATTATCATCTTAGCTTTCATTTTGAAGTGAGAGACTTACTATCTGAAGAAATATGAGCAAAAATATCTCCAGGTGGCCCTCCTACTGAGATTAGTATAGGTTAAGACTCCTATTTCAGGCCAAATGTGCTTTGTCTTGCTTTAATCTTCTAGCAATCTATGTGGCTGATCAGAAGGAATGTTTCCCATAATGACTGTTAAAGGGTCTACTAGGTGTCCACCTGTGAGAATAAGCTTTGTATAAGCCATCACCCAAGATCTACACAACATGAAGAAGCTCTCCAACACTACAGTTGCCCTGTTTGTTTATAATTATTGATACTTTTATACTGCCCAATAATATAAGTTCTTGTTGGTGTGCGGTCAATTAATATTCATTCTAAACAAGTAGAATTACATCAAAATTAAAATTCTAAAAAGAATATCGAACAAATAAAAAGATAAGCACAAAGGACTAGATAAAAAGTTGAGGACAATTGTAACGGCAATAGATAAAGCATAAATTATCTTCAGGTGAAAGTTGTTTAACCTTTTTAAAAGTATTTTTCTTACTTTTATTATTATATTTGAAATTACTCAGCCCAAAGTCTCCTATATAAACCATCTAAAATAAATGCCCTAAAACACTGAATGCTTAAAAAAAGCCATTGTCCATTGTCCCACATTAGGTTAGCTATTTTGCTTTCATCTATTTTGATTGCATTTCTTGTATTTTTGTTGTTGTTCTCGGATTTTGGATTTTATTATGTGTTTTATTCCCCTCTATGAAATCAATCTGAAAACATTTATTTATTACATTTATTTATTTATAAATATAAACTATAAACTATCTTGGGTGTCCTCCTGGATTCCCGGCTACCTCTAGAAGACCATTTGACGGCCGTGACCAGGGGGGCTTTCGCACAGGTTCGCCTGGTGCACCAGTTGCGCCCTTTCCTAGACCGAGATGCCCTTCGCACGGTCACTCATGCCCTGGTTACTTCTGGGTTGGATTACTGCAACTACCTCTACATGGGGCTGCCCTTGAGGTGCACCCGGAGGCTCCAGCTGGTCCAGAATGTGGCCGCGCGGGTTGTTACGGGAGCTCCCCGTTACTCCCATGTTACATCCCTCCTGTGTGAGTTTCACTGGTTACCGGTGGTCCTCCGGATCCACTTCAAAGTGCTGGTACTTACCTATAAAGCCCTTCATGGCTTAAGTCCGGGGTACTTGCAGGACCACCTCCAGCCTGCCTCCCACCGTCCTGTCCGCTCACATAGAGCTGCCCTCCTCAGAGTGCCATCGACTAGACAATGTCAGCTGGCAGCGCCCAGGGGTAGGGCGTTCTCTGTGGGCGCACCTACCCTCTGGAATGGGCTACCTACTGAGCTGTGGACAGTGCCTGATCTCCACTCTTTCCGGCGTGGACTAAAGACTTGGCTATTCCATCAAATGGGCTGATTTTGATTCCAGGGTTTTTACTATTTAATTATTTTAGATTTCTAATTGGTTTTAATTAGGATTTTATTCTGTTGTCGTTTGTTTTTCAATCTTCTGTTCGCCGCCCTGAGTCCTTCGGGAGAAGGGCGGCATATAAATCAAATTTAAAAAAAAAAAAGATGTTCCAAAGGACAGGCCCAACAACTCTTCTTCTGGATCCCACTGGTTATTAAATGAATTAAATCTATAATAAATAATTAAGCTATATTTTAAAACAATAAATGCCCAAATGAAAGTTCATCTTTAACAGGATTTCTTTCACTTTTTTTTTAATGAGCCTTTGCTGTTTGCATGGTAGGATTCTTGGACATTTTTTCCACTTGAAGCACAAAATGAAAACAGTAATAAAAAATGATGCAGTGTTCTAGAAGCCTGGGACATGTTTCTGCAATGAAATGGAAACTGAGAAATTAGTGTCCCTTTTGAACAAGCTGCCTGAAGCAAAGTTCTTCTATATTGCTTCATAGTGAGACTGGCCTTGTTGAAGGCGTATGTTATGCTTGCAGCCATGCGTGTTAATTTAGTGTCTCTGGTTCCTGCTGTGAATCTGGTGAGAGGCTTTCCTGTAATGGCCCACTGGTGCTCTGTGAGTCAGCTTGTTACCAGGCAAGTGGGTGTTGTACAATTTCTAGACTGTACAACCTTTCTCAGTTTCTACAAGGACCCATGCATCCATCTATGCTCAATTCATTCTTTCCTGGAATGACACAATAGCAAATGGAGGAGGCTGTAGGGCACAGAGGCAAAGCTCTCAGGGTACTTCTTGGGATGGGGCTTAGGAAAAAAACCACCAATTAAATCTTTTTGGAAAACTTTTGCTTTCATCAGAACCAAGATGCTCCAGGCAAGGAATGCAGATTAAGCACCCAGTTCCAGCATGCCATAATTTCTGAGAGAATTTTTTTATAGGGTTTTATAGGGTTGAGTTTTGGTGTCCTACTCTCACCTGCCACACCAATCATCCACTGTGCAGTACAAAGAAGGATCCCAAGGGCTCAGATACGGAAAATATCTCATAGTGCTAGAGCTCAGCTCTGAAAAACAGGCTTTGAGTCAGGATGCAATCTTTACTTTAGTCAGGATGCAATCTTGCCTAAGAGTCAGCCATGGTATCAACTCTGAAAGTCCACTCCCTTATCTTCTGATCTCTGTTATTTAATGTTGAAAGAAAGGCACATTGCCTATGCTTAAAGGTATTTATCTGGCATAATTCATTTATTCCTGTAACAAAGCTGAAAGCTGTACTATATTTAAGATGCAAGAGCCATAAGTCATATTTTTTAAGAAATATATAAAATCATACACACACACACACACACACACACACACACCTCTGGGTTAAGCTTCATTACTTCAAAGAATTTTTAGTCAGCTAATTTATCCTAGGACTTGAAATAGATTCTGATATTTATTATTTGTTTTCTTTATGACAAGATTTATGTCCTGCTTCTATCACAAGATTTTAACGGGCTCTGAAATGGATTAATCAATGTCAAGTCTTTGTGGTATAAAATTCTCACTAAACTATTTCAGAATGTTTAGCACCAGCTTAAAATGGTCCGGTTGTTTCACCATCCCAATATCTAATGCATAAAACCAATGATGGCCAGTATTTGTCTCACTTAGTAATGATAAGAGTGGCAATATTAGTTCCAATTCACTTGATCAGATGGAGAATTTGGAATGAACAGGTTAATACAAAGTTTAAGTCATGGGAAATATGTTAATACGTTTGCTTTAAGACCAATATATAACCCATCTCTTGGCCTACTTATGGATAGCCTGTCCTGTATGTTCAGATTTTCAGGGAGCACCTTTGCTGATTGAACCACATAGCTCTCTTTTTCCATGCCAATGGCTGCATTAAGAAATAGGTCCTTGTTGAAATTGAGGCTGGCCCCCTCCTCCTTAAAATTTAAAATGTAGGGCCTTGATTTACTTTACAATTGTTCATAATGTCTTCTTTATTTCAATTTTAATTTTTAAATTGCCTTCTAGATAAATCATTTAGAATCACAACATGGGTGTGGGCAGCATAGATTTTTTTAAAAAGATAAATAAATTCTATTTACATGGTGTCATGTCAACAGCACATTACACAGATCTAGTCTCTAAGCCAATTTGATGAAGAAACCAAGTGTTCAGTGGAGCTTATTCCTGTTGCAAATTGACCTGTGAACATGCCAGTTTGAAGAAGCCACAGTGGGAATGTGATTTGAACCAAAAGAAAATAACCACAAGAATTGTGAGCTCACTTCCTTAAGTATTCAACAATGACATATAAAATCCATCTCATAAAGAGCATTATAGTAGTGGGGTGGGAGATGCCGTTGCTTCCTTTTAACTTCAGAGAAGCAGCACAGAGGAGCAGTTCTGGCAAACAGAAGGCTGATTTGATGTATGGCAAGTTAGAGAAGCATGGCAGTTCTCGTCATGCCGAGAGAATGTTTTTATTGCAGAAAACATGCATGGAGCCATCAAGATTGGATTCACAAAGTGTCAGTCAATTAGGCAGGAGACTAGAGGCTGCTTCAGATGTGAGGGCTGACTGTGTGGGAAAACATTCCTATGACTAAATGAATAGCTTTCCCCAGAAGGCATGGAGAAGCACATGAATCAGTGTTGTCTCTTGAAATCCTTCCCTGGAGTGGTAGATGAACAGCCCTTGATCTATAGTTCTTTCCCTTTCATCTTCTCCAATCATTAAAACTAAAGAGAGTGAATAAAGAAGCAGAAGAAGGGGAACAGCCTCTGAGTTCTGCACTGCATTTGTTACAATGCAAGTGTACATGTAAGCCAGGAGTGGGTTCTACTTACCTTTACTACTGGTTTGCAACGGGATCGCGCACTTGTGCTCGCTTTGCTCGTGTGCACATGCAGTTCGCTTCTGATGATGTCAGGGTCAGTGGGCGGAGCTTCCCGCCGGTTTTACTACCGATTACTACCGGAAACATACAATACCTAAACACAATGGTCTGTGCTAATAATTGAAGAAGGTAAACGCAAGCAGTCCATTCATTCTGATTAATTCATATCCTACAACCCATTCTAACGGAGAGCAAACAGCATAAATCCGAGCCATGGTTTGCACTGGCAGTCTCTAATTTTTGAATGTTTATCAGCCCTTATAAACAGAGTCTACATACATATATGGCTTGGGAACAACATCTTAATCCATATGGGAGGACTAAAAGCAAGAGCAGCAGGCTCCTACATTCTCCAAGGTTCATTTTGTGTTATGTGCCATCTGTATAGAATCCAAATTCACATAGATTTTATTGTTTATCTTATTTGGATATACCATCAGAACAGAGGTGTAGTCTTTTCATTATATACAGCAACCCAGAGAAAAGGAACTTAATTTATAGATGACTATTTAAGATATATATATCTTTGCCCTCTCCAAATCATAGGAAATGAAGAACAAGGGTGATGCCAATAGGTGCTGGTTTTTTTGCCTTCACGTGAACTGGCAAACATGGGTAACCAACAGGGGACAATTGAATTCAGCATTGGGAAACTTATCTGACACTGTCAAGCTGCTGCAGAGGCAGTAGATTGGCAAGGATGGTGATTGTGTGGAAGTGCTTCAGCATTAACTCTGTAAAGTAAATGTAGCATAGTTTTATTAAGATTAACATATAAGCAAAAGCAAGCTAAAACAATGATATAATTAGGGTCTGTAATCATATGTCAGAAATATCAGCCCAGGAGCACTGAAAAGCTGCAAGTGAGTGCTGAACTAGATGTGCCTCACAAAGGAAAATACTTTCCAACAGAGAAGGGGGAAAGGATTAGTAGAAAGGTCCTGTCTTATTTAGCCATTCTCTGGATTGCTAAGGGAGAATTCATTATTCCTGATCCCAGTTACTAACAGAAAACTCTACAGTGTTTTCAGAGGCAGTCCCATGTACAATATTAGACTAATCCAAATGGGAGTAAATTAGTCCATGGCTGGCCTTTTGCACATCTAGACAGAATGAGAATTGGATTAGCAGTTTCAGTTGACAAAACATGCTTCTTGCCACCAAAACCACTCAGTCGTTTAATAATAGCATTGGAGCTAATAGCATACTCATACTGAAAACCTGTAAGGGAATCATATTTTGTCTTAGTCTGGGATGGGTTTTAGATTTTTGGACCCTACCACTATATCTAACAGATCTTCAGGTTCTCCTGGATTAGGAAGAGTTAAAAAAAAATTTCATTATGGAGTCTCCTAATCCAAAACAAACTTTTGAATGGTGCTTCCATAGTGCCAACATTTCCATTTCCCAATCCCTCAAATGTACTTCAAGTGTGATCCATGACCATCGTCTCTTCTGCTGAGCTCTCAATGCTAAGAAAAATCACCAATTTTCCCAATTACAATCCTAGTAAAATTTTAAAAACTGTTTTGACACAGAAAATATAATAATTGTTTGCTCACACAGCACTCCTATACAAGACCGTACTTTTAATAAAAGTCCAGCTGGTGTTATCTTGGAATCAATAATTGGAAGATTTAACACCATCTTCGCAAGCAATTTATGACTTTATAAGTAGCAACTTTAAACTTCTGAAGTCTCTTTCCGCAATAAGATAGGCTCAATTCCTATACTTTCATTTTCAAGTTATTATAGCTTGACTTAGCAAAAGGTACTTTTGATCACAGAATTCCAATTCTAATTCTCCAGTATTCAATTGGCTGATATAAAACTGTCCTGACTCTCTCTGACATCAGAGCAATAAAAGCCAATGGCAGCTAAAAAGACCATCCTGCTTCTGCTTTCAAAAATCTGCTGTGATAATAGGGCAGATCAAGTGAAGGCTGTGGTTTCACTGTAATAACCTGTGGTTTCATTATAATAATTAGCAGCATTTATAATGCTCATCACCTGTAGCTCACAGTACTTCTTTATAAAGCAATGATCTCCGAATGTGAGATTAATGGGATCCAGTTGGGTTACCATACCACATAGTAGTTTTTTAATCCCACCAGAATGTGGGTTTTTGTTATTGTCAATAAAGTTGCTGCTGAAATCCCTGTTTCCTAGCATAGAAATGCAAACTTAGTAACATTCAATAATTACTGAAAACATGGTGCAAGCATGATGAATCCAAAAATTACTATCTCACTGGTGTCAAACTTGTGGCGTCATGTGACATATCGTGATTTTTTTTGCCTTCACGGAGCTGGGGTGGGCGTGACCTGCCGACCCCTGTGGGCTACCAGTTTAACATTCCTGCTCTACCTCTTCCCACTCACATTAGCATAAACTCCCCTCTTCCAATAACAGATGTGATGGTGGTGAAAGAAGCCTTTCTTCTCCCTCCCAGCTTCTATTCCTTATATCATGCTCCTACAAAGATAAATGTCTCAATGTTTTTGTGGATTGACATGCTGCCATATCAGATGAGAAGATGCCTTTTCTTTTTCATTTCCATTGTTACAGCCAGAGTTGCAGTAGTGGGTTTCAAATCCCATCGCTACTGGTTCGCTTGTGGACATGCATGTGCAACACTTCTGCGCATGCACAGAGATGTCCGGGCGGGTGGGCAGAGCCTCCCGCTACCACTACCGATCGGGGCCAACCGGTAGCAACCCACCACTGCAGAGCTGTATACAAAGTAAGGAGGTTGCTAGGTGGACATTTATAATGAAAATACAGAGAAATAGAAGCTGTTATCTTCACAGTTATCTTCACTGATGAGCAGAGGTGGTGCAGTGGTTAGAGTGCAGTACTGCAGGCTACTTCAGCTGACTGCTAGCTGCAGTTCTGCAGTTCAAATCTCTACTGGCTCAAGGTTGACTCAGCCTTCCATCCTTTTGAGGTGGGTAAAATGAGGACCCAGACGGTTGGGGGCAATATGCTGAGTCTGTAAACTGCTTAGAGAGGGATGTAAAAGCATTATGAAGCAGTATATAAGTCTAAGTGCTATTGCTACTGCTATTCCCAATGATATTAGCTCCAAGTAGATGTGAACTTCATGGAACTCTGCTTGGGTTGAACTGAGCTGTATTTTTTTTACATTTGGAAGCAGTCTGAAGGAAGAACTCACCCTATTTCCATTTTTCTCAGGTTCACTTGCAAATTAGCTACTTAACTGCACTAGCGGTTACGAGAAGTGTTTATTGCAAGATGATTGAGCAGGCAGGAGCTTATGTTTTCCATGTGAGACTTACTTGAATGGCTCCGTCCCCCTACAAAACAAATTTGATCTTTAACCAAGAGGTTACCATATTGTTCCAAACCACCATTTTGTCTCCTTTTGATTTTTGTACAAAAAACATAAAATGATGCAGCCAAGAGATGAGCATGGTCCACGTTGTGCTTCTGTTGTTTATTTGAGTAAATGCAAATGTCTATCATTAGCTGGAGATGTTTACTAAAAACTGTGCGGCTGGTAGGCCACTCCCAGTAGAAATGACACAGTGTCCATGAAACCCTGTGATTAAAGTCATTGTTCCATAGACAGAAACAAGCTACATGGCCTCCCACAGCGTAGCTCCTTTCCCCTTTTATCTACAACATTTGTCATTTACCTCTGGTGGTTCATCAGAGGCTCAGCCATTGTACTCTAATGATGCAACAAGGAAAACAGAGGAGAAAGTGAAAGATTGTAGCTTCCTCCTTCCCTCTTCAGTTACTAAACTAAGCCTTTGTTACAACAACCCAAGTTCTATAAACTTTCAAAATTTCTTGGCTTAAGTGATAACAGAATATGTGGGGTTCCATTCCTTCTCTTTGTCCATTTCTCATATTTTCTCCATGCAGCTATCTGGAGCAGATGACTGGGAATACCTATATGATATCAGGTGGAATTATAGTTTGTTTACAGGTAATACATAGAGCTTCAAAAAGACCTATATCAGAAACACAAGGATTACTTTCATCACTTTAACTTACATACCAGTTCTAAATATCTGAAAGGTATTATAGAAAATAAATGCAACATAGTCAGATAATTTCAACATAATTTTATTATTGTCAAGTGTCAAATTAAACTTTGCAGGATAAAGTGAATGCAAAACTTCAAGGAAGCAATCACAGTAGAACAATGTAAAGAAAAAAATCAATAAAAGATACTCTAAGCTATAATTTCAGGGGAAATTGATGTTAAATGTTTTGCAGATGGCATATAACATTGTCAGTGATCACCAAAGTAGACAAATCATATAACAACAAATGTGAGAAATGCTATATAAAAAAGCAATGTTTTACATGTACTAGTCATGCAAAATTTTTTTCAAAAGTATTGGAAAGAAATACATCAAAATATTCAGAATTCTTAAACATAAAAGTTGAACTGAAACCACAAATATTTTTATTAAGAATAACGCTAGAAAACATATATATGAAAAGCATCACAATTTACTAAGAAATTTATTGTTGGTTGCAAGAACAATTTTGTTACAATATTGGAAAAGTGAGATTTTGCTGATAATACAAGATTGGAAGCCCAAAATTGGAGAATGGTAAAATTGGCAATGGTAAAACTGTCCATATATATTCATAATAAAATTCTAAATAAATTCAAATAAGATTAACTCACTTATACGTGATATATTACATATAGCAAGACAAATATTGAAATACAGTTTTTAAGAAAAGAGGTAAGAGACCAACCCAAAATAATAGATGAAATTATTTAAATAAATCCTAGCAATAACTTCAAATGTTTAATGTTCAAAGTACAGTATTTGAGGAGTGGTTAGCAGCTAAGGAAATAAATGGAAAGGAAGGAGAGAATGCACTACCAAAAGTGTTTTGTTTTTTTGCACAATGTTTTTATTTCTGTTTTACTAGTAATTGGTGGCTTCTGCTTTTCTTTTTGTATCTTTATTCGTGTGCAACTCCTGTGTAAATAATCTGTCAAAGTTTATGCAATTTAAAAAAAAAGAATCAGTGAAAGATTCACACTTCAAAAAATTGTATCAAAATCCAATTTTCTTGCCACTGTATTACCATGTACCCACAAAATAAACATATAACTTCTCTTTCAACACCAGCTTGCCTTTATCACTTTAGTTCCCTGAAATCTTTCCTCAAGACCCACTTTTCACTTGGAACTGCTGTTTCAATCTCCTAATCCTCTTTATAACTTATTACATGGTCTATCGCAGAACAATGTTAGCTGGAGATATCCAGTTCACCCTTGCCTTATTAGTCTTCTCATTTGTCATTTCCTTCATGCTAAATTTTATACTGTAAACTCTTTGGGGGTTGGGACTAAGGACCTCTCTTTCAAATCCATGTCCAATGATGGAACAAATGAATAAATACCAACAATAAAAGCTTCATTTGGTAAATTGTAGATAGCTAAAGTAAAAACATGCATCAAATGGTGCTGGATTGTAAAATTGTAAAAACATTAGTCCTGGACTAAACATTACAGTACTTACCCTATTAATTTGTATAAACCCTGGGCTTTTCCCCCAAATATTCTTCAATCTTCTGCTTATTTCATAAGAGGTTTGTTCCTCAGATGGTGACTTTTGTCTAAAATCTTGCTTGAAAAAGAAATGGGTATATTTCATTATATGGAAGTTATCCATTTTAAAAGTTATACGTTTAAAAGTTATCTTTCTATTTCTGTAATTATAGGATGTTACAGAATAATCAGATCACTCGAATTCCAGCAGAGGCTCTATGGGATCTTCCTAATCTTCAGTCACTGTAAGTCTTTGTGGATTGTCATTCTGAACTATGGAAACTTTTAAGTAAAGGTGTTTTTTTCCCCTGTTGGCTTGAAAGAAATAGAAATCCAATCAGTGTTTGCTCTGATACCTGAGTAGGAAATAAACAGGGAAGCAATATTATATGATCTATCAGAAAAGTTTGAAGTTGATTTTGATACAAACAATTTTAAAAGTTTTTGTTTTGCACAATTCTGCAGCCTGAGCTCCATATTAATCTTTATGCAACATGTCAGGATATCATATTCTCAAAATGAATGGAGCCAAGAGCAAATAAATAATACAAACAAGGGCCAATATTTTTGACTTAGCACAAGCTGAGAAGCTCTGCTAATGCAGATTGGATGCTACTCTCAGAGGGTGTATGACAATTTGCCATGGCCAACTTGCCACAGCCAACTTTCCAAAGCCAACTCACCACAGCTAACTCACCACAGCCAATTTGCCATGGCCAACTCGCTGTGGGGCAAGAGTTATACTAATAGCAAAGAAATGGTGGAATAGAATCAATAAAGAAAGGATGCAAAAGGAAGGACAGAATGAAATGTGAATGGTAAAAATTAAAATAATTTTTATTTATTTTAAATAATTAAATAGAATTGTTAAAATGTTCCACAGCAAGTTGTCCCACAGTGAGTTGGCTGTGGCAAATTGTCCAATAATGAATTGGCCATGATGAGTTGGCTGTGGCAAGTTGACCATGGTAAGTTGGCCATGGTCAGTTGGCCATGGTCAGTTGTCCACAGCAAATTAGCTGTGGCAAGTTATCCCATTCCCACTCTCAGACCACATTCTCCCATCTTGTGTTCTAGCAATTCCCTGAATTGTCACTTCTGAGTGTCTTATTATGTCCTAACTCTCTCTCCAAGTTTGCCTCCTTTGAAGACAATATCAGCTGCTGATTTGGAATTGAAAGGAATTGAAAAATGTTGACAGCATATAAGCCAAATGACTTTGGTTAGCAAAATTCCTCTCACATTTCTATGCATAGAAGTAAGAAAATATGATCCCATTCATAGCAGTTGTAATATATTTTATTGGGTCCTTTCCCTTTAGGGTAATCATATTTTAATGAATTCCTTGGCTTGATTTTTATTTGCCCTAATTAATTCTTTAATGTCCTGTTCCTGTTTTGACTTTACTGTAGTCCACCCAATGTCTGTTTGGATTGGGGAATGGCTGTAAATATTTACAATAAATAACAAAGTCTAATAATAATTGTAGCAGAATAATTAGCACTATCCAGTTGCTCTTGCTGTCAGGAAGGTGCTTCTTTTTAACATTCAGCTGTCTGGTGCCTCATAGCATGCTTCTTCCTGATACCTGTACAGACTTAAGCATGCTCATCATCCCAGTTAGTAGAAAATGCCAGCCCTATCTGCTTTCTCTTCCTGTCCTCCATTTGTTAAGGACGGCCAAAGTGAGCCCAAATGTTTTTTTCTCACGCCTGATTTAAATCAAGCTCAATTGTCTTCTTAGAAGATCTAGAAATATACTAGCCCTGCAACTGATATGCCTTTTTATTTCTAGAGTCTCTGAATGGCTTACAGTATTACTGAAAAGATTAAAAATGAAAATCATTTGATGCAATTCTGATCAATAATTTGATGTGCCACCATTTGGGTAGCATGATTTTGTAGCAAGGTACTAAGGTAGCTCCACTGTTCAAGTCTACTGTCCTCTTAGCCTTTGTGATTCTTAATTTTTTAAAACAATAATTATATTATTTATAAATATTTTTATAAATAATATATTTATAAGAGTCCTTTTTGATGAGATGGACAGAGATATAAATTTGATAAATAATGTTTTTCTATAAGCATGGTTTTTTATAAGCATATTTTTCTATAAGCATGGTTAAAATGCTTATTCTATCAGAGGCTTTTATTTAATATTGGCAAGTTTAAGTTGAAATGCCTCTGGCTGTGAATTGGCGATCAAAACCTCTCAAAATATGTGGAAATACTTACTATTATTAGATACTAATTCTGTCCATTTCAGATCAAGCTGATAATTTTGCTTAATCCTTTTATGATTTTACTATCTGTCTAGAAATAACCTGTAACAACCATAACAAGCATAAAATACTCTTTAAAATATTCCTCTTCATTTTTATTTATTTTTTATTTTTTGGTCTTCAGTAGAGGTTAATTAAGCATCATATAGACATTCATCTTTGGGGTGAATAAGCAATCTTTAGAGAGTTGAAAATGATTTTCCTCATGACAGATGCCTTACATTGTTAAGTCATTATGCAGTGCCACTCATTATACAATCCCTCCATGATCCTATTTCAAAATAGGTCACTTCATAATTTTTTTTGTATACCTTACATGATTAAAATCACCAATCCAGATTTTGTAATTTTATTTTTAATCCTCTGTAAATTTTCAGCTCTAAGGAAGGCAAGGTTATGAGGAAATGGAGAGGATTACTTTCTCAAGCACTTTGATTCTGAAAGAAAAATAGAATAGGATTTCTTTGCAGGCACTGTCTTCTCAAAGCAAAACAAGGGATATCCCTACAGTTGAAATCCCATTCAGATTTATGTACAATTACTTTCAAAACAACCATGTTTTCATACAAAAGAGATGATTTGAGCTTACTTCCACAAACATGGGTTCTGGATAGCATCCAAGTAAATGAAGCATTTACTTTCTCTCTCAACAATGAGCTACAATGTGTTGGCTGAATTTGAATCTTTAATATTTGTAGTGAGAGAAGATGGCTTAATTTTATCTGTCAATGTGAATCCGTATATGGAAAGGAAAATGACTCAGAGCCAATACCCAAACAAACTATGGGTGGCATTCATCTCTGCTTCCATTTCATCTGCCATTCTAGGAGAAAATACTGAAAATACCAGCGTAGCTTTGGAAAGACAAAAATAAAGATAAAACCACATACTATATGTATTGAAATTACTTGCAGTAGGAGAAAAAAGAGGGGTTTAATTTTTCTTTACAAAGAATTGGATTATCCTGATTTTCTCTTGTACTGCACTAGAAAGCAGCAATATTGTCCCTTTAAGTAAAAACAGTGCACCCTTATCTAGATTGGGAATCTCTTGACAAGCCTCTTTTCTGATTTCTTCAGTAGAAGAATCAGGTGTCAAATACAATTAGTCCTTGACTTACAAGAATTATTTAGTGACCATTCAAAACAGTGGTGGGTTGCTCCCGGTTCTGTCCAGTTCTTGAGAACTGGTAGTAAAAGCAGCGGGAGGTTCCGCCCACCCGCCCTGACATCATATTTGGCAATCTGCGCATGCCGTTGCGAACCGGTAGTAAAGGTAAGTAGAACCCACCCCTGGTTCAAAGTTACAACGGCACTGAAAAAAGTGACTTAGGACCATTTTTCACACTTATGACTATTGCAGCATCGCAGTGGTCACGTGATCAAAATTCAGCCCCTTGGCAACTGACTCATATTTATGACGGTTGCAGTGTCCCAGGGTCATGTGATCAGCTTTTGTGACCTTCTGACAGGCAAAGTCAATGGGGAAGCCAGATTCACTTAACAATCATTTCATCAACTTAACAACTTCATTTAAAACTATGGCAAGAAAGGTTGTAAAATGGGGCAAAATTCACTAAGCAAACAGAAATTTTGGGCTCAATCATGGTCGTAAGTCGAGGGCTACCTGTACCAAGTCTGGCTGAAGCTAATCTATCTACTGCAAATGGCACTGGAACTCCATGCCCCTTTTTGTGAGATCGGTGCACTCTTTGAATAACAAATGGGTTTTATTTTGAATTTTCTCTTGTATGTTATGTCAGAAATGGGGAACAAAACATATCAATAAACATAATTTTTATAATCCTTCTTTGTAACATCTGGAGACAAAAAATGCAACATCTAGGGTCACAATTAGCTTCAAATGGTATATCTGGCCTATCTGGCCTGATCTGTGAACTCATGGGGACCTACTTTGGGGTATCTCTAGACAACTACAGTTCTCTCTGCCATCACTCAAATGAATTAAGCCACTATGCTAAGGAGCACCATTGCCAAAGTTACAGTGGCTGCAGCTACTAATGTCCTATATTACATACTCTTCCACTTTCATCCCTAGTAGACATTTGGAGGCAAAGTGGAGGCAATTTTAATATAAACCAGCCTCAGATCTATTTCATTTTATAAAAATGAATCAGATACTCCTCTTTCCTTTTGTACTCTGACATAAAGTACGTATTACTGCCTTCTTGAGCTTCCCTCAACGGTGACAATTTTCTTCCTAAAGCCAGATTTAATAAGGGGGGGGGGGAAACCTCTCTTTAGAGTGTTCCCGGCCCTTATTAAGTCCCATTAGACCAGTGCTTATTAGGATAAATTAGGTTTGATGTAAAAGAGATGAAAAGTTGTTGAGTAAATGGTTTTCCTCTTAGCAGACTGCTTTGTGAATTAAGGCATATCTCAAGCCAAGCTGATTTTCTCAGATTTCATGGGGGCTGCCAAATAGCTTTTTATTCAGAATTGGTCTTATGCCAAATATCTGTCTGTTATTTCTATCTCTTCCTCTTGAGGATGGTCATTCATTGGGAAAAAAATCAGATCTGAATTAAAGACTTTTCTTCTTTTAGTATTTATGAGTTCCACAAGTCTCACACACACATACAGCCTCTCTATCTCCAACATGGAACTTTCTTTCATATATCATATATCACTGAAAAGTGGCTTTCAAATATTATATGTCCAATCCCATTTACCAGAGTTGTGGCTTTTTTACTTTCCTGAAGTTAGGACCCTGGCATGTAATTTCATAGAATACTATCCAAAAACCAGAAAATACACCAGAAAGCATTCCACACTAAATGCTGGAATGGAAGCTTTACAGATTGAGTGCAGGGCAGGCTGTCCTTATAGCATGTTTCCATGATATTTGTATGCCTATAATTGGGAGGAAGAAAACACCTTCTGAAAAACATATTATGATGCCATTATTATGCTCAGTGTCAGAACTCTCAAACGCTAAAACTTTTTATGACCCTGTTATCCCTGTTATCCTGTTAATTTGCAGTAGAATTGGGGCTGAGCTGAGTGTTCAGACAATCAAGACTGAAAATAAAGGAGGAGCCGTCTTTCTGGGTTCTGGATTAATAAGATTTAGTAAGACAAAGGTCAAGATGATCCCACAAGAATTCCAATGGGTACATGCAGTACGCTTTTAAGTATTTAAAAATAGGCAATTCAAAACTGTTCCCTTTTTTTGCTTGCTTTCTTCCACCCCTTTTTGAGAAGAGCTTGTCTTTTCAGAGAAGGTCGGTTAGCCTGGTCTGCACCTGGGCATTGTTTACACACCTGCTACTGGCCTTCTTATCGGGGTAAGGATCTACACTAACATCCAGAAGACCAGCAATAAAGCAATAAAATCTGCTACAGATTTGAGGCATGACAATTGCACACAACTTGTCCACAATCCAAGGTTACAGTTTACATATTTTAGCTTGGACGTACAATGTATAACAAATTAGATTGTCTAGATTCAAAATAGAGCAACTGTACTGGGTTTGTGATTAGGAATATAATGTAAAAGAAGCACTTTGTATATAGCAAAGTACATTTAAATGCAATAACTTTAAAAAGTACAATATTATAGTATGTGTTGAAGAATTTTGGTTTTTTAGAATGCCATGTTAATGTTTGACATCACAAAGAATCCTGTAACAGGTTAATATATTATAATTTTTGTGCCTTCCAGAAATTTTATGCCTTAATACATTTGCTAGTGACTCACAAAATTAACTGGAATCATCTAACTGCCATTGTGTCAATATAAAATTAATGAAGACAGGTTCTATTTTGTTTCAATAATGGCTTGTGACACTAGAAATACTACAAATCAATGAGGAAAGGGCCAGTGAGGTGCCACAAATGTTTTTCACTGCAAGAAACCAAGAGGTCACATATCTGAAAAATTACCGGTTGTTAGCTATATACAGATTCCCTTAATATATCTTTGGCTCTATGTCAGAACAGTTCACCAGCTTCAGGACTGTTTTAAGACAATCATTTCTTACTCCATTGTTGCAAACACATCTCCATATGGGCTGGTTTCAGTTGTTTTGTGAGAGTACTGATGGTCATGGACATTTCTTCATCAAATATGAAGAAAAACAGAAAATGCTGGCAGTTGTGTCTTAATGAAAATAAAATTTTAAAAATCCTATAGGGCACCTAGTATTAATATACTTCAAGCAGTTCTGTCACTAATAATATACCAATCTCAATAACAGATGAGATTATAAACTTTATGCTGCATTTTAGCATCCAGAATTTAATGGCTATTAATAGTTAGTTTTATAGAAACTAAGCCATTAGTTTCTATAAAACTAATGGCTTAGTTTTATAGAACTGAAGTCTAATATATTGGGAGGACACCAGATTTGGAAGACCATTTTAGATGCAATAGTGCTCTTTAGCAATAATATAACTCTCTTCTGAAGGCACCTGTGGCAAAATTGATACCTGTGGAAAAATTTAGCAACAGCCTCCCACTACTGCAGTTAGTGGGAGAAAGTGAGAAACGTGAGAAAGATTGAGAAAGGTGAGAAAGATTGGAAATCGCTCAAAGTCAATAAAATGGGATGGAGGGCTTTTAATGTTAATGTTTTAATGTTAAAAATTGATTGGAGACCAGAGACATGCCTGCTCGGTTCCAAGCCGGAAAATATAAAAAGGGACTTATGGTATTTGGCACTACATATCATACAGCGGCAAGATTGACATACGCTCAACTCTGGAAAAATCAAAATATCCCAACAGAGGAGGCTATTATAAAAAAATTTTTAGAATGTGTGGAAGCAGATATGCTAATTAAAAAATTAAAGGATAGAGAGCAAACACAAGTAGGTTTACCTTGGGAAAAATTTTATAAATGGTTAGAAAAGAGGAAACTATAACCCACATTAGATGAGGAATGGTATCTATTGAGAAACTTATATTATATAAGATAAGTGAGGTCGGATAGACCTAATTGATGTATTAAGGTATATAAACTGTTCTTTCTTCTCCGGATTATAATATAGAGTTATAGTACCGAATATTTGTTTATTAAGGTACTACATAGAAGTATGCTTGTTTATTGTTGTATTGTTCTTTGTGTGTCATTTTACGTTGTGTTGTCTTTTCTTTTTAACCGAAAATGTAAATAAAGATTATTTTAAAAAAAAAAAAATGGTTGGAGGGCCATAGACAAACTTCTACTTTCCATTTTCTATTTTCTTACATATTTCTCATATATATATTTGTACACACACACACACACACATATATATAGATATATATAGATATATAGATATATAGATATATATTTGTACATATATATAGATATATATATATTTGTACATATATATAGATATATATATTTGTACTGAATGGAAGGAGCTGAAAAAGCATATCAAAAATTACCATCCAATGGTAATTTTTAAGTTACATGTTCAATAAGATCCTTTATTTACTGCAGGATCAACTTGTGATTCTCTGGTAGAGCATCTGTCTATCAGCAGTTGTCTAGGTGTGGTAACAACACACTATGAATACCCTGTGAGAGTCGTGTGTCAGGCTAATTAACAACTTTGTGGTTACCAGTTCTTACTTAAAGCAGATGTGTACATTGCCTGTTTTTCTGCCAGCTTAACATCAAGCAAAAGATTTTCAAAGCAAACAGGTGCTATAAGTTATAATTACGGTATTTTCAGTAAGAATGAGAAAAATAAGAGAGCTGATTGGATTAAAAGATCAGACAAACTCCTGGGGGTTATCTTTCAAATGAAAATAAAAGAAAGTAACTTGAATTTTCTGAAGCATCTCCTAGAATGGCAATTTTCTTGAAACAACACTATTATTTTACACAGCAAAAAAAATTAGCATTTAAAATAGGTAATCTGAAAATACACTGAGGATACACTGATGTAAGCCCCTTTATTATACATGTCTGTAATGTAAGCTCTGTTTTAAAACAATAACACACACTACTATTTATTCATATTTCTTAATGGCACACAGCATTCCTATTTTCAGATCCTTTTTTTTCCATAGAATTTTTAGTAGAGAAGGGCAAATGCTAGCTGGACTTCGATGTTAGGCTAGAAAAAAGTCAATGGGAACAGAGCACAATGCTCAAATCTTTTCCCAGGGAATTTTGTGGCAAAATTATTTTACATCCCTTCTTATAGTGGAAGATTCCTTAGTAGCAAAAATTATAAGGTCAAGGAAGGAAACTGGTATCAAAGGACAACTGTGTCAAGGGGAAATCCAAGTGGGGATCCAGTCTTAATTTGAAGACTTTTATTACTTTATAGTCTGAGAATTATCTGACCACCTAAATTCAGAGCTGAATAAGGTACTTTTGCCTAGATTGCTTCCCCTATAGTCATGGTTAAGAATTTTTTTCAGTAGTTAGAAAGAAATTCGTTTTATCCAAATGGGAGCAAAGTAATCTATTCTGACCTAGCCTTCGCAAGTAAGTGAGTAAAACAAACCCTTTTCAAAACAGGGCAGGAACAGTCTTTTATTCACATGGATAAACAAAAACCAAACTTAATTAGTTCCAACAAACCTGGTTTTGGCCAAGGAATGTGAATTGCTTGCTGCATACTAGAAAATGAACAGTTGTCTGTGACAACCAGCCACTCCCAAACCCCTACTACTTATTTCCCAGCCAGGGAGGGGCTGGCTAGCATCTACGTCTGCTTTTACCTGAGAGCTGGCTTATTGCTTTCCTTTGCTCTTCTCTCTGTTCCTCTCTACGCATACCTGCATCTGCATCTGCGATGGGTCCCATCTGTTCTCCCCCCTCACTCAGCTCAGGCCCCGAAGACAGCTGCCTCTCCAACTGGGGAGGACAGAAGGCCCCGGCTCTGCCTCTGCCTCTAATGCTGCTTCCTTATCCCAGCCTTCCAAAGGCTCTGAAGCTGGCCCAGGCTCTCCCTCAGTCTCCTCCTTGTCTGACTCTGTTGCTAGCTCTGCTGGCAGCTGACGGGCCACAACACTGCCATCCTGAAGATTAATTGTGGCAAAAGGTTTCTCACAGGGCTATCTATCTATTTCTTAAACTAGCAACAGAAACTAAATACATAATCATCATACCAACTTGCATACTATGATTTGATACACACTATATTTGCAATGTGTATGCATGCTTTCTGAAATAAAGCTCCATATTTTACTGACAAACATTTTAAATAGACTGACATATAACTTGTTCTTCTTGACTAAACTTTTGGATTACACATCTGCAAAAAATATACTACAATGTTTAGCTATTGTAAAGAAGATCTATCTGGGTGATGTATTTGAAAGATTGTCTTACTGTTGAAAACAATGGTTTACAGACACTTTCAGTCACAGTTTTCTACACAGCAAGCACATATTTTTGCCATCTGTTAGTCTAAGGCTTTTTCCCATCTCTTTGCATGCAGGTACTCTTACAAAGGTTATAAATCCTGTATTTTCTTTCATTGCAATATTTCTAAATACTATTCTGGCACAATCTATGGAAACTTTATTAACCTCACATTATCATAATTTGTGGCCAAAGCAGCATCTTAAACATTTAAATATATTTTTATAACTTATAATAAGATTCAGCATGGTGTAGAGATAAAAATATTGGACTACAAAAGGAAAGATCCAGCTTCTAGTCTACCCTCTGCAAAAGAAGCTTACTGGGTGACCAAACTTGTCATTTTCTTTCAGAACAACTTAACACACAGTGTTCCTGTTGCTCAGTGCTGTGTATCTTGTTTTAAACTCCTGAATGCAAAACAGGCTATAAATAAAAATAAATAATTATGTAGCTTTTATTTTGCTTTGTGGGGCAGAGATGGCCCAACTTTTAATATGAAGTATTCATTGCTGTGATTATTTGCCTTGCATAGCTGGTCATAGGGAAAGATTGAAGGCAAATGAGGTCCAGGCAGAAGAAGAACATCATGGCTTAAAACCTAAGGGATTGGTTTGGACAAAACTCAGCAGCACTTTTTCATGCGGCTGTTGACAAAAATAGGATTGCAACATGATCGCCAACGTCCAATGGCACAAGAAGAAGAAGAATAGCTGATCTTACTATTTTTTTCTAATGCTTTTTTTTAATACTTAGGTCATGCTATTCCATACCTTTGGTATCTTATACAGAGTGCTTTACAGTGTTGTTAAAACAAAACTAACTATGCATAATCCCTTTTAAACTAAAGTTCTAATATACCATAAACTTTCACAAAAATGTGTCTATTCTGATGGAACATGAGATACAGTACACTACAGGTGTCAAACTCGATCACGTCACATGATGTTTTTTGCCTTTGCAGAGCCAGGGTGGGCGTGGCCTGCACATGATGCATCCGGCCCGCAGGCTGCCAGTTTGACAGGCCTGTGTACACCATCATTGTCACAAACTGATTAACAGAACACTTCACCATTTTATTACCCGTGTATACACTGATGGAACAACCAAAGCAGAGTGAAGTCCTAAGTGGGATATGGATGGTATGATGGAGATAAGCCTTACCCTGTTTTCTGTCAATCCACAGACAGGCCCACTTTGATGTTGCATCTTTACCCCAGCTCCATATCTGATGTCAGAACTTTCTAATCACTGATGTCAGCATTGAATCACAGCACAACCACTGCAACTCTGTATAGCACTTACCTTCATGCATGTATAAAGAAACAGATTTCTCAGATTAATTCAAACCAGGAACTGACAAAATGTAAAATATACATTATTCATTCTGCCTAGATCTTTTCCACCTCTTGAGATGAATTGGGGAGGAGGAAAAGCCTCATTTTGTGCCTGCTATGCTGAATGATTATAGAACTTTTTCTAGTGTTTGCAATGGAGATTTAGATTCCAGGAGCTCTTTTTCTTTTGTCTGAACATGGTTCTGTGTTTTTTCCTTTTTCACCCCTTTTGTGTAAATCAAGCTGCACTGTTTCCCAACCAGTTTAGTGAGCTGCTGTTTCTTCAAATGTTTTGCACTTATATATGTTGGCCAAATTGGTTGGAATTTCTGAAAATAGTCCAAATATTAATTATTAGTCCAAATGCATCTTGAAGACACCAGTTTTGGAGAAAGCTAGTTTGCTTAATCATTTTGTTGTTTTAACCATTCAGTCATGTCTAACTCTTAGTGGTTTTATAGGCAAGTGCTCTCCATGCTACCCTGTCAAGGAAAGTTTCTTTCAGATATTGGATATTCATTTTTGTACAGTTTTGATATTATCAAGCCAGCATGTTCTTTGCTTGCCCTTCTTCTTATTCCACTAATCATTCCTAGCATCATTGACTTCTCCAATGAATTTGCACCCATGACATGGCCAAAGTAAATCAGACATAGTTTTATGATTTTGGCTTCTAGTGATGTGTCTAGTTTTATATGATCTGTATCGTATAAACCAGACATGTCACTAAGTGCTTCATCATAGTTTGTTGAATAAGCCACAAATTATTTCATTAACACATGCTGCACATGATTTCCAGATTAACAAGTCTGGGTCATGCTACATATTAAGCCAAAACTGAACAAACCATATTACTGTGTTGGATAATGTATGAATAAGTCTTCCATTCTCACGCACATGGAAACATTGCTGAATATATGTTTTCTGTGAAATATTCCTTTTGATTTAAAACTATAGTGCTGTAGTAGTCCCATGTTTTTCTAAGATGTTTTGTATTATTGAACTGGAAAGCAGAAGATATTAAAGAACTGCAGAATATAACAAAATAAGAATATAAAATTGCTTCTCTCCTTTTTCTCATTGCTCTTATGCTTTCTAACAAGATTTAATTAAGTAGCAAGCAAGTGTAATTGGAAGATATCATGAAAAAGATAATGAGGGAATTGCTTGGAAGAAGATCAGCTGATCAATGTATCCTTATATTGCAAAACATTAATTTAAAAGTATGAAAGACTAATTAATGGTTCAGGTAAATATTCTTCACCTCTGTTTCTACAGCATATGTAAAAAAGTATTGACACTTTTCTCTGCATTATCCACCTCCTCCTTCATGTCTCTAGGAGAAATACTGTGGAAACAGATGGAAATAGAGTAATGGCCTCTTAAGTTATTTTTAAATCCATGAATAGGATAATTATCATTATTATTATTTTTGAAGATTAAAATACAAGAAGTGACTCCTTGGAAGTTGCAGGACAAGGGCTTTGATGTTGACAAAGGAGGAACTTTCCCCACCAGACAGGGCTGCTATAAGTATGTATATTCTGATGAGTGATGGAAGGAAGGAAAAGAATCACTTTGGAATTAACATAGCCTGAGAGCATGTTCCTGCTTTCATAGACCACCTTTGATCTGCTTGAAATGTGACAGCTCATTGTAAGGGCAATATTGCTTCATATAAATCATGTTTGATAGAATGTGTTTTTGGCCTTTAAAAGAAACCTTCCATTGAGCATAAAAAAAAGAAGCAGAAGAAAAGATTGGGGTAATTTAAGATGAATCTGTAATTTATTGCATGGGCCTGATTTTGTGCAAAGTTATGTTAAAGTTTGTTAATGTAATTCATGAAGTATAAGCCTTTCCTGGAGCATAAGAAAAGCATGTTTTCTTGTTCAGAATTGCGAGTTGCCAAAAAAAATATATCAGCCATGAGCCCAAAGGTCATGTGATAAGTAAGGAACTGGCCTTGACTGAAAGGTTTTCGCAAAAACTGACCCATGATTCCAAATGTTTAGGGTGGGGCCATTATTTATTTTGGTTTCTAAGAGAAAGCATCACTACAGCCTCTTCATTTTTTTCTCTTGGTTAAACTTTGACCTAATGGAGATATGCAGTATATATACAATCTGAATATGTATAGCAGAAAGCAGCCTTTTATCTTGATCAGGTCCTAACTGATCCATGTTTGAGTAAATAAATCAAATTCTATGACTATTAACCAGCTAAATTGGCTGGGTTTGTACAACACAGAGACACAAATTACCTTGCATGTTTGACAACCCTCACCTGATATTTTAGGTGTTGAATATTTACCACTGTCCAGAGTCACTGGCAGTTGGGCAGCATATAAATTTAATAAATAAATAAAACCTGACTTCCACAGGTGATATAGTATTTTTCTGATATTATGTTGTGTATTACATAATTTGTTGCTCCAAAAATTGCAGTAACAATGAGCTCTTAACTCCAAAATGAATTTATGTAATTATTATTTATGTAAGTAAAGATCCATAATACACAGTGGTGGATTGCTACCAGTTTACCCCGGATTGGGCGAACCAGTAGCAGCAGCGGCTGGAGGCTCCGCCCACCCACCCTGATGTCTCTGCACATGCACAGAAGCACATGCGCAGAAGCATTGTTCGTGTGCACGAGTACACAAGTGCCCACGAGCGAACCTGTAGCGATGGGATTTGAATCCCACTACTGATAATACAGCACGTATCACCTCTATCCCATTAAATTATGCCTGTGTGATCTAATGACATTTTGGAATAATAGGTGTCTTAAAAGAGAAAAAAAAACTACTCTCGTAATCAATCATAAATTAAATCTTCTAAAAATTACATTACCTGTTAAAATAGAGCAGAATTAATATTATGGAAAATTGTTTCTTCAAAACATCATATTCCCCAACTGTTAACATAAACTGCTATAGCCTCTACTGTAGTAGAAAAAAGATTCCAAATTAGGAATGATTTTATTTACAAAATATATTTGTGTTTGGGACACATTTGAGACAGTACCACTTGAAGGTGAGGACAAATCAGATATGTAGGCTATCATACTAAATACCCGCCTTTTTATTTATTGTTAAATCTTTGTCCCAGGTAGTATATTTGCAACAGAATCAGCACATTTTCTCCCTTAGGGCAAATAACTTCACAACACAGGGGACCCGGGAGAGAAAAATACAGTAACTGGTTTCCTGAGTTAGTTGCAGACAGAAAATATGAGTATCTGGGCTTTAGAGGTAAAATCAACATTTCCCCATTGCAAAATATATTTAATAGGTCTTTGCCTCATTTCATAAATATGAAACACACTGATACATAATATTATAATGTTGGGAATAATGCCTAATTTATTCAGTTTTTTGAACTATATTGACAATTCAGATAATCAGGGATTTGGCTCATATTTTTTCTGTCCTCTTTAGCAGAATAATTTTTTTGACAAGCAGGACAGAGAAGCCACTACTTTCTCAAATATCCCAGATGGAGGACAAATGACAACTATTGACAGCTATCTTTTTCTCTTATAATTTGTTAGAACAATGCTTTGTCTAGAATATTTCATGAATATAAAATAGCGGCTATCATAAAAACTGGCAGTTAGAATGGCCAGAACAAAAACAACGTAGATCCCTTTAACGTGGGAGCTTCCAATTTCACTGAATGCATAAATTGATTCTAAGTAATCAGATGGTAAGGCAAAAGAATTCTCCAACAATTTATTTTACTGTACTCTACATTGTGGTCTTCTCTGTTGTAATCATCCTATGGCAACCATTGTCAGTCTTCTTGCTGCACTGATACATCTACTGTATTTAACATCTGGGACCTATCAGTCTGCTGCAAAGGCACATCTACTATATGGAACATCTGGTACCAATCACCCATCTTCACTGTTCTTTGGTTTCTTATTAAGGGAAATTTAACAAGTCATGTACTTAAGTGATGGGGTTCAGGGTCATATATCTCCCTAATCGAGGTCAATAAGAAGCACATTTGAGACTTTATCATGCTGTTCGTATTTATCAGCATATACCCTCATATTGTTATGTACTTGAGGACCTACAGGTCTTCCTTCCATAACTTGGTGCCCTTTGAACATTGAACCGTAGCTCCTAAAATTCACCCACCAGTAGGCCCTACTAAGTAACAAAATTAAATTGATGGCAACCTGGAAGCTCTGAAGATAGAGAACAAATTAAATGTGGTTGAGTTCTGCTGGTTTTGTATGAAGAAGGTATTGTTTAAATTTTGTAGTGTGGTAATTTGTTTTTTCCTTATTTACTTATCTTGCTTTTCAAGCTAAAAAGCATGTATACCATGAAAGAGACCAGGAATAAACTACTTATTAGAAGCAAAAAATTATAACATTTCAATTTATACTCAGTAGTACTGATGTCTAAACATGTAAACCCTTAGCCATAACATTAAACCATAGTTTAACACAAAGGTTTTAGCAGGTTATGCTCCCTTTCTCTTTCCTTCACTACTTGGGCTAGAAACTTTAAACTGCAATGAATGTCAGTAATAGTTCAACAGGTCAGATTCATATGTTTCGTTTAAGTTGGCTTGTGTCAACAAGTCATAGTAAGTGCATTGCCTAGCCACAGTGAGCTCAAGACTTGCCATGACTTCTGTGCATAAATCCCAGAGTCTTATCTCAGTTCCTTTATGTGGCCTTAAACCTCCCACCACAGGGTTAATGCTTTTCATACAAACCAACCCATTAACTGTGGCATGATCTGAGGAACTCGGTAGCAGCAAAAATGTAAACTTCTATGTGGAAATGGAGCAAGCTGGCACTGGCCTATTCTGTCTCCTAATCTGTCCAATTATCCTAGGTAGAAACCAGAATAGAAAGTACTTAAGAAGCCATAATCACACCATGCAGAAAGAGGAGAGCGTATGGTTGCTTTTTTGTTTTGTTTAATGATATAATTAGTAGCTTCTTGGTGCCAAGGAAGTAAAGTTTTTATATTCCGTAAGAGAAGCTGCATTCGCAAGACATCATAATTTGGGAGTTTAGACTCTCCTACATATTTTTAGGACAGTGGGCAAGCAGCAAGGACATCAAGCTGTTTTTGGTTCTGGAAGCAAGGTTGCAGGTTATTTAAGTCTGACGGTATTATTGTTTACACTCTTTATTTCCTTTGTGGTAAAGGCTTCGGGGAAGCTTTTCAGGATCAGTTTCCTGAAAAAACAGAAGGCTGAAAAACTGTGCTGAGTCCTGCAATAACTATTTCATTACAAATATTAAGTCTAAATAGGTAGTAAGATAATAGAAACATTCAGGTGTAAAGATTGTTTTTAAAAAGTATTATTTTAAAATTATTTTAAAATTTCAGGCTTAATTTTCCATCCAATCACTAAAACACTGGATTATTTTTTCTAGTTGGCAAACTGTTCATATAACAATAATCCTTGGTTTGCTTAATGAATTCTTACAATTGGCTAAGGTTACACATATTAAATCAAAATCAAACAAACACATTATTACTTACTACAGGCTTCTCTAATTTTCTTACTTCACAGATTTGTGGACCAACTTCCAGAATTCTCATAAATACGATACAAACTGGAATTTTGGGAAATAAAGATTCCATATGGCTGGTTTATTGTGACTGTAAACCTGGTCTCAGATGAAGCAAAGTAGTTTTAGTCTTTTTTCCTCCTCTTCAAGTTGATCATCCAAACATTTTAATTTTCTGCTTTGGTTTGTTCAGTTGTTATTAGTTGCCAAAGTCATACCACAATAAAAATATTTTGAAGACTAAAAGGCAGCAGATGTATTACTATTAGCTTCTAAATGTGCTGTGTATATCAAATCAAAATTTGAGTTGATGGTGTGTAATATAGATTTGTATCATAAAGTCAGGGTTGACTCTTAGCAACCACATAGATAGATTTTCTCTCTGACAATCTGTCCCTAACCTGGGCTTTCAGGTCTTCCAATGAGGTACTGATTACTACTGTAACTGAATCCATCCACCTTACTGCTGGTCGTCGTCTCCTTCGTTTCACCATTCCCACTACTAGCTCCTTCTCAAGAGAACTAGATCCTCACATAATGTATTCAAAATTGGTTTGGACTCCTTCCTAAATGGCTAGAAATCTTCTCAATTTAAAAATTCCAGATTTGATGCCAAAGTAGTCTAACTGTGCCATTGCTATATAAAGTTGCCCTGAATTAAATCTTAGACACTTTGGCAAGCCAGTTGGATATTTGAATGTGGGTTCTACACAGGAGAAAATAGATTCTGCTTAGGTACTAAAAGTGAATTACAATCCTTTCAGGGCAAACATTTCATCTTAATCTGGACTGGATTTGGACTATTGCAGAATTGTTCTACTTAATTTGTCAATTGGAATTAAGTCAACCATATAATGTGATTTTTATGGGTTATTGCACCAAACTGGGTTTCTTTGGTTAGAAAAAGCAAAATTTCTTCTAAGTTTGTTTTGTTAATAAATAAATACAGTATAAAATTTCACTGCCACCATTCCTAAATGAAAATTTAGAATTCTTATACTGATGTATTGTCTCCTTTATGAGTTCTTTTTCTGGGATCTTAGGCAGGAGATGGGGTTTGTTATTCTATGACTCTCATTTTATTTATTCGGAGGACTAGTTGTTTACAAACAATTATAACTTTAACAATAACATTATTTGAACAGTTAATACAGTATATAAATTGTTCATGTTTCCTTTTTTCTTATTTTTAACATGATTGCTTTTTCACAAGAACTACCAATGTGTCTCACTATATATATTGATCATTTTCGATTCCCGTCTCCTCTCCATCAATTGCCTATTTTATTACCATCTTCAACCTCTTTTTAATCTTTTTGTCCTATTATTATTACAAGAAAATGCCCAGACCAGCTTTATTTATTGTAGTAGAATGTACATAAGAGATAATATAATCATGGTTATCACCATTAGAAGATTTTAAAAGTAATCAAAAGAAATTATATGCCATCCTATTTCTGAGGCCTAACCCCACAGTCCTATTTCCTATCAAAGCAAATGATGGAGGAAAAATTAGAACTATCCAATGTTTAGTACATGGCCTCTTGAATTTCTGAGCAAAATATTCCTTCTGAGGTGATTTTTTTTTCAAGTTTTTAACTAACAGAACATAAAAACATATCTGTCTTTGTATCTGATTTGCTATCCACTTTTCTCTTGTAGACGCCTAGATGCCAATCTGATCTCTGTTGTACCTGAAAAGAGCTTTGAAGGGTTACCTGCCTTACGTCATCTCTGGTTGGATGATAATGCCCTGACAGAGATCCCTATCAAAGCACTCAATAATCTGCCAGCTCTACAAGCAATGACATTGGCGCTCAACCGAATCTGGCACATTCCTGACTATGCCTTCCAGAACCTGACTAGCCTTGTGGTATTGTAAGTATTTCCTTTTTCTTCCATTTATTATTTGTAGTTTTTTGTTTGTTTGTTTATCAGTTGGTATGCCACATCAGCTACTGAAATAACTCTAGTCTAGACAGTTTACTTAACAATGACCTAAGAAGGCCACAGAAGCTAGTAAATTCTTCTCGCCATCATGTTTTCCCACCTTTTCTGCCAGTAGAAATGATGAATTTACAACGTAGGCATCTTAGAACGGAATTTCAGAAAAGCTATTACTTTGTTTCTATGGATCACTATTTCCAACAAAGTCTATAGAGCTCCATAGTGAATCACTAGAATGAAGAAACAATATGTTCCTTTTGTTTTCATCATTGTAATGGCGCTAACTACTGTATATGGAGAAAAAAAGAAAGAACAGCTCTCAGGACATGCATCTAGAAATGTGAAGAACCTGCTGTCACCTCAGGCTTCTGTAAATCTTGTAGCAACCCAAATCCCCTCAACCTCAAGCCATAGAAAAGAGAAGAAAATCAATAAACTCAGTCGACTTGACATTTTGAATGAGGATCATCCTCCATCAAAAAGAAAACAGCAAGTGGCAGAATACTATAAATTCTGTATGTAGAACACTATAAAATACTATATTAAATACTATAAAACTTGAACTACTATATTAAATACTATAAAACTTAAAATACTATATTAAAATACTATAAAACTTGAAATTTCAAATTCAGTTGAAAGGAAGATGCAACACCATCAAGCTAACATTCCCTTTATGGTGCCTAGGGTTCTATAACTTACTGAAGGGACTTGTCCAAGCAGGATCTAAGAATTGGACATGATTAGCAGAACGGGAAAAGAAGGGCGCTGAGGCCCAGAAGATGAGAGAAAAAGTGAGGAAAGAATTCCTGGAGGCTTTGCAGAGTGCTGGCATTTCCAGCTGAAAACCAATTTCAGGGCAGGTTTTCTTATACGGTAAGTGAGCTAGAAATAAATGGATACAGCGGCTACAAAAGGATGATATCATGGGAATGACAGGCATGAGAGTTGATCGGAGGAAAATGCATATGCTTTGGGTAGAAATGCTTTCTGTGATCCCAGTAGAAATCTGTCAACCTAGCAAAGTAATATCTATCTTCTCCTACCCATGCATGTATGTACAGATAGAATGAGCTAAGGAAAAAACGTTTGTGATGAGTTTCTTATCACTGTAAATATAAGTACTACCCTCACCAGAAAGTTACTGAAATAGCCATTTCTGAAAAGAGACCAAAGAACAGCTGCAGACATGTTGTAGGAAATATGTCGTTTACAGCTTGATTAATCCTTCTGGATATCCCTCATCTGCATTTCATTGCTGAGGATATGATCTTTCCAGGTGCAGTAACATGTTTTCCTGCTCTGCACACCTTGGTCCAAAGGGAGCTACATGCCTGTTCATCCTCCGATACTGGAAAGAAACAACTTCAAAATATACACTTTCCAATCTGGAACAAAACTGTACTAATAAATTATATTCCCATTAAGGGAATGTATACCAGTTCCATCTGCTGCTTCCGTAGGACTGTAACAGCAACACAGGATATTTTCTAAACCAGGGAACTCTCATATAGGCCAGCTCGTAAGAGGAGGCAGTGGAATCAACTTTCATTATTTCATGTATGGCATGTGCAGCTTTATGCAGAATGAAATTTTGTACATCGTCACTTTAAAGGAAGATTGTATTTAACTGCATTGTTTGGAAAACATATTGAGATCCATTAAAGCATTTAAAACCTGTCTGAAGATGGAAAGGACAGAAAATATCTCAGAATTGTCATAGAAAACTTTATGAATTCTGAGAAATTTTTGAAAAGAACAAAGTATTTAATGTCCCAGCAGAAGTAAGCTTAAAAATAATTAATGAGAAAGTCTTGTCTAATGAGCAGGTAATAGGACAGTTAATTCTGAACAGTTAATATACTCTATCCCTTGTTTATTGTTTAAGTTTTGGACTGGTACACATTATTATAATTAAAAGGCTGGCTATTTTCATTCCAAATGAAATAGGATCTCAAATAAGAATTTGTGCTCTTTCTGTCTGTAATTGGGCTCTGATCCATGAAAAACAGTACTAAATATTCATTTCTTTTGCTGCAGCAGATGATAGGCAGCAGAAAAGATCTCTGGTGTTGAAATGATATTGCCACAGGGAGCTTTTTGGTGCGAGCGATTCCAGTTCAATGGTTTCCTTAATTCAATGATTTCCTTACTTATTTGGAAACTCTAAATGGGGAAGGGAGGAAATGGTACTTTCCCAAACTGCACAGTGATGCCCACAGCCAGATGCTTTGCTCCTGGGAACAACCACTACAACAACTGGTCATTGGAGGGAAGGTGACAGAAGCTGGGAATTGCATTCTACAACATTTGGAGGGCCTGGGGTAGAATTATGTGATAAAAGGGGAATAGGTGTATGATTATCTAATATCTGTTGCTCTAAAAACAAAGGAGAAGGGGATGAAATAGGTTTGTATGAAGCCAGAGTCTAATACCAGGACTGAATTGGAAGCAGCAAATTTAATCAGAAATAGATGGTTTGCTGTTTAGGAAATCATCTGATTCCAGGTCTCCTGGGAAACCCAGTGAAGAATACAAATTGATTGAACTGTGACTAAAGTGAACCTCTTATTTTATGATCTGTATGTACAATATGTGTGAGTTTAAACCCCATATCATAGAAATGCATTAAGTCTTCAGTATCCTCCTCCAAAGGAAACAGAGCTCTAGGTAAATACTGGCATCCCTAAAATTTCTTATAACTTGAAAGAGAAATTGTAGTGGAAATACCAGTGAAGACATCTTTTAAATTTATTTATTATTTATTTATTGTTCAAATTTCTATACCGCCCTTCTCCTTTCGGACTCAGGGCGGTGAACAGCCAAGATAAAAACATCTATACAAACATCAGTTAAAAAATAAAGTTAAAATAATTTATAAATTTGGCCCATAATTTAAAACTTGTCAATTAAAATCAATATTAAAATATTAAAACTAACCCTAAAATCAAGACAGACCGGCTAAATACCTTCCAGATATCCTTTAAATATTCATATACATGCTATCATGTATTCTCCATGGGGCATCTGGCTTGACAACTGCTCCCTTAACCCAGGCCATGTCAGAAGCACCTAAAAAGCTAACCGAAGGGTGCTTCAGGATTGAAAGGATTTGCCAGTGACAACACTGTTGCCCAGGTGTGTGAGAAAGATATAAGTGTCATACCCTATACTGCTTTTCTGGTGGTTAAAAAGTAAAAAAGAGAAAACTCCAATAGCATCACCTGTTGTTCATCTAGCATTTTAAAATGTGGTTAGATATTTCAGCCCTTTTATGGGAGAGAGACCAATCTCACAAGAAATAAACACAATTAAACTTTTATAAAAAGAAAAGACAAGAAGAACTGTAATAGCTCATTTTAACTTTAGATGTTCAATGCCAACATTCCCTATTGAAGAAGGTAAATTCAGTACCACAAGCAAATGACAAGATAGAACTACCTATAAATAGAATGGGATTTAAAATTATAAAGAGAAATTATTTACTCATCAGCAAAATACATGCATAAAAGGCTGAAATACTATATAGACAACAACTGAGTGTCCACACGGAATTAAAAGATAGGACCATTTAGTAACGCACGTTAACATTCTAATACAAATTCTTTCCTAGATGTATAAACTATTCCTTCAGAATTAGGACCTGAAGCATCTGTTACTCTGCTTCAATTTTCTTGGACTTCCTTTTTTCTGGATATTCTAAAACTTAATTTGGGGAAACCTTGTTAATTTCTGCTTTTCTTGGCCTCAATCTAGCAACTTCAGTTTTGGCGTTAAAGTGCTTCAAGTTTTATATTCTAGAGTTGGGGTATCTTTCTGTGTACATAACAAGAGAGCCATATCTTGTAAAAATGTGCATTGGGAATGGTAAATTTGTATTATGAATAATTGTCTGCACCTTGTAGGCTTGCCAAGAAGCTGGCATTCACTATCAAGATATGCCTATATAATAAAAGATTACAATGCTGTGTAACATTTTTCATGTCCCTAGAATGTTTATGTACATTCAAAACATGGCAAGATGTTAGCAGATAGTTTTACTTTCTGATTGTATTGGATAAGATAGATGAAATAAAAACATTTGCAAGATATATAAGATTTTATGTTCCACTAAACAAATAAGAAATTGCTGTTCTGAAAGTGGTTTCCGTTTAGAATAATCCTAAATGTTTTCTTTTCTGCTATTCTAATATGATATACTTATTATATACTCTATCCCGTTTGCCACTGATTTAATGTAGGAAATATGGATGTGAAGAATGATAGAAGTCCATGCATCCAAGGACTACTTCTGAAAAGGTCAAACCATCTGTAACATAACCAACAAACTTGGCGAGGATTACTACAACAGTTATTTTATTTGTTAAGATTATTTAATATGGAGAAGAAGATGGAAGGATGGAAGAAAAGTCCCTCTTCTCAAATATTTACTGTCTCAACTTAGATTATGAGTCAAACTTCTTTTGTTTGTGTTGTTACAGAGCTGGTGGCAAAGATGGGTGTTCCGTTTTCCATGAAAGTTCCAGTCTTTTAATTGCTTGTAAGATTATAAAATGTTTCTTGGGGGACTGGAATGTTCATGGTTTGCTTCATTTCAAAACAGAACAAAACATTCCAAGCCAAATTTAAGCCAGAAACAGCTCAACCTTTGTATCTTTCTGTTTCTCTTATACAGTCATGATTATGTTTGTGTGATAGAGCAATGCTGACATTCTCGTCTCAATGTAACACTAATTAATTCTGATATCAAGAAGAGTTGTCTGAATATTTTCTCCCAAACTTAGGATAAAGTGAATAGCAAATGCTAGTGAAAGATACCTTGTATAATGGAACAGAGCAGTGTTTAGAGTTTAAATATTAACTACAGAATAGATATGTTATGCAGATTAAAACTATTCCATTCAGGGTACATCTTACAGCTGCAAATCAAAGCTAGTTGAGTTGCCTGTGTGCAAGTCTTATCATATTCTTCTCATATGTCCACATGAGAACATTGTGAATAGTGTTACTATTATTATATATCCAAACTCTGGATTTTCAACAAGGGATCCAACTTTCCGTGAAATTTAAATACAGATATGATCTTTATGTAAAAGTTCACAGTAATGTCAGGGCACTCTGATCTAACTATGTCCCATAAAATTCAATAGAGGAAAACATCTGGGTTTGGTGTGTATTGTTTTTCTGTTGTCAGTGAAGACTCATTACTTTATATTCAAATGTTCTGATTTAGCTTTTAAATGAAATTAATCTCCTATATTACAAGTTAGAGTGATCCAAGTTTTTTCTCTTGGGCAAATCCTTTTTCTGCCTATGCTAACTTTAAAGGACAAGAAAAACTTGTGGCCAGGAATATTTATGGATGTCACAGGCTTCTATTTCTCAACCACATACTTACTCTCATCCTCATACATTGAGGCTGCCTGAAATTCCCACTTAGCCAAACCTCTGGACTTTCAGACCAAGTGAGTTTGGATTTATGTTTTTTTCTCATAATGCCAATTTAGACTAAACACAAGTAATTATAATTCCATTGACTCACCTGCTGATGGTTAGAATCTTCCTCGAGGCATGGCAAATCCAATTGCACTAGGAAACTGTACTTCCATTCTATCACTGTCCTGATTATGAGCTGATACATGTATTCTTTGATTCTTCACATTGTGAAGCACTGTTTTTCTCACTTCTGGACTTTGCATTGCAGAACCAGTAGCAATATCAGGGTTACCAAGGGCACTGCCTAGAAGGCACAAAAGATTGGAATGACTTGCTTTCTCTCCTACAAAATAGTGCTATGATTCTCCCCAAGACTAGAGACCACTTGGATGAACAGCTTAATTGTTCATATACTATATTTCATTTTAGAAGATTTATTTTTGTCTGATTCTTGATATAAACCATAATATTTGCAAAGGAAGCATTATTTTCCTTTGCTCTAATCCAATGATTTCAAACTTGGCAACTTGTGGATATGTGGATTTCTGGCATGTGGACTGGGGAATTCTGGGAATTGATGTCCAAAGGTCTTAAAGTTGCCAAGTTTGAAAAACACTGTTCTAACCCATTAAATCAGCTTTGTAAGCCCCAGTCAAAGTAAGAGAGCATTGACCTGGTTGCCTCAGCAATAGGAATGCTTCCCTTTTTCTCTCAATGTTCATTACTCCAGCAAAGCGTCCAATTCTCTCTTTCCAATCATGGCCAAACAAAGGGGTATTTTTTAGTAAACAGAAATAAACAAGACAGGGCATTGCATGCCACAACAACTAGACACAAACAAAAACAGTTTCCTCCCATGCCATCACTCTGCTAAATATCTAATTCCCACAGCACTGTCTTATGCCTAAGGATATCTAACCATGTGGTAAGGCTATATTGCTATTGTCCTTCTCATCTTCTCATCTTTCTCATCTTCTCATCTTTCCTACTACCTTCTTCTGTTAGTATCTTATGATTTATCACTTGATGTTTGTATCTTATGATTTATGTTTGTATCTTATGATTTATGATCTATGACTTCCCACTTTGTTGTTTGTATGTACACTGACAGCTTATGCACCGGAGACAAATTCATTGTGTGTCCAATCACACTTGGCCAATAAAGAATATTCCTATTACTGCAATTACTACCTATTACTACCTCATCATTCCAGCTTTGCACTAATAAAGCCTGTCAGGACACGAAATGTGATCTGAAGGCATAATGAGGCATATTAAAGAACACCTTGACCCAGCTGTGTTTCTCCCTTTTCTTGGTGATGTCTGCATGATGTCACTGCTAAACTTTCTCCCTTCCCTGCCATTGTCTTTGGATTTTGAAGATTAAAAAAAATACATCATGTAGACTTGATAAAGCAGACAGAGAAAAACGTGTAGTGTCTGTGGCTTCATTTCTTTGAAAAAGTTCTGTGTGAGGTCAGTAAGAGAATAGTTTAATTGATAACTATGTGTTTTGTGACTCTTGTAACCATTTTTGTCAGACAATTTCTGATCTGCTCAAAATGGTACATATATCTAGGAAACTCAAACTGGTATCTTTGGCTATTTTAGGCCATAGTGAAGGTTTTCAGTGCTAGTAGTATTTTTGATTATATCAACAGGAATACAATAAATCCTGGAGTTTTAAATTGAATGAGCTTGAAAATTGGTTAATTCACGTCTGGTTTTGTGTTCCCTTTAGTTGTTTGAGCAGTGTATAAACTACTGTATGTAAAGAACAAAGTATTTAATAAGGCTATTTCATTCATTCAGATCTCGGATGTCTTCTGCTTGTGTTCCCTTTATTTTTTTGAGCAATGTATATATATATATATGAGCATTCTTGACCTTTAGTGTTCAGTTTACAGTTTCTCTTCAAACAAAAAAGAAAGAAAACTGTTTGATGTTCAGAATTTAAGCCTCTCCTTTCTCTCTGCAGACACCTGCATAATAATCAGATCCAGCACTTGGGAATACATGGTTTTGAAGGACTCCATAATCTGGAAACTCTGTGAGTTGCTGGATTTTCTTTGTACTTTTACTATTTTTGTACAGGATTTTGTGTTTCCTATGCTATTTATTTATTTTTGAGTGATTGTTTGATTATGTGCCATTAAGTGAGTGTTGATTCGTGGAGATCACATACGTTTTCTCCAGGACAATCTGAGCCCAGCCTGGTCCTTCAGATATTCCATAAGGATATCCATCACTACAGTAACTGAGTCTATTAATTTTGCTGGTTGTTGTGCTCTTTATTCTTCTTTTCATCTTTCCCGATGTTGCAGATTTCTTAGGGAAGATAATGTGTCTAAACTTTGATAATTTGTGCCTTGAGTGAGAACCCTGGATTAATTTGTTCTATGATGTATATTTATGTTTGTTTCCTGATATTCTTAGCAATCCTTTCCAACAAAGTATAAACATGCCAATACAGTTCCTATCCTGCTTCTTCAAAGTCCAATTTTAACTTCCATAGAGTCACATGGAAAATCATTGCTTGAATGATTCTGATCCTTGTAGGAATAAATACATCACAGCATCTGAATATCTATTCCAAGACTTTGGTGGCTCTCTATCAAATGTTAGTCTGCAGCATATTTCTTGACTGGTTCCTTTATTTATGCAAAATCTTTATATAAAACAGGAAGCCATAATCTAATCAACGAAGGCAAAACAGACTGATCCTAGGTTGGCAAATGAGTTAAACATAACTATACACTCTCTCCTTATGTTGTTCAATATAAATGTTGAATATATGTCAAGAGGGCTGAACTGAAAGAAACTGAGCATAATTTTAAATTGCAAGCCTAACAGAAAACTCGGGGGAAAAGATACGTCAAGGGGTAATCACTGGATTAGAGCAAAGGAAAATAATGCTTCCTTTGCAAATATTATGGTTTATTTCAAGCCTTGAAAGAGGCGGTGGTGAGGCCTCTCCTCAAGAAGCCTTTCCTGGACCCGGCAATGTTGGTAAACTATTGTCTGGTCTCCAACCTTCGCTTTGTGGCGAAGGTTGTTGAGAGTGTGGTTGCGCATCGGTTCCCCCAGCACCTGGATGAAATGTCGTATCTGGATCCGTTCCAGTCGGGCTTCAGGCCCGGGTACAGCACGGAAACGGCATTGGTCGCGTTGGTAGATGATCTCTGGAGGGCTCGGGACAGGGGTTGCTCCTCTGTCCTGGTCCTGTTAGACCTCTCAGCAGCTTTTGATACCATCGACCATGGTATGCTGCACCAGTTGGAAGAGTTAGGGGTGGGAGGCACTGTGTTGCAGTGGTTTTCCTCCTTTCTCTCTGACCGGTCGCAGTCTGTGTTGACAGGGGAACAGAGGTCGACCCCGAGGCCCCTCATATGCGGGGTCTTCTCGCCCCTCCTGTTCAACATTTATGTGAAGCCACTGGGCGAGATCATCCGTGGTTTTGGGATGAAGTACCAGTACGCTGATGACACCCTGCTGTACATCTCCACCCCAGACCACCCCAATGATGCCCTTGAAGTGATGTCCCAGTGCCTGAAGGCCGTGCGGATCTGGATGGGGAGAAACAAGCTCAGGCTCAACTTATCCAAGACCGAGTGGCTGTGGTTTCCGACGTCCCGATATAGTCAGTTGACGCCATCGCTGACTATTGGGGGTGAATCGCTGGCCCCCAGGGAGAGGGCTCACAACTTGGGCGTCCTCCTGGATTCATGGCTGTCTTTAGAAGAGCACTTGACAGCCGTGACCTGGAGAATTTTTCTTCAGGTTCGCCTGATCCGCCAGTTGCGTCCCTTTCTGGATCGCACAGTCACTCATGCCCTCGTCACCTCCCGCCTATTGTAACGCTCTCTACATGGGGCTCCCCTTGAGGAGCACCCGGAGGCTCCAACTGGCACAGAGTGCGGCTGCGCGGGTGATGATGGGAGCGACATGGCGTTCCCATGTAACACCCCTCCTGCGCGAGCTGCACTGGCTCCCGGTGGTCTTCCGGGTGCGCTTCAAGGTTTTGGTTACCACCTTTAAAGCGCTCCATGGCTCAGGACCTGGGTACTTGTGGGACCGCCTACTACCACCAATAGCCTCCCACAGGCCGGTACGCTCCCACAGAGAGGGGCTCCTCCGGGTGCCGTCGGCCAAACAATGCCGACTGGCGGCCCCCAGGGGGAGAGCCTTCTCTGTGGGGGCACCTACTATCTGGAACAAGTTCCCCCCGGAGATACAGAGGATCCCAGATCTGCGCACCTTCCGCCGCGCCTTAAAGACCTTTTTATTTCACCAGGCGGGCCTGGCCTAATTTTCTCCCTCTTTTATAAAAGATTTTTACATTTTTAATATTTTTTAGTATTTTATATATTCAAATTTTAAAATTGGTTTTAAATTGATTGGGGTTTTAAATTTGTTTGGGCCAAAACTATTTAATTTGATTTTAATTCCACTTTTAAATTTTGTATGTATGTATTTTATTGTTCGGCTGTGCACCGCCCTGAGTCCTTCGGGAGTAGGGTGGTATAGAAATCAAATTTTTAAAAAAAGTGGGGGGCTTGGAATTCTTATGACTGTCATCTGTCTGTTAACATAATAACACTTCAAAAACAGAACAGAATAGGATGCATCTGGAGTGGCAGGAGAAGCTGGCAAAAGAAAGATGGAATTTTTAAAAAGAGTCAAATCTCTGCAGAGAAAAACCATCCAGAAAAAAATTCCCCCATGGATCCCTATAGAATAAGCAGTTGGGTACCCATCCACAATGTTGCCAGCTGTTCCAGTCTAAGCCCATTCCCTCTTCTTGTTGCATGACCCAGGGTGGAGCTGCAATTAAGAGGTTGGAAAGAATTCCAGTAATGTTCTGCAGGCCTTGTATATCTTCTTTACTATTGCTACGTAACAATTCTATCATCAGGAGGTTAATAAAGCTGGTTGCTCTTATTAAATCTCATATAATAAAACAATCACTCATTTTGAGTACTTCCAGAAACATCTCCCCAAATTTTGTACCCTATCTGGTTATGAACTCCTGTGGAGCAAATTACTCTGCAACCATATAGAACTTTGAGGGGCATCTCAGGAGCCATAGAATCTTATTTCCCTCATCAAGGATGGAAAAGGAAGTCTCTGTCTGTAGGGGGAGAGATGCCCCATTTTAAATATTCTCAGTCTGCAGAAGAGTCTATCCTATCTCCCTCAATATCAGAATGTCAATTTCCTGGAGGTGTTGGGAAAGCCCATGAATCTACAGGATCTCATAGACTTCCAAAAATACCTGGAATTAGCTCCTGATCCACTCCGGGTCTAGAGTTGCTTTAAACATTTCAAAGAGAGGGAATGCATCACAACAAAAGCCCAAGGAGTTGAAAGGGGGGAATGTGGAAATGCCACACTTTTCCTTCTTCCTTCCTGCTAGATTTGTCCTGCCAGGATTTTAATCCATCAGAAGCTCTAGCTTTGGAATTCTTTCTTCAGGGATTATTTTTATATTGTACTAATCCCTGCAGTAAAGACACTCGGTTTTAGGCATGCTTGTTACACTCAACCTGAAAGTATATACTTTGGCTTTGTTTCTTTTTAAAAATGGGGTTGTGTCCTAATAAGTTACAGAAGGAAGCAGATGCTGGAAGGTAAAGCAGTAGTACCAGATTGCAATGAGGTCCCTCTCCCCCCAGGCATTGCTATTGTGCAATTAAATAGCAAGGTATTTCCCCTGTTGCAATCCTTGCCACCAAATCATACTTTTTTCATAGGAGACAACAGGAAGAAAGAAGGGAACCTCCATACCTTTTCTCTTTCATGTGGTTTGGCACCTTTTCTCTGGAAGTCATTAGGGAGCCTAGCCAGTTCATCTAGGGAAAGAAGACAATACATGCAAAGAAGAAAGTGCATTGCCCAAGGGTATAATGGTCACAGAGCTAAGCTTTATTCTGGGAAGTTGATTGATTTAAACATGTTTTTGAAATTGCCTGCCACAATTTCTACCAAAATTGACATTAAATCACAGAGTTGAAGCTATCAGGTGAAATGGTGCAGAAACAACAAAGCAGAGGAAGAGAGAAACCAAATCTACGGGTATAGTAATGATGATCGTGTGGCAGGCAGAAAATGAGAAATAGGTGTTCCAGGAACAGAAGAGCATCTGTTAAAAGAAATGGAAGAGAGAACTGTAAAAATACCAAGAAGAGAAAATTTGAGCAAAAGAAGGGAAAAAAAGCATTAAAAATTAAAACAGCAAATAAGAAACAACAGATGGGGAAACTGCCCTTCAACTGATTATAAATTGGTGCACAAATATATTGAAACAGCTGTACTTCTAAATACGCAATTCTCTAAGGAAAGAAAACAACATAGGAGGCTGCTCCCTTTTACGGAGTCAGAATATTAATCCATTAGACAAGGGTTGCTGATAAAATGGGTAAACTGCAGAGATTTACCAGCCGGTATCTGGAAACTACAGAGATTGAATCTGGAATCTTCTACATATCAGACATTGTTCTGTTTGCTCTATCAAAAAACTATAGTCCCTCACAATAACATCTACTATTTTTTTGCATATGAATATCCTAAAGTAACTGGTTTAAAAAAAACTGAAAAATATTGCATAGTTGTTTTTTCAAATTGCCTGCTCGCATTTTATAGCTATGGGTGTAAACTCTAATCCACTATTTTAAATTAATCCATTATTTTAAATTAAATTTTAAAAGCACTATGAAGCGGGATATAAATCTAAGTGCTATTGCTATTAAATTGCAGTTCAGGCAGTGTGTTAGCTTCTTCTCCTTCTCAAAGTTCTCAGTGAGGAGACAGAGAAATAAGACAAAATGAATTATGAATTATGAATAAATTACCAATTCCTAATTTACAGAAGTTTTAGTTCAGACTGTTCCAACTTGGTACCCTGCCAGCTATTGAGTGCATCATAAGACTTGGAGTTTAATACAGCCGAAGAAAAGGAAAATAGGAAAGCCTATTTTAATCAATTCTTCTAAAATCAAGCGTGTGATAAAAAGTTGCTGTCTCCATTAAGTCAGATACACACTGAAAAGCAATAATAATAATAATAATGTGGGTGCTGCCTTTCTCACTCAAAGCTAATAAAATTTCAGAATGATATGACAAAGCAAAAGCCTTATGTATTCTGACAAACCCATTAAACTGATAATTTGATTTTAATTTTATTGCATGCCACAGGCAATAAAGGAAAGTTTTCTTCTCTCTTTTATTACACTGGAATCTGAGATCATCCAATTAAGTGAACAACTGAAAGTCATGACAGACTCAAAGGAAATATTTTTTCATATCGCATATAATTACTATGATATTATGTTGCTACCACAACATGTTACATTCACCAATATGAATGGCTTTTTAAAAAACACTTAAAACTTTAAAAGCTCATGTCAATCAATGAGCAATAATCATATTGACTATATTTACCCCAGGGTCAGAAGCAAACTGTCTCCAATTGATGAAAAACAAGAATGGAAGTCTATATTGCTGTCCTTTTGGGCACTTCCCATAAGTGTCAGTTTGAAAGCATTTGGCCTCATCAAAAGAGGCATTTAAATTAATTTATTTATTTTCTACCCAGGAAAGAGCAAGGGCCTTTCTTGGATAATTGGAATACTTTAAACATGTGTATGTACATGTATCTTAATGCAACTACATTCCTATACATATTTATTTGAGAATAAGTCTCACTGAATATGGTACAATTTGTTTCTTATTTAAAATGCATAGAGCTATGTGGTTAGCATGTAACATTACATGTATTGCTAAAGAAAATATGTTAATAGTAAGAGACGAACATACAATATAAATGTAAATTGGAGCTATTGGATTATGAGGATCAGAAATAAGTAATGAACAAATATAGTAAGTTTAACTCAGTTTAGAGACAATGGTGATTTCAAGATTTTTGTGTAGAAACAAGAGAAATATTTTAGCAGAGAAAAAAACAAAGTAAAAATTCTTGTAAGTAATTAAGAAGTAGTAATATTGGGATAAGCAAACGTGGACAGTGAAAAAGCCAACTGAATCCAAGCATAAATTTATATCCCCCCTCTGCCCCAGTCAATAATACAATTTAGAAAATTGTTTCTGTAATCAGCAAACATATTTATTTTTTCCCTTTATTTATTAAACATGTTTCTGTCCTGCTGCAATCAAACAAGACTCTCAGTGGTTTACGTAGAATAAATACTACAGTTAAAACATCCATGGTGCCGTCTAAAAACTTGACAATCATAAATAAGAAAAGTAACAGTAAGCAATCTAAGCAAAAGCCACAGAAATTACACAAAAGTAGACAACAGAGAATAAACAGGGGCAACAGGGGAAGGCCCTCCACAGCAGCTTGCTTTTCAAGTTTTTAATGAATTAACAAAAAAGGACACTTCCAGACGGAGCCTTTGCACAGTGCCCACTCTGACTCAGAGAAGCAACCCTCCTTACTTCAGCATACACACACACACACACACACACACACACACACACACACACTGCAGAAGTGAAAGAATTATAGCAGTCTCTGCCAAACAGTTCTAACCAGACAGGCTGATACTGGCTAGAATAAGCAATCCTGCAAGATATCCAGGTGCCAAGCTATAAAGGGCTTTATAGGCCCAAATCATCACCAAACTCTCTACAGTACATATTTGCAGAATCTTTAACTTGTTATTCTGACCTCTAACTATACTCTTTGAGGCTTGTTCCACATAATCTTAATCTTTTTCTTGATTCGGATTGTGCAATTTCAAACTTTTTTTAATATGATGAAGATATTAAAAAGATGAGAAAGAGTACCACGAAATATTGTGACTGTCACTCACAAAATGCAAGTACACTTTCCCAATATTTAGATGTGTATATTTATTTTGAGTAAATCTTACATTGTAGGATTATCTGCACTGTAATCTGAATATTGTGTTATTTGCATTGTGGACTTCATTTGCAACTTCTTGTAATAAAAACACACTACTAGATGTTACCAAAATATCCTCAAGTAATTGCTACAGGTGCTTCCCTCACTTGAATCCAACCACAACACAAATATGGTCAGGCAACATGTTTCTTCTTTCGCCTTAAATCATCCTTTAAATTTGCTCGAGTTAAGCAGTATTTTCCTCCTTATACTGACACTTTCCCAAATAGGTTAAATCTAAATAAAATCTGTTAGGCTTTCTCAGCCATTATGTTGGGAAAAAGTTAGTTAACTGCCCTGATTTGAAGCAGACACATGTAATGAAAGTAGGATCAGTACTGGCAATGGGGATAGGCCAAATGTGATGCCTAAGTGGGAATGAAGTGGAAATTGTAACAATACGGGGGAATGACCTTGAGGAATGGGGCGAAAAGATGCTGCCTAAGGAAAGATTAGATAAGAGACAGCACAACCCTCAGCTAGATAATGGGCAGGAAAAGATGGCCAGAAGGGACCCTCCCTAGTTTCTCAGAATGTAAAAGAGATGGCAATTGTACTTTCAGATTTTCAAAATTTTGTTAATAAAGATAAAGCTTTATTAACAAAAAGTAGAATTAGCTTATCTGCTTGTGTTTTCTGTCTCGCCTACCTGGTAAAACTGATAGAAATGTCCCTATGCCAGCATGTTTCTACAGAAGCCCATGAGATTCTCCTATAATGCTCATAAATTCTAAACATCATTAACCATTGCAGAGCATAGCTTGGCCATCAGGATAAGTACTTTGGATTCTCTGCTTTTAAAACTCTTTCATTTCTCTTTGAGCTCATAGAATCAAAGCTCTTGCCTATGATATGCAATGAAAAGAACATTTAAAAATTCTAGCAAAATGAAGAAAAGGTTCATCTGTCCCATGCAGCATATAAAACCAGTCTTGAGAAATGGCAGATCCTCTACCACTTCCACCCCATCCCACCAAGGATTGCTGTTCAAATGAGAACACACCAACATACCTGAGAATAAATTACATAATAGGTTTGTCATGGGTTGGTTATGTCTTCTATTACAATTATGGTGTTAGCACTATGTGATTTGGCGCTATTACACAAATAAGCTGTGGGGAGAGCTGGCTGTGAAGACAAAAAGAACATTTTGTTTTTGAACAATTAATCTATTTCTAAAAAGTTGCATACTTGAGGTATTTTATGCCTGGAGCCCTGGCAATCTTCATGTGTGCAGTTTGAAGACCCATTTACGTAAGCAGTCCTAAAGCAAATAATGAAATATAAAAGTGGGTGGTATGGCAGGATTCCCTACTGATTTCTTGATCGGGGTTTTTATTGCTTAAGAATTGACTTTTGGTTGGAGCCAGAGGTATCATATATGCAAGGCTCTTGCCAGGAAGCCTCCAGCAAGATGCTTTCTGGGAGGAGCCATAGAGATGTCTTGATTCTTCTTCTCCCAATTATTTCTCTCCCCATTTTCAGCATCTTTGTATTTGCCCCTTCTTCCTTTCATTTTTCCACATTTACAGTAACATGCCACATTTTACTTTTCTTTCCTTTAACTTTCAAAAGTAATCTATTGGAAGCAGAGGAGAGAAAAAGAAAGGGGAAGAACAATACCTCTGCTGATTTTGTTCAGAGAAAAAATAATTGTGATGATATAGATTTGTGGGAGCTTTGAATTTTAGTGCCCAAGCCTGACCAGGTTATCCAGTCTTAGCAGCACTATAGGTGATCTCCTGATCTCTGCTTACCTTTAACTGGAACAGAAAATATATGGCCCTGCCTGTATCAGGGGTGGGTTCTTCTTACCTTTACTACCGGTTCGCAATTGGGCAGTGCGAACATGCGGAAAAGTCCTGATGATGTCGGGAGTGGGGGGCGGAGCCTCCCACTGGTTTTACTACCAGTTCTATAGAACCAATCTGAACGGGGGCAACCCACCAATGGCTTGTATTCATAAATGATGTTTGTCTACAAATGAAGAGTGGGTTCTAGTCCACCTGTATCTTAAAGATCCTGTCTGCTTGTCTTTTAATGAGATGGGTACAATATAGTGGTTTAACATTAGGTGGAAATTCTGGAGGTCATTGATAAAGTGGGCATGGATTTGGGTGAACTCCGAGAGTTCATCCATGGAGTTGCAAAGAGTTGAACATGACTTAGCAACTGAACAAAAACAACATTATTGGAGATGACCAGGCTGAGCCTGAGGGAGAGGTCAAGCATGTCATCAGTCTAAGTCCCTTCACACCAGTGGTGGGTTGCTCCCGGTTTGCACCGGTTCTATAGAACCAGTAGTAAAACTGGTGGGAGGCTCCGCCCACTGACTCGGATGTCATTAAAATGCTTCTTTGCATGTGCATGTGCATGCGCAGCCCCGTTGCAAACCAGTAGTAAAGGTAAGTAGAACCCACCCCTGCTTCACACCCAAAAGAGATCTAAGTCCAGCCCACCTTGAATTCCATTGACTCTTATCTACCACCAATTTGTTTTGACCATTAGTAGTTCAGATTCTTGTAGAGAGTGTTAGCATGCAATAAATTTGTATTCATTTGAACCGCCTTGACTCCTGATTTCCTGAGGTTGACATATTAATAGCTATGAACTCTCACCAGCAATAAATGAACTTAAAATTGCCTTCACTATTCACATGAAATGTTCAAGATTTCATACAATCATTCTGGGCTTTTCTGTCCCAACCCAAAAAAAAAAAAAATCTAATTAATATATCATCAAAGAGCAACAAGAAGTCAACTTGATAGCATGGTTTTATTAAGGATTTGACCAACAATGACCTCTTGGACACTAAAAAAAAAAGACAACAAAATAATATAAAATGAAATAAGTTCTATGATTCATGCAAAACCATTCTGCATATATAATTCTGTCACTTCATCCCATATAATTTCCTAGTTGTTTTCTGAATAACTATAACTCTGCTTGTTTTTTCTTGCATTCAGAGCCTTCTTTTAGAGTCTTGCATCTATATAGTGAAGGACCCCCCCAAGAGAGTCCGGCTCCCTGAGGTTTACTTTCAACTTGTTAAATAAATTCAACCAAAATTGAAAACACGTGGAATTCAGAAGCTTCCTTAGTTGAGAACAAACACTCCAAGGAAGTATTACAGAACAGAGCTTAGTGTGAGGGAATGCCTGGAGAAACAGACAGAAGAGACAGCTTTGATCCTGTGAAATGATACTAACACCTTTTTGGGAGCAGTGTAGGTTTGTTCAAGATCTGAGTCAAATGTGAAGAGATAGAACAAACCCTACTTAGTCAAAGCTGCAGAAGTTGCCTTGTAGAGAAACGGTTGACATCTACAGGACGTAGTCAACCATCAATGATTGAAATCTACAAGATGCCATCAGTCTTTTGGGTGCTAAATATTACTACTGTAGAAAACCTATATCTCTTCTTCTAATGCAACAGCCAAAATCATATATATGCCTCTCAAATAATTGATTTTATGGCCTATTTCACAGGCAAATCCTTCTGAATTGTGGTCAGTAAAATACAGAATGCTTATCTTCTACTTGGCTTCTTGGACTAGCAGACAACACTAAGCAAAACAGGAGGATTTGCCATGATTTGTTGAACATAACAGATTAAGATAGGGATCTCTGCCTGCCTGGATTCTCTCCTAACAGTCCAGTACGATATGTTGTGCCTGGGTTACAGTTATGACTTATTAGTAGAAAATACATCACTAAATTAAAATATGAACAGAGAATATTTCCACCCAATAATTCTTTGCCACTTTGAAACCAGTTCTAGACTTTTGTATTCCTATAACACTGGAGCTATAAAACAAACCCTTTCTTTGAAACTCCATGGCTCTCTGGTTCTTGCACATTATTATCCTGAAGTTTTATAAGATCTCTGGCCCCTCCAAGGCTTCAGCCATTTAGCAGTTCTTTCAAGGAAAAAAAAATCTTTATAATTCTCTTTCACAGCAGCCGCTTGATGTGTTTCATTTCATTTTTCTTGTGTACAGCTTGATAAATGCACACAACATGTTGCAAGGAAGTCACGGGATACATGATATTCATTTTATTTTTACTGTTGGTGGAATGGAAGTGTGGTAAACAGTGATTCTTTCTTCTTTGTTCTCAGCACTGCAATCTTAATAAAAAAAGATGATAAAGGATCATCTTTAGACTACTTTTAAGGGACTGGGGAATGGAAATCGTGGTAGTGTGAAGTCTTGATTAATATTCATGTTAAGGTAGGAGTAGGCACTTGTTCAATCACAATGACAAAATTCTGACTTACTGTGATGTGCAAATTTGTCATCCCTACTATCCCTACCATAGTTTACAAAGTCCTACAAAATTGAGTTTGCTTTTGTCTATAGTATTTCCCTACATAAAGCTGATGTTCTATTCTCAATTTTGTTGTTTATTGTTTACTTTAGGTATACAGTATTGTACTCTCCCTTATTGTTTGCAATATTTGGAAGTTGACCATTTTATCACTTCACAAAAAGCATACTTAATATTTCCAGCAAAACTCAGGAAAGCAGTCAAAATATTTAGTAGCTTTAGGGGGAAAATAGTCAACAGAACTAAAATAATGTTGTGTGAAAAAGTCTGGAAGTACTAGGGGACCCCTTTTTTTGGTCTGGAACAGTCACAGAGTGACAATGATAGCTTAAATTCCTGGAAGGAACTTAGAACAGGATTTTAAAAATCCCAGATTGGTTCCAGGCCTAGTGTCTGATCTCGTGTCATCAGCAGTAGGTTTATTAGCTGCAAATGTGTGGTGTTCTATGGAAGAAGTGATGATTCCATTCCATGCAGTTTCATCTTGGCTTCCTATGCAGAACCACTAGCTTCTAATAGGCCAAACACTAAGCTGAAGCTTTCACCATCTCTTGCTCCTTTCTGATTTCTTATTTTATTTTCCCTTTTTCTGCCCCCTCACAAGTTATTATTAGACTCAAGCTGTGTGTTGTTGGTTCAAGGTAATAACTCTAGTAGCCTAAACCAGCAATCATAATTTTGCTACTGCCAATTTACTTTTACTCTTAAATAAACACAGATTCATGTTCTAAATATGAGTCCATGGAGGTTTTCCAGAGCAATAACAACTTCAGTTGGCATATTACTTTTCCAGGAGAAAGAGAGAAATGTTAAAAGATTCCAACTTTAAAAGATATACTAGGTGCGAAACCTAACTGGACAGCTGTAAATTTGCATAGTAGTTTATGATCTTTCCTCTCACACCCATTCCTCATTATTTTTGGCAGTATCACTGAGCTCTAGAAAGCTGTTAGTATGGATGGTAATAATCTCTTTTCATATTATTTTTTTTATTTCTAGTTTGTGTTGTCCGGATAAGGGGAAACTTTTCTTTTGGTGGCTTGGGGCGGAATTCCAAATTCTTCCGTTTTCTCTTCTTGTTTTATTTTATTCAGTGCTTTTGTTAATAAAAGCGGCCTGTGTATTCAATACAAGAAACAGGGAGACTGTGACTTGATGAAGAGAATATTTGTAGCTCAGAGTTGAAATGTGGGGTCTTTGGTGTTTTCTGAGTTTGGCTGTATTTTTGCAGATGTTTCATTATCCAGACTAGGTAACATCATCAGTTACCTAGTGTGGGTAATGAAACTTCTGCAAGAAAATAACCAAGCTCAGAGAATACCAAGGATGCCTCAAGCTGTGAATTCTACTCCTGCATTAGGCATGAAAGCCAGCTGGGTGACTTTGTCCTATTCAGTCCAAGTCTCAGTCTCGGGAGACGTTGCTGTAGGGGAAGTAGGAGGAGGAAGTAGTATCAGGTAAGATGGCCACCTTGAGTTATTTATTTTTTAAAAATATTTTTAAAAAGATGCCAGGTGACAATTATTGAACAAAACTCAGAATTTGATAATTTGATACCCTATTTGCATAAATTGGATCTTAATTCCTATAATTCCTAAATAACTAACATAAATAATACTCCAGATATTGTCTAGTTGATACCTATGATAATCAATCAGTCACCTTCCAAACTGAAGTGAGCCCTGGCCAGCGACCAAATTGTATTTTCCTAGGAACAACATACTACTGAAGAAACATCATCTGCAGAGTAGAAATGTTAGTCTGAAATGTAGAGCTGCTAGCATTTTAAACAATGCAGAGGAGTTAATAATGAGCCTATTTTGATATAAATGAAATTTTGAAATGATGGTGTGGCTAAGTTCCCAACCCTATCTAGAAATCTCCCATAGTGGATTTCTTAATTGCTTATTTATGTATCAGTTTTGGATGTTCATGAGTCAGCAAAAGGCTAATCAGTTCAGGCATTATTGGAATATCTCTTAATAATTTGTTGTAGAAAGTGAGAATTTTTTTATTTCCAATTATTCAATGATATCAACAGCAAGATAGCTTTTTCTCTACCTTTACTTCCACTATTAAACAACTGAAACAAAGAAAATGTCATCAGAAAAACTGGACTTGATTTTTCTAGAAAATATATATAAATTTAACTATGCGTTCTTGGCTTGGTCTAAGACAGCTTAGACCTGCTGTCTTCTTTTGCTTGAATTATCTGTGTCTTACCTGTGAAGTCTGAGTTTTAATTTGCTGCCATTGAATGGACCTAGGGGTTGTAATAAAAAAGCAAATGAGATCTCACAGTTTGAAATAGTCTACTTGCACAGCCTGAAGGAATTAACCAACCTAGAACAGTGTCTCTTTCAGAAATATTATGAAATATGGGGAATAACCTGCCAAAGTTAACATCCTGAATGTTACATGATATTACATTGCTGCCATCAGTAATATATTTCAGTTTAAATACTTATTTAATAGCCTACGGTATCTTTATTTCAGCCCATAAATAATTCAATATTGTTGCTGTTGTTATTGCACACAATGCCCTTGTGAAGTCATCAGTTCCACAGTAGTACTACAGAGAAATGTCCCTGGCACAGTTTTCAGTGGCAAGGTTTACTGTGAGTAACCTCCCATAAAATTATCTTCTCCAGATGTTTCTTGAGTATTGTCAGATTGGTAATCCAATACAGCTGGAAGACAAAAATTTGGGGATGGCTGACCTAGAGAGAATCCTAAAGATTTGAGGATAGTCAAAGTATTGTAAAACTGAGGAAGTTGTTTCATTCAGATTTGCGCTATAATAATTCTTTTTTCCTAGAAATTATCTTGACAAAAGTTCTTAAATGTAGCCATCTACTATTTATAACAAGAAATAATATCACCCTACAATGTAGCAGAATAAATATCACTGGCTACATTTGTAGATAAAACCTCGCTCCTGTGCTGTTGATTGAAAAGAAGTTTTTTTTTTCCTTTTTTAAGGGAAAGTTCTTTTGTTTTCTATTTCTTCTCTCTTTTTTGCTAAATCTTGTCTGTGTGGGAAATGGCATCGGGACTTACACAGCTAGACAAATGGGGGGGGGAACTTCCCCTCTCAAGAAATTGCGCCAACAAATTTCAACTCTCCAGCGTCAGAAACCCGATTTTAATATATTAGAATTTATCCTTGAAGAGATTGTAAGAAGGGATGAGATTGTGAACCAGCAACTTGAAAAATTTAAGCAGGAAATTAAAGAAATTGGTGAATTGGTCAAATCAAAGTTTGACTTTTTGAATCAAAAGATTTTAAAAGCTGCTAATGGTTTATCAGGCTTTCTGATTCGGGTGGATGCAAAGACTAAATTATTAGAGTCTAAAATGAAGGAAATTGAGGAGAATTTGGATGACATGACTCAAAAAATTAAAAAGGATTTGATAAACATTCAGGATAATAGCTCGGAAGACAAATCTAAAATGGAGACTGACCAAAAGATTGGTAATGAAGAAAATGTACAACAGAGGATTGAAAGAGAAGTTTTAATGATTCAATATAATTTTACAGAATATGCAATTAGACTGAGAGGTTTGCAGGAAAATAATAGAGATGATCTAAGGAAAATATCTTCTGAAATTCTGGCTGGGATCTTAAAGGTTCAACCTGATGAAGTGTATTGTAGGATTGATAGAATTTACAGAATAAACTCCTGGTTGGCAAAGCAAAGGCAATTGCCTAGAGATGTGGTGATCTATTTTACAGATAAAGAAATTAGGAATAATATTGTGCAGAACTCTTTTAATTCTACCTTGCAATTTCATGGAAGAAAGATTTGGATTTTTAAGGAGCTCCCGCCCAAGATGTTAATGGAGAGGAAGAAATTTGGCTTTCTAGTGACTGAATTAAAAAAAAGAAATATCCTATTCAGGTGGGACACCCCAGTTGGCCTAATATTGAGATATCAAGGAATAAGATATCAATTGCATACTGTTGAAAAAGCGGAAGATTTTTATCAAAAAATTTTAAAAATGAATTTAACACCTTTAGGCATAATACAGGATAAGCAAAAGGAGTTGGAAACAAAAGGAAAACATCAAATTACAGAGGCTGTGATGTATAAATTGTCTTTGGACTCCCTGGATACCCCAGCTGGACTGTCTATAAATAAGAGAGCAGTGTCATCCGACTCCAACGTGATGAACCATCAAGTCACAGACAGGTGCGCAAATCAATCAGTTGAAATACAAGTGATGGAGAAGAAAGATGAGATGATAAAACTAACCCAACAACAACAATACATAAAGCAGAATGAAAATCAACTAGCAGACACACAATTGGTAGGCAAGAAACGAGGATGGAAATTCAACCCGGAAAAGAAAAAGAAAAGAAATAGATCGCATAGAAACAGCAATTTCTAAACTATGCAACAGTGATGCCAGGGACTTTAAAAAATGAATGAATATTTGAAAAGATAGTGGAGGCGAACAATTGTCTGATACTATCCTGAGGATTGTGGCAGATCTCTGCAAGGCCATGATTTTGGGATGTGAAAAGAGCCTCACTTTGTTGGATTTGAATCATCTAAAAAAAATTTTTTTTTTTTATTTTTTTTTGGTAAATATATTATAGTCATTTTGAGTTATAAGGCAGGAGAGTCTCGCCGGGGCATGCAGAAGATCTGGATGTTACTCAGTAGGATGATGGGAATTAATAATCCTGATGAATACCACAACTATAACCATATGGATATAATTATAATTATAATGTCACTCGGGTGGTTGTTTTTGCTTTTATACAGATGCGAGGATATCTACTACTGATGGGGGCAGAAGATGACTGGAGATTTTGAACAAACTGTTGCACCAGCATGTTATTTTACCCTATTATGGGTGATGGATTTAACAATCCAGAGGAAAGACATCAAAGAAGATACTATATGGATTATAAATTTAAAGTTATTGTTTTTTCCTTTTTTACAAAATGGAATGCATATATAGATATGTGTATATCTTAGTAATGTGGGCAGTGGATTATATCTAGAATTGTACTGCATGATTTTGTAGGAATTGAAGGGTTGAAATAGGTTAGTTTACTGATTGATTAGTTTAAGAAAAAGGATTCTTAAGTCATATATTTAGGGGAGTGGAGGACTTAACAATTCAGTGGAAAGATACTAAAGAAGATATATTTTTTTCTCTCTTTTTTTTTTTTCTTCTTTTTATAAAATGGGATGCATATATAGATATGTGTATATTTTAGTAAAGTGGGTAGTGGATTATATCTAGAATTGTACTGTATGATTTTAAGTCATATATTTAGAGGAGTGGAGGAATTGGACAGAATTGAATAAATGTTAAATTTGGATGCAGGGAGAAGGTCGATTTAAAATGTTATATTAATATATATAAAAGATTAAAGGTTAAATTGTAATAATACTTAATAAGCTTAACATGTTAAGGGTCAGTACTTCGAGAAGGGATTAAGGGAAAGGAAAGATATTATGTATGTAACTAGTTATGAAATAGCCTATTGTTGTGAAGAAGTCACAGGGGGGGTTGGGTGGAAAGGGTGGGTTAGGGAAGGGGGGGGGAAAAGGGGGGAAAAACTTGTATTTGAAAACTTTTTCAATAAAAAAAAAAAATAATAATAATATCACCACCCCCAGAAAGTGAATATGGGAGAAATGCAGGCTTTGGTTCCTCATTAGTGAAAGAAACACAATCTATGGTAGTTATTTTTCAAATTCTGTTTTTCATATATTGAAATACATTCTGTACCTAAGTCTTGGCAAGTACTCAAATTAAGTGGTTTTTTCTGTCTAAATGAATTCTCTCTCCTGGTCTCTCCTTGTACCTACGTGATTTTTCTTTCATATTTTTAATGGCATATGTTGATCTTCTCTGTCAATATTCCTCCAGCACTAACATTTATTTCCTTCCATTCTGCAGTTGTATCCATTCAATTTTCTCCAAATGTGCATGCTTAAACTACAAAGGCTTCATAAATAGCATTCTTCTTTTGCACTTGCTAAAATTAATATTTGTAAGAATAACCTGTGAGAAAGTTACTTCACTGTACGAACAGATTGTTTGTGTCTGATATAATTTATTTTTTTCAAGAAATGCATTTGCAGACTAAATTCAGTGATGGCTCCTCTTTTTACACAGACCTGCTTAAAATGCCATGTATACTATCTCAGCCAAGCAGACGCTTTAAACATATTTGCTCTCAACTTTACAAAGAATGCCAGTATTTATGGAGGAAGAACTATTCCTGTAGGTACATGTAGTTGGCTAGAAAGGCAAGCCAAAAATTCTTGCCTTTCTAGTCAACTACATTTTTAAAAATGGTGTTGGATCAGAGCACTTTAAAAGGAAGTATTAAAACACACAAAAAGGGGCGTTGTTGCTAATTGTATTCATTGTCAAGTAATGTGTTATTTTGTCTACCATTTCTACAATAGATCATAGGGTTGCCTGTTTCCTTGGATTCACAGAAGACTCTGCTTAGCATTATTTTCATTATAGAGCTAGACATATGGATAGCTTATTTGCTATATGTCAACACTCAGTGCTATTGAATGTGGGGTTTTGTCATGGGTAAATGCCTTATTCTTAAATGGAGGAAATGTATGCTCATAGAATATCAAGGGTTAATTTATTCTTCCTCTCCTAATGTATTCATATGTAACCACTCCTACCTCTAATCTCGCCTTATTGATATAAAAGGGGATACACGCTCCTCCTCCTTGCTTCTATCTGCAATCATTCAGAGAATATAGAATGCCTACTGTAAATAAACAATACTTTGTTTGAATACTACATTTCTGAATCCTTTATTGAGTCCGATCCTCGAATTACTGTAACAAACTGGTAGCAGAGGATGGTTGGCTGACTCAATAAAAAAACAGACATGCCAAAGAAAGAAAACTCCAGAAACAAAAGAGAAAGACCCAACACCAGGGCACACAACAAAGAAATGGAAACAGATCAAGAAATGATCGATAAATCTACAACTATAATGACAAGAGAATCTGAAAACTCCACTACAGACAACGAAGAGGTAATCGGTGAACATGACAACCAAGAAGTGAGTGAGATAGAAAACAACACTCTCAGATCAGAGATACTAAGACTGCTGAAAAGCCAAAAAGAAGACAAAAATCTCATTGCGAACCTCCAAGACATCATAAAAGATAGCGGAGCAGCGAAAGAAAATCACACCATCGCACCAGAATCTAAAGACCTCAAAATGGTAAGCGAATTGCCTATAGATGAAAATATAACTAAAAGAAAGACTAACGGTCCCGCACAAAATTTTGAATGGCAGCCATCTTGGTTTCAACAGACCACCAAAATGGCCGAAGCAGAGCCAATCAGAAAGCAGAATTCAAAATGGCTGGCGCGAAAAGCTTTACACAGCATGAAAAATAAAAAAGAAAAATTCTATTCTTCAGAAGAATCTGATACAGACACCGAAGAAACACCAACCAAACTGCAAATCGAAACAGCCATGAAAACACTTTTTGCAACTTTTGGTCCAAATTTAAAAATAACGAAAAAAACGACAAAAGCAGCCGATCAAACAGCGAAGAAGAGACAAGCAAGCAAGCAAACGTCTCGGCACCTATCCGCTTCTACCCGAACGGCGAGGACACCAACGCCCAAACCCAGAGAACCTTGCAAGTACTCGCCCACACCACAAACACTTCCGGGAGCCAGAAGCCTCAACCAAGACAACTTCGATGGAAAGAAGCATCACCTGGACCCCTAAAGTCGAGCCAGAGAGCGAATCATCAGAAGAAGAACACTATGAGGGAGCTACAGCAACGAGAACCTCTCCCGACAGCTTCAGGAACGAAATGAGCAACGCGCATGCGCAAATACACGCAGACAAATATAGAGACAATGAAGAACAGAGAGAACCATTCAGACTAATCGCAAGCATACCTACACCATTCTGCAATTATCAGCATTTACAAGATCATGGACAGCCTCCGGTTGTAAGTAATGCAACAAATAACATTGGAAACTTGCCTAATGATTTTCCAAAATTGAGAATAGACGGTATTAATTTACAGGAATGGAGTCAACAACTCCAGGTTGTTTTCTTAAAAGAGAATTTATTGTTTTTCATAACTAACCCTCCCAAAAAAACCATGGACCCTAAAATTGGACTGCCTACACCACAGAGCATTCTATTTACTAATATCTAGTATATCTCCTGCTATCTATCATAGTATTAAGCATAATCTGACTGTCTCAGAAATAATTCATTGTATGTTTAAATTGTTTCATAGTGAAAGTGTAGCAACCACAAAAAGAATGTTTAAAAATTTCTTCTCAGCCAGGATAAAACCTGGAACTACTGTAAGTGAACATTTACTATCACTAAACGCAACTAGAGCAGAACTTCATTTAAGGGGAGAAATAATATCTGACCAGATAATGAAAAGCGTTATCATTAATTCATTAGACTCATCATGGGATAATTACATATCACATTTGGACACAATTAACTTAGGATATCTATCTATAGAGAGTTTATCAAATAGACTAATAGCTGAAGATAATTTGAGAAGAAGCCACTACAGTGCATACAAAGAACACAGACAGACCAAAAGGGTAGTATTTCAAGACAGGCATCAAGAACCAATTGAATGTTATAATTGTGGATCCAAAGAACATTATAGAAGAGATTGTCCAAAACTTCTTAGAGAAAGACAAAACCATGACAATAGAAACAGATACCATAACAGACAATCATCTATTGACAGATACAGGTATAGAAACTCACCAAACTTTAGAGAACGTAGGGGGTGCAGAGATAACTCAAGAGATAGAAAGTCTGGATCATTAAATGGATTAGATAAGTATACCTTAACCAAAAACCAAAACTCAAAAGATAATGCCTGGCTCATTGATTCTGGGGCAACAAATCACACAACACATGATAAGAAAATATTATCTTCCTTCATAGAAGATAAATTTGTAATTAAAGTAGCTAATCAAGAAGAAGTACAAGTCATTGGAAGAGGAAGTGTAAATTTACCCGGTCTAGGGAAAATAGAGGGGGTTTTATTAATACCCGAAATACCTCATAACATTCTTAGTGCAATAAAATTAAGCAGGGACTCTAACATTAATATAATATTCTCAAAGGGAAAGGCAACTCTAGAGAAAAACAAAACAAACTTAGGTAATGTGGTTATCAAAGGAGATATACCATACTTAGTCACAGAAGAAAGATGGCTACACAACATTGATTCAAACATGGAAAATAACACTAGCATAGAAAATGAAAATAACAGTGACAGTGACAATGAGGAACACGAAACAAATCATAACAATGAAAACACATCTGTTAACGATACACATAATAGCAGAAGACCAATAATTGGAAAACCAATCCATGATGAATGTGCACATATATTACATAGAAAATTAGGACATGCTAGTTTTCCTGTAATACAAAAAATGATTGAACATGCTGAAGGTGTTAAAATAAAAGATTGTAAGAATTATTTGGAATGTTCAGTATGTAAGTCCTCAAAACTCAGAACCAAAACCAGACCAAAAAAAGCAACAAGATCATCAAATCATGTTTTAATCTAGTACATATGGATCTAGTTGGTCCTTTAACCCCATCAGTTACATACAAAAAATGATACTTTCTTACTATTGTAGACGACTATAGTCGTTATGGCTTTGTCTATACTTTAAAACACAAAGATGAAACATTTCAAAAGTTTAAAGAATTTTATAAGCGTGTAGAAACACAACACAATGTAAAAATAAAGCAGATCATGACAGACAGGGGATCTGAATTCATGTCAAAGGAATTCTCCCAATGGCTAAAAGACAAAGGAATGTTACACTTCACATCTAGCCCTTTCTCTGCATTTCAAAATGGAGTAGTAGAACGAAAGAACTCGACACTACAAACCATGATTAGATGTACATTAGAAGATGCTGGTTTAGGCAAACAATTCTGGTCAGAAGTATTATTATATTCCAATTATACTCTAAACAGAATTTGGTCTAGTGTCATAAATAAAACACCATATGAATTGATGTATAATAAAAAACCCAAGATAGCCCACATGCATGTATTTGGAGTTACAGCAGATGTACATATACCAAAACAATTGAGACGTAAGGGGGATAATGTATCGAGAAGGCTCAGATTCATGGGATATGAAACAGGCACAAAGGGATACAGATTTATTGACAATAACAACAAATTCATAATTTCTAGGACAGCTGTATTTCACGAACAGGCCAATTGGTCTAAGATACATCTTAATGAGATACTTCCAATAACAAAACCAGATATTAAAAATCAAGATAAAACAGAAAGAGAAGAACATAACCACAGTACACAAGAAGGCAACAATAAAACATGGATAGGAAACTGTCCCAAAATCAAAACAGATTCATTAACACAAAAGGAAGCAAGATACTTACACGATAACGATAGCAGACCAGAAAGAACAATTAGATGTAACAGGAACCAAGTACCAAATAGATATAAGGATTACATAATGCACATAAATGATGATACATCAATACCCAATACATATGAGGAAGTATTAAAACTTCCCACAGAAGAAAGAAAAAAATGGGAATTAGCCATGGCCAAAAAAATGGACAGTTTACAAGAACTAAACGTATTCACTCCAACACCAGCCCCAAAAGACAAAACAATTATTGGCACTAGGTGGATATTTAAAATTAAAAATCTGGAAGAAGGCAACACATTATATAAAGCAAGGCTAGTTGCACAGGGCTACGCTCAAAAGTATCCTGAGGATTATACCGACACATATTCTCCCACTGTAAGAACTGAAAATGTTAAGACAGCTTTAATAATAGCATCAGCCCTTAATCTTGAAGTCTTTCAATATGATATACAAATTGCATACCTAGATGCAAAACTCAATAAAGAAATATATGTAAGAGCTCCTCATAGCCAAAACACAAATAGAAATGAAACTTGGTTACTAAACAAAAGTTTGTATGGATTAAAGCAATCCGGCAAACGTTGGTATGAATGTTTAGTCAACGTACTCAAAGCTATGAACTTCAATACCACAACTGCAGACAATTGTTTCTTTGTTAGGAGGGATGGTGATTCACTAGAATTTGTGTTAATTTATGTGGATGACATTTTGTATATTGGCAAACATAAAGAGAAAAGTGATATATTTGTAACAAAATTAAATGAACATTTTTCTTTAAAATCATTAGGGAAAGTAAATAAATATCTTGGAGTTCAAATTAGTAAGACTAAAAAAGGATTTAAATTGTCCCAGAAAGATAAGATTATAGAACTCTTGAACAAATGCAATATGAATGATGCAAAGCCTTGTGATACTCCAATGCAAGCTGATTTTTTAAGAAATATGAATGAATCATCTCCTGAGTTTAATGATAATACACTTTACAGATCAGTTATTGGTTCCCTTTTGTATATCTCTAATTGGACCAGACCCGATATTGCTCTACCCCTTAATTTATTATCCAGATATGTCAGTAAACCTTTAATGTATCATTGGGAAGCCATTAAACAAGTGCTAAGGTATTTGAAACACAGCTTAGACTTCTGCCTACTATTAGAACCCAACAATGTTAAAGAGCCTATTCTCACTTGTTACGCTGATGCAGATTGGGCAGGTGACACTAAGTGCAGGAAAAGCACTTCTGGCTATGTATTCTCTCTTAACAATTGTCCAGTCTACTGGTATACTGGAAAGCAAGATCTAGTAGCTACATCAACGACTGAGGCAGAGTATATTTGCTTGTCAAAAGCCTCTAATAACCTTGTATGGTTCAATGATCTATTATCAGATGTTTGGAAGAGTCCTTCATTACCATTTGTTATACATGAAGATAACAAAGCTGCAATAGAGATATCTAGAGCAGATGCTATTGGTCAGAGATCTAGACATATAGATATCAAATTCAAACATGTAAGACAATTATCTCAAGATGGATTCATTAAAGCTATTCATTGAGAAACCACAGAACAAATAGCTGATATATTGACTAAGCCTTTACAATCTAAACAACATAAATATTTAACTTCAAAATTACAAGTTTTATATTGTTCTGAATCTGAATGTAATTACTGTTGTATGTCGAATCGGCATTTAGAGGGGGATTTGTCATGGGTAAATGCCTTATTCTTAAATGGAGGAAATGTATGCTCATAGAATATCAAGGGTTAATTTATTCTTCCTCTCCTAATGTATTCATATGTAACCACTCCTACCTCTAATCCCGCCTTATTGATATAAAAGGGGATACACGCTCCTCCTCCTTGCTTCTATCAGCAATCATTCAGAGAATATAGAATGCCTACTGTAAATAAACAATACTTTGTTTGAATACTACATTTCTGAATCCTTTATTGAGTCCGATCCTCGAATTACTGTAACAGGTTTATATACAATAATTTACCTTGCCAGTATTGATGGTGATATGATTCTCTACTTAAGGGGGAATACTGAAGAAAAAATCCATATCTCTACCAACAGTGGCAAGCTACTGTATATAAACAGAGAACAAACTGGTTATGAATTAACTTACTTATTTCACATCTGTCTGCCTGTCTGTCTATCTGTCTATTTGTCCATCATCTTGTGGTCTTTTAACGTGGCATCAGGTATATTGTCTCTAACAAAACAATTTTTTTCATGCTTTGATTCCTTACAAGTAATTATAAAAACTTTATCTGAAATGGTGCTAATCTAACAATGTCAAGAACCTTTGGGATCTGCTAACTTTGTACCAACTTTTCATTCTCATGTAAAGGAAATAACTTATATCATAGGAAAGAAATACTTGGAATTGAAATGGTAGATGTCAAGGAAATTGTAATTATGTGATTTTTATGGATACATTCATTTCCATCTATCCATCAAAGCCGAAAGATAAAAATATTATTATGACTGATAAGCTTTTATACTACTGAAAACAATATTTTCATTAAACCACTATTTTAACAATAGAATTCTGGGGAATCCTCTCTACAAAAATCTGGATTAATTCAAATCCACAAATGAAAGTACGAATGACACATTTTGACCACAGAAAAGAAGTGTTAATATTGAGGACCTTATCACACAAAGATCATGTATAATCTCACTTTCTCCTTAAATATTTAATGATGCTCATTCATGTGATAATATACGATACTCCAGCATCACCATCCTTAGAACATCATTTGGGCAATTTTACAAGCTCATGTATTAAAGGTTGGACTGTATGAAAAAATATTTATCAGAGTTTGGGTATTCTGCCATTTTTCTAAGATCCAGGAACTAGTTCATACATGACGTGTCCAATGAGGGAACAATACATTTTTAGACTTTTATCTCTTTTGGAAAATGTGTCAAATATCTGTCTGTCAACCAGGTAAGTAAATGATGGGTTATTAGAATGGCAGGTGCATTCTTTACATGTATTTAAAGTTGTCATACATCATTTATCCTGGCAGCAAATACTGAGGCTGCTGTATTAGCTTCAAGGGTGCTCTTGCTGCTGTCAGAGTGAGTTTCAAAGAAAGTGTAACATTTAAACATACAGTAAAGTAGCCTTTACTGGCCTGGGATCCTCCAAATGTATTGATCTACTGTTCCAAGAATCAGCCAGATGTGTTTTCAACACAGACAGAGAAAAAAAATATTTTCTTATATTCCCATTATTTTAGGATAATAAACGGAATAGAGCAGGACACTAAAATATTAGGTTAAACTAAAATGGCAGTCTGCACATATATAAGGGAAGACACCAGGAACAATTGTTATAGAGCCAAAAAAACAAAACAAAACAAAAAAAACCAACCCACAATTTCCCTTTGAGATTCTAGGCTACTTGGGCCCAGACGAAATGATTCTTATAACATCTCTTTGAAATATCATGTTTTTTTAAAGTCATGTGACAGAATGATTCTGGAAAACTCATCTCCTAGTAACTGTTCCTAATCCTTTGCAATATGTTACACTCTGGTGAGTGTTTCCAAAATTCTTAATGTTGATTTTGACTTTTATTTTTTCTCCCAGGGACCTAAATTATAATGAGCTGGTGGAATTCCCAGTGGCGATTAAGTCACTCAATAGACTTCAAGAGCTGTAAGACTTTTATTTTCTTTCTGTAAGAATAATGTTCAAACAGATATTTGGGCTCAACTCTAATGTGGGCAAACTACCATCCCAAACCCTAATGGGCATTCTTTCACCATTTCTCCATAATTCTGCTTGATCATATTCTGCATGACAGTAAATGTTTCACAGACATCATTAATGTATTGAAAATCTTCCATACTGTTAATTACCAGCATGGAATCTGCTGTGAGCTTTATTAACAATGGCTTTGACCCCAGTGATGACATATGTACACACTTATAGGTCTGGATAGAGCCATTAAAAGCAGACAGAACTGACAGGATATACTTTTCTTTTTCCTTTTTCCTTGACTAATTTTTGCTGCTCCTGCTGTTTCTCTGCTCCCAGAAAAAGCTTTGGGCTTCTAATTATTACTTTCGGTAGAATTCTCTTTTCCACCTCACTGAAGTCCATTCATTCTTTTATGACATGGACAATTTGTGACATCTCAAGCAAGGTTCATGCATTATGAGTAGATTTCCCAGGCATTAAGGTACTGTATATCTGCATGCTCCTAATTGTGTGGATGATGCTTCCAGTTTCTGCATTCGCCTCAACTGAATACTTTAGTTGCCTTGATGACATGAAATTACACTGCTCCCAGGATACAGATGTAGACTTTCAAGTTTACATTGTTGACTTCTTTGAACAAAGAGGATGTCTCTTGTGCTTGATAATCCATACTCTAATGATAGAACTCCTGATTGCCATATGATACTAGACAATTGCTCTAATTCAGATTTACTAAAAAGTTAATTATGGTATTTGGTTTACAATTTTCATTCCATATTTACATCCCACAAAACTATACACACAAACACACTTATATGATGGAGTAGCTGGAGGATTCAAATACAATTTTTGTTTTCATGCAGGATACATGAATTACTTATTTGGCAAATAAAATAAAATTATTAATACGTTTGCATGTTCGTGCAGCTGGGAAGCATGATTTATGTCAGCTTCCAGCCATGTGGATTCACCAAAAGAAAAATCTGTCCATTTGTCCCATTCAATCAATATTCATACAGCTGTGCAGTAAATTTTACTTTTCTTGCTCTGTTTCTTTTAACCATCTTAGCATTTTTGTTTGTTTGTTTAAAGGGGCTTCCATAACAACAACATCCAGGCTATTCCAGAGAAAGCATTTGCTGGAAATCCTGTACTTCAAATTATGTAAGAACCAGCACCATAAAATTCAGGGCCATTTCTTGATCCCCAGTCTTCCAATTATATTTACAAGTAATATCATAAGCATTCATTCTAATCCTGATGATGACGGAATGATGAAATAGTATTGTGATATAAATAACCTAAGGTCTGTTCTTTCATATTTATGCATAGTGTGCATAAAGGTGGCATTTGTGTCATGACATTGCAGTACCTTCATCGTTTGCTTTCCCCTCCTGTGAACATCTCTGTGCGTGAGAGCCCCAGAGAGAGGAAGTAAGAAGGGAAAAGATAAAACCTGTGTGACAATACCCTCATGTAATTGCTGCCAGTTGTGAGATTCGCATTAGACATCAGGATGCAACTATTTATTTGCATAATGATGTCATCAAATTCATATTGTCATTTTGGCATCATTGTGCTTTGCTGTGGATGCTGTTATATGTGTGAATGTGTTGTGTCACTGATTTCTAAGGCAGAAAGATACTGCCAATGTCCCCATTTCTGACCCAAAATGCATATTTTGCCTACTCAAATTTCTGTCATGCTCAAGAAGCAGCCTAATTGCTCCCATTTGGTATCAGATGCTAACTCAGCACACATTGTTGCTGTATTGCATCTCCCAGCATTCCTTACCTCAGTGATGCAGACTGGGACAGCTGTGAGTTTTAGTTGAACAACATCTGGAGAACCATCATTTTCCCATCCCTGTTCCCAAAAACATAATCTTTCAGGAAAGTGAAAAACTGAGAAAGCATGTTTGCACGTCATTTTTAGCAATGCCACCTCACATAAATCTTTGTATCTTCCTATATCTGGAAAAGTACCATTATTCTGCATTGTTTTACCGAAGCACAGCTGTAGAACCAATTATATATCCATTTCCCTGTTTCATTTTTCTACTGGATAACAGAGGATTATGTGAGTTTAGAAACTCGGGGGGGGGGGCTGGAATCTCTGTGTTGTTTTCTTAATTTCCTTCAAATAATTGAGTACATTATAGTCTTGGAAATTATGTCACAATGCCAAGGAGATATTCACATGCTATGTGGTAAATATCTTTTCATGTAACACCAATCATTCATTGAACAATCTATCCACTGACTATCCTGGTTTGGGCTATCCTGAGCCCTTGAAGAAGTAAAGGATGGTGTGAAGTATGCTTTTCCCCCTCTCCTGCAGGACTTTAACTCAGGCTGGAATCCATTTGCTTCCTGGAGGAATGTGTCAGCAGTTGGCCAGCCTACGAGTTCTGTGAGTTATACATGCATTTTGCTTTCTTCAGGCTTTGGGGAATTGCCTTTATTACCAATACACCATTCACAGGTCTTTTGTTGATCAGATATAAGAGCCACAGTGGCGCAGTGTTAGAATGCAGTACTGCAGGCTATTTCTGCTGACTGCCGGCTGCTTGCAATTTGCCAGGCTGAATCTCACCAGGCTCAAAGTTGACTCAGCCTTCCAACCTTCCGAGGTGGGTAAAATGAGGACCCAGATTGTTGGGGGCAATATGTTGAGCCTGTAAACTGCTTAGAGAGGACTGAAAAACACTATGAAGCGGTGTATAAGTGTAAGTGCTATTGCTATAAGGATTTTTTGTACAGTCGTGACAAGTGTTTCATTTGCCTCCTTTCGCCATTCCAGGAACCGATAATAAGGGAATTGTATGATTATATCTGTGTCCTTTTTCAGATTTCTTGCATAAATTGAGAGCCCTGATTGCAAAAAAGCAAGGGTGGGGAGGGAGGAGAGAAAAAAAATCATATCTGAAATCAAAAATGCTTTAGTGCAAGTTGATGGAAACCCTGCTACAATTGAGACATCGGGGTGGGGGGGGCTGTAGAATAAGAATCAAGCACTTGAACATTCCCAGCACACAAACAAAGCTGTTTAAAGTGATGTAATGGCATTACATTTATTAATATTTGGGATGTGTCCCTGCTGAACATTTTTTATTTATTCTATTCTTTTTAAGTTATGTTATTTTGAACATCGCTCAAAAATACCTTACATAAATAGAAGCAGCATGAAAGCATATGTTATGTTGCTCTTACATGTGGGGACAATGTGTGTTTGTCATCTTCTAAAGCAGTGATGGAGAACTCGTAGCAGCTTTCCACTTGTTGCTGGATTGTCCCTTAATATTTGGGCTGTTATTTGGGAGAAACACTAGATAAGAGTTGTTTATAGCACTGGGTTTTTTTATTATTAAATTGGGCGTAATAGAAAAGTTAATAAGAAATGGATTGGGGTAATCAAAGAATAATACCAGAAACCAGATAATGAAATGAATAAAAGGAACAGTGCCAATCATCAGTTGGGTACAAGAAGATTTACCTGTCTGTGGGGTTTCCTGCTTCCCCAGCTGCATAGCCTGAGGTCATGCACTCCCTTCCTGTGTACCAGATGCATGCCAAGAGGGCCTTTAAGAAGACTGACTTTGTTCTAACCTTTGTTATTTTCCATACAGTGAGCTTGCGCACAATCACATTGAGAAACTGCCCAGTTTTCACCAGTGCCAGAAGCTGGAAGAAATGTAAGTGTAAGCTTTGCTGTGAAATCCCCAAATCCAAGTAACCAAGTAGGTATGTGTGAACAACTGAGAGGTTAAACCTGGTATACAGTGATCTAGTCTGGACTCCTCTGAAAATTTTATATCTCAGAGATTTGGGGGGGGGTTGATGTTCTTTCTCTCTTTCTATCACTCTCTGCCCTCCCACCTTCGAGATGAGGTGGACCGTTTGCTTTCATGGTGTGGAGACAATAACTTGGTCCTTAACACCAATAAGACCAAGGAGCTTATAGTGGACTATAGAAGGAATAGATCAGACATCCAGCTCTTGCTTATCAATGGAGACCGAGTGGAGCAAGTGGCCAGCTTTAAATTTCTGGGGGTTATCATAAAAGAGGACCTGACCTGGGGCACTCACATTGCAGCACTGGCCAAAAGCGCCCAGCAGAGATTATACTACTGGAGACTTCTAGGAAACAGCAACTGAATGAAAAACTGCTGGTGGCCTTCTACCCCTGCACCATAGAGAATATTTTAATTTACTGCACCTGTGTATGGTTTGCCAATTGCACAGTGGCAGATAGGACAGCGCTCCAGAGGGTTAACATCATTGCCCAGAGGATCATTGGTTGCCCTCTCCCCTCCTTGGAAGAGCTTTATAGCTCCCTTAAGAAAGTTCAAAACATTCTGAAAGATCCATCTCATCCTGGGCACCCTTTTTTTTGAACGATTACCATGTGGCAGACGATATAGGATAATAAAAACAAGGACAAATAGTCTGAAAAACAGCTGCTATCCCAGAGCAGTAACTATATTGAATTCTACTGTATAGTGCAATATTAATGCAATATCAGGGGTTTTCAATTCAATTGCATAGAATGCGAAGGATGTGTGTTTGTGTTTTATTTTTATAATAACGTACACTGAAGATGGCATTTAATTTCTTTGTATGAGGTACACTGACAATAAAGCAAAGTAAAGTAAACCTTCCTTTCTTATTGTGCCCAGTAGATAACATAAAAGCTTGAATTAATCTTTGTATTGTTCTGGTGCTGAGAATAATGGGACCCTCCAAAATATTTTGTAACTGAGTTTGAGTTACAAAGGTTACAGTGAAAGCAAGACATGAAAGCACAGAGTCCCCAGTGTTTTCTGCCTGTTCCCTTTAGATATGGTATTCTTGTGCCTGAGAATATCATCTGGTGTCATGGAGCTCTCCAAGCTCCATAGCAGGAGCAGATGTTGAAGAGGCCTGGGAACTCTTGGTAAAAAGAAACGTTGTTACTTGCACGCTTTTGATTTGAATGGTGCACTGCCCCAAGCCTGAGGCTCTTCAGGGGGGAAAGGGTGGGAGAGAATTGGGTGGGTATGTTCCTTGACCCACTTTCCCCTTGAAATTTGAATCCCATGCAATCCTTAATGGATGTAACCTTCTTCGCAGAAGTGCTTTCTTCTGTTGCCAGTGAAGCAAGTTTTTCTCTCTCATTGCAGCCTTTCTGTCTTTGCAGTGGCCTTCAGCACAACTGTATCCACGAAATTGGAGCAGACACCTTTGGGCAGCTCACAGCCCTCCGCTCCCTGTAAGTACAGCCAGCAGGGGATTCTCATGGCCTTCTGTGATAGAAGAAAAGAGTCAGGAGATTGTGAACTGAGTAAGGCTTTGTGCTCTTGACAAGATTACAGGCTCAATTATATAAAGAATACTTCAAACAAATTGGCCTGTTAGCCCATGGTCACCCAACATTTGATCCCAATATAGTTAAGCATAGACTCAGGCCTACAAAAGCACTCTACAAAATGAGTTTAAAATATGAACACAAAATAAGTCTTTCCCACCTGGTACTCTCCAGAAATGTTGGGTTATAATATATGTCCTTTGACTCTACAATCACTAGCCAGCATGGCTAACGATTGTGCTAGGTAAGGATTTGGGGAGTGAAAGTTCTACTCATCTGGAAGACATCATATTGGGGAAAGCTGCCTTTGTAGTGTCATCTCTCTCTCACACACACTTGAAAAAACTACGATATGTTACCTTCTTCAAAATCACAAACAGGAGGAGAAACTGATGCACATTCCAAAATATTTCCATTTTTTTATCTACAAAATATTTAATAAACAAGATTCACCATTAATTTGCCTTGCTAGCCTGTCAACTGTTTTAACTGCTCTGCAAAAAGTAATTATATGCCAATTCTTTTAACCTCAAAGCCCCGAGTGTTGATTTCTGTCCCTTTCTCTATACCAGTTTCCTGACTAAAGGTTTTGGAATATGGGTTTGAAGATATTTTAATAGCACTACATAACTTATTCAAATGTGCACAGAGGCACACAATCTCTCTCTCGCACAAACACTAGAAGTTTAAAGTTTGGAAAAAGACAAACCAGGAAAAATGCTCCAGTTTCTAAGAGCTTTTTCCAAATGGATAATAGTAGAAACAAAAGTGCCGAGAGCAGACAACTTGTATAAACTGCCATATGGAGAATTACTTCCATGTTCATTGCTCCTTATGCTTCCGTATTGTTGTATTTGGGCTGAAAATATTTGGATGCCAACTAGATGACAGTAAATAATCTATCAGTCATCAAATTTTTGAAGACTATTTGTGGTAGCCCTAGTTAAGTACTATACATGAAAGGCAATGGCACATGGAAAGCAATAACTATAGAGATGGCATCAAATAATCACTTTGACAGTTCCTGAGTTTACTTTCATTCATCAAATGTGGGGCACTTCCAGGTATAATGAGAGATGGGGATGGAAAAGAAAATCTGTTTTATCTCCTCACTGAGAGAGAGGTCTATCATTAATTATCCATTAATTTGTTTTGACCTGGAAATCATTTTGCATGCAAAGGGCACAATTGAGAATAAGAAGTCTTTAGAATTTCTGAAAGCAACTTTGTTATAGAAAGGGTTTTTTTATCCCCCAGAAATTATTCGGCCACCTCAAATAGCTTGTTATGTTACCAGATACTTTATATTTTTAAATTTATTATTTTTAAAGAATTCCCTAGTACATCTAAAACCCAGTGCCAGGCAATTTTACCACACGCTGATAGGAATTGTCATCTAAGGTTTAGATGGTACTGTGTTGCCTTCTTCTAATCAATGTCCTTCACAGCAGATTGCAAGTATTATGTATACCAACTGTATAAACTGTATAACACTTGTTTATGTATAAAAAGTGGAATGTAGACCAAGTCAGATAAGAAAATATGGCTGCTAAAAATGGATTTCCAATACAGTTGCAATAAAGACATGTGTGGTTAATAAAAACAGATATTCTGCAAAAGAGAAGTTATCCATAAGTCTTCATGCAAACACGAATTTCTCTGAGCACAATTCAGGAATTCTCAGAAATTCTCTTTGACTTTCAAAAAGTTGGCATCCCAATAATTAAATGGAACATATGAATTTAATGGGTAACATATGGTTATAATGGGTAACTGTGCAAAGCAACAGGATCAGCATCTATAGTCTGACATTTTACTTCTCTAATGCCTTCTAAATATGTTGGATTATAATTCTGATAATTCCCAGACAACAACATTGATTAAATATATATATAAATCAATTATTGTAAGTAAAATTGCTACCTAGAGTGTAGCAAGTTGGGAAAAACTAATATAAAGCATATTTTCCATCACAATATCTATTTTGCTTTGCAGAGACCTGAGTTGGAATTACATTCAGTTTATCCACTCTGAAGCTTTTCTGACTCTTCATTCCCTCATCAAGCTGTAAGTTATATTGCATAGGACAGATATATGCTCTCCATAGACATTTAAGCCTTAGGGTGATTGGGAAATTTCCCAGAAGGCGGCCATGGCAAACCACTTTGGTTTTATTGCTGAGTAAATTATATGGACATATCAACTATTGTAGTGACCTGGCGATTAACTTGGCTTAAGGGTGCCTTCCCCATTTTTCATTGCTTAAACATAAATGGATGATATATGGCAAAGATATAAAATGCATGAACAGAAGGAGAAAAAAGAAAAATCTGTTTGGTTTCTTTAAAGATGATGGCTGAAGACAGAAGATCAGGTACACAAACTGAGTCCCTAGCTTCAAGGAATCATGACAAATTTAGGTAGCCTGCATAGAAATAGCAAACTATTAAGCTTTATCATCTAAGCTGGAAATATTTGGATATAATATTGATATCTTATTGATTGAAATAAGGTATTCAAAACTGGTGACACTGCAACCATAAGTAGAAGTATCAGAGTCTGTAACAGGGAAGAAGCAAGGCAGAACTGTCAAAATGATGGACTAAGCATAATACTACATTTTCCTATATCAAACATAATTCACAAATATAAGAATATATGCTTCCCCCCCCCCCCCCAGAAAATGTCTGTGTTCTTTCCTGGGAGTTCATTGTTGTTGTTGTTGTGTCTTAAGTGTGTTTTGTTTTATGAGTCTTTGTGTTTTAGCCATCTTAGTTATTGCATTTTGTAGAAAACTGAAATATAAAGATACTAATGTAATGTAATGTAATGGTGCCCTTAGTTCTATAAAAGCTGTGGTTGTAAGGTGAGTGGCTTGCAGGGACTAATAAAAATGGTCTGCAGAGTATAACGGATCGTTATACTGATTTTTACCATGTTCTGCAATGTTAATGTGCTACAACCATGAATGAGACTAAAAGGAACACAGTAAATCTGTTTATAGAGCCAAGCATTCATATTGCATTTCTAAGATATCAAAACTATGTCACATGAGAGAAGCTATTTTAATCTCTTCTCTTACAGGTTGGCAGTCATAACTGCTTCTTTCCAGGGCCAAACCACTGATCAAACTTTTCCTGCCTGTCCCCATACAGTACAAGCACAGCATAGTCCCAACTCATCACTGCTATTAATTTTTAACCTGGTGTAGGCCTGGTTCTAAAAGGCATACAAAAGCATAGGTATCAATTTACTCTTAATCCTGATAGAGACACGTGCTTCTTTCTTGGTTTATTCACAGCAATAGCCCATCAACTCATCCCAAAAATACTTATTAGCTTTAAAATAATCAAGAACTGAACGCAAAACTTAATTGAAGCAGCAATGTTCCGAGATGCTGCTGCACTGAGTCCCCCATGCCACTTTCTATCTATTCCAATGGGTCCTGTGCTTTTGTTTGTCACAGGGATTTGACTGACAATCAACTGATGATGCTTCCATTGGCTGGCTTGGGTGGACTGACTCATCTGAAGCTCAAAGGCAATCCTGAACTGTCTGAAGCATTCCCTAAAGAAAGTTTTCCCAAGATACGGTGAACTTCATTTCTAATTTCTGGCTTCCCAAGGCTAAAACTTAATTTACTTTGATCTGCCTTTTACTATCTATGTCTTTACTAGGCAGTTGCATATAATTCAGTTCAGCTAAAGGTTTGAGCAGCTCCTGCTTGCACTCTGTGTTCATCATTGACTTGAGAAATTGATGAGTCATTGAATGGCTTGTCATGGGCATCATCCAAACTCACATTCACAAAGCAATCAGCATGGTAACCTATCAGTCTGATACAAAGAAAGCACCCATTTGGTTATAATACAGGCAGCTAATACAAGATTAGTTCTGTTTGTATAAAGAGATTGCACGATCTCTGTATTTGCAGGAATATAAAGCAATAAACTATGCAAATAGGGTGCAGAATTTCCATATTTTATATTCCTGTAAACACAGAGAATACTAGGAAGACACAAACATATGATACAAGCATATACTTATTTATGCCCATTTAATTGTTTTATCTTTTCCAAACAATCTTGGGAAATACAGTTCTATGAAAATGGTGCTAGAAATTATCTATCAGGAATTCTTAATCATATTTACAAAATTAGTTTCCAGAGAGAGGGAGTGATGGTTAAATTAATCAAGATTTATATATTTATTTATACTTACATGCATACATATCCAGAATCAAAAGAAGCAGTTTGGACATCATAAAAATTTCTTACCTTTACCAATTTAAATTTCTAACCCTGAAAGGTTTAAGTTTTGGATCATCCGTTTACAATATAACACCACGCAAACTCATAACAAAGCAAAACCAAAAAAATAAACCTGACAGTGTAAGATAAAAGGACTATAAAATATTGATGGTGAATAATTACATTTGAGTGGCTATGCAGAAATGTTCATTCTTCACTAACTTCCGAAAGGTTGTCATTTTTTTATACTTTTGGCAAAGGTATCCTAAACCTTTTGGCAAAGGTATCCTATTTCTGCACTTCCTGCTTCTTGTTCATTGCCCTCTTTCTGTGTGCTAGTTGGACTGACATGCACAGCTTAATTTTAGTCTTCAATATTACTATGCTACGTGATATACTGAGAATGCAATAAACATGACTATTGTGCTGGGTGTCGATTACATGCAAAGTAATCGACATTGGTCTCTTGCTATGTTTAGAATGATGATCTTCTGTACCTTTAGGAGTTGTGTGAAAGGAGGGTTATTGATTGTTTACTAGTCTGCTTGAAAAATACCCATGCAAAATGCCCTTCTATTGTGAGAGTGTTAAAGGGTCAAGATCTTTGATCTGGGAATTCTGCAGCTTAACTTTATGCCTTCCCATGTACAATTTGCAAATAAAACAAAAAAACCACTTTAGTTCCAACATCTGTTTCTATGCCCATATGGGTGTAGAAAGGCATATTCTACACCCATATACCATAACTGATAATCCTATGTTCTTCTTCATAGGGTTTTGGAGGTTCCCTATGCCTACCAGTGCTGTGCTTACGGAGCATGTGGCAACTTCTTCAAAATCTCCAGTCAGTGGGACTCAGAGGACATGAGTCCTGAGGATGATGATGGCTACAAGAGGACCCTGGGACTTGATCATTGTAAGATCAAGTTTTGATTTTAGGCTGCTTCTGCCTTTTAGGTTTTCAAAATTTAAATTTCCAAAATCTGAGGTATAGCTTATAATAACAAATGCAGGAATACTGTTGGAAAGGAAAGTCTACCCAAGCTCTTTTTACATGTAGTCCTCGACTTATGACTGGTCACTTAGTGACCATTTGAATTTATAATGCCCTCCCCCCAAAGCTACTTATGATCAAATCTTGAAACCATGACAGCTGCACATGCATCCCCTTGAAATCACATGATCACATTTTGGGATCAGCTCACTTTTATGGCTATTTGCAGCATCCTTCAGTTATGCGATTGCAATTTTTTAAATGTTTTTTGCCAGTTTCCAGCAAAAAAAACCCAAACAAAACCCATAGACTTGTTTAATGACCATAACATTTGCTTAATGACTGCCACAAAAAATATCATTAAATTGAGTCCAGTCACATAGGGACCGCTTACTGAGTGCAACAGCTTACAACTATAATTTTGGGATCAACTACTGTCATAGGTTGAGGACTATCTGTACTTGGGGTATTTATTTATTATTAGAAAGCCAGATTGCTTAAAGCACCAGGCTAGACACCAGGAGAGCATGAGTTGAATGAAGCCAGTTGGGTGACTTTGGGCTTGTCATTCTCTCTCAGGATTAGCAAGAAAGCAGTGACTCAGCACAACCTTCTAGGCAGACTTCCTGGCAAACAGGACCAGAACTACTGGAATACAGTATTATTTATTTATTTAATGAGATTTATATGCCGCCCTATCTCCAGCCGGACTCAGGGCAGCTCACAACAGTAAAAAACATCTAATGAAAAAGTTAAAAAGAAATTAAATCCAAAGTATACAAGTAGTCCTCGATTTACGATCACAATAGAGATAAAAATTTCTGTTGTTAAGCAAGGTGGTTGTTAAGTGAGTTGTGCTCAGTTTTAGGAGCAGTTGTTTTTTTGGCAGAGTTGTTAAGAGACTCACCACAGTTCTTAAATGAGTCCTACAGTCAGGGGTGAAATGTTCCCGGTTCGGACCGGATCGTCCAATCTGGTAGCAATGGAGGTGGGTGGTTCGGAGAACCGGTAGCAAAAATCCCTGCCCCCCACCCATGCCCAGCTGAGCTGCACAATCATCAGAGGCTTTTTTTTTACTTTTAAAAGCATTTTTTTCTACAACCTCTTCGGCCAAAAAATGCTTTTAAAAGTAAAAAAAAAAGCCTCTGATGATCGCGCGGCTCAGCTGGGATCATCAAAGGCTTTTAAAAGAAAAAAAACCTTTTTTTCTTTTAAATGCCTCTAACGATCCAAGCTGAGTTGCCTGATCACAGAGGCTTTTTAAAAAAGCCTCTGCTGATCAGGCAACTCAGCTGGGATCATCAGAGCCTTTTGAAAACATTTTTTTTACAACCTCTTCGCCAAAGAGGTTGTAGAAAAAATGCTTTTAAAAATAAAATAAAAAAAAATTGGTCATGCCCACCCAGTCACATTACCCCCCACCCCCCAAGCCTCGCCCACAGAACCGGTAGTAACAAATTTTAGATTTCACTACTGCCTACAGTGAATCTGGCTTTTGCAAAGATTGCGAGTGGTAATCCTATGACCCCAGGAAGTTGCATCTGTTGTAAATACATTTTGGTTGCCAAGCCCCTAGATTTTGATCACATGACCATGGGATGCTGTGTGTATATTATAAGTGCAAGGACTGATTATAACTCACTTTTTTCCATTATAGAAATAGCACTAGCACTAGCTATAGCACTTAGACATATATATATATATATATATATCACTTCACAGTGCTTTACATTACTCTCTAAGCAGTTTACAGAGTCAGCATATTGCCCCCAACAATCTGGGTCCTCATTTTACCAACCTCGGAAGGATAGAAGGCTGAGTCAGCCTTGAGCCTCATGAGATTCAAACTGGCAAATTGCAGGCAGCTGGCAGGCAGCAGAAGTATCCTGCAGTACTGCACTCTAACCACTGCGCCATCGCGGCTCCTATAACTTTGAATGGTCACTAAAAGAATGGTTGTAAACCAAGGATTACCTGTAAATGGTGATCACTCCATCTTTATACTTCTACTGCTTCTGTAATGTTTATGACTAGTCTCAAGTCTTTTATCACAGCCTCTGTACATGTACTTCAAAAGAAAGACTTAGATTCACTTCAGAAAAAAAGTCTATATAACTAGATGCCTTGTGGCTACTAGGTAGAAGATTTATCTAGTCCGCAAATCTTTCTGTGGTGGTGGGGGATTTCTGTGGAGTTGAAAGAGACATGCAAAAACATTGATGGAAGTATATGAATTCTCAAACCACCACACTGATTGTTTGTTTGCTGCATGACATGATTGCATAAACACGCAGCCCACACACACACCCAGTAACTAGACTGAGGGTGGACTTGAAATGGGAAACTTATTTGATGCAGGCTACTGGAGAAAGAGGACTTGCTAACCCTCGCTCCTTTTAGATCCTGTTTTTAAATTGTGACCTAAAATATAACAGTCTTATCAGACTATATTAATATATTATATTATAGCTATGGAAACAGTTCCTCAAATTTGGTCAGATATGGTTCCAAGATTGAAGGGATACGTCACTGCTTGCAATCTAGTTAATGGTTTCTGAGTTTTATTAGAATTTATATTTAATTGGTCATCTTCTGTTATCATAAACTTCCCCCATCTAGCCCCTTACTCTACATTTTTGGAGATAATAATCTCCAAATAGGAGCTCTCCTAATTATCTCCTAATAATAGGAGCTCTGGTGGTGTAGTAGTTAGAATGCAGTATTCTAGGCTGACTCTGCCCACTGTCAGGAGTTTGATCCTGAGTGGCTCAAGGTTGACTCAGCCTTCCATCCTTCTGAGTTCAGTAAAATGAGGACCCAGATTGTTAGGGGCAATATGCTGACTCTGTAAACCACTTAGAGAGTGCTATAAAGCACCATGAAGCAGTAAATAGCCATTGCTATTTTTAAAAATAGGATATCTAGCTATCTGCTCCAATTATCATTTTTCCCTACTGTAGGTTGATTTACTATATAGGAATGCCTTATACCCTTTCCTCACTCAATTCCTATGTCACCTCCTGCTTTCAGGTACAAAGAACATAGTGCTTACAGATAGTTAGTTACCTGATGGTTTGTATAGTCATGAACATGTTAATGTAGGAATTAATTTCCACTCTTTGGGAAGCAGAACACCCACTTTGACTATTCCAACATGAGTATAATCACATTTTCTGGTGTCACCTTCCAGCATTACCAGTAACTTTGTGGTATCAAGGAGCACATTAGTTTATCATCTACAGTGGAGTCTTGTGATTCTGCATCTGCTTGCCAATGACTGGGAAGAAGGGCTTGCTCACTTCTCTTCCTGGAAAATCTTTAGTTCAGCCATAGTCAGAACTAGAAAACAGAGTCGATTCAAGCCAGTAAAAGAGGGGGTCTTACATATAGTGTGCATCAGACCATTGAGTCTTGCTATGCATTCAATAGCATACAAGGTCATTTTTTGCTTACAAGTTCAATGGAAGCTCTGTATGGCTCCCTTTGTATAACTAGGCTGCTTTTCTGGCAGGATGTTTGTGGGAAAAGAATATGCACCTTTTCTAAAACTGCCCCAAATCATGTTCTCAACACCTTCAAGAAAATAAACAGCAAAGTCTAGACTACTGGGCAACAGGTCCTTCTCTGGGTGCCAGCATCTTCTTAGTTCAGCTGAGGTGGATCTGGGTTTACCTTTGTAAGCAAGTAGCAGTGACTTGAAATTCTGTGTGTGTGTGTGTAAGTTCCTTGGAAATATTCATCACATTATGTGTTGTGTGAGTTTTCTCTTGAAGACAGAAAACTAACTTCACTGGAGAGAAAAATACTTAATGGTAGGATTTACATCATTTTATTGACAAAAGGAGAAAATCTACAGACAGCTTTTCATTCATTCCAGAATAAGGAAAGAAAGTTGCATCTGATGAAAGTCTGTACCTGGACTAGCACTGATGATGTAACTTAGTTTGGGTAATGAAATGTCTGCAAGAAAACAATCAAGTTCAGAGAGCACCAAGGATATCTCATTTCAACACCAAACTATAAATATTCTCTTTATTGGAGTCTGTACCTGTGAAATACACAGTTCATTTGCTAGCCTATGTCACAGGAGTCACCTCTAGAATTGGACCTAAATTGTTGATGATTCAGGACTAGTGGTTAAAACCAGTGGTGGGATTCAAGTAATTTAACAACTGGTTCACTGCCCTAATGATTTCTTCCAACAACCAGTTCACCAAACTGCTCAGAAAGTTAACAACCGGTTCTCCCGAAGTGGTGCGAACTGGCTGAATCCCACCACTGGTTAAAACCCTACTTTAAGAAAACTTTCCAGAAGTTTTTTATATGCTGCTATAGAACTGCCCAATGCCCTTATCATGAAATCTAAAATTAAAGATTAGAAAATGTTCACAAGGCAAGCTAGAAAATTAAATACAACATGCGCAAAAATACTTCTTTTAATTAAAGAGCAAAATATGGTTCTAGATTTCCTGGGATTTATTTAAAGAATTCTGAAAGTCCTTTCTCTTCTCTTGACTTGGAATTCTTCTAACATGCCCCTTTAGAACTAAGCAACAATATTTCAGGGGGGGAAAACACAGAAATAGCCTTTGATTCCTGCCATTTCGGTATTAAGGGACATACTGTAGCTATATCTCCTTTGAGACTGCAACCTTTTAATGCTCTACAGAGTAGTTATTTTATGGATGTAACTCGATAGAACTAATTTTTCAATCAAAGACAATTTCCTAGTCTAGAAATGTGTTTTTGTCCTTTTGTTTTTAACAATTATTATATATGTTCGGTTTATTTTCAGTTTCCTAGCATGTTAAGTCACAAACATTTTTTTTCAAGATGAGCTGTATGAGATCCAGTAAAGTAGTATAATACAGCAGCGTTGATATTTATGTCACTTCAACAGCCATGGTTTTAAGAAAATAAGAAAAAGGTTTCATTTTCAGTATAAACAAGTTAAGTATTAATGTGCTTGTAATTCTTCCTTTCTTTATTACTGTTTAGATGACTTAGACATGGATGACTTCCAGGCAGACCCTGATGATTCAAAACTACTTACCAACATCCAATGTACACCCAGCCCAGGTAAGAACATTACCAAAATACATACAATATAATTTACAACAATGACTTGACGACGTATGTTTGATACCCCTGATCTAAACACATAAGCCCACAATAACCTGGAAATAAAAGTGGCATGAAAAAACGCTATTGTGAAGAATAAGAAATGTATTTGTCACTGCATTAGGTTTTAGGTTTAGGTTTTATTAAATTTGTATACCGCCCTACTCCCAAAGGACTCAGGGCAGTGAACAGGCACAAGATAAAATACAGAAATACAAAAGTTAAAACAATTTAAAACCAAATTAAATAATATTGGCCCACGACAATTAAAATCCCAATAAATTTAAAACCAATTAAAATTTCAATTTAAAATTTAAAAAAGGGGAGAAAAATTAGGCCAGGCCGGCTTGCTGGAATAGGAGGGTCTTAAGAGCACGGCGGAAGGTGCGCAGATCCGGGATCCTCCGTATCTCCGGGGGGAGCTCGTTCCAGATAGTGGGTGCCCCCACAGAGAAGGCCCTCCCCCTGGGGGCCGCCAGTCCACACTACTTGGCTGACGGCACCCGGAGGAGACCCTCTCTATGAGAGCATACCGGCTGGTGGGAGGCTATTTGTGGTAGTAGGCGGTCCCGTAAATAACCAGGTCCTAAGCCATGGAGCGCTTTAAAGGTGGTAACCAAAACCTTGAAGCGCACACGGAAGACCACCGGGAGCCAGTGCAGCTCGCGCAGGAGAGTTGTTACACGGGAGCGCCATGTTGCTCCCATAACCACCCGCGCGGCCGCACTCTGCGCCAGTTGGAGCCTCTGTGTGCTCCTCAAGGGGAGCCCCATGTAGAGAGCATTACAATAGTCCAGGCGGGAGGTGACGAGGGCATGAGTGACTGTGTGTAGGGAGTCCCGATCCAGAAAGGGACGCAACTGGCGGATCAGGCGAACCTGATGAAAAATCCTCCCGGTCACGGCCGTCAAGTGCTCTTCTAAAGACAGCCGTGAATCCAGGAGGACACCCAAGTTGCGAGCCCTCTCCGTGGGGGGCAGCGATTTGCCCCCAATAGTCAGCGATGGCGTCAACTGACTATATCGGGACGTCGGAAACCACAGCCACTCGGTCTTGGATGGGTTGAGCCTGAGCCTGAGCCTGTTCCTCCCCATCCAGATCCGCACGGCCTCCAGACACCGGGACATCACTTCAAGGGCATCATTCGGGTGGTCTGGGGTGAAGATGTACAACTGAGTATCATCAGCGTACTGATGGAACTTCACCCCGAAACCACAGATGATTTCACAGTTGAAATCCCCCATGACCATAAGCCTAGGGGTCTCAACCGCCACCGCGGCGATGACGCCGAGTAGCTCGGGCAGGGCTGCTGCCACATGGCAGGGAGGAATAATGTAATGGTAATGAATGCAACAATTTGATTACTTTTTTTATATACAGCAAAATTTTAACTTCTAATATTGTGGGGGGGGGGAATCATGTCACAATAAGCCCTAAAACATACTTTAGAAATCACACATGATACACTAATCCAAAACGAAACCACACTTTGACATAGCACAAAGTGTAAACACAGCATCTGTTGAAATCACAGATGAAAATAAGCAGATTTTTCAGTAATCTAGAAGAGTTTTTATTCTTCTATTTATTTGTTTCTTCCTACAATTAGTGGACGCCAAATATAATATCCCAAATGAACTGTTTTTCTCTGAAAGGTCAGCTGCAAAACTTTGATTGCAGCAATGACCTTAAAATGGTGAATTAAGATAATTTACCATGGCTCTGCTTTGTGCCTTTGGCCTCGGAACAGCTGCTCTCTATTTTGGTAACCTTCTGTTGGCATCATCATCATCATCTGTAAAAGCAAGTGAGGCGATATGGATAAGACATTTTTGAATGGGTGGTCAGCAGTTTTTCTGCCACTTATTGTTGCAGTGAACTTTCCTTCCTTTTAGTAATTTGGCTCCTTTCTTTCTTTCCAGGTCCTTTCAAGCCCTGCGATTATCTGTTTGAAAGCTGGGTCATTCGCCTTGGTGTCTGGTTGATCATGCTGGTTTCTGTGCTGTGCAATGGACTGGTTGCAGTGGTTGTTTTTGTCTCGCCAGGCTATCTGTCCCCGATCAAGTTTATCATTGGATCCATTGCTGGAGCCAATATGTTGACAGGAATATACTGTGCTATTCTAGCGTTTGTGGATGCAGTCACCTTTGGTCATTTTGCAAAATACGGGGCCAGGTGGGAGATGGGTGCAGGGTGCCAAGTGACTGGATTCCTGTCTGTTTTCGCTTCAGAAGCTTCCATTCTTCTCTTAACCCTTGCTGCAGTCCAGTGCAGCTTTTCAGTATCATGCATGCAGACGTATGGAAAGGCTCCTTCCTTTGGCACTGTCAAGGCAGGTGCCCTAAGTTGTCTGCTCCTCTCTTCAGTGGCTGCAATGTTGCCCCTCTTCTCCATGGGGGAGTATGGGGCGTCCCCGCTCTGTCTGCCTCACCTGCTTCCTGATGGGAAACCTTCCATGTTGAGTTTCATGGTAGCTTTGGTGCTAGTGAATACGCTTTGCTTTCTCATTATCACTGGGACGTATATCCGCCTCTATTGCAACCTGCTGAAAGGTGAATTTGACTCTGTCTGGGACTGTGCTATGATCAAACATGTTGCTTGGCTCATTTTCACCAACTGCCTTCTATACTGCCCGGTGGCTTTTCTCACCTTCTCTTCCATGCTTAGCCTCATTCTCATCACCCCTGAAGTCATCAAGTCTGTGCTCTTGGTGGTGCTACCCCTGCCAGCCTGCGTGAATCCCTTGCTTTATTTACTCTTTAACCCCCATTTTAGAGATGATTTGCGCCTTTTGAAGCAGAAGAACCAAGTCCAGGAAAGCTGCGCCGTGTCCTGTATTTCTGAGGATACAGAGAAGAGCTCATGTGACTCTACCCAAGCTCTTGTTCCTTTCTCCGATATGGATCATATATTTGAAGCACCAGATCTCTTTAGAGTGCCTCCTAGGTGTTCCTCAGTTCTAGATGCCTACAGCTTCTCCTCAGTGACTTTGATCCCTTGCCAGCAAAAAGCAGGTGCCAGAGGACATGTCAGTGGCTTCTCCACCCAACCTTCCTATCTTGCCGAAGATGAGCTGCTAATTGCATCAGAAGCCAGAGAACAGGCAAAGACCAAAATTTGGATTGCCTTGTTCCCTAAACCACCTTCACCAGCCTTCACATCTCATTTATAAGAGCCAATCCACATTCTCTCAATAAATAAATGAATCATACAAGATCCTCTCCTGGAGCCACCAACAGCTTGAGCAAGTGGCTCTTCTGGGAGGAAAAGTGACTCATTGCATTTCTTCTTCTCAAAACAAGGTCAGCAAAAATGACAGCAATTCCTTTGCACCCTAGCCTGCTGGGGTCTGCCTCCTCCTCTCTTGATGCAGCAATGCGAAACCTGACAAGGATATACCTAGCTGGCTAAGAAATTAAGGCACCCCAAATAAAAATTCATAATTATTGTGTATCTTTCTGCAGGTCCAAGAAAAATAGCAAACCCAGGATAACAAGAACTCTGGCAATTCTGCCCTTTTAGGAATTATACCATTCTATAGCTCTTAGTTTTTATGATAGATGGATCAGTTTAGTCGATGAATATCAACTAAAAAGGACTGACTTGAGAAGAAACATCAAGAAAACAATGTGATTTCAGCTCTATTGCCATGTTTTTTAACTAAAAAGCAATCTTTACATAGCAATGTCTCTGTCTCGTAACAATCTTGTCATCTTTTAGAACTGTTGTCAAAAAAGCACATGAATCATAAACAGATTATCCATTCATGTTTATTCAATGCAATGTGTGACTGCACATGTATCCACATGTAGACAGGAAAAAATTCCACATAATAATAATCATACAAGGAGACATAGCCACTTTTATCAGTCAAAAACAATGTTTCCTACATGCTCCTACATATAACTAAGCATGTATTTAAAAGTGTTTATTCAGAACCACTAGGAATCAAATTGCAGTGATAAAATCAAATAAATAAATGATTCAACAAATAAAGCAATGATGGTGCAGTGGCTGGAATGCAGTATTGCAGGCTAACTCTGCCCACTGCCAGGAGTTCGATACTGATCGGTTGACTCAGCCTTCCATCCTTTTGAGGTCAATAAAATGAGGATCCAGATTGTTAGGGGCAATATGCTGATTCTGTAAGCTGCTGTAAAGTGTGCTATAAAGCACTATGAAGTGGTATATAAATCTAAAAGTTTGGTACTTCCGGTATTGCTAGTGCAGTGACCATTCATAACAAACTCAATCAGCCTATGGTTTAAGCTTGAACATAGTGCTATGAAAATTTGGTTTAGAAAATTTAATTTTTAATTGCTTTTTTTCAGTGTAAGATTAGAAAAGTCATACATTGAGAAATGACTGAGAAGTCATTCATTATGAGAGCAACGTAGGATAATCTAAAGCTAGATCCCATTATATTCAATTGAAGCCTCTAGACTAGAGGGTTTATGTACAAGTATTTTTTTTTTAATTTGATTTATATGCCGCCCTTCTCCGAAGACTCAGGGCGGCTTACAATGCACTAAGCAATAGCCTTCATCCTTTTGTATATTTATACAAAGTCAACTTATTGCCCCCACAACTGGGTCCTCAATTTTGGTTAGCACTGTTGCTAAATTCATTCTTAGAAAGTACTTTAAATGTTTTCAGGCATTTAAAAGCTACAGGTTGGTGGTATATCCCCAGATTAATTACTCACTCTTTTTTGTTAAGAAAGATAGATATAAATACTAATTAATAATGCATGTAGAATATAGGATGTGAGGTTTTTTCATTGAATTCTTATTAACATTTTAGAGTTCTGAAGGGCTACAGAATATAAACAGACTATAGTGGTAGGTCTGCTTTCATAAAGGAAAGAAAACTGAAAATATGGAAGGTAAAGTGGGGAATGTTACATGCAGTCCTGGTGTTTTTTCTTTCTATCTCCTCAAACCTGATTTTACTAAAATAATAATCCTGGTTACTGCAGTTGTGATGATTTGTGAAGAATCCTGGTTTCTAGAATTTCACTTTCATAAAAGGATAAAAATGAAAACAGGGTGTTTGTCTGGGAATTATATACTACAATCCCAAATACGATTATTTAGAAAAATGTCCCACTGAATTCAGTGAAATCCCTTTCTAGAGAAAAAATATTAACTGTTGGTTAATAATTACTGATCTTCAAAAATAGGCAATAACACAATTGTTATTGTATTATATAGCATTCTCAGCACACTAAACCCAGTTCAAAATTTTGAAGTTTGGCTGAATTACCATCACAATAGAAAATGGTTATATTTAATAAAGAACATTTAGGCTACAATCATATAAACATGTTAATCAAATGCATTTCTGTGTAGACAGAATCCACATCCTAATTATTTTGGAAATTTATATGCATGTGTAGCAGTTGTGGGATTCAAATAATTTAACAACTGGTTCTCTGCCCTAATGACCAGCTGGGTAGGCGTAGCTCGGTGGTCATGTGACCGTGCGGTCGTTGCCAAGTCAACATCACTCACGTCGATGGGCGCTTCGCCTTAGCTATTACAATGTAATAAAGGTTAACCAGAGAAACAGTTTCTGTAAGAAGGGCAATAAATATTAGTCTAGAAACAACACCAGAATGTTTCCTTCCTGCCTTCCCTACAGGATTAGCTCTGTAAAGTGGAAAAAAACAAAATAAGATTTCTTCCAACAAATGGTTCTCCGAACTGCTTAGAAAGCTAACAACCGGTTCTCCCGAATAGGTGCGAACTGGCTGAATCCCACCACTGATGTGTAGTAAACTTATGACCACAATTGAGCCTGAAAGTTTGGTTGTAAATTGCAATCATTAGGTGGGTCTCCATGTCACCTGGCTCAATTTTATGATCATTTACACAACAGACTTTATATGAATTACCATGATTGAACCATCACATGGTTGTTAAATGTCGTTAAGCAAATCTAGCGTATCCAAAGGGTGTTTTTTGCTACTATAACATCAGGTTCAGCCGGCAACCAATGAATCAACGTTTGGTTCATCTGAAAAACCAGACCCTGCATTGATGGGAAAACACTAGAGTATTTACACACACACATGCGCGCACACACAGGTACACACTCTTCTTGAGTCATTTGTTAACTGTTCAATATCTTGATCTCTGCTGTCTTCCTGACAAATAAATGCACTTACTAAAAATACGAAACATGTAGCCAAATGATTCCAGGTTCTTTGGGTCTGGATAGCACTTGAATTATTTCGGTCCTTCGGTCCTTTCGGTCCCTGAGTCCTTCGGGAGAAGGGCGGTATAGAAATAAAATTATTATTATTATTATTATTATTATTATTATTATTATTATTTTGATTTTGTATCCCATGACAGAACATTGATTTTCATCTTCTCTCAAATAAGATTAAACCAGACAATATTTAGAAGAAATAATTATCCTTAGTTACTGCTTAATTCAGGGTCAAATAACTCAACAGAAAAAAATTCTACAGCCTTAATAAAGTTCAAAATCATGACAAGATTCCACATATATGACAAAAGTATCAGATGAAATGATTTTAAATATCGTGTGTTTTTATCTGTACATATATTGTGCCATAAATATCCAGCATGTTTGTATATTATGTGTATATTTATATATAGATATATATATATAGCTACCATCTCTTTTATGACCCTTATATAAACTCCTAATTTTCTTTTTTGTATATTAATTTGTAAAACATTCTTTATTGAAGACCACATAGAAAAATAAAAAAAACAAATTTTATACTATTTTTAACTTTGATTACAAAACTGCAAGACTTATCAATTATACAATGTTAACATATGAACTAACATTGCATATGTCCCCCATAAGACATGTATTTGCTGTTCTTATAGAAGAAAAAGAAAAGCATGTATATTGTTTTTATATAAGGGGTTAATCTCTAGTATTACCTGTATCTGTCTCCCTGCTTATGGTTTATGTAATCTTTCTAAAAAGGATGTTATGTTTTTGGCTGCATTAACCCATGTTTCAAGTCTTACCGTGTTCTCCTCCCCCTGGATCCCCAAAAACCAGTCTGATACAACGTATTTAGCTGGTTTCAGATGTTGGGTTATTCGAAAAAAGAAATTACATTCTAGGAACTGTCCTTTAGGGGATTATTAAATAAGAGGTGGAATTTGAAGACAGTGAAATAAATCTGGGCGGTATAGTGAGATTGATGGTAACAAATAAGATTGACCAAAGGATGTCCATGCATTTATGATCTGGTCATCTGTGTGTGCATCCACATGTATGTATATGCTGAGAACTACTGAATGGCCAGATATATTGAAGTATAAGCAAAGAGAAAATGAAAATTCCTCAAGTAAAATGTCATACAGAAAGACAAAAAATAGACTACACCTCAAACAAAAATAGCAAATTTTTGCTATTCCTTATTTTAATAAGGAACTTTATCTTGGCAGCACACATATCCTCCGAAAACTCTCCCCCCTCTCCCTCACCAAAAAAAAATCTCAGCTTTTACCATTCATATATGTAGTTCAATGAAGATGAATAAATGAGCACTCTTCCTTTAATGTCAGTTGGGTTTAAAGAGGGCTTAAGCGCAGTATTAATAGTCTGTGATTTCAGATAACTGAAAAAATAAACATGTAGATCAAAGGGTGTTGCTTTTAATCAATATAATTAAATCTATAAGGAACTGGAATGTTAAGTAAATTCATCATTTTTTTCCAACACTTCTTTTTTAAAAACATTTAAATAATACTGCAATCAAGAACATGAAATAGTGAAAACTACAAATGTACATAAAATAATCGGAAATATCAAAGCAAGTACTTAGAACATGGTGGGAAATAATAAAATCACAAATCTACAATTGGAAGCATAAAAATATTTAGAATATAGTAGGGAATAATAAATCCACAGATTATATGGGCTTTGTCAAGGAAACGTCTAAAAATCAGAGTAAGAAACTGAAGACACGTATAAATGGTCTGTGGGAATACTTTTGAGACAGAAGAGCCCAGCCAAAGCAAGTCAGGTAAGACACATTTCAGTCCACTGAAGAAATGGTGGTATGGAAAGCACCTCAGAAGGGACCCTTCCTAGTTCCCTGGACAGTAAAGGCAAAGGGGAGGGGAGAGAAATGTGCTTTCAGATTTGCAGGATTTTGTTACTGTACTCTTACAATAAATGTGGTGTTAATACTCGTGGTTGGGTTCTTGTTTGGACTAGCTCACAGGGCTGACTGCACGAGCCAAAAAGTGGATTAATAAGAAGACTTAAGAAATTGGGGAAAGACAAAGTTTAATGTTTGCTAAAAAAAATTCTTTGTTCTCTGCAACGGAAATGATAAGACACATGGCACACCACTGGGACTTTAGCAGAAACTGGGATCCCCCACCCCCCAAACAAAGGGAAAAGGGAGAAAAATTCTCTGTATTTTGAGCTGTAAAGCTATTCATTCATTCATTCATTCATTTTACATAGCTGCCCAACTCACATATGACTCTGGGCATCTTAAACAGTTAAAACACAAAAAACAATACAAAAATACAGGTAGTCTTAAATTTACAACCATTCATTTGGTTACCATTCAAAGTTACAATGGCACTGAGAAAGTGACTTATGACTAGTTGTCACACTTACAACCACTGCAGCATACCCATGGTCATATGATCAAAATTCGGATGCTTGGCAAATGGCATGTAAGCTTCCTACTGGCTCCCGACAAACAAAGTCAACGGGGGAAAGCCAGATTCACTTAACTACAGTGATTTTTTTAAAGGAAGCATATAATAAGAAACATCCCTTAAGATTAAGTAGCTGCAAAGATACTTAAGATAAAATTCTTCTAGTGCCTTATCTATATCTAAACATCTGAAGATTCTAAAAGAGGTATGTAGCTGAAATTCAACATTTAGATTCCCAAACTATATAAAATGAGAAACGATAGGAATTTCTCTAATGTAGTCTGTATAACAGCAGCTTTTCTGTAGTGTAATTTCATATCACATAAAAATATACTGTAGATCTGCTAGAAAGAAAGCTAAAAGTCAGGTGGGAAAAATCCCCAAGTCCAAATGAGGTAAATGTCAAGCATTCATATGGTTCTGACAGTTCCTCTCTCCATCTAATCAACTATTCTACAACAATTTTTCCTATTAATGAAAATATGCTTATAGATTAAATACTGTATGTGTATGTATGGATTCACCTTGAAAGTTTGAAATGTTCAGTTTAATATACAGCTTGCCAAAAATAGAGTATGACTTACGAAACAGCTGAAGAACAGCAAAATATATACATTTTTACATTTATTCATACTGTAGCAAGTGAAGATGAAGAAACCACACAGCCTTTTAACTATCAAAAGAAACTGTTTACAATCCATTCATAACATCAGTCATAACAAATTCAAGTAATAATGTATTCTTGCTTTCATTCTACTCTTTATAGAAAGATTTAAAGTATGTTACAGAAATAATGTAAGATTTAATTTTTTTTAAAAAAGCAGACATATGCCACACTGAACATCATGTCACTGATACAGTAAGACTACCATTACATAATGAGTAAACAGTACATCAATTGCATTAAGCCTATTTAAAAGATGGAAAATTAGACTAAGAATGAACAGTGACAGCCACTGAAATACTATAGCAGGAAATCATTATGTTCCTAAGCGACATTTTTTGGACAATCCACTGATATTGCTTCCTTTCCTCTTCTGGGAAATACTGGAATCTTTTGGGAACCCAGCCTGGCTTTTGTGATTATCTTCATTGGTGATTTCTAAAAGCTGAAAGAGTATCAAAGAAAAACAATGAGATGGGAAGAGTGTTTCATTCTCTATTCCCAGTTGTTCAAAGGATGAATAACTTTAATCGTATCTTGCAAGAATGTAAGCTTCCCAGCTTAGAATTTCAGAATCAGTTTTCTGCTCTTTAAATATACGGACACTATATTTTTGCAATACATTACAGATTCTTTAGGCAATCTATTTTACAATTTATCAATTTTAGTAGCACAAACAGCAGGAGAAAAAAGGTTTTCCTTCATTGTTTCCTATCACAGAATTATACTTCTGTCCTGAATTAATAAATTATTTTTTGACACTCCTGCAGTATGTAATCCATAATGTTTTGCAAGTCATAAAAGTTTTTATATGCTTTCTGTACATCTTTATTACAATGACTGAAATTTTCAAAGGCCAGTCAGGGAGAAATTCTGGAAAGAAATATCACTATAAAAGAAATACAAACAGAAAGTTCTTTCTACAAATTACAAACATATTTTATCTATGTCAGTTTGAAATACAAAAAATAAAATTTTAATTTCTGAGTTTTCTTTACTTACAAGAAAAAAGCACAGCTACTGCAGTATTATATTTTTTAAGGACCAGGTGCCTCCTGGTGTTTCAACTGTGTAACTAAAATACTTTTTTCTCCCTAGTAATATTGTGTAAGTTAATAATAACTTGTGTAATAAAACATATTATTGTTATTTACTAAAAGCTACTTTATATTCTTTGAAAAACAGGCATTCTCTTAAATTAAAGGCCACACTGGCTATCATATCCAAATATGAATATACATATTTAGATATTCAAACATATGTGTACCAGTGTATTATTTCCACACTGTTGTCTTACTCTCAGGTCCATATACTCTAATTCACATTTTTCTCAAACAAACAGATACACACTTTCAATGTTTCTCCCATTATGACTGCTGGAAGAATAGTAGGAAGCCTAGTCTATCAACTCTCCAACTCTCACTCCTGAATCCTTCCTTTGTTGGGAAAAGTAAAAGAAGTCAAGATACAGCATGTTGCTGTTACTTCCTTGGAAGAAAAGTGAAACTACTAAAACTGGTCCCTTCTGCCCACTGACCTGGATCATGCAGAACCAACATGTAGCTGAGGGGCTGCATACCCTTGTTTATCAGAATAGAGAAAATATTTTTGCTACAGATGTTCACAGTTTTTGTTCATTATATGTACTATACAGGTAAAAGTTTTAATAACAATAGTAATTCAGCTCCAGTCTTCTCTAAAGTATCATTCAAAAGTTTCCTGTTATCCAAATCCTACTATATTGCCTCAAGTGAGGAAATGTACTGGGAAAGATGAATGAAGAATATCAGGATTTTATGCCAAGACATGACAATCATTTAGTGCAAAAAGCAGACACCTATATCAGGAAGCAGAGTTCATCGATCCAATTAAAATTAATATTAAAATATTAAAAGTTAAAACCAAGATGATGGCAGCTTCAGGATGAGAATCTTCCTGTCAGTCACCCCCAATGTAGCAAGCTTCTGTCGGGGCCATAGGCCAAGCACGCAGCAGGTTTTAGGGTCTTCTAGAAGGCCAGGAGTGTATTAATTACTGCTCAGATCCACCTACAAGTCATCCTCCTGGTGGTGTTTACTACCAGGAAAGGCAAGTTTCTAATAAACAACTAGCTGCCCTAATAGTCCCAAGGACTCTGTCCACTTCCTCAGGTCCAACTGAATCGAACTGTTCTTGGATAAATATACTCCATAAATAATTTCAGAAAACTGTTAAGAGATAAGAAGCAACTTTAAAGTTACATTTATAAACAGTAATTCCTAACAGTTGCTGAACCAATGGTCATAAGACAAGAACTACCTATATTTTCCTCACATATTAAGCATGTATGTTACTGAGTCACATACCTAATAGAATTCCAAATAAAATATGGTTGTAATAGAATGAATTGCAAATTCTTTTTACCCAAGGCATGTTTTACAAGATCAGGCACTAATACAATAAGCTGTCAGTTGAAAAACCTCTGGATTTTTCCTTGACATTTTGAGTTATGCTAACCTGGCCAGGAACCCAAACTCCTCTTATACTACTATCCCAGGAAATACTTTGTTTTCCTGGCAAAGATAAAGGATATGCACCATGGCACATTCAGGACACTACAACTACACAAACTCATTTACAGGAAGATAGGCAATTATGCAATTGAGATTTCACTCAAAGCAAGACTGCACATGTGAAAATTAACCAACACCCCATTCCTTTGTAACAGAAGTAATGTATTTCTTACCATTGTTGTCTGGTTTGCATATTTTTCTGTCCATTGTCTGGCATTTTTGAGAAATGCTTGCTTGTTGTATTTATACTCTGAAGACTAGACATAATAAAAAAGGGCGAGAAAAAGATAATTATGGTCTCTCATCTTAACATATAGTTATATTTAATGGCAGATTCATCTGACAACATGGAAGACTTCACTTATAGAAATATACCTTATAGTATAGAAATATACTATAAAGTATATAGTAATACACTTATAGAAATATACCTTATAGTATAGAAATATACATAAAGGCTAAACTTTGAAAGAGGCCTTAATGGTTTATATAGTGCATGTAACCTGTGTGAATTTTGTAGCATGAACATTGAAAAATTCTATTAGCATGTTTTACTACGCCATAAATTATATTCACTGACTTTCTATCTGAAGAATATTGTGCAAATAAATATGAAAAAATCACAAAGTATCTCCTTGTAAACCAGACAATTTAAATTTCTAAAGTACAGTATATTTCAATTAAATAAAAGAATGAAACCTACTATATCAGCCATGAGAGGGTCATCAGGATTAGGTTCATTCATGAGAATCTGGATGGAAGTTAGCAAAGTAGCAATGTTCAGGGATGGCCTCCAAGCACCCTTACATGCAAGAATAGAAGAAAAAATATATTGAAGAAAATAAGTTACCCTCTAAGATTTTTCAAATATTATTGCAGACTGAGTGTTTTAATTGCCTCTCAAGTTATAGAAGTGTAGTTCACAGTAAAAAGGCTGCAGAGTAATCTCACCTCTTAATGAACATGCACTTCTTTACCTTCTAACCAGATAGGCATATACTTCTTCCAAGGCAGCCCTAAGTTACTCAGTTAAGTTTATGAACACACTAGTTTTCTTTTCCAATATTCAATGGCTCCTAGAAATCATGTAATATGCTTAATATAGATTGAGCTTAATAAGTGGGTGGAAGTAAGCAAGTTCTGTACACCTTAATGTACATTTAAAAAAAACCATAACATTGGTAACTTTCTAGTTTTTAGGTTTATAGTTCCGGCTGTAGTTCATAGCTTTATGGATGCTATATCCATGAATAGTAATTCATGTGTACGGTGAAATAAACGTATCATCACTTCACACATAAGGCTCCTATGTTTTGCAACAAAATTACTTCAACAGGACAAACCCAGCAAGTGATCTCTTTGTAGCAATATGCATGCCAGGGACTGCATCCTGCACAGATAAAGCCATTTATATCAGTAACTATAGCAGCTGTCTTAGATCTCCATGTTAGTGTAATTTTATCTAAAATGATACAGCATCAGCCCTCCCAGATAAGAGTAGGCTTGGAACCCAGAGGAGCTAATGCTAGTTTTATTAGATTCTAGTAGCAGAATCTCAAAAGTTTGAATGTGATTTCCTTTCTTCAAAGTTATTTCTTCTGCCTATTTCAGAAAATGGAGCTACAGATAAAATTAAAGTCCTGTTGTCACAAGACTTTAGAAGAGTGCAATCCCTGATATTCATTATTCCAGAGTGTTATAAATTTCATCCCAGTATAACCATCCTTGGAGTGAGATTTTTAAACTAATGTTTCTGGGCCATTCTCTTAAGGATAATAGAACTGCAATTTATAATAGAAGCAATGCAGTGCATTACCTTGGGTGGTAATCTAAGAACATCCAGGCAAATTCTTCCAGCTGAATCAATGTTGGGATGGTAAATGGGAGTAAGAAAGCGCATTTTTGGAGGTTCAAATGGATACCTATTTCAGAAATAGTTCTCATTATTAGAAAAGGAAGACTTTTTAACGGGTTACAATCTGTTCTTTATTCCCAAGTCATTTTTCAACTTATAAATCCCAATTACTTGTTACTGAATTTACTACAGAGAAGTTCATTGACAACTTTCTGGTTCCTATTCCAATCTTTTGAAGATTCATAGATAATATGCCCATTTTATATGGCACAAGCACTAGTACTTAGACTTATATACTGCTTCACAGTGCTTTACAGCCCGCTCTAAGCAATTTACAGAGTCAGCATATTGCTCCCAACAACCTGTGTCCTCATTTTACCCACCTAGGAAGGATGGAAGGTTGAGTCAACCTTGAGCCTGGTGAGATTCAATCTGCTGGCAGCCGGTGATCAGTAGAAGTAGCCTGCAGTAATGCACTCTAATCATTGCGTCACCACGGCTCTTCATGGCCATTTGTTTTAAATTTCAAAAACTCAGAATCAACATTTACCTTTCAGGAACAATTACTTCTAAGGCAAAAACTCCTTTTTCATATGGGGTATTTGTACATCCTAGTATTTCTAAAAGAAAGATATAAATTGTGTCAACACTGACCTCTTTAAGTAACTGTTGTGCTTACTGTAAAAAAGGAGTTAAATCTAAGAAGTGACAATAGTATAGTAATCTCTTTAACATCTGTTCTGTTCAAGAAATTCAGCTGACTAGGAATAAAGAAGAGCATGAAAGAGTCTGATAATTGCTGATTATTCAAAGTTGGAAAGTAAATTAGGATATATTCAACAGTGGATTTCCACAATTTCAAGTTCAAGGTTTCTGGCTAAGAGAAAAAAAAACAATAGGAACTACAACAATTACTTGAAAAGGGAGCAACTTTTCTATTTTCTATTATAAAATGATCAATTATTTTCTATGTTTTGTATATACACACAGAAATACACAGACACATATCTTTCTTCTACATTAGCAAAGTAGGTTTCTTTATTTTGAAGATAAATGTGTGGGCAGGGGGTGGGGGGAGGGAGAACCATAATAGGAAAAAATCATATGAGCTCAAATTATCAATATCAATAGATCCAGGATAAACTGATTCATAAGAATGTTTTTATCTAAAAAAGATTGAAACTTATGAAAATGAAATCTCGGAAAATAGACATGTTTGACTCTTTTAATTATTAATGTTTAACTACTCTCTGAAATTATAAATAAATTATGACAGTTGCTTGCTTTTTCAGGTTTAAGATTATTGAGTTAATTCTTAAATACGTTTTAAGTTGTCTATACACTCTGTAAATATACTATTGTTATAGTATATTATTAGATATTGCTAAATAGGGAAATCTGATAATATAAAGTTTAAAGATATGTAAGTATAAGCTTTAAGATTGTGCCTTAGATTCAGTTGCAAAAAGATTCTTCATAATACATAGCGGCACACACAACAGATGCAACGGCTTTACAAAACAATCAGGCTCTGTATTTGTGCCATGTTTTATAGTAGCCTTTTGGAGTCAAAGCCAAAGACCTAACAAGCTTTCCAGCAAAGCAGGCCCTGAAAGTTATTCAAGGGAAGAGAAGAATAAATTATGCCAAATAAGCAAATATATAAAAATATAATTAACTGCATAATTCAAGATCATACAATTAATTTGTTAAATTCATTAGTCACATTTATAAATCCTCTAAATGACTGATACCAAGCAATAGTCAATGTCTGCGCATGTGCAAGATGGCGATCGCGTGGTGAAGCGCTGCGGTGAGATGGGACTTTTCGGGGCCTTAGGGGGTACTACAGGGGAGCTCGACCATCAGCAACCCCTGGTTCAGTCAGATGGGTCTGGGACGAGGGTTTTGAGACCTTCCTCGTCCATGAACGTTCCCGGAGTCGGAAGCGGCAAAGGAGAATGGAAATTGTGCCGCTCTGACGCTGCCGAGAGAGCCGAGAGCGGAGCCCCTGCTGGAGCGGGGCGGAGAGCGGAGCCGAAAGCTGAGGCATGGTGGCTTATCGGGCGAGAACTGAGAGAGGAGAATTGAGAATGGAAGCGCTGCTGGAGTGGAGAAGGGTGAGAAAAGAGAGCAGAGCAGCGCAGAGAGTGGAGATATGGTGGCTTATCATCGCGGCGGCGGGCTCAGTCAGTGGAGCTCGGGGTGAGGGTTTTTTAAGACCTCCCTTGCCCCTCGCCCCTGGATAAGCCCAGAGGCATTGGCAGAGAAGATGAAGGAGGAAGAATGGCTTTGGGGCAGCGAGTGATGGCAGCCCGTTGAATTTCCACCCAACCCACTCAGAAACTGAGAGGAGTATAAACGGGTCTTGGGATTGGAGAAGAGAGACCCCCCCCCTCGGAATATCCTGGTGGCTGCAGAGGACCTGGAGGCCTTCTGTGACATTTAATGGAGGCTGGGGTCTGGAAGAACTGAGGAAAATAGGGCTGGTGGGTGACAGAGGGTTTTCCCTCGTTTGGATACCAGCCCTTTTTCCTCTCCCTCCCGGGTACTGTGTCCGCCTAAATGGGCTCATTATTTGTCCTGAGTGAGTCCTCTCTCCCCCCCCTTTTTCTTCCCCTTTTCCCTTCTTCCCCCTCCTTTCTTCTCCCTCCCCTTTTTATTGGGACTTACTCGGATGTGATCTTGAGTATAAGACTATGCTAAGGATTTTTCATCTTTGCCCCTGAAGTGACTCACTGACTGACTGATAGACTGATAAACTCTTCCTCTGACCATGGGTCAGTCAATTGATGCAACTGTTGAGGGGTCCTTTATTACATCATGAGTCTTGTCTGTCGGAGAAGTTTTTTCGATCTACAGCCCCCTGGGGGCCCTGCCGTAAGAGGGCGGGCCGGAGGCTGTTCCCATTGGATGAGATAATCAGGACCCTCCTACTGTCGTGGGAGGACAGTAGAGATACCAATAGCACATCAATGATCAAATGGCTGTGTTACATCTTTTGTGAAGTCCCCTGTTTGAGCTCCGTGCCTCCATCGCTGTATCTGGGAGATGTACACGACAGCGGATCTTCTTGCGCTGCGAGATTCCCCCCTCTCGCAGATGTGGCCCTCCTCACTACCGAGGGCCCACCTCAAGGACGGGTTTTGGGACCCAGAGAGGTGGCATGTGCAAACTAGAGGATTGAGGGGTTTTCTATTGAAATTTTTAGTCAAATTTTTAAGGGGTCCCAGGGAGGGGGAGGGTCAGATTGGAATTCGGGTTGTGGGTATGGGGGATAACCCACAAGGGGGAGGATCGGGTCTGGCAGTGAAGCGCGGTGTGGGGGGGTGGGGGACCCGGGGTCGAGGGGGGAGTTAGAGCTTGTCCGGATGGTTTTTTGAACATCAGTACTGTAGGTGGGAGAGGTAGATATGGCAGGAGCAGGGAGCCATATCATGTTAGGGGAGTGCGCACTCGCTGTCTATGAGTGGTGGCGTGCTCCGGCCCCCAAGGCTCTACTCGTTCCTCAGGTTGCATAGACCCTCAGGACCTAGGCCTTCGGCTGATGCTGTGCAATGCCAGGTCCATAGTAAATAAAGCCCCCTTCATTTGTGATCTTGTTCAGGAGGGGGGTGCGGACCTGGCAGGTATTACGGAGACCTGGTTGGGCCAGGAGGGGGGGTTCCCCTCGTTGAAATGTGCCTGCCAGATTTCCAAGCATTCCATCAGCCGAGATCACAGGGGAGGGGCGGGGGGGGTAGCGGTTATCATTAAAGAAGGTCTGAGACCGAGGGAGGTCACTGTTCCTCAGACGGCCGGCTGTGAATCCCTTTTTGTGAAATGGGGTCATGGGGTTCAGATGGGTTTGCTGATCACATACCTGGCTCCCTGCCATGTGGCAACAGCCCTACCTGAGCTACTCAATGTCATCACCGCGGTGGCGGTTGATACCCCTAGGCTTATGGTCATGGGGGATTTCAACCTGCCGTCCGTGGGTGAGACGTCGGAGATGGCTCGGGAGTTCATGGCTTCCATGACAGCTATGGACCTGACCCAGTTAATTCATGGCCCTACCCACACAGGGAGAAACACGCTGGATCTGGTTTTTGTCTCTGGACAGTGGTTGAGGGATCTTGAGATAGGGGATATAGTTACTGAACCCTTGTCATGGTCATATCACTCTCTCCTTCATCTCGACTTTCGAACCGCTGCACCCTGCCGCAGGGAGGCGGAGCCGGTAAGTTGGTTCCGCCCCAGGCGCCTGATGAATCCTGACAGATTCCAGACGGAGCTTGGGCCATTTCCTGAGGTTCTGGCACACGCCTCAACTGGAGACCTGGTGGCCGCCTGGGATAGGGCGGCTGCTGGAGCTCTGGATTGGGTCGTGCCTTTGCGGCCTCTGACCCGGCGCCGATCTCAACTGGCTCCTTGGTTCACCGAGGAGCTGAGGGAGTTGAAGCGCCGGAAAAGATGCCTAGAGAGTAGTTGGAGGGCCAGTCTTTCTGAATCTGACCGGACACTAGTAAGATCCCACATTAGGAATTACTTAGTGGCGATAAAAGCAGCGAAATGTAGCTATTTTGCTGCTCTTATTGCGTCATCAAATAATCGCCCGGCCGCCCTCTTTAGGGTGACCCGCTCCCCGCTCCATCAGGAAGCGCGGGAGGACCCCTTGGAGGGTAAAGCCGAGGATTTTGTTCAGTATCTGTATGACAAAATCACTCAGATTCGGGAAGATTTGGACTCCGACTGGGTAGTCTCAGGGGGAGAGACAGGGGCAGGTCTTGAGAATGTTATCTGGGATGAATTTGATCCTATGACCCCGGAGGATGTGGACAGGATTCTGGGTAGACTGAACGCGACCACTTGTTTATTGGACCTCCTTCCTGGTTAGTACTGGCTTCCCGGGAAGTGACACGAGGCTGGCTCCAGGGGATTAGAAACGCTTCGCTGGGTGAGGGTGACTTTCCCGCCGCCTTGAAAGAGGCGGTGGTGAGGCCTCTCCTCAAGAAGCTTTCCCTTGTCCCGGCAATGTTGGTAAATTATCGTCCGGTCTCCAACCTTCGCTTCGTGGCAAAGGTTGTTGAGAGTGTGGTCGCGGAACAGCTCCCCCAGCACCTGGATGAAACGACGTATCTGGATCCGTTCCAGTCAGGCTTCAGGCCCGGGTACAGCACGGAAACGGCATTGGTCGCGTTGGTTGATGATCTCTGGAGGGCTCGGGACAGGGGGTGCTCCTCTGTCCTGGTCCTGTTAGATCTCTCAGCGGCTTTTGATACCATCGACCATGGTATCATGCTGCACCGGTTGGAAGAGTTAGGGGTGGGGGGCACTGTGTTGCGGTGGTTCCCCTTTCTCTCTGACCGGTCGCAGTCTGTGTTGACAGGGGGACAGAGGTCGACCCCGAGGCCCCCCCATATGTGGGGTGTCGCAAGGGTTGGTCCTCTCGCCTCTCCTGTTCAACATTTATGTGAAGCCGCTGGGCGAGATCATCCGTGGTTTCGGGGTGGAGTACCATCAGTACGCTGACGACACCCAGCTGTACATCTCCACCCCGGATCACCCCAACGATGCCCTTGAAGTGATGTCCCGGTGCCTGGAAGCCGTATGGATCTGGATGGGGAGGAACAGGCTCAGGCTCAACCCATCCAAGACCGAGTGGCTGTGGTTTCCGACGTCCCGATATAGTCAGTTGACGCCATCACTGACTATTGGGGGCGAATCATTGGCCCCCACGGAGAGGGCTCGCAACTTGGGTGTCCTCCTGGATTTACGGCTGTCTTTAGAAGAGCACTTGACAGCCGTGACCGGGAGGATTTTTCATCAGGTTTGCCTGATTTGCCAGTTGCGTCCCTTTCTGGTTTGGGACTCGTTACGCACGGTCACTCATGCCCTTGTCACCTCCCGCCTGGACTATTGCAACGCTGTCTACATGGGGCTCCCCTTGAGGAGCACCCGGAGGCTCCAACTGGCGCAGAGTGCGGCCGTGCGGGTGGTAATGGGAGTGACATGGCGTTCCCATGTAAAACCCCTCCTGCGCGAGCTGCACTGGCTCCCAGTGGTCTTCCGGGTGCGCTTCAAGGTTTTGGTTACCACCTTTAAAGCGCTCCATGGCTTAGGACCTGGGTACTTGCGGGACCGCCTACTACCACCAATATCCTCCCACCGGCCGGTACGCTCCCATAGAGAGGGGCTCCTCCGGGTGCCGTCAGCCAAACAATGCCGACTGGTGGCCCCCAGGGGGAGAGCCTTCTCTGTGGGGGCACCTACTATCTGGAACAAGCTCCCCCCAGAGATACGGAGGATCCCGGATCTGCCACCTTCCGCCGCACTTTAAAGAACTTACTGTTTCACCAGGCGGGCCTGGCCTAATTTTCCCCCTCTTTTATAAAAGATTTTTAATTTTTAAATATCTTTTAGTATTTTATACATTCAATTTTTAATTGGTTTTAAAAGTTTGGGGTTTTAAATTTGTTGGGGCCAAAATTATTTAATTTGATTTTATTCTACTTTTAAATTTTGTATGTATGTGTTTTATTGTTTGGCTGTGCACCGCCCTGAGTCCTTCGGGAGTAGGGCGGTATAGAAATCAAATCAAATCAAATCAATAAATAAAATAAATTAATAAATAATGTCAATTGATAATCATCATCATTCAAAACAAACTCAATCATCAGAACACAGAATGACAGCTTTTTTACCCTCATCTATTAGAACTTTATGATGTGCTCACTTTCAAATTACAGATATGTATTATTTTACCAAAGTACAAATTCTTTCATTTCAAGCAAAAAATTATTTTGCCCAATAATTATTCCCATTTGGTCCTGCAATCACTAGATATTTCCATCCTATGATGTTGAAATATATTCAATGGAATACTCTCAAAGAAATTTAGGTTTAATTTGAAATAAATAAGACTTGCATATATGGATAATTGATTTCAAATTTTAATTTAATAACACAAAATATAGAGATGGTATGTCTTAACAATTGTAATGTAACCTCAAATAGGTTATATGAGGCCCTTTTTTTCTTGCAAAGTAATTTGCTATAATAATTTGTACATTTGTTTGAGGGATACACACTGAGAAGTTCAGTTAACTCAGGTAGTACCAAAGGGGGAACAAGCTTATTCAAGTGACCAGGATAAGGGGTTGTAAAATATGCTTTTCAATTTCACAGATGACCAAAAGATTAGAGGGATAGCACACATCTTATAGGACAGGATTGCAGTTCAAAAGGATTTTGACAGCTGAAACAGAAACTATTAAGATGAATTTAAGTAGGGATAATGCAAACTTCTACATTTAGATTAAAAAAATCGAAGGCATAGGTTATACTGAGCAGCATTATATGAAAAAAAGAATTTGAATGTCTTAGTGCAGTGTTGGCGAACCTTTTTGGCACTGAGTGCCGAAACGCAAGCGCGCGTGTGCGTACAGGGGAGCGCCAGAAACCGGAAAAGTAGCTCCCCGGAAGGGCATGCACCGGAAACCTGGTCTTCTGGTTTCTGGCGCATGTGTGCGCGCAAAGACCAACTGGCCGGTGTACATGCGTGTGGCGGAAACAGGAAGCTCAGCTTCCTGGCGCGCCAGGTATCTGCTCTTATGGTTTCCGGCCCTCCCACGTGCACAAAGACCAGCTGGCCAGCGCGCCAGAGCACGGAAGGAGCAACAAGCGACGGCTGGCATGCCCGGAGAGATGGCTTTGCATGCCACTTCCGGCACGCATGCTATAGGTTTGCCCTCACGGTCTTTGTGCATCACAAATTGAATCTCAGTGAACAATGTGATGCACTGCAAAAAAGCGAAAGCATTCGTAGACCACAGCAACATAAACGTAAGATCAAGAGAAGTTATGGTTCCACATCTACAATATTGCATCCAGTTATGGCACTGGATATTAGGCAGATCACTGACAAAGTACATTGAGTCAGAGGACAGAGGACAGTCATCAAGATGATAAGAATTTAGGAAGAAAACACTTATTGGGAAAATTGGCAGGTTTTAGGTATCTTTGACCTGGAGAAGATTATGAAGAAACATAACAGCTGTTTTCAAATGTCTGAAGGGCTGTCATTTAGAAGGTAGGACAGAATTATCCAGAGTTGTTGCGAAAGAGATGACCTGAAACTGTAAATTTAAATTACACAGGCTTCATTTGAGCATTAAAAAAGTCCTAATGGTAAAAGCTATTTAACAATGGAAGAGGCTGCTATAAAAAGTGATGGACTCTCTTGCTGAAGATTAGACGGCCATCCATCCATTGTGGATGCCCATTGTAATAGATTCTGCACTGGACAGGGTGTTTGACCAGATTATCTTCAATCCTTGCATTCTATGCTGTATGAGTCTAAAATGCCTGAAAGGAAATGTATATTCACACAGTAAGCTAGAACTGTAAAAAATAAGATTTGTAAGCAACATACATTAAAAAGATAATTGCAACTGCAACCTAAAAATAAATAGAATCTAATATTTTGTGTATATATATTTGCATTTGCAGTATATACATACGGGCTCGAAGATCATTTATGTGATTTTCATTCTGCCAGCAGGTAATTCCTGGAGGTGGCTCTGTGGCCAATAACTGCAGCTCTCTCTTCAGCCGTGAAGCCCTTTGCATTGCACTGCAATGACATAAGCAAAAACTCTACATCATTTAGTTCCTTTCTTTTCAGTTCCTATAAATCTTCCTCAAATCATAAATGTTAGTATAAGGAATAAACTTTCATGAGCGGCAGCTCACTTATTCAGTAGTTGCATCTCACAAAAGCTTAAACACCTTACCAAAAAATGCATTAGTCTTGAAAAGTACTATCAGGATCTTTCTGATTTTTAGCTACTATTGACTAACCTAACCACCAATTACAATTTCACAAATCTTGCAATAATCCTTAATAATGATATCATAGTATAAGTAGATTATTTAAAGACACAGGATGTACAGAATTAAATATTTTATCTGAAAATACTAATCCAGACTCTATCTATCTATCTATCTATCTATCTATCTAATTTATTTATTGATTGATTGATTGATTGATTGATTGATTGATTGATTTATACAGAATTTAAATGCCACCCTTCTCCCGAAGGAGTCCTTCTCCTGAAGGACTCAGGGCGGCAAACACAGATTAAAAACATACAATAATAAAAACTCACTAAAACCAGATTAAAATAATAAATAATAAAAACCCAAGGATCAGAATCATAGTTATAATAATAACTATATTCATGGATAAATTATCAAAATAATTTCTACTGATTAGCAGCAACCATACTAAGTTATTCCTCTTAACTGGCCTTGGATAGGACACAGAAAAGTGGATGTTTCAGATGTGAAACTGTGGCATCTTTCTTCCTGCCCAGAGTCTCTTCTGTTAGGCGAATTATGAAAATAGGTAAAGCAAAAAAAAAAAAAAAAATGTAAATGAAGCAACCAGAAGAGGCCTACTCTGTGGCTTTGAAGTTTGGAAATGATGGAGCCTGTAATCCTATGCTTATCAACAGCATCATATTAGGGAAGTCCTTTCATTGATCAAATATTCAAGGTTGGGGCTGGTGCTCTCCCTTTCCCTATTTCCCCAGTGTGTCTGCCCAAGGCAATGAGGGACCAGGAGAGTTTAACAGTTGCCCCAAGGAGTAACCCCGGTTTAATGAGTGAGATTACCATCCTCCTCCTACACACTTAGACTTAGAATAACTTTATTGTCACTTTAAATGTACACTAGTTAGCCAAGGTGGCCCAGTGGTTAGGGTGCAGTACTGCAACTACTTCAGCTGACTGCTAGATCAACGGATCAAATCTCACCGGCTCAAGGTTGACTCAGCCTTCCATCCTTCCGAGGTGGGTAAAATGAGGACCTAGATTGTTAGGGGGCAATATGCTATTTAGTATACTGTCTTTGGTGTAAACCGCCCAGAGTCCTCGGAGAGTGGGCAGCATAGAAATATGACTAATAAAAATAAAATAATAAAAAAAAACATTAAAATGAAACTTGGTTGCATACAGCTATCAAAAGGACACCACCTCCAATATACACTATATAAACAGGACAAAATAAATACCAAATTATGCATATACTCACATATATTACATTAATATTATATTTATGATATAATATGATATTATATTACACTCACGAAGGTATTCTGTCAAGCGAAGGGGGAACAGCAATTTAATAATAACGTGAACGTTTTAAGATACACACCTTAAACTATGGTCGTTCTCCTTCCCACCTCCCTCCGCCAGGAACCCTCTCAGGACCCGCGCACTCAAGCCTTTGCTCGGAGCACCGGGACTACGATCCTGGAGAGCAAAGCTGCCTCCTACGAAGGGAAGGAGACGGCCTCGCTCGTTTTTCGCCTCTGGAAGACGGCAGGAGTCCGAGAACCGGAGACAGGAGTCTGAACGCCTTTCCCTCTAGCAGCCCCACTGAGCTCGGAAGCCAAACTGAGGGGAATCTTCGGAAAAGCGCGCCACAAATTCTCAACCAGCAAGAGCCAAGATGTCTAACGGCCTGCAATGTGATTGGGTGAAAAAAATGCCCTTCAAGATCGGACTCTATGCCGATTGGCTATTACAAAAAATGGTTCCAGCCTCAGGAATTTAAATTAGCGGACCAGCTCTAGGAGGATCTCTAAGAGGATCTTGTCGCTTGGTTATAAGGCTTCCTGGTCGAGTCTGTAGGGAGGGCATAACGAATAAATTCACATATCTTTGCCTAATGCTTTACAGTTACAGCTATCCTTACACAACCATAACTCTGCGAATTTAAATGCCTGTCTTAATTGCTATTATATTAGCACAACGATGGTTGAATGACAATCGGCGCTCTACTGTAAATTGCTCGGAAGAAAAAAATGGTTTTGTGGGCTTATGTTTGTGGTTAACATCATAAAGGTGGAGCAACAGGTACTGGCAACTTTTAATTCAAGAATTTATCTTAATAGTACTAATTCAATTCATTCAGTAGGGATCATGAGCCCAACCAAATAAGATCTATTCTCCAAATTAGACTTTTGGACCTTGTGAAAGCACTGCCAGATATTCTATGCACACCCACACCCGTTACTAAAATTCTATTTTTGCAATGAGAGACTGCATAAGTAAATAGGATTTAGTTGATTAGATTTTTATCTGTCTTTTCTTATACAGGATATAAATCTTTATACAAGTAGGTTGTAATGAATGGAGTTTGAATTGTATATTATTCTGTTTAGAGTGAATTATAAATTGTACTAGATGGTGTTTAATGCGAGTCAAAATTCAGTTAATGTGACACTAGTGCAGTTGAGCCTAGTGCGCGTGCAGTTGCCATTGGGGTTTTAAATGCCATCTGTGTGCAAATTGGAGAAAAGGAAGATTCTGTTCAAAGAAAGCTCAAAAAGATTTCATTTTGTAATTCAATTGGCACTATTGGGCAGAATTTTAGTGATTAGGATGAACGTTTTATCAAGGATATTAAAATTGACTCCTAAAATTTCGCTTTGGCTTTCACCCTATTAAGTCTTTTTAGGAGAGAAATGATAGCTACACAAACTTGATTAACATATATTGACTTACTGACATTTTTCTGAAGGAGACCCTACATTAAAAACCTGAGAACAATTTTAGAAGGGTTATATTTGTCAAAGGTTTGCTTATGCTCAGTTATTGGTTTTAAACTGAATAAGAATTTTGCTGTTACAAATGAAAAATCTGACTTTGAAATGGATTAATGTACTAACAATGACCATGCTATTGGTAAGATATATAAACTATTATTGAAAATAAAAGTGGAAGACGGATATGTCAAAGAATGCATAATTAAGTGGGCAAAAAGAATTAACAATAATGAAATACTTTGTCAATTGGAGTATATGTGGAGTAAAGGATTGAAATTTACACTGAATTATAACTTGAATTTTTATAAGACAATGTATCATTAGTATTTAACACCTGATAAATTGTCAAATATGTATAAATGTGCAAAATATAGGCTGGAAATATAATAAATTTGAAGGTACTTTTTATCATATTTGATGGATAGCTAAGAAATATTGGGATCAGATAAGAGTATTTTCAAACTAAATGTACAACTGAAACCAGATGTTCTTTTAGATGTGATGGATAAACAGATGCAAAAAAGCATGGACCTCTGTTTTTATATATGATAACAGTAGCAAGATTTCTTTATGTGCAGAAATGAAAAGATTGATAGATTCTTACAATGCAAGAATAGATGATGAAGCTAAGCAGAGCTAGCAAAGATGGTGAAATTGATTGTTTTGATTAAAGAAATACTTTGTCTAACTTCATTTATATAAATCAAATATGTATTGATTTATAAAATATTTTGAAATGCAATAATGTTTTTGTCAGGCTAAGCTTATCTTTAGTAATTATATTTGTAATGTTTTGTTTTCTATAACTACTCAGTGACTATTAAAATACATTGAAGTTGTATTTGTTTTATACTATTACATTTCATTAATAAACATTCATTATTATGTTTAATTTTTTGTCTGTTTCCATCAAGCTGCAGCCAATTGCCTTATTTTTCACAGAAATATCACTTCAAATAGTGTGACTGAATAATGTGACTATTTCATGAGATTCATTATCAGCACTAAATAAAACCTGACAATTCTGACAACAACCTTGGGTGGCCCTAAATTAGTAAGAGCCCATCCAAATATTTCCTTATTCTTGCATGAGAAGTCCCTGCTTCACTATTGGCTAAGGACAAGTTCTCATGACATTGCCTTTGTTTCATCAGTCTGCTGCTAAAGTAGTCCAAAATATTAGATAATTCTAATATTAAAGTGGTGAGAAATGTTCTATAAGGACAAGATAAAGTTGATGGAGGAGGTGACTTGAGATGTAGTTGAGATTAGCAGTCTGCTTGGTTTCAGTTGGTATGACAAAATTATTGTCTGACTGCCACCTTCAGTTACTGGGTTGAACATCTCTACTGCAGTGCTGTTTTGGTTGAAAAGAAGACCAGAACTCCATAGCTAATGTATCCACCATATTTGTGGTTTGTTTTTCTAATGGGTAGGCCAATCAATCAACCCAGAACATCAAATAATAAAAGTTGAAAGGGACCTCGGAGGTCTTCTAGTCCAACCCCTTGCTTGGCAGGAAACCCTATATCATTTCAGACAAATGTTTATCCAGTCTCTTTGAAAGCCTTCAGTGATGGAGCACCCACAACTTCTGAAGGCAAACTATTTCATTGGTTCATTGCTCTCACTGTTAAGAAGTTTCACCTTAGTTCTAGATTACTTCTCTCCTTGGTTAGTTTCCAAACATTGTTTCTTGTCTTGGCTTTTGGTGCTTTGGAAAATAGTTTGACACACACACACCCATCTTTGTAGGATCCCCTCAAATATTGGAACAGTGCTATCATGGACACCCCCCCACCCTAGTACTTATCATTAGACTAGACACACCCACTAGACATAGTCACATGGTGGCTCAGTGGCTAAAACGCTGAGCTTGTCAATCGAAAGGTTGGCAGTTCAATGGTTTGAATCCCTAGTGCCGTGTAATGGGGTGAGCTCCTGTTACTTGTCCCAGCTTCTGCCAACCTAGCAGTTTGAAAGCATGTAAAAAATGCAAGTAGAAAAATAGGGACCATGGAGGGAAGGTAACAGCGTTCTGTATGCCTTTAGCATTTAGTCATGCTGGCCACATGACCATGGAGACGTCTTTGGACAGCACTGGCTCTTCAGCTTTGAAACAGAGATGAGCACCACCCCCTAGAGTCGGGAACGACTAGCACATATGTGCAAGGGGATCCTTGACCTAGACCTTTACCCACTTCACATAACCATTCTTCATACATTTTAGCTTCGAGACCCCAATCATTTTTGTTGCTTTTCTCTGCACTCTTTCCAGTCTCTCAACATCTATTTTTCCCACAACAACCCTGTGATGTGTGTTGGGCTAAGAGAGAATGACTGGCTCAAAGTCACCCAGCTGGATTTTAAACCTAAGGGGGGTGGGGGTGGGGGGTGTAGATATAGAATGTAAATTCTGATGACACTTGGCCTGCTAAAGCTAAAACTGATGTATTTAATTATAGAATGTATATTTAATTCCTACTGTGACATAATATGTAATTTGTCCAAAAATTAAGGATTTATTCTTTCAGTTGAATTAAAAACTATTAATAGAAATGTATACGTAAATATTCTTTTTTAAGGGTACAATAAATTAATCTGCCAAACTGAAAAAAGTAGCATCATGATTAAAACCAGGCAAGAGTTCTAATTTCCCTTTTTTTTTCTCAAACAGGAAGTACTCATATCAACCCGGATATCCTTCTTGCTAACTCCCGGAAGCTAAAAACCACCTTCCTTCCAAATGGCTATAAAGGTAAAAAAAATGGCGCTCCTTTATTAAGAAACGAAAGTAGGACGCGATGGACGGAAGTGTACAGGAAGTGGCTGTTTATGGCTGTACAGCGAGGACAAGAGAGTAGGTTTATTAGGCTTTCCCCACGTCCATTAGAGTGGATTTAAGAGTTATCCCTTGGCAAAGGAGAGATTGTCGTCTCGGATCGGGGTAACTCTTCCGGGATGTAATCCTGGAGTTCCCCAGTTGCGCTGTGCGAGATGGCGCTGGGAGTAGTAGGTACGAATGGGAAGGGGGAGGGGGACCCTGCAATTGACACCCCATCGTAGTGACCATTGAGGGACATTTTCCTCCCCAGCTCTCTGCTTGCGCAGGAAAAGGGGCGGGGGGCGACGTAGTACCAGACCACACCAACTATCCCGATTGGTTGCGAAGACGGAGGGCTCCGCCTCTCTAAATTGGAGGAAAGCAGCTCTACTTTCCCGCGCTCCCAGGGCGCCCCGTAGTTGTTACAGGTGTACCCGCTGCTCCCTCGCGGGCCCTGTATTGTAGGGGCTCCTCGCTGATTCTTGAGAAACATGGCGAAAGCCATCCCTGTCTCTTCTTTTTCCTGTGGAAGGTGTCCCCTTAGATAGTCATTGAACGGTGAAGTGGTTGGGGGAAAGGCTGCCATTTTTATCTTCCTCAATCCTTCAGTGGGCAAAGTGTGGGCAAAGTAATGTGGTTTCAAGCAGATCTGAGCGTACTGATAGGATCCTACTTAAGTAGATATGCAGAGTTTGGAATGTCAAATGTCCCTCTTCCAACAGCCATCAGGGAAATATATATAAATTATAAATGAATTGTTGAAAAGAAGAAAGCTTGGGGTAATTTGGAGCAGGTACTTGCAGAAAAAGGCTGAACTTCTGATCTGAAGTAAAATGTTCAGGTCCAAAATTGGTTTCATTATATGCTTACAATTTGTGCCTAATCCCAGTTTGTGGATCTCAAAGAATGAAGGAAGACAGTGAAAATAATACTCTAAAATTTGAAAGCATTTCAATTACGTTGGAGGCAAATAGCTCTAGACTTTCTATCGGCCTGATTGATTGATTGATTGATCGATCAATTGATTTCACTGCATTCAAATTATCCCACCTTTATTATTCTGTCTAGAACAGATAGGTTGTGTTTCTCTTCTGCCTTCTAGTTAAAAAAATATTTTAATTCATTTGTTCAAAGAATATAATAAGATCTTAGGACCTATTTAAAAAGCAAAAAAGGTTAACAATTTAACAGAAGAGCTATTTATTGGCTGGAGGAATGGAGAAGTGATATAATCACCAGTGGGAGTGTACCTTCGTTTTTCTTCAGTATTAGTGTTTAAATTACATTTTAATGCTTAAGTTGCATTAAATTACATTTTTATAAAACTAACACAGTAGATGGAATGATTTTTTTTCTGTAAGTAGTTATTAAAAGGCAGTTGATGGTATTTTGGAATTTAGAAGAAATACTACTTAAAGTAGAATAATATTGATTAAACTCACAAAATCAAAATATTTATTTGAAACTTAATAGCTTGTTATAAGAGTAATGGATATATATTTTTCTCTTTAAGTATTACAGATTGTGTATATCGACTAGTTGTAATGACTGGGCTGGATGGAAAAAAAGTTTTGAAATTGCTTCCAGCTTCTAAACCTTTAAATAACTTGAAGCCTCTGGTTCAGTCTCCAGTCGTGTCTCATGCTGTTAAAGGAAATGTTTCACTATCTGTTCATGATTATGCGAAGACTTCATTTGCAAGTACTATTACATCTGCTGCTGCTAAAATCTCTAAATTAAAGACCATTGCAGCCAGGCGTTTAATTTTACCGAAGCCTTTAAATCAACTAGAACAAGTTAATGTAACTCTTGTTGTAAAACAAAATCCAATTACATTAACAGTTTCTGGCATTCAGGGTAGTTAGTCAGCTGATAGATCATCCTTGCAGAAATCTTTTGCTCCAATTTATTTGGACACAAGCACAACAGTTGTGAAAATAGAAAATACTCCACTTTCCATAAAACTGCCAATGTTACCTTCTGACCACCACCTTCAAATACCCACTCATACTAAAGTTAAAACTCTTCCAGTTTCTGTTTTGCCACCAGTAATTCAGGACAAAATCCTGGCTACAGTTGCAGCCTCAAATACTTCAGGGACAGATGAAAATAACAATGCACCAATTTTTGTATCACCAGTAAATACAGTGAAAATGCCTGCTTCTGAATCCTTGGAAACAAAATCAGTGGGAGAAGTATCCAGTTCTTTAATACTGGCAACACCACAGGAGTTTGTCAATAGCTCTGCTATAGAAGTATCAACCTCTGGTAGTATGGAAAATAAGATGGGTCCTATCAAATGGGTTGTTCATGAAAACCCACAGTCATCAACATCTTACCTTGTCCCTGTAAAATCATCTAACAAGGTGGCATCTGAACTCTTAAAAACTGATATGAAAAATACCAAAAACAATTCTACCAGTATTTTGCCTGTTTGTTCTAGCAGCCTCCATGAAAGTCATGAAAAAATGCCTTCTATAAAAGATGATACTCTAACAATGTGCAACGGTGTTGCAAAGTTGTATTTACTGGCTAAGAAGGAGGGTAATATTTTATCAACATTCAAGCTTAGCAAGCAAGAAAGCACAATTGTCAGAAAAAAAACATCAGAATTAATTAGTTCAGTTATAGATAATGCCATAACTAATCAGGTTATCAATCTTGTTTTATCAAAAAATAAAAGGATTGCATCTAATGTGAAAGAATCTAAATTCAGTGATAATACAATACCGTATCTAGAATCTGAAGTAAATAAGAATTTTAAAACAGAATCAACACCTTCTGCTTCACATAACACTCTTCAAATAAGCAGTATCAGCCAACATGAAGCAGTGTCCTCAGGGAGGAGTGCTTCCATTGGGATAAATGTTGCTCAGAAATATGTCACAAAAGAAAACACATATGATAGTACACATAAAGATGTTTCTTCTAAAGCAGCTACTGATCCTACATCACCACCTGAGGTACATCATGCAATCAAAGAAGAAGAAGAACAGGTAATTCTTCATGTCAAACTATTTATATTAAATATATCATTGGGATCGTGCTCATATCTGTCAATATGATGAGTGGAAATGGAAATGAAATATTTTTTTCTGTAGCAACCTCTTCCTTGAGGAATAACTTGCTGAAGGACGTTGGCATGGGTTTCTTCCATTTTTTTATAGACCTCACAATTTTAGATCATCAGGTGATAAATAGATGCTTGATAAATAGATGCTTGTATTTTATATCTTTTTATATTCAGTATTTACACATTTATTGTCTCGTAAAGAATTTTTAAGGAAGATTGAAATGAGTAATGTTTACTATTTTAGATTAAAATATCTTCAGGAATGCCAATTTGGATGAAGCATATCCAAGAACAACAGAAAAAACAGTATCTTCAGTTGAGAAAAAAATTTGGTCTCTTTAAAGAAGAGAGAGTTTATCTTAGGAGAGTTTCATCAGTTCCATCTAAAAATTCAGAAGCATCTGTATTTTCCAACAGTGTACAAATGAATGACATTGATAATTGGATGTCTACACCTATAAAAAGTGAATCTGAAAAAGAAGAAACGGTATGTAGAATATTACATTTATGATTAATATTCTTTGATACTTATCCCTAATAATAACTTTATGAATAATAAAGCCAGTCACAATGATTGGCTGGATTATTGTGATATCATTAAATGTTTATAGGTTCATTTTATTACAGAATATGTGGTTTTCAAGAAAAGTATGGAAGTATTAAAGTAACATCAAAGTATATGCCGTATTATTTTTATAGCTTTTGACATGCTATTTTTAGTGTTTTGTAACATTCACAAAGGAAGAGATATAGTAATAAGTGAAGCAATTTGAGTACTTTAACTTTTGAACGTGAAATAATATCCCACTACTTGTTTTTCCTTTATGAAAAGTTATATATTAAATGTACTGTGAAACTGTTAAACAGGAAGTTCTCAGTTTTATAGACCAATATGGTGATGCCTTAAAAGAAGAACAATTTTAGGGGGTCATGTGCTTATCCCTTCCATCCCTAATAGGTTCCTTTCAAGGACTTCCTCCCAGCACAAGCTGTAGTGGCAGTAAATCTAAACTAGTGGACTTGTTGAAGTTGCGTGTTGGTTTAGGAAGGGTGTTTCAGAAGGCTTTGAATTCAATAGAACCAAAGCTTTTCCTGGTATGTTTTCTAGCCCAGTCTGTAATACACTTCCTTTTGACCCCTTCTAAAATTGGATTTTCTAACATTAGAACGCATTCAAAGTAGAAGAAAAATTGGGTTTTCAACGATAGGAAGAAAAAGGGAGATATCCTTGGGACATTGTCCGCAAGACATTGAGTTGCATTCAGAATAGCTGTAGAGTGGGTTGCTTAATTTATATTGTCACAATAGTATACTACTCTTTTTATTCTTTATTTACAGATAATTGGGGAAGAAGGAGGGAAGTTGAATATAAAGAGGAAGACAAAAGCAATACCAGTTTTAGAAAATCCAAAGAAGAGAAAAAATGATGTTACAACAATGCAGAACTCTGACTCTGAGTGTAACAGCTCTTATTCAGTAATGGAAAACTTGAATAATTCTTGCACACAGAACTTATCAGAACAAGAACATTCTAGTTTTCTTCAGTGTCCTCATAATGTCTCAGATCCTTGGGTTTGTAACAACTCTGAAGTGGACAGAGTTTTGAAGTCTACTTCGAATTGCCATGAAAATGAAACTGCTCTCAGTGAAAGTTCTTTCAAAAAGGATATGTTTCTTTTCAGCCCCCCAGACTTGGAAGAAACAATAAAAGATGAGAAAATAACAAGGCTTAAACTATTGCTGAGGGAACGAGAAGCAGCCTTAGAAGCACTTCGAAAAAAAATGCATCAATGTTAAAAAAGCTAGTTTGCAAATTGCTAAAATGTTACCTGTTGCTGTTCATTTAACATATAATAAATCTAATTTTCCTAATGTTTACCTGGCATTAATAAGTACAAGTATGAATGAATGGACTCCAGTTCCAAGACAAGAAGTATGCAAATCTAGAATCTTATTGACAAGAATATAACTTGCTCAGAAATTTATTTAATTCATTATATTTTTTACAGTAAATACAATTTATATTCATGCTGATCATGATCAGTCTCCAGACAGTGGTTTCACAAATGAAGTGTAGATAGAATTCTTCAGTTGCAAATGTCTCTAAAGCATATAACTAGCTTAATACTGACAGAACTGTATTAGCTTAGATTTTATTTAGAACATTCAGTGACTAATATTGAATATTGTTATTTAAGTGAGTAAATTTGTTCCAAAACTCAAAATAACATTTTTGAGTCACTAACAATAACAGCAGTAGCACTTACATTTATATACTGCTTCACAGTCCTCTCTAAGCAGTTTATAGAGCCAGCATATTGGCCTCAACAATCTGGGTCCTCATTTTACTGACTTTGGAAAGATGGAAGGCTGAATTAACCTTGACCCTGGTCAGATTTGAATTGCCAAATTGCTGTCAGCCAGCAGTCAACAGAAGTAGCCTGCAGTACTGCATTCTAAGTTCTAACCACTGCGCTACAGTTCATTTATCCCAAAGGTGCTTTTTTCAAGAGGCAACTGAACTTTCTGGGTTTTTTTCTTCTTCGAAGATGTTTCACTTCTCCAAGAAGCTTCTTCAGCTCTGACTTGATGGTAAAAATGGAAGCATAGACCCATAGCTCATTTAGTTTCTCAAGAGCTTAAATTTAGATCCAGACTTAAACAAATAATATATTGAAAAGAATTAGAACAATGAACTGTACTGCAAAGTACAGTAATTTGCAGTGTGCTACTTATACGCTTTTCCAAGATATTCCAGCCATTGTCTGCTTTCCTATGGTACTTATTTTTGATGCTATGGTGACTCTCTAAACAGCTTAGAGAGGACTGTGAAGCGGTATGTAAATGTAAGTGCTATTGCTGTTGATCTTTAGTGACTCCTCCATCTCTTAAATAATTATGTCAGTATTGTGGCCCCAGAGAAGCTCAGAAGTAATCAGCTTGTTTGGGATTTGTTTTAGCTTCATAAAAATTGATTTGGTAGAATGAATTTGCTATTAAAATAATAGCAAAATAAGACATCCCCTGATAATAAGCCCAATCGGGCTTTTGAGTGCATGCGCTAAAATAAGTCTCCCCCCGAAAATAAGCCCTCCCCGAAAATAAACGCAGAGCTGGAAATCAGGTAAGATGGCAAGAGGAGCCCCATCATGCTTGACGCGCCCCAAAATAATAAGACCCCCAAACGCTTTTCTGTGAATGTAATTCATGAATTCTTTTCAGAAAATCAGTGTTTCTCCTTTTCTATAATACATGAACAGGGAAATCTCACTGGCTTATTCTTTAACAGTATTACTCATTTGATTGGAATGTAAGCCATGCTGATTTACTAACCCTAACTCAAGTTTTTTTGTTGGTTTCTGTATGTTAATGGAGCTGTGTGTAGTTGGTACCTACCTGGACCTTTTTGAGATACAGTGCTAAGGGATAGGGTTGTCCTATCTTCAGTTGTGTTGGATCCTAACTTGACCAACTAGACTGTGTGTAATGGAGCCTTGAGCTTCTGGTTCTGTGAAAATGGTCTTGTGTTTTCTTTGCCCCTCCCATTCACCATAGCTTTTAATAGGGGATTTTGCCAGGAGGAGATTCATCAGGTGGAGACACCATAGCTTTAGAAATTAAGCACTGCTGGGGATTGTGGAGGACCTTGGCAGAAGTCAAGATAGTGTTTCACTAACTGGCAAAGGCCATCTTGTGTGGCAATGACAATAGATTCAGTTTCACATTTATAATGCTGGGGCTTTTGGTATCTAAGTTGCTGACTGGCCCTATTGACTGGTAGTGGGAACTGCTGCAGATATTGTACATATTTTGCTGCTTCCTGGCCAAGATGCTTTCTGTAATTCCAGGGCCCACGGTGGTTGGACACCAACAGTGGCAATTTGATCTGGAATTGGGGGATCTTTCATTGTCCCCCTTGTCGTGGTCAGGTCATGCCTGATAGCCATGGGATTTTCTGGTGTAATTAATCACTGCAGGAAGATAGGGCCTATTATATTGGAACGTAAAGCCATCAGGTGAGATCATCTGTCACCATGATATGCTGATGGTATCCAATTATATTTCATATATCGTATTTTTTGGACTATAAGACACACCAGAGTATAAGATGACCAAGAGGTAAGCAAGAAAAAATCTTTGCCCTCCCCAGCCCCCAGGAGCACTCTGCAGGCCTCCCAAACGCTCTGCGCGTCCCATTTTTCGCAAAAATGGGGCACGCAGAGGGTTTGGGAAGCCTGCATAGTAGTGCTGGGGGCTGGGGAGGGCAAAAACACGACACGGGGGGGTTGGGAGGCCAAAAACGGGCCCGTTTTTCACACATTTTCGCAAAAACAGCATTTTTGCCCTCCCCAGCCCACAGGAGCACTCTGCAGACCTCCCAAAGCCTCTGCGTGCCGTTTTTGCAAAAAACGGAGAAAAAGTTTCTATAAACTTTTGTCAGCAAACTTTAATCTGCAAAAAATTTTATTTTATAAATTATCATTTTTTATATTACATAGTACAATATTTTGTGAGGTTCTTAAAAACTTTCTATAAACAATTGGCAAAAGTCAGTAAAAATCATTAATAGTAGTATTTTCATATAAAATGACATTCTTATATATTGCATTGAATGTTATATAAGCATATGTACAGTTCTGTGCAAAAGTTTTTGGCAGTTGTGCAAAAATGCTGTAAATTAAGAATGGCTTTCAGAAATGGATTATTAATAGTTTATTTTTTTATCAATTAACAAAATGGAAAGTAAATGAATAGGATTCTAAATCATTGGGGTGATCACCCTTTGCCTTCAAAACAGCATCAATTCTTCTTGGTACATACAGTTTCTGAAGGAATTTGGCAAGGTTCCTTCAAGTTGTTCCAAACATGTTGGAGAACCACAGAACTTCTGTGGATATATGCTGCCTCAAATCCTTTTGTCCCTTCACATAATCCCAAACAGACTTGATGTTGAGATCAGGGCTCAATGAGGGCCAAACTATCACTTCCAGGACTTGTTGTTTATACTGATGATAATTCTTAATGACTTTGGCTGTATGTTTAGGGTCATTGTCCTGCTAAAGAATTTGTGGCTAATCACAAACCTCTCTGATAGCATGGTATGATAGGTAAGTATCAGCAATGTTGAGAAATACAATGTTGTATTTCTCAACATTGAGGACACCATTGATCCTGACCAAATCTTGAATTCCATTTGAAGAAATGCAGCCCAAACATGTACGGAATCTCCACCATGCTTCACTGTTGCCTGCAGACGCATTATGGTATGCTCTCCAGGCCTTTGGTGAACAAACTATCTCCTGTTACAGCCAAATGTCATATTTTGATTCATCACTCCAGAGCACCTGCTGCCATTTTTCTACACCCCAGTTCCGATATTTTTGTGCATAGTTGAGTCACTTGGCCTTGTTTCCATATCAAAGTATTGTTTTTTGGGCACAAAAAGCACTTCTGGCCAGACTTCTCCAGACAATAGATCGATGTACCTGGGCCCCACTGATTTCTGCCAGTTCTGAGCTGATGACACTGCTAGACATCTTCCAATTTCAAAGGGAAGTGAGCATGATGTGTCTGTCATTTGCTTAATTAAGTTTCCTTGGCCAACCACTGCATCTTCAGTTTTGCCCAATTCTTTGTGCTTCTTCAGAAGAGCCTGAACAGCACATCTTGAAACTCCAGACTGCTTTGCAATCTTTGCCTGGGAAAGACCTTGCTGATGCAGTATAATTTAGCTTTTGTCTTGTTCCTGTTCTCGGTTTTGCCATAGTGTATGACTTGTGACATGAAACTGTCTTCCACAACCTCACCTTAGTCGCAGAGTTTGGCTGTATCTCACCCAGTTTTAAGCTGTTTCTATTTCAATTAATGACTGTGTTTCAACCTGCATATGACACTGATGTTCATTAGCCCCTGGTTGGTATAAATTGGTTAATCACATACCTGATTCTAATCCTACAAAATCCCTGACTTGTGCAAGTGTAAGAATTGATGCTGTTTTGAAGGCAAAAGGTGGTCACCCTAAATATTGATTTAATTTGGATTTCTCTTTTGTCAATTTATTTTCCATTTTCTTAATTGATAAAAAATAAACTATTAACACTTATATTTCTAAAAGCATTCTTAATGTACCGCATTTTTGCACAACTGCCTAAAACCTTCGCACAGGACTGTACTTATATCCATATATATGGGCTGATGCCAGTGGAACTAATAAGACATCATGATTTTTGCATATTAAAAAAATGGAAGTGCTATATGTGAACCAAAGCTTTTTTTCCAAGATAAGTTCTAATTTATGTCATTTTCTCCGTTTTCTTCTCATATGCTTCCTGTGGTTGGTATTCCTTGCTCATCTTGTAGAAGCTGCTCTTGAGTGTGATAAAGATTAGGGCCAAATAGTCTTGTTTCCATATGCAATGAGATTTTCTACAATAAATGGTGGAAATGAATGAAATTTATTACTAAATTTGGTTCTGTTATGATAAAACAACAACTTGATTCTACTTTATAAAAAATAATTAAGGAATCTCATGTATAACATTACTGTCTTAATAATTTTATCAACATTCAAAAATTGCACAAAGTCATCTCAAATCATTCCATCTGAGACTTTGTTCTCTTCCTTGTCTACCCCTTAAAGAGAGTCCCTGAAGTCCCTGAAAGTCACTACTTCTAAATGCTGAATGGGACTGTTTCCAGAGTTTTGCCTGGACTCCTTCCTTTCCCAACAAGTAGAAGGTCTTCCTGGCTCCCCGTGAGATGTTGCTCTCAGGTGCTCACTGTGTTCTTGGAGCCCTTTCTTTTGAAAGCTGTATGATGCCAGTGAGTTGGGCTTCAGAGAATCAGAATGTTTCTAGGCCCAACCATTGATGTCACTGGCCTTGGAAGGACCTCAGGTAAAAATGAGTTTCAAGATTCCAATTCTAAACAGATATGTTCAAATCCACCACAGACTTGAACATGTACAGCACTAATATTAGTAATGGAGAGAGAAGGGGAGAAATATTTTGCAGCACACTACCTTTAATTTTTTTTCTTGTTACTGAGGTAAACTACATATGTTTGTATTTCTTAGGCTTATAGGCTGCTTCAACTGTACCCAATTTTAAGCAATGTATGCTTCATCTCCCATGATTAAAACAATACAAATTCCAAAAGGCCTGAGCCATCTATTCACAGGTGAAATGCTGGTTTATTGGAGGAAGTGGCAACCAAGAAAGATCCATTTAAGACCTCTGATAGTAATGCTCTGAATAGAGACCCAAAGGGAACCCTCCCTCCCTGATCTTATTAAAAGTGCATTTAACAGGCAACTGTAATCGAAGTTTGACCCTTGAGTCCATCAGAAACAAGATCTCATACACAGTAATCAAAGGAATAATATCTCTGGTTACCTGCATGGCTTTCTGTAACACAGCAGCCACTTTCCCTCCCCTGCCCTGGGCTTTCAGCTGATGCAAAAACCAAAATTCAAATCAGAAATGTGAGGGTCACACTTCTGAAAGTCTCTCCCTTCACCCAATTCTCAGTAACATGCCAGGTTTGTCCTCTCTACAATTAAATCATGGGTTAGGAGACATTTACTATGAACAAGCTAATATATTACTCTTCAATTCTAATTCAAAAATAAGAAAATGCATTGCTAACAACTGAGCAATTTGCTCTATCTTTTATAGATGCAATTATTCTGAAAAATATGCTTCAGGATCAGTTTCTGAAAATAAAATATTCATATATCTCTATTTAGCTTTAAGCTCAGAAAATCAAGAAATAAAACAGGAAATATTTTGAATAATCACCTATTTTACTTATAATATCAAAGGCTAATTTCTGTTCCAGAATTCATAATAAATTTTAATAAAGTATTTTCTTTATGTCCTGTAAGTATGGAAAATTGTCTTGATGCTTTCTAAAAGGTAATGGTAAAGGTTCCCCTCACACATATGTGCTAGTTGTTCCCAACTCTAGGGGGTGGTGCTCATCTCCGTTTCAAAGCCGAAGAGCAGTGCTGTCCAAAGATGTCTCCGTGGTCATGGGGCCGGCATGACTAAACACCAAAGGCGCATGGAAAGCTGTTACCTTTCTACCAAAGGTAGTCCCTATTTTTCTACTAGCATTTTTTACATGCTTTTGAACTGCTAGGTTGGCAGAAGCTGGGACAAGTAACAGGAGTTCGCCCCATTACGCGGCACTAGGGATTCGAACCGCTGAACTGCCACCCTTTCGATCGACAAGCTCAGCGTCTTAGCCACTGAGCCACTGCGGTAGAAACTTGATGGTTTCTATTCCAACTCAATTTCAGATAGATTTAACTTCAAACTTTCCAAATCTAAGATATTTAATAAAACAGAAACAAAACATCTGTCTCTATGACCCAACTCCTATTTGTGTTTCTCATACAATGAGTGAACAATACAATGTTCACTCCAAAATGGCAAATCCCTCAGATATAATTTGGTTCCAACTACTTTCTCTGATTGCTAAATCCAAAGCCATCTGTAGCCACTGTCTCCAGATTAAGAACACTTCCTGTCTACCAAAGGTTTGTTCACCCTTGCAGTAGAGAAACTTACCTGGAAGTCACGGATGAAAGTCAGGAAAAAACTGACAAAAGTGAAAGCCAAAGACCATTCAGAGATTGTGGTAATGATATGAAAGGTATATCCCTGTGGAAGATATTTTTAAAAAATGTATTAGTTTCCTGCGGCTGCACATAACCTGCCGCTTGTGGCCAGGATTCTGGAGAACTGCCGCCCCCAACTCACCCACCACTGAGAACAGGCAGCGCTGCCCCTGCTACTTTCCTGGGGTTGCGGAGTGATTCTCATCTTGCCACTTGCAGTCAGGATTCTGGAGGAGAACCGCTCCCCGCTCACCAGCTATTGAGAACAAGGAGTGCTGCTGCTGCTGTTCTGGGGCACCCAAGCTGGCCAGGCGCTCCGGACCACAGATGCGTGTCATCGTGGGCTGGAGGGCCTGGGCCGCGCAAGAAGCCCACTTGGGTGGGGAGGGAGGGAAGCCCTGGCCCATCCATCCTGCCTCTCTCTAGTAACCAACCGCCGGGATCCTGTCTCCGCATCTTTGGGCACAGGAGCTGTTCTTCGCGTGTGCATGCACGCGACTAGGTGGCCAGCACGCATGCACACGTCGGAAACCATCTTCCTGGCACGCGCATGCTCACTGCGTGACTGCTCTTTCAGTTTTTGGCGCTCCCGCGTGCATGAAGACCAACTGGCTGGCACACCGGAACCCAGAAAAGCAATGGGCAATGGCTCCGTGTGCCCAGAGAGATGGCTCTGCATGCCATTTCAGCACGCGTGCCATAGGTTCGCCATCATGGCTCTAGAGATTATGAGAGCTGAAATTTGGAAAGGCTTTAACAATACCAAAATATAACCAAAAAAAAGAGAGACAGAGTAAGACAAATAATAATTCTCAATGGAAGTTATTAATGGCTATTAAACATGGCTTGTGTGTCTACACATACACACAAATACACAAACACACATCTTCTCCATGTTTACAGGCATTAGTATAATAAAAGACCTTTTGTTCATGTCCTGTCTTTGAACTTCTCAGTAACATCTAGGAATAAAATTTTGGCCTGATTCAGCAGAAAACCTAACTTTATTAAACTAGCTTTATTAAATATGAAAGAGGCTAGACCAGCTACTCTGGATCTCTTTTTAAATTGCAGTAATGAAGCCAACTGTAGACTTCTTATGTTTGTGTGTATTAGCAGAACTAAGTATGGTATTTTGGGGAAACAATATAAACACTACAATGCACTAAGAATATCTTGGAATGTCTTCTGCAATGCACTTGTCACATTTCATTTGTGTCTTCTGTTTTTTTAAAAAATATTTTATTATAACACAATATGACAAACACATAACATACAATATTTGAATATATCCTCTTTTTAACCAATGTTTCTTAGTGGTTTTCTTTTTAAGAAAAATCAAACTTACTTTCTCCTGGGGATTCCAATGCTGCCTCTGTAGGGAATCTATTCCGCTTAAGATGAGTAAAATGAATGAAGAAATAGCCACTTTAATCATTAAGGAATATCTTTGAAATACAGAGGAAATAACCTTACTCTCCCATCCATTCTTGTTTAATCCCACTTGTTTTTTTTTATTTAAAGGCTGTACACCCTTTTGAGAAGGGATGGTGTAATCTTTAGAGTTATGTCTAGTTTGCCCCATCCTTTTGAAATGTGCCAATAATGCAGCAAATGTCCCATCTTATGGTCAGTCAGTACCAAATACAATCATGGCATCCTCCAGAAAATTGTTAAGGATCAGGGGATTCACATAAACCCATGAGATTAAGAGGATACAATTGAGAAGAGAATCAACAGAAATCAGGGATTCTAAAAGCTCCGCTCTCCTCCAGCACACCAATGCAATGCCCACGGCTTGCGCGGGGCAGACCGTGGCGGCTGCAAGGCCAAGATGCTGCTCGTGTAATGGGGGAAAAAAAGGGTGTGGGGGTGGAATGCAGGCATCCCTTGCAAACCGGGAGAAAAGGTAAGTAGAACCCACCTCTGATATCTGCCTTTGTGTATGTGTGTGTGTATGGATGGATGGATGGATAGATGGATAGATAGATATAGATATAGATTTAGGTCTTTGGTTATTCGGGTTTTCTCCCGCATAAAATTGGAAGTGTCTTGGCGACGTTTCGATGAAGTCTCAAATATCGCTATCTGCAAACCACTATAAAAACCTAGAGATCTAGCATTATTGGAAGTTCATTATTTCTAATTAAGAGCAAAATTGTAATGGTATACAGATATAGATATATAGATATATAAAATATATTTATTGTTTTTGTTGCATTGTCTAGCTACCTCTCTGGAAAACAAAAAATAAAGCTTCTAAAGTTTATATATTTTATAATCTTTTCCAGCACTGTTATAACAAGCAGTCATGTTAGCCACCTGAAGATAAAGTGTGTTTCATTTAAAATAGACTTTTAAGAAATACTCATTCATCACTTGTACTGTTTTACCACAAAGGATACTACTCATTATGCTTACTGCGCACCATAGCAGGATTGTAAATCTGATCCAAAATATATCCTTCCCATGAATCTGTGGTTGCATCTTATAGGAAATAATTGTCTGAACCAGAATATATATGACTCCAATTCCAAATGTGAGGAAAGCTCCAAATGTATGTATGAAAAATACAGTAGTTTTCTACAGGAAAATAACATAATTCAATGGTTTTTAAAGAACATTGGAGTAATAGTTGAAAGGTTCAAAAAATATAACAAAACTGAATCTTTGAATAGACTCTCTCAACTTTGGCTGAATAATAAATATCGCTATCTGCAAACCACTATAAAAACCTAGAGATCTAGCATTATTGGAAGTTCATTATTTCTAATTAAGAGCAAAATTGTAATGGTATATATTCTAAAGACAGCGATTTTGCTCAAAGAAGGCAATTTTATTTAATGAGTCTTTTTGCCAAACTACAATACTCACCCAACTAAACGATTAATTTAAGAAAATATTTTCCCCTTTTTCTTTTGCCAGGTTACAATTTGGTGAAAAAAATAATTGGCTTTTTAAATCATAGACCAAAAGAAAGAACAACATTTGCAGGCTTTGCAGGCTTCTTTTGCATGTGCTAAAAGTGTTTATGATTCCAAGATAAAATCACTGGGTAAAATGGAATTCGTGTAGAAGAAAGGTTCTTTGCTCACTTTTCTGAAGTTTGCCAACAAACAAACCCCAACAACTAAATAACCAACTAGATTTCAGGAGGATACATAAATCAATAGAAGCTTTATAGGTCATCTAATAGCTATCTGGAGGCAACCATACACTGAATTTGATAATAAGAACCAGCTATCACGCATGAAGATGGCAATATCACAGTTGAGGATATCTTTATTACTGCAGGACTATAGCCATCACTGAAGACAGAATGAATTTTGTTCATACATCATTTTATACATAATCAGCCCATAAGCTGAAATGCAAATGGGGCATAAATCAAAGCAATGATCCCAAACTTACAATTAAGTCTACAACAGAATGAATGGAACAGAATAAAATGAGTCAAAATATTTCTGAATGGTTCAATGAGGGTCTAAAACTCCATAGAAATTCACCAGGGCTTAAAAGAAAGCAGTTTTACTGGAGAACCTGAAATATGACTGGGTTTAAATTATCATGGAGGAATGGACAAAGTTGCCTGGGCAGAAATATAAAAGACTCATAATAATGGTTATGATATATTGTTATAATAGATTCCAGAGTGGATGAAACCAATTACAGTACTGACTTGACAGAGGCAATTGCTTTTTCACAAATAAAATATGAAATATGAAATAAACAGACACTAAATGTTGTGCTTATCTGCTCACTTAGACTGTAAATATCAGTACGGACTAATATTCAGTGGCAAATTCTAAGCAAAAATTCAGAAGAAAAATCAAAGGGACCAATATTTTTCACAGAATTATAGGTACAAAAAGTATTTTCCTCTGCTGATGGTATGTATTTATTTGAAACTCTCTAAATCTAACCCTTCCTTTGCATTTTAGTTTATTATAATAGTAACTGAAAATGCTGAATCTATTCTATAACCAAAAGATTTATGATTGTAATCCCCCAGAGTGACCTTGGTGTAAGATTGATAGCCAATAAATTTTACAAATAAATTTTACAAATAAAGAAATAAAAAGTGTTGTTTATATTCTGTTTTCCTTTAGTGAGATCAGGATGATTATGTGCCATTTCCAAGTAGTTCATCAAGCAAGAACACTTAACTTCTAACAGCTTTCTACATTATGTGTTTACAAACGTGTCTCACAATGACTAATCCTAAGAGATATATTGTGACTAACCAAAGACCAAGCTTCAACGATATGAACTCTTCTTTCTCCAAACTTAACATTATAATTGTCAACTGTCTTTGGCTTGAAAGGAATACTTTGCAGCAAGTATTTTTAATTTTAAGGCCAAAATGTGAGATCTCAACAGCAAGAATTCCTGCTATCACAATAAGAAATGCCAGATTCTAACATCACATTCAAAACTGCACCTACTTCTGAATAAAGTAAAGGTAAAGGTTCCCCTCGCACATATCTGCTAGCCGTTTCCAACTCTAGGGGGTGGTGCTCATCTCCGTTTCAAAACTGAAGAGCCAGCACTGTCCAAAGACTTCTTTGTGGTCATGTGGCCATCACGACTAAATGCCAAAGGCGCACGGAACGCTGTTACCTTCCCACCAAAAGTGGTCCAGATTTTTCTACTTGCATTTTTTACATGCTTTCAAACTGCTAGGTTGGCAGAAGCTGGGACAAGTAACAGGAGCTCACCCCATTACACGGCACTAGGGATTCGAACCGCTGACCTTTTGATCAACAATCTCAGCGTTTTACCCACTGAGCCACTGCTCAGTGAATAAATAGTCATTAATAATTCATTTGTTCTTCATGAAGTATTGTGATGAAGGAATTAAGAATAGAACATTAAGAATAAAGAGGCTGAGATTTAAATTCATATTTGGCCACAAAACCTAATAAATTACCTTGGCCTGTTGCTATTTCTCTGTTTAACGTATTCCATTGGACTCTATAGAATAACGCTTAAAGGAAAGGAGTACAAATGTAATAAATATACTTACAAAGTATTTTTAAAAATACTTTTTGTGTTTCAAACCTAATTAATTTATGAGGAATAAGAGATTTGGAATTAACTTTGATATTTAGCATCAACAATCTGTTTACTTTATGGAAAGAAGGGCACCTCCTCGACAAGAAAAAATACTTTAGATAATTTTGATAAGAAACATAATTAATGTCTTGAAAACAAAATCAATTATTTTCCATAAAATAAGTATCTTGACAGCTTTTAACAACTTACAATTTAGTTACATTTAGTTACAGTCATAGTATTTATTCAATGGGAAAAGGTTTTAAATTTGCAGTAATTTATCTACACTCTTCTTAATCACTGTGAGATTTTTTTTTTATTCTTCTCATTATTTTCATTCTACAGTGACATCTAGCGTTCATGACACAAACTATATTTGATCTATTTAAACTATATTTGCTTGGAAAAATTATATAGACTAAATAAGCAATAAAGAACATTACCAGCAAATGCTCCTGACCACACTGTTTTAAGAGAAATGTTAAAAAAAAATGTGGATGTTTATTCCAGCAATGCCAAATACTATATTGTATTTGTTACATTTTCTCAAAGTATAGCTTACTAGTTGTCAGGACTGATTTATTCTGAGATTTATTTCTGAGATTTATTTGTACTGAAATAGATCCTTTTTATTTAACTTAATTCTATTAATAATGTAGTATTTTGCTTGCAAATATATTCATTTTAAAAATATTATCTGGCCTAAATAAAATAAAACCATTCCAAATAGCAGTTTGTCCTGGAAACTTAAAAGTAACTTACATTTATTTGATTTATATCTTGTTGCTTATGGTAAATAAAATTAAGAAATAGCTATAGAAATATCCTCAGTATCCAACTACCTTGTAAAAGCCAATCAATACCAATTAAAGGTGCTTCCAAGTAGACATATACTATTCAAAATATATTGTGCATCTTAATTTTAAACTATTTTAACTGATGTTGTCTTATGTTTTTAATAGGCTGTACACCGCCCTGAGTCCTTCGGGAGAAGGGCGGTATAGAAATAAAATTATTCTTATTCTTATTCTTGTGCCGTCTCTTTTGGAAGCATGGAAGAATTGGTGGGAAAAAATGATGTTCCCAATAGTATAACACATACCTTTCTTATCAAGTTTCATTTAGGCATATCCTTAGAATAGGCTATTACAGTCTTATGATGAAGATATGTACTTTTGTAATTCAGTCATCACAGACAAAACACAAACCTGGAAGTTTGCAATGATGCAAATCCCAAAACAGCTAACCATTCCTATCACTAAGCCAGCCTTATTGAGTCTGAGCATCTTGGGTTCTTCAGGGTTCAAAGCACTGACTTGTTTGTACCGAACATATATGGTGGCGATACCTGTGAATGAACAATTGAAGTAGAGTAAGAATAGAGAAGCATGATATCAAATGCAATGAAGACTAAGTAACAATTATAGCCACATGAAAATTGTGGTCTTTTATGCAAGGCATAACAAAAGAATTGTAGAAGTAAATTAACTATCTGAGGACTCCTTTCATGCTAGGTATAAGGGGTTTGGAGAAACCTGCCAACCATGATTTTTAATCCAGCCATCCAATAACTCCAGTTAAGTAACTATAGCTTACATTCTCTGAATGTAAAGTGGAGAGTGATATGTTATTTAGCTATTCCTGCAGTAGCTGTGCTCCCCTACTCTGCCCAGGTGTTGTTGGAATAGATTTTCAGACTATTTCATTAGAGTAGATGCAACTCTGTATAACTGTTTCAATCTTTAATGTCTATAAAATGTCTGTAGTGTTTTTGTCTCAATTGCACATGCCAACTGCATTGCCCCAAACATCTTTCAGTGAATGTTCTTTTCCTTTAGTTAAGATTTATCTGTAGTTAAGATTTATCTTACTCTGTGGTCTCATTAAAGCCCACATCTAAGCAATCTCAGAAGCTCAGTATTATTTTTACTGTACTTACCCAAGAAGGAAACAAAGCATAACATTATTCCAAACAAGCATCTTTCTGGAGGTGTTGTTCCTAAGTCACTGAAAGATAAGCAACTTATGATACTAAGCATCCTGCAATGCAATTGGAATGACAAAATCTATGAAATACACAATTAACACCCATTATTAATGTTGACACTAATAATAAGTGATGTAGCATGAGTAAAGATAAAGATTTCTTTAATAACTATATTGCTATTATACATAGTTATATTATACATATAACTGCATAGTAACATAGATAGTGGTTTGCCAATACCTCTCTCCATGATGTATTTTTAAATCCCATATGAAGCTTACAGACCTGGGACTTCCTGGAGATTTTTCATTCAACTACTCCTACATCTGAGCCTGCTAAATATTTTAGAATCAGCTAAGGTCAGCAATATATCAAATTATTTTTCTGTCCTTTCAAAAAATATGTGTAATGATATGTGGGACTGACCTTAGAAGACCGGGGGTGCTTCCCAGGAAATTATCAGATAAGAACGGGTGTAGCACACAGGTGCATAATGAGCAGAGAAAGAAACTCAGAAAAGAACTTCCCTAACTTGTCAGGCAGTAAAATAGATGTAGTCAAACTGTATTGAAATAGTTTATCATACAGTAAACGGAGCATAATTATACTTACCAAAGCATATACATTTAAAAACAGGAAATACGTATTTGTAAATAATGGCTAATATTTACATAGCATAAGTAGTTACGCTTGTTTTACATAAGTCAGTTCAGGGTGACTTAAGACTGTTAAGACAAATCTGAGTCTTAATATTTCTTCTCAGTTTCATTTAAGATCAGAAGCCAAGGATGCCATTGAAGCCCCTAAGTAGTAATTGATGTCAAACATCGATAGTATCAATAATAATGAATTTATACTTTAATAAATCAAATAACAGCTCAAGGAACTGCAGTCACTGCTATTTTGAAGATAAAAGAATTGCAGAGATATACTATTTCCAGCTTCAATTATACAATACTTACAAAATATCATCTATAACCCAGGCCTAGGCTATTGCTTCCTATTAATATATAAGAGGTCAAATATCTTAATAGATACTGTAGTCTTGCAATTCATAAGCAAATACCAATTTTTGAAGAGCAATATATCAAATTGGTTTAGAACCAAGGCTTGCTTTAAAACAGAAGCAGCAGCTTGAACTAGGAGGAAGAGAAAGAAAATACTGTACCTTGTTTTAACATTGTACAATTGTATGTGCAAATCCTCAAATCTCTTTATTCTCTAATAATAAAGTACAATGAGCTTCAGCTGACTTGCTTTAGAACTAAAAATTGGTCTACTAAAGATGTAAAGAGTTTCAGATTACATCTTGGCCTCCATGATTCAAAGCAACTACGCCTATATTATAAGGGACCAGCAAAAGAGAATACTTAGTTCTGCAGTCAAAATCTACACCAAATGTCTGTCCTTCACATCTCAAAATAGTAAAAATTATTTTCATAGTTGCCGCATTGGGAATGAGCTGTCTGAAGTACTACTAATTAGCTAGAGCAGGCATGTCCAACCTACTGTCCATGGGTCACATGCGTCCCTGAACATTTAGTAACATGGCCCACAAGATATAATGAAAATATTTTTAAAAATAAAGTAAGTTTGTTATTTACATATATTTATATATATATTTTATATGTGGTTCAGGCAAGCCAAAAGGTTGGACACTCATGAGCTAGAGGCTTTAAGAATATGGAAAATATAAAAGATTTAAATATAAGAATTTAAATTTACAGCAAAATTGGATGTGGTGGAGAGAGAAGGAAAAGAACAAGTTTTTATACAGTATTTCCAGAAGTAAATGAAAGTTCAGATATACATCCATCATAGAATTGTAATATACACCAAAGGAACCAAGATGATAAAACTTGACATTATTTGAAATTTAATTCATTGGGCCTATGAACACCTTGAGAATAATCCAATGAGCATCTTTAGAGATAGTTCTTGATTTATGACCATAATGCAGACCGCCCATTCCAGCTGTAGTTTGTGATAGTCATAAAACGGGTTAAGCTTTTTTTTTTTACAGAAGTCATTAAACAAATCCACAGTCATTAAGCAAACACCACAATCATTAAGTGAACCCATTGTTTGCTACCAAATGTTTTTGACAAAATTGGAAGTAAATGCCAATTTTCAGTAAAATGTTGTAAATAATGGTCACATGAACACGGGATGCTGCAAATGGCCATAAATGTGGACCAAGTGCCTGAAATGCTGTCATGAGACTGTGAGGGAGGTGACTCATAAGTACCTTTGGTGGGGTCCATTGTAACTTCAACTCTGATCGTTAAGTTCAGAATTACTTGAATTGTGAAGTTCCACAATGAATGGAAACATACAAAACCACCAATGTGTTCCTGTACTTTCTTCATTCCAATTCAGTTCAAGGTGCTTTGAAAGGAATCTCCAAAATTCAAAAAACAGTTCTTTTCAAAGTAATCCACAATGTCTTTTAATGGCTTTACAAAGAAAGAAGAAACACAATGACTAATAAACTTTTAACTAACTGGCACAGCAACAAAAGGTTTGGCGCAGGAACGGAAGTGGAGAAGCTGATGGATTTTACTGGAAACAGACTTTACAATAGAATTAAAAAGGATATGTAGAGTTTTAAGCATGGAAGTATTGACCTTGAATTAAAATGCTTATGGACAGATAAGGAAATGAAGAAGCAAAATAGATAAATTAGATAGCAATGTTTGAATGCTTAATTGTTTAAATGTTTCAAAGTTTAAGTGAGCTTTACATAAAAACAAGAAGTGCTTATGGTAAAATAAAGATAGAAAGATAGATAATAGAACTGGGAAGTTAAGGTGACTAAATTGATATTTTCATAAAAGCATAATTTGATGTAACATGTTTTAGTTTTAATTTGATAACAAAGTGGTGGATGATAATTATGATCAATTGTTAATGATTATAGATGATATACTAAGGTACACAGATGGAAGTCATAATTGTGATTGAATTTAACACATGTTGGAAATGATTAATATTAAGAAATAGATGGGGACACACCCTGGAAGAGTATAGTTGGAAACAGTGGATTAATAGACAATATATTGAAAAAGAAATTTTTAAAATAAGTTAGCAGAATAGTAGTTGGGAGTTTTGGAGGAGAATATGCTGAGAACTCAGCCAAAATAATGTAATGCTGGAAATCAGCCAAATAATAGGTGGAGTTATGGAGGAGAATGCTGTTAATCAGCCAAAATAAAGCATGCTGGAAATCAGCCAAAACAATGGAAAATTCTGGTAATCAGCCAAATAATAGTTGGAGTTATGGAGGAGAATATTTTATTTATTTATTTATTTATTTTATTAGGCTTATATGCTGCCCTATCTCCAACGGACTCAGGGCAGCTCACAACAATAAAAACGATAATAATCAATTATACAAAGTTAAAATGCCTAATTAGATCAGATACAATTAAAAACCCATAAAAACCGCATCAGTCCAGGCCGGGGGACTCGAATAACCAAGTTTTTAATTCGCGGCGAAAGGTGCAAAGGTCAGGGGCCAGCCAAAGCCCCATGGGGAGTTGATTCCAGAGGGTGGGTGCGCCCACAGAGAAGGCTCTACCCCTGGGGGCCGCCAGCTGACATTGTCTCGCCGACAGTACCCTATGGGCGCGAACTGGGTGATGGGATGTTGTTGCTGGTTGCAGGTGGTCCGTGAAATATCCTGGGCCTAAGCCATGTAGGGCTTTATAGGTCATCACCAGCACCTTGAATCTCACCTGGAGGGCAACCGGCAATCAATTATTTATTTATTTATTTATTTTATTATTTATTTATTATATATCTATACCGTCTTTCTCCCGTAGGACTCAAGGCGGTGTACAGTCAAGAAAAATATAGATACACAAACATCATAAAATTATAAATAAATAAATCATAAATCAATGCAGGTCGCGCAGGAGGGGTGTTACTTGGGAGTATTGAGATTCTCCCATCATAACCCGCGCGGCTGCATTTTGCACCAGCTGAAGCCTCCAAGTGGTCCTCAAGGGCAGCCCCATGTAGAGAGGGTTACAGTAGTCAATACGGGAGGTGACTGTGTTACAGTAGTCAATACGGGAGTAACTGTGCGTAGGGCATCTCAGTCCAAAAGTAGGGGCACAACGGGCACAGACGAATCTGGGCATATGCCCCCCTGGTCATGGTCTTTATATGGTCTTCTAAACTCAACCGTGAGTCCAGGAGGACACCCAAGTTGTGTGCCATGTCTACAGGGGGTAAAACTTCACCCCCTATAGCCAGCGATGGAATCTCTCCTATGGACCGAGATTTATTTATTTATTTATTTATTTATTTTATTAGATTTCTATACCGCCCTTCTCCCGAAGGACTCAGGGCGGTGAACAACCAAAAGATAAAACACAGAAATACAAAATTTAAAATAGATTAAAACAGATTAAACAATTTGGCTCAATTTTAAAAATATCCCATAATTAAACAAATTAAAATTGGTGTTTAAAATTTAAATTTAAAAATTTTAAAAGGGAGAAGATTTAGGCCAGGCCAGCTTGATGAAATAAAAACATTTTAAGCGCGCGGCGGAAGGTGCGCAGATCTGGGATCCTCCGTATCTCCGGGGGGAGCTCGTTCCAGATCGTAGGTGCCCCCACAGAGAAGGCTCTCCCCCTAGGGATCGCCAGTCAACATTGTTTGGCCGACGGCACCCGGAGGAGCCCCTCTCTATGGGAGCGTACCCATAGCCACTCGATCTTGGCAGGGTTGAGTCGAAGTCTGTTCCTTCCCATCAAGACCTGTACCGCTTCCAGGCACCGGGCCATCACGTCGAGGGCATTACTGGGTTGGTTCGGGGTGGATATAAAGAGCTGAGTATCATCAGCATATTGGTGGTACCTCACCCCGAAACCACGGATGATCTCTCCCAGCGGTTTCATATAGACGTTGAACAGGAGGGGCAAGAGAACCGACCCCTGGGGCACTTCACAAGTGAGGGGCCTCAAGGTTGATCTCTGCCCCCCTGCCAACACTGCTTGCGTTCGACCCAAGAGGTAGGAGGAGAAACACCGTAAAACGGTGCCTCCCACTCCCAACCCCTCGAGGCGACGCAAGATACCGTGGTCGACAGTATCAAAAGCCGCCAAAAGATCTAATAGGACCAGAACAGAGGAATAACCTCTGTCCCGAGCCTTCCAGAGATCATCCACCAGCGCGACCAATGCCGTCTCTGTGCTGTACCCGGGCCTGAAACACGATTGGTACAGGTCAAGGTAATTCGCTTCATCCAGGGTCAGCGGGACCTGACATGCCACTACACTCTCAATAACCTTCGCTAGAAAGCGGAGGTTGGAGACAGGACGAAAATGACTCAAAACAGCTGGATCCAAGGTCAGTTTCTTGAGGAGGGGCCTCACCACCACCTCCTTCAAGGCGGTCAGAAACTTCCCTCCCTCAAGAAAGCCGTTATCACCGCCTGGATCCAACCGCATGTCCCCTCCCAAGCTGAATAAACCAGCCAGGAGGGGCACGGGTCCAGCACACAAGTGGCCACACTCAGCTTCCCCATGATCCTGTCCACTTCCTCTGGGGTAACAGAATCAAACTCTTCCCAAAGCACAGGACCTGCTGCCTCTTCACCGTCTGACTCTGTCCAGTCAGAGTCCAAGCTGTCCCGAATCTGAGCGACCTTGTCCAACAGGTGCTGGCTAAATTCCTTGGCTCGCCCCCGCAAAGGATCTTCCCTCACCCTCTGAGTCAGGAGGGAGCGGGACATCCTGAACAGGGTATCTGGGCGATTCTCTGTGGACGCGATGACATTGGCGAAGTAGCGACGCTTTGCCGTCACCAACTCCACCAAGTAGGCCCGTGTGGCTGACCTTAACTGGGACCGGTCAGATTTGGAACGACTGGCTCTCCAACGGCTCTCTAGGCCTTGCCTATGTCGCTTCATCCTCCGGAGCTCAAGGCGCCAACCGGGATCTGCGACTTGTCAGAGGCCACAAAGGGACGATCCGGTCAAGAGCCCCGGCAGCAGCCTCATCCCAGGCATCCACCAGGGTCGTGGCCGGGGCGTGGGAGAGAGAGGTATCATCCCAAGCTCCGTCTGGATCCTCTCCGGGTCCATCAGGCACCTGGAGCGGAACCAGATGGTCGGCTCCGCCTCCCAGCGAGGAGGAGCGGCGTACTGGAAACTCAGCCGAAGGAGATAGTGGTCAGTCCATGACAGGGGATAAATGGAAGACAATCCCACACTGAGCCCCACTCGCCACTGCTCCGAGACAAAAACAAGATCGGGCATGTGGCCCTCCTCATGTATCGGGCCCTGAATAATCTGAGTCAGGTCCACAGCTACCATGGAAGCCATGAACTCCCGAGCCACCCCCGACGCCCCACCCAGGGACGGCTGATTGAAGTCCCCTAGAACAATGAGTCTGGGAAACTCCACCACCAGCCCTGATAGGGCGTCGAGTAGCCCGGGCAGGGCTGTTGATACGCAGCTGGGAGACAGGTACACAATCAACAAGCCCAACTGCCCACATGGGCCCCACTTCATGAGGAGAGCCTCACACCCGTCTATCTTAGAAGCAGTAACCTCCCGCGGACTAATGGTCTCCCTAATAACAACCGCCACCCCCACCCACCCTGGGCCCTTGGCTGATGCAGCACCTGGAAGCCCGGTGGGCAAAGTTCAGTCAGAGGGGCACCCCCCCACCGAGCCCAACCAGGTTTCCGTAATACAAGCCAGGTCTGTGTTTTCCTCCTCAATCAAATCACGAATGAGGGAATATGCTGAAAACTCAGCCAAAATATGTTATGCTGGAAATCAGCCAAACAATAGGTGGAGTGATGGAGGAAAATGAGGAGAATACATTGAAGAATAATTATTAATAAGGGGTGAAAAAGAAAATGTTGGGCGATAATTAAAATGAAATGGAAAATTTTGAGATGTCTGTGTAAAAGTTTAAGATCAAGATAGGATGAATTGGGTCTAGAAAACGAGAAAAATAGAAAGAAATTTTGATTAATAAATTGAAATAAAAATTGAGTTGTATACATTTGGAAATTAAGATTCGTGGTGATAAAATTGTAAGGTAAATATATAGATTAATAGATTAGATTGATTTTGTGTTCAATGTTGATGTTAAAAGGAGCATTGGAAAATTTAGATAGAGCGGTATTGAATTTTGATTTATAATTGAATTTATAATTGAATATAAAAATGTAGTATAGTAGGAGATTAAGATGTATGATCAGATAATAGAAAGATTTAAATTAAGATGTTGGAATTTATGTTAAAATTATTTGTTCTCATTTGTTAAACTAGTATACCCATTTGTGACCAGACCAAGACTTCGTTCTTGAGGAAAAAAAAAAATTACCGTATTTTCCGGCGTATAAGACGACTTTTTAACCCAGGAAAATCATCTCAAAAGTCGGGGGTCGTCTTATACGCCGGGTACCCGAATCTGAGTTGCTGGCGCTGACCGATGACACTTTGGCAGCGCCGGCAACATTGAGGGGAAGCTGTACTCCAAATTAGTTCCAACCTACAAGAGGTGCCAGGCAGTGCGCAGCCCACGAGAAAGGAACGCGTCCCCACTCTACCCCAGAATTCGGGTCACCTTCCTTTCTTTCCCAGCAGTCCACGGTGAAAGCGGCGCCGCGGTTGACCTGGGCCAGCGCCTTGCACGCCTGGCTCTGCGTCTCCATTATGAGAAGCTCCATGCAACTTCGCATGTCTCCGCCCCAGTCGCGCAGCTCTCGCAATCCGCTCACCGGAGGAGCCATGAAGTGCTCGCACCGCCTTGCCAGATCTTCCTCATCCTCCTTTCCCCATGGCTTTTCCTGTTGTAATTGCTGCTGCCGCCACCGCCGAGGCTCCTCCTTCATCTCCACCCGCCGCACCAGACCCAGCCCGGCCAGCACCGCCGTGGCTCCCGCAGTCCAAGCGGATCGGCACCCAGGCTCGCAGGCGAAGGGTGGGAGTGCGCAGCGCACTTTCCTGGCTTGGCGCCGATCCGGATGGCTGCAGAAGGAACTGGGCACCGGCTGTCATGTCTTTTCTGCTGTGCGGGATTCGGCACCTGGGCTCCCGGGGTTTAAGCCTCCGGGCCGGCCCGCGCTGCTCCAGGATGTTCGCTTCGGGCTCCTTGGAATCGCTGCCGGGCGGTTCTTCCCGTTGGGGCGATGGTGGGTGGCAGCGATCGGCGTTGCTTGGGCTGCGGGAGCCACGGCGACTCCTTCCCCACGAGGTATTGCTCTGCATTTCACCACCTCTTCCAGGCTCGCAGCCACCCACCATCGCCCCAACAGGAAGAACCGCCCGGCAGCGATTCCAAGGAGCCTGAAGCGAACATCCTGGAGCAGCGCTAAGTTACCTTCCGGGGTGGAGGGGTGTGTGTGGAAGAATAGGTGAAGCTAAAACGGCTTTTCGTTCATCCCGGTGTCGGGAGAAGCGGCTTGAGGGGCGCCCGAGCTTTTAAGATTTTAACTGGGCTAATCGGGCGGGGGAAAGAAGTGCTCTAGTCTGCTTGTTCCAATGCCTTCGCGATAAGCCGGCAGAATCAAAACTCTTTTTTTTCTTTCTTTCCCTCTCTCTCTCTCTCTCTCTCTCTCTCGGCGGCTTTGAACCCGTGGAATTGGGTGGGGGAGAGGGGGAATGTTATCAGCAACAAACAACAACAAAAAGTGTGTGTTTGTGGAGAGGGGAGGTAGTGGTAAAGGTGGCAGACCGTTTTTTTTCCCCCAAGCCAATCTCTTTCGCGGCGTATCCAGCCCGACCCCATTCAGAAGAAAGGCTGCAGCCGCAAAGAAACGGGGGGGGGGGGGAAAGACATCTGCACCTTTTGTTACATACACACACACACGAAACCCACAGTTTTCTGGCCTCTCACGCAGATCTGTTGTGGGGTGGGGTGGGTGGGAGCCACATAATTCCGGGAGGCGAAAAGGGGTGCAGGGATATTTCCAGAAATGAGCAAAATAATGCAATCCACGCAGCGACGCCCATATTCTCCCGTTCAGATTCTACCTCTGGCTGAGAGAAAACTGCCTTGAAAGTTTCTCTGCCCCCCCACCCTTTAAACCCAAGACCCTGCCTCGTTTGCAGACTAGAGCACTTCTTTCCCCCGCCCGATTAGCCCAGGTTAAAATCTTAAAAGCTCAGGCGCCCCTCAAGCCGCTTCTCCCGACACCGGGATGAATGAGAAAGCCGTTTTAGCTTCACCTATTCTTCCACACACACACCTCCACCCCGGAAGGTAACTTAGCGCTGCTCCAGGATGTTCGCTTCGGGCTCCTTGGAATCGCTGCCGGGCGGTTCTTCCAGTTGGGGCAATGGTGGGTGGCTGCGAGCCTGGAAGAGGTGGTGAAATGCAGAGCAATACCTCGTGGGGAAGGAGTTTGCCGTGGCTCCCGCAGTCCAAGCAACGCTGATCGCTGCCACCCACCATCGCCCCAATGGGAAGAACCGCCCGGCAGCGATTCCAAGGAGCCCGAAGCGAACATCCTGGAGCAGTGCAGGCCGGCCCGGAGGCTTAAACCCCGGGAGCCCAGGTGCCGAATCCCGCACAGCAGAAAAGACATGACAGCCGGTGCCCAGTTCCTTCTGCAGCCATCCGGATCGGCGCCAAGCCAGGAAAGTGCACTGCGCACTCCCACCCTTCACCTGCGAGCCCGGGTGCCGATCCGCTTGGACTGCAGGAGCCACGGCGGCGCTGGCCGGGCTGGGACTGGTGCAGCGGGCGGAGATGAAGGAGCTGCCTTGGCGGCGGCGGCAGCAGCAATTACAACCGGAAAAGCCATGGGGAAAGGAGGATGAGGAAGATCTGGCAAGGCGGTGCGAGCACTTCATGGCTCCTCCGGTGAGCGGATTGCGAGACCTGCGCGTCTGGGGCGGAGACATGCGAAGTCGCATGGAGCTTCTCATAATGGAGACGCAGAGCCAGGTGTGCAAGGTGCTGGCCCAGGTCGACCGCGGCGCCGCTTTCACCGTGGATCTCCTTGGAATCGTCTTGGAATGCTGGAACCAGCTGGTTGCTGCGCGGAGCTTCCCCCAGGCATCCAGGGAGAGATAACCGACGCTCTGACTTCCCCAGACCGGTGGAGCTCGCCATCAGTGGGGGTCAGCTGGGGAAGTCGGAGCGTCGGTAATACCTAGATGCCTGGGAGAAGCTCTGCTCAGCAGCCAGCTGGTTCCAGCATTCAGCAGCATGCAGCCTTGACTAGATCGGCACAGCTTTCTGTCAATGTTGTCGGCGCTCCCCTAGCGTCATCAGTCAGTGCCAGCAACTCAGATTCATGAAGCTGTGCGGATCTCGACAAGGCTGCATGGGTGAAGGAAAAAAACCTGGTACAAAATAGCCCTCTTGCCACTACACGTAGCGTAGCCCATTACCTTTCTCTACAGTACAGCAACAGTACATACAGTATAGTATACAAATATAACAGTCAAGACCCCATCATGGCTCCACCAGCAAGAAGAAAGAAATATGAAGCCAGTTTTAAACTTAAAGTTGTAAACTTTGCCATGGAACATAATAACTGTGCTGCTGCAAGACAATATGGAGTAACAGAAAAGATGGTTCGGGACTGGAAAGCAAATGTTAAAGCGTTAAAGAGTATGCCAAGGGGTAAGTGTGCATTAAGAAGAGGCACCCCACATTGGCCAGAACTCGAAAAACATGTAGCAGACATGGTGAATGAGCATCGCCAAAACGGTTACGTAGTGACATGAAATAAAATACGTTTGTTTGCACTTCAGTGGGCCAAATCTAACCCAGATCACAGCAACAGATTTAAGGCCACTGTATCCTGGTGTACTAGATTCTTGGAAAGGCATAAGCATTTGAATTAAAATTACCATACTGAAATCAAATCTGATGTTTTTTAATTTTTATTTGGTGTGCGTTGGAAGAGGGGTAGTCTTATACGGCGAGTATAGCCCAAACCCTATATTTTAACAGGAAAAGTAGGGCCGTCTTATACCCCCAGTCGTCTTATACGCCGGAAAATACGGTATGTTTATGTTGGGAAAAATAAAAAAAAATTACACAAGGAGCTTTGAAGAGATTTCTAAGCACACTCATCCTTGTTTCTTACATTATATATTTGGTCTGATACCAGTATTTAACAGGCAAACCATTTTGGAAAACATATGAATGAAAAATATATTTAAAGTAAGCAAATAAATATGTAAATACATTTGATATCCTGCCACCTTAGTAACTTTTTGCAAATCTAATTAAAAGAGCAAGGGAAAGAGGGAAGAATCACTTCAGTACGTGTGTATATGTAGTGTGTGTGTGTGTGTGCGTGTGTGCAGAGGGGCTGCTATGAAGCAGTGTAATTCTAAGCTCTAAGTGCTATTTCTATTGTTATATTGTGCATGTCTATCTATCTTATGAATATATTATGAAGTAAACTTCATCCATTTTGATATGGAGAGGTAAACCTAACAGTGTTTGTTAAAAGAAAAATGACAATAAAGAGAAAAAAATCCACTACTACTGCTAGTCTTTCAAATTCACAAAGAATGTTAATGTATTTTAAGTTTGTCATTTCATTTTATAACAAACTCAAATTATTAAATGCTGTGGCTTTTAACCTCACTCCAGTTTTAAAAACTTTTAGAGCAAAAAACAGGAGTAAGAAAAGTTTCATAGATGTAACATTAGAACATAAATTGCAGTGCAAAAATATAAAGTATACTGACCTGATATAGGGTACCAAAGGGTCAATATGGTGTAAGAATACTCCAACAACATATGGAAACACAAAAGCAGCAGATGAGCAAATAACCAGGGAAGAAGGCAAGAAACTCAGTCCTTGCTGAAACCACCACATTTCAAAATGATCCACAGAGTCAAATACTGAAATAAATAAACAAACAAACAAATAAATAACTTTTTCTTTCTTCTTGCCTTGAAAGCAAATAAATTGTATGTATTTATAATAACATTTCTACATCATCCCATTTCTTCCAATTCATTAATATACTATCCTTCTGCTCTGTATTTCAAAATATTTCCTCTTTTAATTGAATTATCAAATCAGGACATCATTTGAAACAGTATTTTCAGCTTCCCTATTGAGTTATATTCTAACTCTAGCTCAAACCATGATAAAGTGAACAAACTATTTGGAGCATGTTTTTAAGAATAGGATGGGGAAATAAAAGATCAAATCAAAATGTTGATAACCTTTATCTTCTAGTCTAAAAAAAGGTAGAACCCAATGCCGTACAATTTAGCCTTTAATATATACATATTTTACATATACATATACATACATATATATATATATTTTGTAATAGAAAGTACAACCAACCACATTCATGCCTCCCTCATCTTCCATTCCAACTCCACAGGACTGCCTTTAAAGACCATGTAGAAACTGGAGGTAATGCAAAACACATCTAAAGGTGGCACGGTGCTAAGAGGGGATTAAGGGCTTTCTTATCTAATTTTCTAACCAAAATTTTAATGGCTTCTGAAAGGGGGGTGGGTATAAACAGGGTGGATCATGTGGATTTGGGGGGCAATCCACAGAGGGAGGGATTAGCAAATAATTTTCCAAAAGTGAAGCCAAAGTCAACACAAAATTACATCATAGGAAACTCGGAACTGGGAATAGGCAGACTTAATACTGGCATGGAAATGGGCTGTTCCATCAAGGTTATGGTTGGGAGGGGCAGATATGGTGGGAGCAGGAGGCCGCATCATGTCAGAGGGGTATGCACCCACTATCTTCAAGCGGTGGCGTGCTCCGACCTCCAAAGTTCTTCTCGTTCCTTGGGTTGCTCAGAGCCTGAGTCTTAGGCTGATGTTATGCAACGTCAGGTCCGCGGCTAACAAAGCTCCCCTCATCTGTGACCTAATTCAGGAGGGGAAAGCAGACCTGGCAGGTATTACAGAGACCTGGTTGGGCAATGAAGGGGAGAGATAGAAATGTGCCCACCAGGTTTCCACACATTCCATCAGCCAAGGACTCGGGATAGGGGTGAAGGTGTGGCGGTCAATATAAAGGAAGGTCTTGACCCTAGGGAAGTCACTGTCCCACAGACAACCGGATGTGAGTCCCTCCTCATGAAGTGGGGTTATGGGTTACAGATGGGCCTGTTGATTGCGTACCTGGCTCCCTGCCACGTATCAGCAGCCCTGCCTGAGCTCCTCAACGTAATAGCCGAGGTGGCAGTTGAGACTCCTAAGCTACTGGTTATGGGAGATTTCAACCTGCCATCCATTGGCGAAACGTCTGAAGGGGCTCAGGAGTTTATGGCTTCCATGACGGCCATGGACCTGACCCAATTAGTTCATGGCCCTACTCACATGGGGGGACACACTCTGGATTTGATCTTTATCTCTTACCAGTGGCTGAATGGTCTAGATATAGGGGATATAGTCATCGAACCCTTGTCATGGTCAGACCATTCTCTCCTTAAGCTTGACCTTCTGACCACTACAACCCACCGCAGGGAGGCGGAATCAATTAAATGGTTCCGTCCCAGGCGCCTGATGGATCCTGATAGGTTCCGGATGGAGCTTGGGCCATTTCCTGAGACCCTGGCTCATGACTCGGCTGAAGACCTAGTGGCGTCCTGCGATAGGATGGCCACTGGTGCTTTAGACTGGGTCGTGCCTTTGCGGACTCTGACCCAGCGTCGAACTTACCCAGCTCCTTGGTTCTCTGATGAGCTGAGGGGGATGAAACATCGGAAAAGATGCCTAGAGAGCAGTAGGAGGACTAGCCGTTCCGAATCCGACTGAACACTAGTGAGATCTTATATTAAGACCTACTTAGTGGCGATAAAAGCGGCAAAATGTAACTATTTTTCCGCTTTTATTGCATCGGCAGATAATAGCCCAGCCGCCTTGTTTAGGATTACCGGCTCTCTACTCCAGCTGAGGGCCCGGGAAGACCCTCTGCAAGTATGAGCTGAGGATTTTGCACAATATCTGCACGATAAAATCGCTCAGATTCGGGAAGGCTTGGACTGGCTAGTGCTGGCTACCCGGGAGGTTACACGTAGCTGGCTCCAGAGAATTATTAATGCTTCTTTGAGCGAGGGATTCTTACGTCCCGCCTTGAAAGAGGCGGTGGTGAGACCCCTCCTTAAGAAGCCCTCTCTGGATCCGGCTGTTTTAGCAAACTACCGTCCAGTCTCCAACCTTCACTTTTTAGCGAAGGTTGTCGAAAGTGTGGTGGCATGACAGCTCCCACAGTACCTGGATGAAGCTGTCTATCTAGACTCGTTCCAGTCCAGCTTCAGGCCTGGATCCAGCACGGAAACAGCATTGGTCGCGTTGGTTGATGATCTCGGGAGGGCTCAGGATAAGGGATGTTCCTCTATCCTGGTCCTATTAGATCTCTCAGCGGCTTTTGATACCATTGATCATGGTATCATGCTGCACCGGTTGGAGGGGCTGGGAGTGGGAGGCACCGTATTTCGGTGGTTCTCATCCTACCTCTCTGACAAGTCGCAGTCAGTGTTGACAGGTGGACAGAGATCGACCTCGAGGCCCCTTACTTGCGGGGTGCCACAGGGGTCGGTCCTCTCCGTGGTTTTGGGGTGCGATGTCATCTGTATGCTGATGACACTCAGCTGTACATCTCCACCACAAACCACCCCAATGATGCCCTTGAAGTGATGTCCCAGTGCCTTGAGGCCGTACGGGTCTGGATGGGGAGAAACAGGCTTCGACTCAACCCTTCAAAGACTGAGTGGCTGTGGCTGCCGGCATCCCGGTACAGCCAGTTAGTCCCATCACTAACTATTGGGGATGAGTCATTGACCCCCGCATAGAAAGCTCGCAATTTAGGCATCCTCCTGGATGCACGACTGTCTTTAGAAGATCATGTAACAGCCATGGCCAGAGGAGCTTTCTATCAGGAATGATTCGCCAATTGCGTCCCTTTCTAGACTGGGACTCATTACGCACATTCACTCAAGCCCTCGTCATTTCCCGACTTGACTACTGCAATGCTCTCTACATGAGGCTCCCCTTGAAGTGCATCCGGAAGCTCCAACTGGTCCAGAATGCGGCCGCGCGAATAATTATGGGAGCAACATGGCGCTCACATTTAACACCTCTTCTACGCGAGCTGCACTGGCTTCCGGTGACCTTCCGAGTGCGCTTCAAGGTGTTGGTTCTTACCTTTAAAGTGCTCCATGGCTTAGGACCTGAGTACTTACGAGACCACCTGCTGCAACCAATAAACTCCCACCAAGCAATACGCTCTCACAGAGTAGGCCTACTCATTGTACCATCATTAAAACAATGTCGTCTAGTAGTTCCAAGGGCGAGAGCCTTCTCTGTGGGGGTACCTACTCTTTGGAACAAAATACCCTCTGGAATACGAATAATCCCAGATCTTCGCACTTTCCGACGTGCCCTGAAGACCTTTCTGTTTCAACAAGCAGGGCTAGCATAAACATCTAAATTCTATGCCAAGGTCTTAGCAGATACACTAAGTTGACTCAATTTTTTATTTACTGTTTATAAAAAAAAAATTATATGTATATGAAATCTTATTCTGTTCACCGCCCTGAGTCCTTCGGGAGAAAGGCAGTATAGAAATTCAATAAATAATAATAATAATAAGAAGAAGAAGAAGAAGAAGAAGAAGTAATCTGATATGTCACATAACACCAGCTCTGCAGGAGCTGAATGAGATGCTGATGAGACTGGATTTTACATTTTTGTCCATCAAGTCTTTCCCAAGGACCTGGGATAGGCAGATATTGTTTGATAGTGTTAAAGGTACTGTCACAGGATGTAAGCTATTCCAAATAAAGATGCCTTTTGCAATTGACTGGTGTTGATGTTGTCAATGCCAGTGGTGTTCAAGTGGTGTTCCAATTGTTTTGGGACTGCATTCAGGAGCCTATTATGTCAGCCAGCTATTTAGACTGGATTTGGCATTTTTGTCAAGAAACTGGCATGAGGGAACCCAGATGGCTTCATGCCTATGGTGGGACTAGAACTCAGTCTCCCAGTTTTTAGCATGATGCCTACAACTACAATCAATAGGCTGAGGACCTGATTATCTGTGAGATTGTTTACTTCAAATAGATTCTCCCCAAAAGATACTGGCAGGGAGTATATGCTCATAGTTTCATCTTCCATGAGAGCTCAGAATCAATCTCTCAATGTGGAGGTTGCCTTCTTGAAGAATAATTTATCTCTGAAATAAAATACGCATCCTCATTTTTGTTAATTGAAAGGCTAGTTAAATTTCACCTTTTTCAAGGAATAGTTGGAAGCTGTGGAATGAGTAAAGGATGTACACAGGATTTATTATTTTAATTTATATAGCTGTCCATTCCAAATATATGACTCTATATAGCTACAGCAATTATAAACAAAATAAAATTAATGCAATATAAAAATTAATACCGTGTTCCCCAAAAATAAGACCCTGTCCTATGTATTTTTGAACCCTGAAATAAGCGCTTGGCCTTATTACCATGTGCTCAAAAGCCCGATTGGGCTTATTATCAGGGGATGTCTTATTTTGGGGAAAACAGGGTATAACAAAATATAGAATAATATTTAAAAACAGAACACAATTCATAGTCAAGTTATTCCAAAATCCATTAATTATCAACAATAATTAACATAATCATGGCACAGGTTCTGTCATACATTGAGATCCCCGCATCCAATGGCAAAACCAAGTTCTTAAGGCCTTATGAAAAGATCAGGACTAATCTGATCTCCGGGGTATGTGTGTGAGTGAGAGAAGAGGGAGGGGGGAGGGAGGGAAGGGGAGAGATTCCAAAGGATAGGACAAGCAATAGAAAATGAAGGACATTGCCTATTACAGACTGTTATAATATTATAATATGCGTGTTTCTATTGTTATATTTTAATGTAATCTTTACTTTATAAGCCACATTGATTCAACAACAGATAAAGTATAAAAGTGTCTGTAATAATTATGATATAAGGTACACACCCACACAAACTAATTCTGGAGCAAAGCCTCATTCTGCAAGTATTTTATTTTGTTGCACAACGTGCCACTGAAATTGCAACTAACAAAAGAGAATAGCCTTACATAATCAACTACTGCATTTTAACATTGGTAATATAGAGACATTAATTGCCCACTGAGATGAGATAATATTTAAACAGATTAGTAGAAGAAAGAAAACTGAATTGTTGAAGATCTGAAAGGTTCTTAAAAGAGAATGGGTAGAATGAGAAGAAACTTGTTTTTTTCTGTCTTCTATTTTTCAAGATTTTAAAAAGCATCTACAAACAAGGGCTTCCTTAACCAGTGAAAAGGTCTGGCTGATTTTGCTTCTGCAATTATTTAGAAATATTATGAGTTGTAGAGGAGAATAAAAGTCCATCTTGACTTCTAATTCATCTTTATTACATATTGTGCCTTGATAAATGGCTAGAGTCTGATCCATTGTGACTTCTATGGAACTGGGGTGATGGATGCCAATGAAATTCTATAACTAGTCAAAGTAAACCTCATGCAATCATTATTTTCTGCAGCCCATTTTGAAACTCAATTGGTCCTTTTCAATGAAACATTTACTGTCCCGAGACAAATCTCAGCCAGTTATCGATCAATCTTTTTATCAATCAATCTCTGTCTCCCTGTAATGCAATTCAAAATTCAAAACCTCTATAATTATATAGAGGATCAATTGGACTAGAGAACTGAGCACAGCAAACAACTTGCATCTTTAAACTACACTATCAATACTCTTTATTAAGAAAAAAAAGTTTTAAACTGTTCGTTGCCCATACTATAGTATGGAGAAGTAGCCATTTCAGTTTCACATTTAGGACCTGCCCATATTTAGTTTTTTCTTTTTAACCAGAGAAAATAGGAAAGAGGGACAAAATAGCTGACAAAGCCGATGTATTATTATCGCTAGCAACTGTCGGTCGTGAACACCTGAATCGGAGGGTCTCTGCTTCAGCCAAGTGGTCCAGCCAGATTGGGAAGAGGCTGGAGGAGAAAGCTAAGGAAAGCTGTCTTGTCCTCTCTTCTCTCGGGCATCACCGTAACGAACACTATATATTCTCTCTCTTCTCCTGGTGGTGTGAAAAATACAAATTTTTTCTGAGGACCCAAATTGTGGGGGCAATAAACTGACTTTGTATAAATATACAAAAGTATGAAGGCTATTGCTTAACGCATTGTAAGCCGCCCTGAGTCTCCGGAGAAGGGCGGCATATAAATCAAATTTTTTTTTAAAAAAAGCAACAATTACTTTTCTTGAGCTTTCATTTTATGACTTCGCCCTCACCCCGGACATATCCTAGAGATCCTAGACTTTAAAAATCTGCCTAACACGATATAAACTTAACCTCCGCCACCAGCAGCCCGTCAGCAGCCTCCTCCTCCTCCGGCCCAAGTGGCAGAGAAAGCCGCGCTCTCCCTCGCAGGGTGGCGCCTGACTGGATATAACCCTTTCGTCGTTTGTGCTGGCGAAGCGCGCTCTGACATTCGACAATCCCAAACGAGGTTACTCCACCTATTTACTACCTCACGCTCTCTTGCAACCGCCTCATCTCCCCGCCCACAGGCGCCTTCGAGGGCGGGCCTATACGAAGTGGATGGGAAACGACGGAAGCAATCAGAGCTCGCGCCATCCCTCCCTCCCTCCTTCTCAACCCCGCGTGTGGTTGCCGCCTCTTTGCCCATGCGCATCAAAGCACCGATCTCCGGGTGTCCCACGCACGCCCCCTGCTCCGTTAGTTGCCTGTTCCAGTCGCGAGCCCTTCCTAAGCAACCACACAGCCGGCCTTATTTACGGCAGGCGTAAAAAAAGGACGTAAACGCGCCTCCTGGGCGAAGAGGCTGGTTAAGGTAAATGCCGGGTGTTCTTGGTGCGCTTCGGGATTGGCTCTGTTGGGCGGTAGAAGCTTGGTCTCTGGCCGGCGTCGGGTGTCCTTCGAGTTCAGCCAAAGAAGGTTGACTCAGGTTGGGGTCTCTCTGCCTCACCTGCCGCGAAGTGGGTGGGCAATGGTCGTCCTTCTTTTCTCTCTTGCTGAGCCTGGTAGGCTCCTGCGCAAGAGACAGACAGGGAGGGTGTCGTTTGCGCTGCCTTGTTTTTCCACTTGGAAAGGGCTGCTGCCGTTTATGCCCGGACAGGCTGGCAATCAGTCAGTCAGTCAATTCGCGGAGGGAGCGATGTAATCGGAGCGGGCGTTCTTCAAATGCCGGGGACAAGTCAAAACAACCCTCTCCCCCACGTAGATATAAGCAGAGTGCTTGTGTCAAATACACGGGTGGCATGCATAAAATAAAGTGTGCCTCAGCATTATATGGATTTTCAAGATTGAAATACCTGGTTTGAGTTGTGTTCAGATTTTCGACTGCTGGTGTATTGGTGGAGATGCATCAGCGTTTCGGGCAAAGTGCCGTATCTACTTTCCTTTAACGAAAACCTTAAAATTGGAATCTTGTACATTATATAAACCCGTCTTATTTGTAAAATCACAGTACTCTTTCTTCTCAGTCTTTTTGTCACTTAAATTACATTAAAAGTAACACGATTTCCTCAGTAGTGTTCTTCTGAAGTGTTTTTATATGCAGCTCCCTTAAGAGAGTTACATATAAAATTGCAAAAACTTATTTTCATTGATTACATTTTCTTTTAGTTATTGTATTTACTGAGTACCTTAGATTTACTGACTTAAGTGAATCAATTAACTAATTTGCTGCAAAAGATACATCAATTATGTACTTTGCGATTATATAGAAAGCAATAAAATCTATATTAGTAAAGTTTTAAATACTCTTAATTGTTAAATGGAAACGCTGATAACTTCAAACAATTTGGAACATGCAGTAGGTTACAAACTTATTCCATTGTTTTGAATTTAGTTTACTATACATATCTCTGAACAGGAACTTCTTAAAGAAAAAAAAATTATTGAAATAAAATTATTCAGGCTAAATCATGCTCAAATTAATCTCAACACTTGCTCAAATCTTCCTTTATCTATAAACAAAAGAAAGTACAAACTGGACCATAACACACATTTTCCTGTATTAAATAGAGGAAATCTAGAACTCTCCATCTGCTGATTGTCTTATCATTACAATATAGAAATGTTCCTGATTGCAGCCCATAATACTTCTGTCATCGGCCCTTCGGTTTCCTCCCTCTTTTGGAATGCATCTGTCATGACAGAAGTGCATCTTCAATGTAATTCCTTACATAATCCATAAATATTGCTTTCCAGGGAATAGCAAGAAGTTATTGGATGTGAGCAGCACACTTTATTTAAGTGGAGGGTTAAGATTAAAACAAAGCAAAGCAAATAGGATTAAGAATTTAATGAACAGAAGGGCTTTGTGAAAATTATTTTAAAAATTTGATGATTCCTATCAGGAGACAGACATTTTACACATAGGAAGCATGTATTTGAATGTGTTTTCATTTCTAAACTAATCAGTATTAAGAATTACCTTAACTAGTAATAATCAGTAAGTACTTTTTTGAGATGACTTTCCATAATGTAATTATTTTTCATTTTTATTCTTTATTATTGTTGGTTGCACAGTCAACCAGATGTTTAGATTGGATTTAGCATTTTTCTTTACCTATTTAGTACTTCCTAAATACCTTGGATAGAGAGATATTGTTGAATAATATTAAAGATACTATCATAGGATGTAAGCTGTTTCAAGTTAATCTGCTTTTTGCAATACACTGATGGTGATTTTGTCAATGTTGAGGGGTTCAATTGCACCCAAGGCACCTATTATTCTTACTTAGATTTATATCATAACTTTTCTCCAGGATCTCACAATAGGTTAGTTGTGGATGTCCTTTCATTTTACTCTCACAAGAAATCTGTAAGATTGGTTGGGCTGAAAGAAAATAAGTGTTTCATAGTTACTTTTTGATTCATTATGACCATTCTTCAGTCTCCTCAATAACAAGTCCCAAACTATAGAGTATTCACTAGAGTGTTGCATTTATTTTTTTAAAAAAGGAACATTAAAGTTGGTGCAACTATAGCTTGGTTTAATGTATCTACAAATATACTGGACTTTCAGCTATTGTAGAATAGGAATAGGAATAGAATTAGAATTGAATTGAATTGAATACTTTATTGGCCAAGTGTGATTGGACACACAAGGAATTTGTCTTGGTGCATATGCTCTCAGTGTACATAAAAGAAAAGATACATTCATCAAGAATCATGAGGTAGGGAACTTGTACTTCTCACCATTAAACACTTCAAAATTTTACAATATTTTTCCTCCTATATTAATCTAAATACTTTCTGTTCCAGGATCTTATGTTTCTTTACAACAATTAAACTTTGTCAGATACAGACTTTAAAGTGAATAAATCCATGAGTGGGAATCGATCACTGAAGAAACGATGTGGGGAATTGCATCTGGAATCCCCTGCACGCTATGGTCACGTTCCTTCTACAGGATGTACATTGAGCAAATTGTTTCAGTTGCCAACACCGCCTTTATCAAAGCATCAGTTAAAACGATTAGAAGAACACAAATATCAAAGTGCTGGACGGTCCCTACTTGAGCCACTTATGCAAGGTTACTGGGAGTGGTTAGTGCGAAGAGTACCAGCCTGGATTGCCCCTAATCTGATTACAATTGTTGGACTGATAATAAACATCTGCACAACCATAATATTAGTATTTTACTGTCAAACAGCTACTGAGCAGGTAAGTTAAGATCTCTAATTCTTTTTGGTGATCACTGTTAATTTTATTTGTTTTGTTAATATTCTGTGAAATTTAAAGATTTGTGAGGAAAAAAAAGGTGAACCACTTTGTGTGCAAGATCTTACTAGCTTGATATTATGGGAATTGTAGCCCAACATATGTGAAAAACATCAATGTAGAGAAGGTACAATTAAAATATATTACAAAATGCTCTCCTTTAATTCAGTGTCTTTGTAAATTATGAGATATATACATTTAAGCCATGCAGAGCTTCTGTAATGGGCTGAGATAATCTTGAAGAAAAGGAGGAAGAACCACAGTTAAGGCAATGATTAGATGAAAGAAATCTCAACACAGAACAGATTGGGATTTGAGAAAGCATCTCTGACTTGACTCTTCCTATTCTCTTTAGAATAAAGGCAAGGAGAAATGAGTTAGACACATTCGGAGTTGCAAAATTCTGTTGCTGTAACCCTATAATAAAAGTAGTTTTGGTATTCATGACTTCAGCATTCAAGTCTGATTTATCTCAAAGGGCTGACATCTTCAGTTTCATAAAACAATTGTTTGGAGTGTGTGAGGATATACCTGTTTGCAGCTTCTTAAGGCAGCTGTGTAGAGGTTGGTACTGGGTAGTTGCCATCCAATCTCAGGATAAGATTCAATAATTTTAAAAAGTTCCAGACACTTGATAACATTTATCCCTGCTTGCTATCAATAACTTTTTGCCTTCCAATCAAAATTCCTTAATATACTGTATATTATGAATCAGCATTTAGCTAGTTTATGCTGAGATAGTTGTTCTACTGTTTTTATTCATGAACTATTTAACAGTTACTAAATAGGATTCCTAATTAAACCTTTCATGTGAAAGATGAATAGCTACTCGGTTGTAAATATCTTATTTTAAATTGCTATTTGATTAAACTAGTGAAAGTCCAAAGGATTGCTAGTTGTTATCAAATTCACTTATCCTATCCTGAGAAAAGATAGTGTGCACCTTAAACATTTCCCTGGCTGATGCTTGTGCAGAATAATTTTTTGTTAGCATCTCACAGCATTTTGCACTGATAGGAACTTGTTTTAAAAAATTAATATACCAATATCTTTCATTATTAGCTACAGGTGGCTAACTCCTTTGGTTGCTTTTTCTCCAAAGTTACTTTTTTAAAAAGGTTATATTTTCCTATTTTATCTTTTCAAGAGATTAGATCATTTTTATAGCTCTACAATGGATTTTTCAAAATTTTTACTCTCTATGTACAGAGCTGACATTTTACTATTTATGATACTATAATTGGAGGCTACGTATTTAATACGTTAATATTGATGAGGATGTTTCAAGGACTTTGGAATTCAAACTTATTTTCCTCTTTACATACCGAGCTCCAACTTCCATATAACAAAATGAATAGAAGCATATTCTTAATGAAGATTTTTTTTTTCTGGAATATCGCACTTTCCCCCCAAAAATGCATCTGGCCCCCAACTGGGCCTTGTTTAAAGGCCTTGAGTTAAAGTGGTGACATGTTTGATTGCCTTTAATTGCTCTTCTCACATTTGTGGCATTTGCATTTTGTTTCAATTGTATTGTTTTTACTACCTAAAATTGTTATAGTATTTGATGGCCATCTCTAAAATAAGTATATTATTTCTTTTTGCTTTACTTCAACAAACTTTCATTCCTCCCATCAGAAATTAGCCATTATCTTTGTATCATCATTTGCACATCCTGAAATTTCTCAGTTTTTTCATACTTATATGTATTTTTCCTTGATAGAATGCTTACTGTTTGGTTTAGATTTTTGCCACTTGTGTAACTTTCAATTGTCCATTCCATTTTTCCTGTTGAACACAACTATCTTGATATTTGAGACATTAATATTCCAATCCATATTCATCGTTGCATCATGCAGTCCATCTGACAAATGCTGCAAATCATTTGAGTTTTTACCAAATATATGGTATCATTACCTGCATACAAAAACATATATAGATACATTTCTCCAACCAAAATACCTCTATTATCACTATCACAAACATTTATGCATTTATCTATGGATGTAAGTATATTAAACAAGAAAAGTACATTATATATTCTTGATGGTAGAACCATTTACTAGGTTCTATTGATACGCAAAATATGTTCAGCAACTTACCACCTTCTATTAAAAAGATCACTTGGTATTTTGGGGAAGTGCTGTATTGTGGAGAAAAGCAGCTCAGGAACAGATTCCTTATTTAAGCAATTTCTCTGTGAGGGTGGGCAGGTGTAGAAAAAAATGGGTCAGGTACAGGATAAGGTATATTAATTGAAAAAGTCATAAACGTTGGGCATTGGTCATAAAGTTACCTTTTTTGTCACTGTTGTAACTGAACAGTTGCTGTCTGAGGCAGTTGCTAAGCAAGAGCTACCTGTTATCTTCAAATAAGCAGCAGAGTTCAAAAGGAGTTTTAAAATCAAGGTGGAATGTTCAGAGAATTGCACATATGTGGAAAAAAATATAAGCCCCACCTTTTGGGGCTTATTTACAAATTGTCACTGAAATGTGATTCAGAAACCAAATATATTTAAATATTTTACATTCAAATGCTTGCAGCATTTCAACAGAACAATTGATGTGCAACAATGGGAATATCAATGGAAAACAAATATTAAATATACCTCAAATAGAGTGGACTGTGAAATACATTTATAGCCCAATGCGCTTAGCTCAGGACGTGATAATGATGACTGCAAATATTACATTCGGAGAAAACTAGTGTAAGATGTTTTATCTTTAGTATATTATTCAGTCCAATTTCAAAAACTGCTGGAAATGCAATAATCAAGATAGATAATTTTTTCACACTTGGTGCACCGTTGGAATCCTGTTAATCCTGGATGATGATTTGTTATAGAATGAAACAGATCTTAAAGGTTAATTTTCTTTCCTGTTTTTCTGCCAAACATCAAACTACATCAAAAGTAGAGAGAGAGCTTTGATTATGATAACAGGTGCCTGCATATCTTATGCATCATAATTCCTTCTTTAGATGAAGGGAAAATCAACTTGTACAAGCATGCATCAATATCAGAAACAAGGCCAATACAGAATTTAATTTAATTTAGAAACTGTTTATGGATTATGATTGCCCATGTCGATTTGTACCACAATCTTAGTCTGCTTTCTATTAAGATAAGTTTTAAAAATGTAGATGTTCTCTGATTTAATGCAGTAAAGATACACTTTCTCAGATTAGAAAAAAAGCAACTCCTTTTTTATCCATAGTTCTTATATTTGTTATTTTACTGATTTTTGAATATTGATTTAACTTTAAAACTGGTTTAGAAGAGCTTTGTTGATTAAAATCACCTTTACTTTTTACCGTGTGCATGCACGCACGCACGCACATACACACAGCATATACTCTTTAGTTAGTGTACCTGAATGCCCTCACATAACTGTCTATAAACATATAAGCGGGGAAAAAGATTTATGTGTATTTTTAATAAAGTTTAAATGAAATGGGAGAAAAAAGTAAAGGTGGTAGACTATAATTGGAAATGATACTTTAAAGTGAAGTTTCACTGTTATACAAAATTGAATGAATTTTGTCTTTCTAAGGGGCTATAAAATATATTTTATCCTTTCCTTTAAACTAAGAACTATGATGTTCTTTTTGACTCTTGTTCCTTCCTCCACCATTAGCAGTAAAATCTCAGGTCCAAAAGATTTTTGCCAGTGGCAGCTAAATTCACATTGGCAGATTCTGGAAACTTTTATGAAACAAGAACTTGGTTATATGAATATGCATAGATATATCTCATAAACATATTTATTTTTGTGATTATAAAACTCGTTTAAAAGGCAGAAAAAGCAACAAGACATTGTTTTTTTAAAAAAGGAAAAGCTTAATCACGGAGCGGTTCAGCATTGAGACTAATTATGTTTAACCACAGAGCCTTTGAAATTTGGTTTTATCTTGGAAGTACTACGAAAAATGTATTTAGATGCAGATTTGATCAAATTCAACTCTGAAAATCCCCAGATTTTTATTATTGATTCTTTAATTTGGGCACAGATGCACAATTTATATGCTTGGCACATTTAGTATTCTACATCTGACATAAGTGAAATACAACAGAGAGGAATTCCTACCCCCCTTACCCCCACTTCTGGTTTGGTTATTTGTTTTTGGTAACGATATAGCATCAGAAAAGCTATCAGATAGGAGAACAAATGAAACAAATACAGATAAATCATTTTATGAATAAATACAGTATATAATAATAATCCTTTATGTAGTCAACTAATTGGAAGACAGTCTAATCCTGAACAGTTTAAAAGCTTGAAAGATGTGGTCACAACCTTTGCAACATCTCTATGATCATGTGATCAAAATTCAGATGCTTGCAACTGGTTCATATTTATAACCTTTGCTGTGTCTCAGGGTCACATGATCCCGTTTTGGGACCTTCTGATAAGCAAAGTCAATGGGGAATTCAGATTCACTTAACAACCAGGTTACTAACTTACCAACTGCAGTGATTCACTTAACAACTGTCATAAAGAAAAGTCATAAAATGGGCAAAACTCACTTAACAAATGTCTCACTTAATAACAGAAATTTTGGGCTCAATTGTGGTCGTAAATCAAGGACTACCTATATGTACAGTAGTTCCTGCCTATGGAGATTCTCAGTCATCCAGGTCATGGTTGTCCCAAAGGTGCTTTTTCAAGAGGCAACTGGACTTTCGTGGCGGGGGGGGGTGTTGTTGTTGTTTTGTTGTTTGTTTGTTTTTTTGCTTTTCCGAAGCAAAATGTCTTCAAAGAAAAACAAGAAAGTCCAGTTGCCTCTTGAAAAAGCACTTTGGGGACAGTAGTTCCTGCCCTAACAAATAGTTTGGCTAACATAATTTATATTTAAAATAAGAATACCATCTCACCATATTAAAAGTTAAAGGGATCCTATGCTATCAAGAAGTGACCTTTTATCATCCAGATTAGAGAATGAGATGGAAATCAGGAAAAAGAATCAAGGCTACCTTCCAATTGTGAACGCTGTTTCTGATTCCCCTGGATGCATTATATTTATTATTCAGAAATAGAAATAAATGTATTGGCTGTCATTGCTGAGTATTCTTAAACAACATCTGGCTCATGTAAGCACTGAGCCTTAACTTGTGAACAAACCATCATGGCTGGATTCATTTGGTGACATGATAGCAGTATTCCAGTATTTGAGGTGCTGCTACAAAGAGGGGGTCAACTTATTTTCTAAACCACCAGAAGGCAAGACGAAGAAACAATGGATGGAAACTAACCTGGAATTAAGGAGAAGCTTCTCATCTGGGAGGACAATTAACCAGTGGAACAGCTTGTTGTCAGAAGTACTGGAGGTTTTTTTTAAAAAAACCGCACAGCCACTTGTCTGGAATGGTATAAGGCCATGATGGCGAACCAATGGCATGCGTGCCACAGGTGGCACGCGGAGACATATCTGTGGGCACACAAGTTGCGCTAGCTCAGCAGCCAGCTGATTTTCAGGCCTTCCGAGCCCACCGGAAATGGGAAACGGGCCGTTTCCAACCTCCAGAGGGCCACTGGAGGGGTGGGGAAGGCCATTTTCGCCCTCCCCATGCTCCAAGAAAGCCTCTGAGCCCTGGGGAGAGTGAAAAACAGGCCCACTGTGCCATCGCGTGCTAAAAGTGGGAGGAGCACAGGGGGGGGTCGTGCACGCATGCGCAGGGATAGTGAATTATGGGTGTGGGCACGCGTGTATGTGACCCCCACCCAGCGCTCTCCCCGCTTTTGGCACACGACGGCAAAAAGATTAGCCATCACTGGTATAAGGTCTGCTGCTTGATTAGGGGAGTGGACGAAAAGACCTCCAAGGCCCCTCCAACTCCATTCTGCTTGCTTGCTTGATTGATTGATTGATATAATGCTATGCTGTTGGCTAGTTTACAAATTACAGTGGCTGATTTCATTGTAAATGGTGACAGTAAATAGTATCAGTTACTTAGTATATGTAACACTAGTACTCCCTGAGCTGCATTGGTTGCTGGTGTCTTGCAGGTGCAATTCATGGTGCTGGTTGCCACCTTTAAAGACCTCCATGGCTTGGAACCAGTTTACCTCAGGGATCATTTTCCCCCCAAGTTCTTTCTACCATCCAGTCTGATCCAGCAGACTGGATCAGGTCCTATTAGCCAGGGAAGGCTAGTTGGTGGGCTGTAGGAGGTATGCTTTTTGTGTCATAATGCCCACTATATGGAAAATCCTTCCTCTGGAGATTAGCCCAGGTTATGCTGACCTTTCATAAGGCCCTAAACACCTTGATATGTGCTCGGGTGCATGGTCCCAAGTATTGAAGGGTCCTGTCTCCTGATTGTATTAACCAGCCTGGATTGTAACATTCTCTTTAGCTGTTTTTTTACTTTCTCTATTATGATGGAATTCGTTTTTAATTTATTAATTCGCTAGAGTTACTTGTTAAGATGGTAGCCACGCAGATTAAATAAGCCTGTTGAAACAAAACAAATTAATACTGGACATGTTCACCAATAATCCTTTAAATTACAAAACTTGCAGATGGTTTAGGTTTAATCTTAATACGCTTTGCTGTAATGCTCTTTTTGTATGCAAGAAACTTCGGAACTGGATATGAATAAAAGAAGGAATATTACTTGCATTTTTTTATAACTAATCATGCAATAGAATAGATTGTCACTATATGAGATTCATGCCTGATTTAAGACCTACACATTTATTTACATGTTGCTGCTTTTTTGCATACATTCTCTTTTAGGCACCTCCTTGGGCATATATTGCATGTGCTTGTGGCCTTTTCATCTATCAGTCTTTGGATGCAATAGATGGCAAACAGGCAAGAAGAACCAATAGTAGTAGTCCTCTGGGAGAACTATTTGACCATGGCTGTGATTCATTGTCCACAGGTACTACACTAGATAATGGTCTATTAAGTAATTTATGAGGACGAAACTTTCTAAAATCGTTTGGTGCTCTAATAAGATGAGAATAATTTGTCTTGGTTGTATAATTCTCATGCCACAGGTCAGAACTTTGGTAATATATTTTACAAAGGTTCTACATTTGATTAGTTTGATATTAGCAGGTTGTAGCCTCTGGTTGCCTTTGTTTGGGAAGCTAAGCACAGTTTGGCCTGGTTGGTACTTCCATAGAGAACTCCATGGAATGCTAGAGCTCCAGGTTAGGCTGGAGAATCACAAAGTTATCCTGTCAAACTCAATGCAAGGGAATCCCTTTTTTATTTCATACTAAGTAGTTTAAGTCTTAGTTTAAGACTGAAATGCTTGAAATACTTGTTTGAATATTTAAATTTCCTTAAAACTTTAAACAATTTCCAAAATTCCATAAAGAGAAAGAACAGCTGAACCAAAATTAAAATATTTGCAGACTGTGTGCTTTCAGTGGCTCTCTTGCTCTTTTATCAGTGTTCTGTGTAAAACATGGACACATATAAAACACATTCTGATGTCCCCCTAAATTGCAGCCCTGGAGCCTTATGGCATAACCTAAGAAGTTTTCTGGTGAACAAAGACTAAAGTTAAAGTAGTCACATGGATTTTGAAGGAGGGGAGCTTGTTACTGAATTTGTTTATGTGTAGGTGGGTGTGTTCAGGTGCGCCTGCACACACATCTGGATATGTGTCGATGCAGACGTTGTGATAGACTCACCTTTGTTTTATTTATGTCTACTTTTTATCAGTTCATTTGTTTGCTCTCAGAGCTCAGATGCACCTCCAAATTGTGCCCTATCACTCAGGAATAGAACTGTTCATCGCATTTCACCCAAGGCAATCTTCATAGTGTACCTGTATTGTGATTCATGTGCTAGACCATGAAGAAGTGGCTCAAATACAATTTTTCTTTTCTGTTTGGACCATTTTGTCATTGTTGTTAGACATTCAGACTGACATGAAAATTGAAACATGATGCACTGTTGATAATCCAGGAATTAAATTCTTGCTAAAGATTATTTACCTTTTCTCACCACTGTATTAAGCTACTATCAAGTTATCTCTACTAAATAAAGTCATGCAAGCCAATTTGGTATAGTGATTAAAGGCATGATACTGTGAGTTCTAGTCCTGCTGTAGGCGCAAAGCCAGCTGGGTGATTTTTTTTTTTAATTTGATTTATATGCCGCCCTTCTCCGGAGACTCAGGGCGGCTTACAATGCGTTAAGCAATAGCCTTCATACTTTTGTATATTTATACAAAGTCAGCTTATTGCCCCCACAAACTGGGATTTTGGGACAGGTATTCACTCTCAGCCCTAGGATCAAAGCAAAGGCAAGTGATTTCTGAAAATGTTGCCAAGAAAACTGTGTGGATTTGTACAAGCAATCGCAATTGTCAAGATTGACTCAAAATCACACACACGTGCAAAACCAAAAAAAGTAAAATTATTACAAAAACTGCTTCTACCAAAACTTCATGCTACAGGTCAAAACTTTGGTAATACATTTACAAAAAATAGAGTATTCTAAAATCATCCTGTTGGAATTTTATGTTGGAATTTTAATGGTTCATCTTAATTGTATGCTTTGCTGTAATATACTATGATAGAAAGAAATAAGCAGAGGCCTTTATATGTATATCTTAGTAAGAATGCTGTTGTAGCTATTGCAGCATAAACTGTTACTTGTCTATGAATAAATGATAACAAATTACACAGTTGCTATTTTTTGTGGTACTGTACATTTACTAATTTTTCCTGCTTTCTATGATCAACTTGGACTGGTACTTGTTTTTGGGTTATGCTTTTAGTAGATATTAACTGTTAATAACACAACCAACAAAACTGCTGCTATTTATTTATGAAGTACTCCAAGAGGGATGCATGATACTTGAAAACAACTACACATCAGCAGATTTTAGAATGCTCGCTTCAATGGCTAGGCTGTACCTTTCCTAATTAGATTTCACATAATATGTTCAAAATTCTGCAATATTTTCTATAATAATAGAAAAATAAGGGTAAAAATTTTTCTCAGTTGCTTATTATAGAAAACAGTGTATGACTGTTTCAAAGAATAGTACAACAATTATGTGATCTAATTCTTGTTTTCTTTTTTATTTGGAATCATCTTGCTGAATTATGAAAATGAACCAAATAAAGACACTTTTTTCTTTTATCATAGTCAGACTTTCCATATTCGCCACCATGGTTATAGAATTATCAAGTGGGGAATGCAGATCAAGAAAGTTCTCATTCAATATTGAGATTCAAGGGAAATAAAATTCAATTCAAATTTGAAACTAGGTTTGATTTGAACCAAACTGATTTTAAAAAGAATCATGCACTGTTTTGGGAAAGTTCTAAACTCTTGCAGCTAGCTTGTTTTTATGACTGAGTGGAATAAAATAATAGTGATGGGAGACCATTTAGAAATATTAACTCCTGGCAGTAGTTTCAAGGATTTCGCTACAATAAATTTTTGCTATATTGCCCTATGCCTCTAATGAGCTGAGAGTTGTCTAACAACAAATATAGAGAAAATATAATGAATTAATACAGACTGTTTTTTAAAAGCTTTCAAATGCTAATTAAAAAATAAATTCTTACTACTAAAGAACAAACAGTTCTAGACTCCTTGACCATATTTCAGCGTCTGAAATGGGACTCTGGAATTGGCCTGGCTTATTAGTTAGCTACTCACCTTACAATCAGAAGGCCCAATCAGTTCCCCCAAAGCTTTGATCATATGGAAGGAAAGCTGCACAGTACTTCTGTAAACAGAAAGCATAGTAAATCCATAACATCTTTAAATCTCCTAAGCAGTTTAAACTGCTTTAGAAACTTGAGTACTATTCAGACTGAATACTTCAAAGTTTTAGATGCTGGCTCTAGGATAACAAAGGCAAGAGGTTGAAATTAAATTTCCTGTAAATAGTCAAATATTGCTAATGGTATAATTGTATGCATGTCTGGAAAGAAAACTCATAAATTGAATATTATTAGATTTTAACTCCGTTATTTATTTATATTTACATTTATGTAAATACACACATATTCATACAGGTATATAAGCCTCAAGGTGGCAAACATATCTAATGCTCTTACCTCTTATTTTTCCCACAACAGCAACCCTGTGAGATGGATTAAGCTGAGAGAGAATAACTGGTTCCAAATCACCCAACTGGTTTACATGCTTAAGGGAGGCCTAGAAATTACAGACTCTGATTTCTAGGCCAGCATCTTAACCACTATATCAAACTGTTCCCCAAAATGTACTTAACTTATTTTCAAACTGAGTGAATTCATATGTGACTGAGCATCTAGTATCATTTCCAATGTAGTTAATTAAGAGTTCTGAAATTTGTTGCCATGTATATTGTTTGTGTTTATTCACAGTGTCATTATGCTACCATAAAATATTAACCATTTGTGGAAATCTTATTTTTAATCTTGCACAAGTGTAAAATGTAATTGATAACACTTACAAAAGTTGGAGGCAATTCTGTATGCCTTTTGAAGTAAATGTTTGTTGTGAATCTTATACTTTCCAGAATCCATCAGAAATATAAGTGAGTGAGAGGACAATTTACATATTAGAAGTTATTAAACAGCCATAATGATCCATTAGCAAATATGTGCAATTTCTACCCCTTAGTTTTAATTTATTTTATCTTCAGTCTTCGTGGTTTTGGGAACGTGTATCGCTGTGCGACTGGGGACAAATCCTGACTGGATGTTTTTCTGCTGTTTTGCTGGGACATTCATGTTTTACTGTGCACACTGGCAGACATATGTCTCTGGAACAATGCGCTTTGGAATGTAAGTAATGTAGCTGAGAGAAATATTTTGCTATCTTACCTATCTTTTTACAGTTGTAAAATGACACCTGATATAAACAATTTTAATTGTTTAAGTTTGTTGTTTGAATTCAGTGCCAACTAGATGCACAACAACTTATTTTGCATATTTTTAAAAAATCATTTTTAAAAAACATCTTTCCTTCCTTGAATGATAAGGTCTGGTTTGTGTATCACTTACTATGAAATTAATAGTGTCTGTCTGTATGATGAATAATTAATTAGATCATGATAGCATAATAGCATGATAGATTAGATGTGTGAAAGTTAGATCTGGATTTCTTTTTTCAAAAGCTACAAAATCACTGCTTGACTGCATTGGTTCATGCTGCTAATTGTATAACTTTTTTATCCCAAAGGTAGGACTACTAATTTAGAAATAGTGTTCATACACTTTGTCTCTCATCTCTTGGTTGCAAGGCTAAAAAGCATTGGGTACACAAATGATGCAAAACCATAGTATATTGTAATTTATTTTGTTTCAATTTAGTCTGTAGGAATCCAGCCACTGTTGTTTTTATAAAGGATAGTTTTATATTTTAATATATTAGATAAAGCAATCCAGTTGTCAACAACCCACAATTTATTAAGCAGTGGCAGTGTGTGAACCAGCATTAAGATCATGGTTAACAAATTCCTAAAATACAAGACTTTTTAAATTCAGTTTAGAGCATTTTAAGTAATAAGGTAAAATAAGGCTATATTCAAGTACATGGCCTTTGTATGATCCTTTTCACTTTCTGAAGCAGTAAACTTCAATTGATTTCATGTGAGGTTTGAGTTCTGAGGAAAACTAAATCTTACATATTCACTGTGACCAACAGATTTTCACAGTTTGAAAATTTTTTCCAATAAACATTAAATATTAGAGCTAAATATTAAACATAGGTCCTGGAATGTAACCTAAGATATAAAATGCTCCTTCACTGAATTAAGAAATAGCAGATTTCATGTAAATTTTATCATTTAAGTGTGTACTAATAAATATAAATTAAAGGAAATATTCATAGATTTTTATTGTGATTTATTGAACTATATTTAATTTATTTAATTTATTTATTTATATGCCACATTTTTTTAAATAAATAATTCAAGGCTGCAAACATACTTCCTTCCTCCTATTTTCTCTACATCAACAACCCTGTGATATAAGTTGGGCTGAAAGAGAGTGACTGGCCCAAAGTCACCCAGCTGGTTTTTCATGTCTAAGGTGGGACTAGAACTCACAGTTTCTGGTTTCTAGCCTGGTGCCTTAACCAAGTCTAAGACAAATATTTAAAGAATCTTATGTGACTAAAACTTTATATGCTTTTGTTTTAGACATACAATTGGGCTACCTAAGTGTAAAATGTACTATTTTTAAAGTAATAAAATAATAACACTGAAATGTTGCCATTAAAATATATATTCAATTTCAAAGTATTTTATAGCTTATTATTTTCTGTTCAGATATGATTTCATGTGAGTAACAGAGATGGTCATAACAGAGAAATCAAATTTAAAAACATTTTTTTCATTCATTCATAGAGGTGATCATTTCTGCTCTCTTGGTGGTTTTCGTAAGGCAAGTTTGGTATTACTGTTATAGGTTATCTAAAGGATTACATGAGGCTAATATAAAGTTGGCCTTAAAATTTTAAACTGGATTTGTGTGAGATCTGTTTAGTAACTGTTAAAGAAATTATATATTGCTTTCAAAATATTTCTAGTCTCCCTCTTTTAAATTACTGATTGCAATTCATGACACTTAGGAATTTTGCAGTGGAGTTCAGCTAATGGGGATTACAATTGTTGTTTTCTTCTCTTCGTAATTTTAACTTTGTAACTTTTTATAGATTTCCTATGATTTTGAATCCATTTCTGTCATTGCAGTCACAGGACTTTCAAACTGAAATGTTTTCCCCCTCACTCTTAGATTTGATGTTACTGAGTCTGAAGTCTGTATTATAATAATTCACCTCCTAACAGGAATTCTTGGATCTGAATTTTGGAATTATATGGTAAATGATAAAAATTGGTTTTGTCTGGGAAGCAATGATGTAAATTCTATGGAGGCAGCCCTTTTTTGTCATGCACACTAAAAGGCAATTGTTTTACTAACAATATTTTCCAGACATTTGTTTCAATATAAGATGATATATAATATCTGAATAGAAGACACAAATTCAGTCAGATTATAAAGTTTCCCTTCAGCCCTTATTTTAAAAAAGACTTTGTTTTGAAACATGGATATTTTATTCCTTATTGGTTGTTGTAAAATATACAGAACTGACATAATCTCAAGAAAAAAGTGGTGGAATGTTGGAGCAACTCATTACGTATAATCAGAATTAATTTTGTTCTTTTTGTTTAGAAACCTTTCCACTGGGAAAAAGAATTATGTGAATAGTTACTTAGACATATACACTCACTCTTTGATTAGCTACTACCTTCATTTATGACTATTTGCAAATATGAAGTTTATTTTTAAAAAATCCAACCCATTGGTATATATATGTGATCAAACTTTGTGCACCTGACACTAACACACACTGAAGTGCAAGTAATGCTGACATAGCAGTAAGAGAGAACTTTATCTAAATGCGATAGCAGCAACCAGTAATCTTCCCAACAACCCTCTCCCCATTTCAGTTGTATAGTTCACATAGTGACCATTTTACTTAATGACCTGTTTATTGAAACAAAATTTGGTCGCTAAATGAGGAATGGGCATATTTATGTTCATACAAATATTCTCATTCATCCTTTGCAGTTCCTTAACGTCAAGCTTAAGAAAGATTCTTCAATCTCCTTTCTAAAATGCATAACAATAAATTTCTTATAAGTTTAAATTCTGTCATCTAGCTCTCCTTTCAAATACTTTGAACTTTAAATTGTGCTAATTTTTCAGTTCTTTTGTGATATCCATCACAAAAATGGTTTTTAACAGTTCTAATGGGGCATGCTGATATAAACATAATTTTATTTAAGCAAGTATATTTATTCCTTGAATTTATTTATTTCTGACTGATGGATGCAAATGAATTCCAGAGACAACTGGGGGATATCCAGGGGGCCTTGCTGCATGGTCCTGTCAAAGCTCTGGTTATATCCTGGAACCAAAGAGCAGCCAAAATTTTGAATAGAATTGTGCCTATGTGGCTTCTCTTGACCCTTTGATCCCAACACTCTCCATGGTTCACAGAAGAAGTGCAAGTTCTGAAAAGGGCTAAAGGACTAGTAGAGCACCTCTGGAGGAAAACAAGATATGAATCCGACCGTACACAAGTAAGAACTGCTATTAAGGTATACCTCATGGCAGTAAGAGTAGCAAAACTCCATTATTTCTTGCTCTTATTGCATCTGCAGAGTGTCACCCTGTTCAGAATAACCCAGTCCCTGTAGGAACAGGGGTACTCATATGTATGCCAGTTGCACCCTTTCCTGAATTGGGAGTCCCTGCACTCAGTCACTCAAGCCCTGGTGATCTCTGATTTGGACTATTGAAACAGGCTCTATATTGATCTACCATTGAAGAGTATCCAGAAGCTTCTGCTGGTGCAGAATGCAGCTGTAGTTTTGAAGACCCAGGGTGGCCCATATTACACCGCTGTTCCATGAGCAGTACTGGTTGTCAGTTTGCTTCTGGGTCCAATTCAAAGTGTTGGTTACCATCTATAAAGACTTTCATGGCATGGATCCAGGTTATCTGAGGAATAGCTCATTCCATTGGGATTATCCCACACTGGCAGAAGAGGCATGCTACAGATCCCATCACTCAAGGAATTTCAGCTGGCAGGATCCAGGAGAAGAGCCTTTTCTGCTGTGGCACCCACCCTCTGGAACATTGTACCCCCCTCCAAGATGAGCTCTTCACCGTCCCTTCTGGTCTTCTGAACTGGCTTGAAGACCTGGCTCTATCAGCTGATCTAGGGCCCCAATGAGAGAGTGACATCTTGGAGGTCGAAATAAATTTCTACTAATATTGATTTTGAAAAGGAAAACCTCACACAGAAGGAATTTCCAAAGTAACATGATTGGTATATTGACATCTAGAAATGTTAATCCTTTTAATGACAGATTAATGCTACTGGTTTGGACCGGTTCAGCCAAATTGGTAGCGGCGGCAGCGCAAGGCTCCGCTCACCCACCCAGTCGTCATTACTTCCTGATTTTAACCAGGAAGTAATCTTTTTTTTACCCTCTGCACATGGCTTTGTGCATGAGCAGAGGTTCCAAGCATGCACATGACGAACTGGTTGGGAAGGTAAGTAGATTTCACCTCTGATCTAAAGTCATATATTTGTTGTATAAATTGATGGAAAATGAAGATGTTTTTTATTATTAGGAATATCAGCTTAGGTTGCTCCATTTGTAATAATAGTATTTCACTACACTTATAAATGTGAGTGCTCAAGTGTGGTCTTCAGATGAAAATATCGTGGAGTTTGACTTCATATGCAGTTTCATTATGGTCTTCTGGCATGCCTGCCATTCCTACAGTCTTACCTGGTTTTTTTCCTCCTGACATTCCTGTAACGCAGTGTTTCCCAAACTTGGGAACTTCAAGATGTATGGACTTCAACTCCCAAAATCCCACAGCCAGCCATGCTGGATGGGGAATTCTGGGAGTTGAAGTCCACACTTCTTAAAGTTCCCAAGTTTGGGAAACACTGCTGTAACATCTTTTTTTTTTCCTGATATGTGATCTATGTAAGATTGCCTAATCTAATTCTGTGGTTTTCACATATGGATTGATATATATGCATGTCTTTTGATGTGTGGATTTGTGTACGTGTCTCCGTGGTTGAATATACGTATAAAGTATATGTAAGAGTTCTTGCCAGGACTTAGATTTCAATTTGAACTTTCTGAAACAATAATTGGATATTAGTGGATAATTCCCAAATAACCCGTATTACCCACCATATCATAAACTAGATATTGTACTACTAATGGTCAAATATCAAATACATTTTTCAGAAATTATCAACTGCACATTTAAACATTTGCTTTCATTCTTTACATGTGAAATGGTCTACATTTATGTTAAATACAATAATATTTTCCTATGCAATTGTACTTTGGGGGCTTGAAACATTATAGAAAGTGGAAGATGTCTTTTGTTGGTGTATGTCAAGATGTGCATTTTATCTGTGCTACATTTATTTTTCTGAACATCACCGATTCTCCTGAGAAATGAGTGTTTTGTTGGGAGGAAGAAATGTGGTTTGGCATTTGCATATCAAAACCTTATCTTTGCCTTATCAAGAAGAACTTGGAAGGAGAATTGTAGGCAGGAAGAATGGCATATTTGGAATAAAAAAAAATAAGAAAGCACAAATTAGCCTGAAGAGAGATGCCGTTGTAGTTTCCCTCGCCTTGAATTTCTATGAATGGGCAAAAGCATAGATGGGCACTTATTGCCCTGGGCTGCATGCAACCCCAATACTTTTCATATATACCCAGGCTTTCTTCAAAAGTTGTTAATAAATTGTAATATAAGTTTATACATCTCTATAATATTCAAGTTAATTGTACAAGTAGTCCTCCATTCATTTAGTGATCTTTCAGGTGGCACTGAAAAAAATAATTTATGCCTGGTTTTCTCACTTACAACTATTGCAGCATCCCCACAATCATGTTATTAAAATTTGGGCACTTGGCAAGTGGCATGTATTTATGACAGTTGCATTGTATTGGAGTCATGCAATCACCATTCATATTGTTCCCAGGTGGCTTCTGATAAGCAAAGTCAATGGGAGAAGCCAGGTTCACTCAACAACCAGATGACTCATTTAACAATTTCAGTGATTCACTTAACAATTGTTGTTGTACAATGGGGTAAAACTCACTTAACTTCACCTTGCTCTGCGATTGAAATTTTGGGTTCAATTATGTTTGCAAGTCAAGAACTACCTGTATTTAATTAATGTACATTAAATAAAATTGAATTTACTCTCTATACTACTTTTACCCATTCCATTATTAGCAGTTGTCTTACCAACTGCTTGCCATTGTTTGAAATAAATAAAACTTTTAATATTCCTAGCTGTACTTCTATACAGCCAACGGATTGGTCAGAAAGAAAATTCTGAAAGTTTCTCTTGTAACCAGTCATTCAATGCAATGAGAAAGTCACAATTACATTTTAAAACCAGCTTGAGTGTTGTAGAAATTTAAAGTATTGCTGGTTCCCTATTTATCAACTATGTACACTATGGCAATTTAGAGTTGTGGTCTTGACCACTCTGACTAAATAAAACAGGAGAACATATTGTAAATTAACTACATAAAAAATAAATAATAGCTCTGTACTGTGAAGCCAATGAGCTACATTAGTTATATATATTTAAAAATATTTTGCTTTAATTTTTTCCCCTTGTTCCACTCATTCTTTTTCTCTCTCTCTTACCTTGTGCATGATAAACAAGAGCTGCTGTGCCTGCAAAATTATTTAAAATTGCTTTGAGTAATTCTGCTTTTTTGGCTTTTTTGTACCTAATCAGAATTGATGTGACTGAGGTGCAAGTCTTCATAATAATCATGCATTTACTGGCAGCAATTGGAGGACCTACATTTTGGGAAACTATGGTAATTTTGTCCATCTCTGTATCTTATATCTTTTAATCTTCTATTCTAGAGAAATTCATTTCCTTATATATTTATATTATTCTTATTTTTGTTGGAAAGATTTTAATAAAATGCTGTGATTCAGTCAAAATCTCTTCCATAAGAAATAATTTTGACTGGTAGCAAAACAGGTTACTAATATGCTGGATAATTCAGTAGCAAAAAAAGTAGATTGCACATGCATAAATTAAAAATTGTTAGACTGGTAGAGCTATGCATCATTTGGAGGGATGCTTTGCATAGAACTAAGATTATGTCAGGAATGGAAAATATGTTTTCTTCTAACCCAAAACAAGCCATTACATACTAGAAGTTCTGCTGAAACACTTCAGTCAGCCATGGTTCAGCAGAAACAAAACTAGAATATTTTGATTGTTCTAGCTATTAGGTGAATCAAAATCTGGAGAGATCCCTGAGTATTTGATGGGTGAATATAGCAAGGGCTGGCCCCCTTTCACTCTTTTTCTTTTCAGTAGCCTTCAGTTTCACCTCCAGTCTCTACCACCTGTGTTCATACTCCTCAGCCACCGCTACCGTTCTTGGGTTTTTTCTTAACTCCACTTCCAACCAATCACATTTTGATTTGTAACTAAAGCAAAAAAGGCCCATTTTATTCTATATACAGACAAAAACTATTGGAAACATATGTTTAGCTCAAGCATTTAACACTTGAAACTGAACTGTTCTGTTCAGTTTATGCATGGAAAGTTATGTACATCCTTAGATAGCCCCTTTCCAAATTTGTTGTTCTGAATATTGAGGCAGCATGTGAGGCTCTTTCCCAGGCTTTGGGGGCAAAAGATCCACAAAGTAACCCTGTGAAGCCTTTGAGAGACATATCTGTCTCGACCCTCAGCTATGGATTTAGAGGGACAGCTTGCAAAGAATCTCCAATTGGCATGCATAAATCTACTAATGTAAATCTTATAATATAAATGCAATTCAAACAATGGTAAAGAAACAACTAACGAGATAATTTGGCTGCCATAGATGCTTGAGCATGTTGTTTTATCTATAACAATTGTTAGTGTCATATGTTGTAAGTTATCTAAATATTGAAAATGAATAATTGGTGGATCTTATAAAATATATTACAGTAAAAGCAAGTAAAACTAACAAATTATTTTAAAACTTGCATAAATGCTCATTTCAAACAATATTTCTTTGATTTTGTACCCTTGGCTACTTAAGTTGCTTTTTATATTGGGTAAAAAAAGCCATAGTGCTAGGTGTACTAAATAAAGAGAAATACTATATATATCAATACATATATACTCAAACATTCTACTTTTCTTTCTGTATCACTTTATGTTTACATGATAGTTGCACATAACATGTTCTAATGATATTATTGCAGTATTCGGTCCAAAAGTTAAAGAGAAACAAATTGAATGGGACAGAGAATGAGGATGGCAGCCTTCTTTACTACATTTCATGCTAGTGTAGTCCTAGAATATTCTGAAAGAGGTTTACAATATATTGTTGTGGCCTCCCTTTGGTTTTGTTCATCTTAACAGATGTGTGATTCTGTACAAATAATGAAATGTCTGTAGTCTCTAAAAACCAAACGAATGAAGGCACAAATGCTTACAACATGATGAGGAAGAAGTACCGGTATTTTTTTTTAACTTTGCATCACTCTTTGTAAGGGAAATGGATGCTGGAACTGCTCATGTGTGATGTATGCTGCAATTCTATAACTTAAAATAGCGATCTGAACAAATGTATTAAATACATTTAATACAAATATTTATTGTGCCATAAATAAGAAGCTAGCAATAGCAGATAATAGGCTAGCAATACAGTTACAAACAGGTTGGTTTTAGATCACACACATTGTAAATTAAGGAGAGGGCTTACATCTCCATGCTAATATTTAGTTTGCTAAAAAAAACATAACCAGCCTGTGTGAAATACATAACTTTGATATTTTATGCAAGATATTTTATAGTTGAAAAAAGGCATCTAGAACCCCAAGAATTCTATTTTTCTTGGGCGGTGTGGGGGACACAAAAGAATTGCAGCTAATTTTAGCAAGGTTATTACAATTGCTCTATTTTTTTAATTAGGCTGCAATTCTGTAAACACTGCCTTACGGTATATGCATAACCGTATATACACTTGCTTATATACTTACCCTTAATGAACACTATGATATTTATTTCTGAGTAAGCGTGTATTAGAATTACAATATAAGAAAAAAAGTCATGTAGAATAAGTACAGAAGATCCACCTGTAGTCCGATTATTTAAAAATTATGTTTACAATTGACAAATGGAAACATTTATTCACATGTCACCATTTAGTTTATAAAGTCTAAACGCCTGTTTTGTGTGCAGAAGGGCATAAATTTGGTTATCTTCAGACTGGTCTAAAATTCCACAGAGCCATTGCTATGTTACTCTACTGTGGTATAGAGCAATATTCTATGTTCTTGTGAAATTAACAATAATTGGATAATGTAAATTATTGTAGGTGAAGCAATCATTATTATAATCCATTAATCATTGTTTACAAGTAGTATAGTTATGACTATCAGATGCTTTACATGGAACCATGAGTGCTAGCACCCCATATCGCTGCCATCTGCTTGGTTCTGTCCAGAGTACTGCAAAATGACCCATTATTGCATTCCCATGCAGCTCTTTTTCCTCCCCTTTATGTCTGTCTGTGACATAGAATTTTGGAATATATCCAAAGGTTCTTTCCTCATTCTTCTGTGATTTTCAACCAGCTTTCTTCCCTTAACACATGCAGTCAATTATTTTCATTATGCCATTTCTTACATCAAAGGCAATATCTATTATAACTTAATTAAATCTTGGTTCTGATTATTGCCAAAATAGGCAGTCAAATGTTTAGTCCTTCCATTCAGTTATTATTTGCTTTTTCTTAGAAAATAAATGGTCACATATAGGTCTAGTGTTTCATTATAAATAAAAAAAATTCTGAAAGGTAAGGTAATGTATTCCAAAGGTTTTTTTTAAAGCCCTGTTCCAGAAAATTCCTGCATACAGATTTAGAAAAGTGGAATGTTTTGAGTTCATTTGAAATCTAAAATAAAATTAACATGAAATATTTAAACTGTTTTAATATTTTCCTTTCTTGTTAAGATTCCAGTGTTAAACATTCACATGAAAATACTTCCAGCTATTTGTACAGTAGCAGGAACCATATTCTCTTGTACAAACTACTTTGGTGTGATCTTCACAGGTGGAGTTGGCAAAAATGGATCAACCATAGCAGTAAGTGTTTTTCTGTTTTGTCTTGTATTTTTAGTATACATTATTCTTCCATTTTCTCTTCTGTATAATCCTTCCTCCTTCCCTATCTTCCTCCCTCCCTCCCTTCCTTTTCCCGAAGGCTCACAGGAGTTATAAAAAAAACTCTCAGTAAAAATTATTATTAAAATAATAAATTCTCAACAGCATCGTAACAGAGTTTTAAAAATTCAAAGTTCTGTGTTCTCCAATACACCCCAACATTCAAAGCATGTCCTTCTCCTGGATTAGATGAGAAGGCAAACTCAGGACAAAAGAGGTAGACTAGATCTCTGTGGTCAGGCATAGGGTTTGTAATAAAAAATATCAGTTTCCTATTTTCAAGTTCTCATCAGATGCCATTCTCAGAGTCAAGATCTGAAGCAAAATTACTTTGGTCAATCTGATTCTATATGATTTAAAATAAAATAGTCTTATTTTAAATTTTTTGCAGGATAATTAATAAGATCCTCCACTACAATTTTAGTAAAAGGAAAGAATATATTATACAGCATCTAAATAAAAATTCCAATATAATATAGTGACTAAGAAAAGATACTTTTTTACATCTGGTTCTGGGGGTGCATCATTTTCTATTACAAATTTCAAACTGTCTTATAATAGATTGATTTTATACATTTTCATAAGATAAAACATATTCCAATCAAGATTAAAGAAAACAGCAGTTTTTGTTTGTCCACACTCTTAGATTACTAGAGCACCACTGATGATCTTCTAAAAATAAACTAAGACCAGTTGTCTTTGGAACAGATTTTGCATTAATTTAGATGAGTGTTTAATATATACAGTGGTGCTTAAAAGTTTGTGAACTCTTTTAAATGTTCAGTATTTCTGCATGTATGACCTAAATTCTGTTCTCCACACAAATCCTGAAACTAGATTACCCAATTAAACAAATGAGTCAAAAACGCACATGTTCATTTATTTAATTAGGAAGATGATTGAAAACTATATATTTGTGGTTGGCAAAATGTGTAAACCTCTAGGATTATCAATTCATTTGAAGGGGAAATGAAAGTCAGGCATTTCAGTCAATGGGATGATAATCAGATGTGAGTGTAAGAATTTCTGCCTTATTTAAAGAAAATAATTCTGGGTACCAGTATCAAAGTCTGATCTTCATAATTTGTGAAACTGTGTCATGGCTCAAACAAAGAAGATTTCTGGGGATCTCTGAAAAACAATTGTTAGTGCTCACCAGGCTGAAAAAGGCAATAAAATTATTCCCAAAGAATTTGGATTCACCAATCCATTGTCAGGTAGATTGAATAGAAGTAGAAGTAATTCACACTTCATTACTCTTCTCAAGACTGGACAAACAACCAAGACCACACCAATGGCAAAGTGTGTAATAGTCTGGGAGGCCTCAAAGAAACCCAGAGTGACATCTAAGAAACTAAAGCCCTCCCTTGCATTGGTGAACATAAGAATACTAAACAATGGTGTACATAGCAGGATTGTAAGGACAAAGCTACTAGTCTCTAAAAAGAACATTGCTGTCCATCTAAAATTTGTGAAAGGCCACATTGATAAGCCAGAAGGCTATTGGAACAATGTTCTGTGGACAGATGAGACCAAAATAGAACTTTTTGGCTTGAATGAAAAGTGTTACGTTTGACAAAAAGGAAAAGCTTTTATTCCAGCATAAAACCTTATCCTATCTGTGAAAGATGGTGGTGTTGTATCATGATTCAGCCCTGCTATGCTGCCTTTGAACCAGGATGGCTGCCATTATTTATGGAATTCTGAATTGTGCTAGCAAATTCTACAGGAAAATTTATCCTTAAATTCATGACCAAGAGTCATGAATTTAAGTCATGCAACAAGATAGCAATAGCACATAGACTTATATACCACTTCACAGTGCTTTACAGCCCTCTCTAAATGGTTTACAAAGTCAGCATATTCCCCCAACGATCTGGGTCCTCATTTTACCAACCTCGGAAGAATGGGTGAGTCAATCTTGAGCCTGGTAAGATTCAAACTGCCAAATTGCCGGCTGCCGGCAGTCAGCAGAAGTAGCCTGCAGTACTGCATTCTAACTGCTGCACCACTGCAGCTAATAATAATCCAAAACATAGAAATTGTACAATAAAAGAATAGTTAAAGCAAAAGGAAGTCAATATTTTGGCAGGAAGCCCATCAGCCTGAGTTGACACTGTTCTGTTTGAAGGTATAGGATAAAATACTTCCAAGCTGATGTGCAGGACTGATCAGTTATTGGAAACGTTTAGTTGCAGTTATTATTGCCCAAGGAGGGCACACCAATTACTTAAAGCAAACGTTTATATAGTTTTACTGTACACAAATATGTAGCTTTGAATCATTTTCATCAAAAAATAAGTGAACAAGTATACCATTTTCGCTGATTTGTTCACTTGTGTACTCTTGTCTAATTTTAGGATTGGGTGGAAAATGGATCATGTTTTAGGCCATTTTTATGCCAAAACATTAAAAATGCAAAAGGCCTCACAAACTTTAAACACCACTGTATATTGGAAATTACATGAAACATGTAGGTTAACCACCCTTCTACATATAAAGCATAGGAAGGTGATAAACTATGAGTTTTATCAGTGCCTCCCACAATCTGCTTTGCAATCTCCTGGGTGTATACTGATTGCACTGTTGAAACTCGGAACAAAATCATCGATTTCATTGAATAGGGTTTTTTCCTCCTCAAACTTCTGAACAATTTAAGACACCCATTTTTTGCTTTAATCCTCCATCTCCCACTCTATACTCATACAAAAGCTGAACACGATTGTCCAATTTGGCTTGTAGCCCTTTAAAGTCCAAAATGTAATTTAAAAATGGTATTCCTATTATCTTTCTCTTCAAAATTAAAGTCAATGTTATTAACTCTTGAAGGTCCTCAAAGGATCTGTTTATCCTGTTGCCACAAGCCTCTTTTTTTGTTTTTAATTTTTTTTGTCTTTTATTTATATTTCCGAGTACTGTATCTAGGTGGAATATGAAGAAAATGTGATATAGTAACTTACAACTTAAATAACTTAAAATTGGTTATGAACAAGTTCATTTCATATTGGAACATATTTACCAAATCTTGCCATCCCTGATTCTAAATATATTCATAATTTTGCCTCTGAATAGATGGAATTAAGTTTCTCAGCCTCCTCAGACATGACCTTCCATTCAGAACTCCCAACTGCATTCGCGTCAGGACCCTTCCTCCTTTAGGGCAGGAGTGTCAAACTCAATTTCATTGAGGGCTGCATCAGGGTTGTGTTTTATCTTTGGGGGTGGGGGCATGGCTAGCTTAACATCATTTGTGTCGGCACCTGTGTTGGCCTGAACCGCTCTGCCAGTGAAAACTGGCTCCCGAGTTCCATTTTCAGCTGCGACAGCCTCCTGCAACCCTCTGCCAGCGAAAATGGAGCTCGGGAGGGCCGCCCGATTAGTAGCTTCTTACCCAACCATCATGACATCTTAGCTGCACATTGTTCAGTTTCTTTGGGGCTGATTTTTTTTTTCTTTTTTTTTTCTTCAGTGTTATTCTGTTCAGAGTCTTTTTGAACCTGAACAACTGCAATTTTAAATTGCAGAATTAAATTAGATAAATGTGTGCTTATTCATCCTTGCATCTTAACTAAATATTGTAGGTCATATAGTTCTTATTAGTTCCCCATTGGGTTTGAAAAAGTTCAGTGAGATTGAGTTATAATTAAAAGTTTATGTATGTATGTATGTATGTATGTATGTATTTTTGACCAAGGTGTGCTCTGGAATGCTGACAATTGCATTTATGTTATATGCCCAGCATTGTAAATTAATATTAAATCTCTTTCCTATGTAGGGAACAAGTGTCCTTTCACCATTTCTTCATATTGGAACTGTCATTACATTAGCTGCCATGATCTACAAGAAATCTGCTGTGGAACTTTTTGAAAAACATCCTTGCCTCTATATACTGACTTTTGGGTTTGTTTCTGCTAAGATAACTAATAAACTAGTGGTACGTATTTCCTTATGCTTTTAACTCATTTTCTATGAAATGCTTCACTGTTACAGCTTTATTCTTTTTTTCTCCCAGTCCAGAATTACTAGTGTATATGGTAACACTTCAACAGGGTTTATCCTATGACTGGCCGTGATCCAGTCCTTAAAGAGAAACATTTATCAAATGTACTATATGTAGTTCCTTCCTCCATAGACATTATTAATTCTGATTATAAATAACAAATGCTTGTTTTTTCTCTGTAGGTTGCTCATATGACCAAAAGCGAGATGCATCTTCACGACACAGCATTCATAGGTCCAGCACTTTTGTTCTTGGATCAATATTTTAATAGCTTTATTGACGAATACATTGTACTTTGGATTGCCTTGGTAAGTGGCAAGTGCATTTTTAAGATACATGTATACATCCTTGGTTTTCTATTATTATTATTATTATTATTATTATTATTATTATTATTATTATTATTATTATTAATAATAATAATAATAATAATAATAATAATAATTTTATTTCTATACCGCCCTTCTCCCGAAGGACTCAGGGCGGTTTACAGCCTATTTAAAAACACAGACAAAACAACAGTATAAAATTTAAAATAATTAAATAAGGTGGCTCAAATTTAAAACCCCGATAAATTTAAATACCCAATTTAAAACTATTGTGTTGATAGTCCGGCCTGGCGGAACAACAGGGTCTTCAATGCGCAGTGAAACACCCGGAGGTCGGAGATCTTACGAATTTCCGGGGGCAGTTCATTCCACAGGGCTGGGGCTCCCACAGAGAAGGCCCTCCCCCTGGGTGTCACCAGCCGACATAACTTGGCTGATGGCACCCTGAGGAGGCCCTCTCTGGGAACGGACTGGTCGGTGGGAGGCTATTGGTGGCAGAAGACGGTCTCGGAGGTACCCGGGTCCTATGCCATGGAGCGCTTGGCAATGCTGGATTCATAATTATTACTATATTATTTATAAATTTGCATGCCACCCATTCTCAACAACTCTGGACAGCTCACAACAGCAACAAAAAAAATAAATTATAATAAAATCAATAATACATAAAAAATAAAGATAAAGGATGGCAAGCGCAATAAAGTGAAGTGAAAAACTAGGTCTTCATGATTCTTCTAAACAACAGCAAAGTGGGAGCCACCTGGATCTTTAGGGAAACCGTGTTCCTAAGGGCAGGTAGTGCTATAGAGAAAGCATGCTTCTGTGGTATCCAGAACCTTGAATTGCACCAAGAAACAAACCAGTATAATTTTCCACATCTCTGGAGCATGCCTAAACAGATATCCTCAGCAGAAAACGACAAGTACAGTGGTGGGTTGCTACCGGTTCGCCCCGGATCAGTCAAACCAGTAGCGACGGTGGCGGGAGGCTCCGCCCACCTACCCGGACATCTCTGTGCATGCGCAGAAGTGTCGTGCATGCACGCAAGTGCACACGTGACCACGAGCGAACCAGTAGCGGCCGAAATTGAAACTGACTATTGGACAAGTAGTTTGATGTTTTATATTGCACAATAAAGTAATGCCATCTGTAGTTTGAGAAAGAGTTTTTACAATAGAAACATGTTATTTAAAGTCTGCTGAATTTATAGTCTGAGAAATCACAGCTAAGTATCTTATTCTTAGACCAGGTATCAATCTTTTCCTTTGGCTATGTGCATTGGAAAAATAATCCAAATTGTTCATCTTTTATAAAAGTAAGCCAGTGTTTCTAAAGAAAGATAACATTTTGCAGTTCCCTTCATATCCTCAATAAAATATTGGACTTTAAGAAAATATTATTCATTTTAGCCCATGTTATCAATTATGTTTTTAAAATGCTCTCTTTCCTTGTGGGTTTTAGTTTTTACAGATTTACAGAGTTGGAAGGGACCTTGTAGGTTATCTAGTCCACACACACACACACACCCCACCCAAGCAGGAGACTCTACACATAGGCGAACCTATGGCATGCGTGCCGGAAGTGGCATGCTGAGCCATCTATCTAGACACACCAGCCATCGCCCGTTGCTCTTCAGGTTCCGGTGCACACATGCCCACCGGTAAACTGGTCTTTGCGCGCATGGGAGCACCGGAAACTGGAAGAGCAGCTCTCTGGTGCGCATGTGCACACCGGAAAGCTGAGCTTCTGGTTTTTGGTGTGCGTATGCTTGCCAGCCAGCTGGTCTTTGCATGTGCATGCATGCCAGAAAGCAGACCAGGTGACTGGCGCACATGCACACGCTGGAAAATGGAAGCTCAGCTTCCCAGCACGCAGAACTGCTCTTCCAGTTTCTGGCACTCCCCCGCACGCACCCACCTGTTTCAGCACTCGGTGCCAAAAAAGTTCGCCAACACTGCCCTACACCATCTCTGACAATATTATTATAACCAAATCATGAAAGATGTATTCATTTGAATGATAAGGGATTTCAACATAAGGTTTGTACTTCTGTCTTGTGAAATTATATAGCTTTCATAGACCATGCCCATGATTAAGAAAAGGTTGATGTTTTTGTATTGATGATGGAAATCCTCTAGCCTAGAATATTAAAGAATCCCATATCTCCAGTAGAGGACTTCAAATCATAGAGCCTAAGATTTTCAGTTGCATTGGAGCAAGAACGTTGGGGACTTTCTCCTTTTGGGACAATATAAGGCAGAGATTCCGCAGAGACATCTCACAAGCATTCCAGTTGCAAAAGGGAAACTAAACTGGTTCACTCCTATCAAGTTAAGCTTTATTTTCTTTTGCATGAAATGACATCATGGGAGTACATCCTTTAGGAACATGCCTGCCCTATCCTCTAGCTTAGGCTGCTGGGAGACTGGATCTTTCCCAGCTCCCATTTCTGCTTTAAAATGCAGGAAAAAAATATTTCTCCGGTCTGGACAAGATCAAATCTTATTGAAAAGAGTATCCTCATGTTTAAAATGATGGGTTCAAAACACAAAGAATAAATTGTGTGAAAATTTTTATGTCCAAATCTCATACGTGTTTATATTATCCTTTCAGATTTTTTCTCTTTTTGATTTACTCCGATACTGTGTCAGTGTCTGCAATCAAATTGCTTCTCATCTTCACATCAGTGTCTTTAAGATCAAGACCTACAGTACGTATTCAAATCATCACTAGGTTGTTGCAATAACTAGTAGCTGTTTTCTACAAGAGAGAATGCGGTTATATTGAGGAGTCTACAGAAACTGCAGCAGATAGGAACAAATCTAATTTATAATAATGTTGTATAACTAATTTTGTTATGAATGACACCCCCTAGTTAGACAGTCCTCCAACAAAAGGAGAATCCCAAGTATTCTCCAAACGTCTATATTACCAGGTCCACGGGTGTGTACCTAGAGAAGCATGCAGAGAATAAGGCTTTGTCATTGTAATTACCTTGACTACAAACCAGGCTCTCAGATAAATGGATTCCCAACAACAGGAATTTCTAATACAGTGTATTTATAAGCTATAAGCCTGTTTGCTTTTAATTTAATTATCCTTTAAAGTGCTCATTTAATACTGTCCCAAAAGTATAATTATTAATTGCCTTGAGAAACTCTGGCATCTCACTAACTTTGGTGGCTGGAATACTTTGGACTTGAGCCTAGATTCATCACCAGTTGCTGATAACTGTGGTTAGTTTTTAAGAAAACAGATACTTCATGTTATTTGCATTGTCTCTGGAAGCTGGCGTTTTGAAATGCTATCTTTGGAAGCAATCCACTGTGGCTGATCATTTTGTCATTGCACATTGTACACAGCCACTGTACTTGATAAATTACATCTTTTGTCTTTAAAAAATTCTAACCCTAGTCCCCTAAAATGTGGGATGATTGTCAGCATGCAGTATAGTGTGTTATCTGTCAATTTATTTTTTAAAATAAACACTTTAAAATAAATTTTCAGGATTTTTTTTTTCAGTGGAAAGTCTATACAAAATTTGCAGTTACTTTTTGTATAAAATTTATGCAAAAATATTTCTGTTTAATAAATGAAAATTCTCATAACTATAATAATAATTGTGCTCTTATGTTTTGATCAATCAGCAAAATATTAATTTGAACTGTTAAAAGTATATTTGTGCAGTTGAACTATATTAGCATTAAGGAATCAAAACCCTAGACCCAAAGGAAATAAGGCTCATTACAGTTTTTCTTACATAAATAGTACATACACTATGGGATGCCACCAAAATAAAAGTCACCCTGCACTCAAAAGAGATGAATTGGTAATTATACATTTCAGGAAAGGGAAACAATTATGCAGGCATATATATTCATTAGTAATAGATGATACACTATCCTATATATTCGTAAGTATTTGATCTTGAGTTACTTCCTGCCCTTGTGCTGTCTGCTATCTTCAAAAGAGAACAATTGTCTTAGTGGGAAGAAACAATTCAAAATGAGCACTAAATCCCAAGAGGAAGAGATTCTTCATTGGCATCTTGAAAATATAAATATATATATATATATATATATATATATATAATTTTCTACTGAAATAATTGCAACAGTGTAATATTTTTATTAGACACGCTAAAATGAAGCTTCTGACTCAAAAAATCAACTTGTTTTTACTCTCTATTATGTAACATTGAGTCAAATGTAACCAAGGATGAATTTAGTAAAAATTATACCTGAGAAATAATATATACCAGACAAATATCAAGTTTCATGCTGTGATATTACTGAAAGTTTATAATGATACCTTTTTACATAACATTTCTCTAGCCACACTCAGTGAGGTTTAGAAGATTTTGAAGGCTCTTTAAACACCTGCTATCTTGGACAAGCTATTATTCAACAAACATTGATGCAAAAACATTGACAATGAATCTAGCATATAGATTATAGACACTTTCTCAGATTTTTCAACTTCTAAAGTCCAGTTTTTTGTTTTTTTTAAATTTGATTTATATGCCGCCCTTCTCCGAAGACTCAGGGCAGTTTACAATGCCTTAAGCAATAGCCTTCATACTTTTGTATATTTTATACAAAGTCAGCTTATTGCCCCCACAATCTGGGTCCTCATTTTACCTACCTTAGAAAGGATGGAAGGCTGAGTCAACCTTGAGCCTGGTGAGAGTTGAACTTGCAGTAATTGCAGGCAGCTGGTGTTAATAACAGTGCTTTAGTCTGCTGCGCCACCAGGCGCACCAGTTTAATAAAAAGATTGCTAAGCATTTGATATTATACTGCGACATTCTGGATATGTATTCACAAAAATGAATTAAATTAGTGGTGGTTTTTACCCTCAATAGTACACGTCTGCATACACTTCTGTGGCACTTCAATTCCTTTTTGGATTCCATGATAATTTTTAGAACACTATTTTTTGCAATTTATTCATATGAGCAGACTTATCTAAACCACATACTGTATTTGAAACAGTCCTCTTTTCCTTTATATTAGCCAGCTATAATCTTTTATACTCATTCATTGGTTTTCTTAATCTCCAATAATCTGTAATGTATTCTCTTTATCTCCTTCCATTCATTCATGTGACCTAGTGGAATATTTTTTTCCTGAAAATCTATTTTATTCAGAAGATAGTGTATCAAGATGTCTCATGGATGCACTTTACCTCCTTTTTAAATTTGCTGTTGAATCATTGGCTTATTTTATTAAACAAATCGAGAATATTTCAACATAACAGCTAGAAATGAACACAAACTTTTATTCTATCCTAATAATATAGGTACATTTATATCCATTTTAGGATAAGGAGCACTATGTAGCATGCAGAAAAGGGTTAAGAAATAGTCAACAAAATGTAAAGGCACAAAATAAGGAAATATAAATATGAATAAGATTCTTAGGTTCATTTTCATTTGTAATTGAAACTAAAGAATGGATATATTGCACTCAAAAATGAATATTCCCTTGGAATAACTATTCCCAGATATTTAAAAAAATTCAAGGGACAGTTAAAAACCCCAATTAAGTTTTGAAAACATTTGAGATGCTCCAAGAGAAATTTGAATTGTCTAAATTTGAAAAACAGCAGTACAGTAAAATTTTTAAAATATCATCATTGTCTGCACTTCAGCTGATTAAGTAGTCTGGATGATTTACATATGTTTATATGTAAACATATAAACATATGTTTACAGATGCATCTTTTGTAATTAATCATGTATTGGCATGATGTAATCATGCCAATGGTATAATCAGGTCATTATTCAAATGAAATAAAATGACATAAATTGAAGTAGATTACAAATTCAGATTCAACAAACATTTAGGAATAATAGACATTCTCATCTCCCAAATAGTGCTTTGAATTGAGATTTTATTGTGTATTCAATTAAATCTTCTTGGAATTTTGACAGTTTGACATTAGCAATACATAAATTCATAAGTTATTGTCAGTACTGGGATGTGTTTCAAATAATTCTAAGTTACTAATATTCTTTAACAGTTAAGAGTACTGTATAATAAAGCTGGATAGCAGATTTTTTTAAAAAAGAATCTCTAACAAAGAATTGGAGTATCCCATATTAACAAAGCAATGGCTAAGGGTCAAAAAATATTAAGTGTATTTCTCATCTTAGGATCAGTCTAATTCAACAAACTTTACATGTTTAGTGTACAACAAAGAGAAGGGGTTGAAACAATTGACCTGAGGAAAAGTTTATTTATATGATAAGATGTCCACTATTGCTTATTTTTTTGTTTAATATCCTCAAGTGAATTAATAAATATTACAAAGATCACAGTGTTTAAAGATGTGAATGTGACTCTGAATTATATACAAAAACTTTGAATTTATCACTCTGGATTTATGGATTTAATAAGCATGGGAAGGATAGCCAGCCAAAAGGTTACTCTTCAATACTGTATTGGAAAGATGGTGGGACCCCAGGATTTAAGTCTGGGACTGTCAATATAATACGCCTTCCTATTTAGTAATTCATCCTCTGTCAATGCAATGGAAAGACTGATTATACTGTTCTATGCAGTCAATTTAATGGAGATATTAGATAATTATGTTTTTTTTTCACAGCTTGTATTTTTTTTATCTTAAAAAAAAATCTTTGGGTGGAGGGAACATTCCACCACCACCCCTGTGCAGATGGCACAGTTTTTCTCCTGTCTATAAAAGAATTTGAATATAGCTTCCTATATAATTATGAATAGAGCATTGTACTTCTTGGAAGCTCTAATATAATTCATTAGCTGAAGAACCTGAACACTTTATAAAAGACATTGCAATAGCATATTGAGCTAATTTTCCTGTAACTATATAAGCTTGATAGCTTGTCCTGTCAGAGGACTTGACTTGTATACTCTCATTAAATTAACTAATTAAAAATGTCCTAAAAAGTACACTTTGTTAAATTTGACATGACATGCGACTTTATATATGCCACATTTGTTTTACTCAAGGTAGCAATAATTGGTATACAGCAAAACCATGTGGCAAAACATGCCTACCAAGCACCAAGCCTCACATTCTCAAATCCTAAACTGTTAAATTTATACAAGAGGGACATCTATTGTCCCCTCCCACTGCTTTTTTCCCCCACCTCTTGTAAAGATATGGTACTACTTATTTATTCTTGAGGCAAAGCATGTTGGGGAAATTGGACATTAGCAGATTTGGTCGATCCAGTCTTCTCTAAACTAATCATTACTTGCATTCTCTATTTCAGCATAGTGACAGAATATTTCAGGGAGAAAAAAGACAACCTTTCTATTTTTAGAAAAGGTATGCAAAATCTACATACATATCATATTTATATTCTTATATCACCATCCTACTTGGTGTCTATATTAGTATTTGTAACATAAAGAAGAATTTAAGGTAAACTAAGGCAATCTAACACTATTCAACTGTGTTAGATTTCAGTTCTTATCATCTGTAACTAATTTAGCTAACCATCAGATTGTTGAAGTCACAAAAAATGAACATTGGATATAGGAAATTGTTGGTTTTTTCTAGCTAAATGATAGCTTTGATTAATATTTTCCAAATTAGCACTGGAAATTCACCAAGATTTAGACCCCTAAGAACTTCATTGTAAATAGAAACAAATATGTCTGATTAACTTTTCACTGGCAGTTACTTGTTCTAACTGTGACACTACAATGCCACTTATGATGCTAGGAACAGCAACAGTCCTTCAAAGATAGCATCCTTGGGTTTGCTTGTTCTCCTGGATCCCTCAATGTTCAGTGCAAGAATGTGTGTCTTCCAATTCATTGATATTTTATAGTGGTGGAATGGGTCAAATTGGGTGGACAACTTCCTTCACAAAGTTGACATGGTCACTAGGGGTGAGTTTGCTTTTCTATTTCTTTATTCCTATGCTCTTCAAGTCATTCTTTAATCCAATATTATGATTCTACTTCCCTCCTTTAAACTGTTTAGTAGGAAAAATTTCATGTGATACTGGGACAAGCATTCCTGCTTAAAACATAGCAAACTATAGAACACATGTAGAAATCTAACATCTATTTTATATTCCCATCAAGCACAAACACTCAACGTAAGATGTTTGGCCTGGAAACCAATTTAATGAGAATAAAAATGTTTCCAATGAATGTAATTGTCTCACTGTTTCCAGTACATTCTCTGTCTTATGCATTATTTACTGCATCTAATAAAATTTCCAAAAAATGTAGAATCCTATTATCAAAATAGGATTGTTTGATAATGCAGTTTTTATGCTGCCATTCTTTCTGTGGAACTGCAGCTTTGATTGTCAGTTGGACTACACAATTTCAGCCATGTAAAGAGCAGCGGGTAATGCCAGCCACAAGAAAAAGGAAAACGTAGAAAACAGTACCCAAGGCTCCCCATGACTTTTCATGGTTTACATACAAAGCACAAGTACTATCAGGACAGTTAACAATACCAACGGTATCTTTCACCTATGGACCTTATCCAGGTAGATGATCAGTTGCAGGCCTGCCTATCTCCTAGGGACCAATCTTCTCTTATGAAGCAAAGATTCAGGAGGGTCTCCTGTACTTCTTTTCTTCTTGATATTCATTTAATTTCTGCTGAAAATACCCTGCAGTTAAAACAAAAGGTGCATTAGTTATTATGTCTGGAACATGTAAACATCCCTTACAATGATCTCCATGCATGACTTTGAGAAAATGTTCCATGGGTCAAGATTCATTTGATTAAAAAATATGACTTCTATAAGAACTAGGAATTAATGGCTAGTGTAGACTGCCTGGCCGTATGAATCCCTGCAGTAAGAACAATAAGATAGGAATAAATCTATAGAACATAGGGGAAAAAAGGGTTGGAAGGGATCTCCTCATCCCACACTTGGCATATTTAATTTTGCTCACATATCAAACCCTTGCCATTTTCTACATCTTCCCGAGCTGGTCCAGACTGTGTTTTTACCATCGGTACTGTGTGTGGGAGAGGTAGATATGGCGGGAGCAGGGGGCCATATCATGTTAAGGGAGCACGCACCCGCTGTCTTCAAGCGGTTGGCTGCTCCGGCCCCCAAGGCTCCACCCGTTCTCCAGGTAGTACAGACCTTCAGGGCCCGGGCCTTCGCCTGATGTTGTGCAATGCCAGGTCCGTAGTAAATAAAGCCCCCCTCATTTGTGATCTTGTTTACGAGGGGGGAGTGGACCTGGAGGGTATTACGGAGACCTGGTTGGACCCAGAGGGAGGGGTCCCTCTGGTAGAAATGTGCCCACCAGGTTTCCACGCATTCCATCAGCCAAGGTCACAGGGGAGGGGCAGGGGAGTAGCGATTATTATTAGAGAAGGCCTTAGGCCGAGGGAGACCACTGTACCTCAGACAGCTGGTTGTGAGTCCCTCCTTGTGAAGTGGGGCCACGGGGTTCAGATGGGTTTGCTGATCACGTACCTGGCTCCCTGCCACGTGGCGGCAGCCCTGCCCGAGCTACTCAACGTTATTGCCGCGGTGGGGGTTGATACCCCCAGACTTATGGTCATGGGGGATTTCAACCTGCCATCCGTGGGTGAGGCGTCTGAGGTGGCTCGGGAGTTCATGGCTTCCATGACGGCCATGGACCTGACCCAACTAATTCATGGCCCTACGCACACTGGGGGAAACACACTGGACTTGGATTTTGTCTCTGGACAGTGGTTGAGTGATCTCGAGATAGGGGATATAGTCATCGAGCCCTTGTCATGGTCAGATCACTCGCTCCTTCGCCTTGATCTTCGAACCGCGGCACCCTGCTGCAGGGAGGCGGAACCGATAAGATGGTACCGCCCCAGGCGCCTGATGGAACCTGATAGGTTCCAGATGGAGCTTGGGCCAATCCCGGAGGTTCTGGCTCACGCCTCGTCTGGGGACCTAGTGGCCGCCTGGGATAGGGCGGCTGCTGGAGCCCTGGACCGAGTCGTGCCTTTGCGGCCTCTGACCCGGCGCCGATCTCGCCTGGCTCCTTGGTTTACTGAGGAGCTGAGGGAGATGAAGTGCCAGAAAAGACGCCTAGAGAGCTGTTGGAGGGCTAGTCATTCTGAATCTGACCGAACACTGGTAAGATCTCATATTAGGAGTTACCTAGTGGCGATAAAAGCAGCAAAATGTACTCATTTTACTGCTCTTATTGCGTCATCAGATAATCGCCCGGCCGCTCTGTTTAGGGTGACCCGCTCCCTGCTCCACCAGGAAGCGCGGGAGGACCCCTTGGAAGGAAGAGCCGAGGATTTTGTTCAGTATCTGTATGACAAAATCACTCAGATTCGGGCAGGTCTGGACTCTGACGGGATAGATCCAGCGAGGGTGACGGAGGCAGGTCTTGAGACTGTTATCTGGGATGAGTTTGATCCTGTGACCCCAGATGACGTAGACAGGATTCTGGGTAAATTGAACGCGACCACATGTTTGTTGGACCCGTGCCCCTCCTGGTTAGTGCTGGCTTCCCGGGAGGTGACGCGAGGCTGGCATAAATGCTTCGTTGGGTGAGGGTGTCTTCCCCGCCGCCCTGAAAGAGGCGGTGGTAAGGCCCCTCCTCAAGAAGCCTTCCCTGGACCCGGCAGTATTGGCTAATTATCATCCAGTCTCCAACCTTTGCTTCGTTGTGAAGGTTGTTGAGAGTGTGGTTGCGCGACAGCTTCCCCAGTACTTGGATGAAGCGTCGTATCTAGATCCGTTCCAGTCAGGCTTCAGGCCTGGGTACAGCACGGAAACGGCATTGGTCGCGTTGGTTGATGATCTCTGGAGGGCTCGGGACAGGGGTTGTTCCTCTGTCCTGGTCCTGTTAGACCTCTCAGCAGCTTTTGATACCATCGACCATGTTATCATGCTGCACCAGCTGGAAGGGTTGGGGGTGGGAGGCACCGTTTTACGGTGGTTCTCCTCCTTTCTCTCTGACCGGTCGCAGTCTGTGTTGACAGGGGGGCAGAGATCGACCCTGAGGCCCCTTATATGTGGGGTGCCGCAGGGATCGGTTCTCTCACCCCTTTTGTTCAACATTTATGTAAAGCCGCTGGGCGAGATCATCCGTGGTTTCAGGGTGAAGTACCATCTGTACACTGACGACACCCAGCTGTACATCTCCACTCTGGACCACCCCAACGATGCCCTTGAAGTGATGTCCCAGTGCCTGGAGGCCGTACGGATCTGGATGGGAAGAAACGGGCTCAGGCTCAACCCATCCAAGACCGAGTGGCTGTGGTTTCCGATGTCCCGATAGAGTCAGCCGGCGCCATCACTGGCTATTGGGGGCGAATCATTGGCCCCCACGGAAAGGGCTCGTAACTTGGGCGTCCTCCTGGATTCACGGCTGTCTTTAGAAGAGCACTTGACGGCCGTGACCGGGAGGATTTTTCATCATGTTCGCCTGATTTGCCAGTTGCGTCCCTTTCTAGATCAGGACTCGTTACGCACAGTCACTCATGCCCTCGTCACCTCTCGTCTGGACTATTGTAACGCTCTCTACATGGGGCTCCCCTTGAGGTGCACCCGAAGGCTCCAACTGGCGCAGAGAGCGGCCGTGCGGGTGGTTATGGGAGCAGCATGGAGCTCCCATATAACACCTCTCCTGCGCGAGCTGCACTGGCTCCCGGTGGTCTTCCGGGTACGCTTCAAGGTTCTGGTTACCACCTTTAAAGCGCTCCATGGCTTAGGACCTGGTTACTTACGGGACCACCTACTACCATCAATAGCCTCCCACCGACCAGTACGCTCCCACAGAGAGGGGCTCCTCCAGGTGCCGTTGGCCAAACAATGTCGGCTGTCGGCCCCTAGGGGGAGAGCCTTCTCTGTGGGGGCACCGACGATGTGGAATGAGCTCCCCCCAGAGATACGGAGGATTCCAGATCTGCGCACCTTCCGCCGCGAGCTGAAGACTCTTTTATTTCATCAAGCTGGCCTCGCCTAAATCTTCTCCCTTTTAAGTGTAAATTTTAAATTTTTACTGTATTTTAAAATATGGATATTTTAAATTATGGGTATCAATTCAGCCAAATTTATTTAATTCATTTTATTCGATTTTAAATTTTGTATATCTATGTGTTTTATTTCATGGCTGTGCACCGCCCTGAGTCCTTTGGGAGTAGGGCGGTATAGAAATTCAATAAAATAAATAAAATAAATAGTATGTCTGAAGAGTTCAAAGCAGCATCTCAAATGATGCCAAGCTAGCAAATGGTGGAAGATTATGGTATATCTTCAGCAAAAAAAAAAAGGGGGGGGCGGTATTCTAAGGATCTATTTACCTTTAGAAGTTGGGTTAGGGCATGACTGCTATCCTCAGTCTATTCTGTGAGAAGTTTCTGCTAGCTAAAGAATCATCTCTGTGGTTGGAATGTAATGTCAAGGCAAAAAAATACATGGCCACTAGGGTCTAAGAATTTACCTTCTATGCATTTCTTGCTTTTTTCTGCTTCTTGAATAAATAATGAGAACATTTGAGTCTTAACAAATTTTTTCACAAATCTGCGGTTGGTCTTGGAGGTGATAGCCTTGCAAAATGATTGTTCTTGGAAGCTGCCTGTGCCACTTCTGCTCCATTTGATATATGCTGGATAGTGACCAATCATCCTCACAAAGAATTGTATAAAGGTGTCCGAGACATGTGTATTGAATTCCTCAGATGCTTGAAAAAGAAGAGGAAAGAGTGCATGTCAACAGAAATATTTTCCGTATCTTAAAACTTGAAGTGCTACTTCAGATAATTCTTCAAATCACATTAACTGGGACATTGACACAGCTATCACATGGAAGCTGATTTAGAATGCTCTCATATAGGTGCCAACAAATAAAAAATTGTGTATAATGCCTCAAATGAAGATTTGAGGTGCTTCCAGAATTGTGAAACTAGTTGCCCTTTCCTTTTCAATCAGATATACAGTCTTAAAATTTTAATCAGCACATGACACCATTCATTAATAACAATCTAATTATGCTAAAGTGCCTCAGAATGCCAGGATAGTTGTTGAGGATAATGGAAGGTTCCATAATTGATAAGGATTGAGGGGCCTGGATTTTGGAATCGGGCTGCCATTGGGGGAATAAAGGCACCACTATAATGCCAAAGCATTATAGTGGTGATGGACATTGGGCGATCTGGTAGGAGATAGGGAACAGGTCATTATCAGATTAAAAAACTACGAAAATACTAATATGAATAAGCACATGGCTGCAAAAGAAAGATTTTGCTAGTTTGCTTATAATGTAGAAAAATGATTTAGCTTAAAAAAATTAAAAGCCTTCCAAATTTATTAACCCAGCCATGAAATTCTACAAATTCACTCTTTTTGCCATGTTATTTCAAGAAAGACATTGCAACAAATCTTCTTGAAACCAAAGCTTAATTTTAAGCTACAAATCAAATCACCCTCATGTAGTTATTGTAGCTAATAATTATTAAACAAAAAGCTATTCTCATGATTTAAGCTCTTTACGTATGGTAAATTGGTGATATCTTTATCATTCTCCTTGTCTTAATATCACCAAGTAAATGGTAAATATGCAGCAGAAGAGTTGTATTCTATACTACATGTTACAAAAAACTTGTCCTGGATGGATTAGACTCGAGATGTTATCAGAAGTAAAGCTGAGTGATTAGAAAATGAATTTGAAAAACCAATGTCACAAATACATTCTATTTCATGTTTGAATTTTTCTTCACTGAATGCATCATTTATTGTGTTGCCCAAAAGTTCCTCGGCCTATAAAACACAAGGAAACGGCATGAACATTTATATTTTACACCACCCTCTTATTTAATGTCAGCCTCCAGGCAGCTGGCTAAAACTGAAAACTAGAGTTTCCTAGAGTTTCCTTTTAACAAAATTTATTGGAAAGGAATGGAACAGAGTGACAGAAATCTGAACAGTGGCATTGTTTTCACATCAGAACTCAATTTTTTTTCAGCTTGTTAATGCAGATGCTTTTCCAGATTTTTTTTTTTTACTAATTGGCCGTCTATGAACATGCAAGAGAATAATACTACAATAGTCTCCCTGATAGCTGAGAAATGTGTAGGTGAGTCAGGATGTGAAGTTTGCTTTAGATAGTGTACCAGGCAGAATACAGGTAAACTTGTTAACTAAATTCCACAGTGGCATGATTCCAATCAAATAAGCATATAATTTGGCGTTTCTTCTCAACTGCAGTTTCAGGCTGTACCCGTCAATCAGCTCTCTGAACCACTGTTTTTGCTTGATGCAAACAATTTTATGTGATATACATGCAAATAATTCTCTTCAAAGTAGACATGACGCACTACAGGAAGTATGCATCAAATACTTTTCAACCTCCAAAAATGAAATAGAACAGCATATGGCAAGCTGCACATATACTATTCCACCCTACTTTTTAACATAACCTATTTATTTTGAAAGGCATCCTTAACATATCAGAACATACCACATATTTCCACTTTTATTATTCCCTATAAGGAATGGTTAACATTACATTCTATATTAACTATATATTTATATATATTATTAAAATAGTTTAAACATATTTAAAAGGTATTTTGATCCTATCTTAATTCTGAACAATGAACAGGACAGTGAATTTGGCATCCACTCCTATGTTTAGCCTACTATTGTTACTTCCAATTCTGAGTTTGATGTTCTGGAACTTGTCCAAACCTTCACTTCTTTCAGCTTCTGGCAATTGTGAACTAGAGCCAACTGCTGAAACCATTGCTGTTGGAAGCCATATGGTGGGTTGTCTACTGCAGCTAAGTTTCAAATTCTATTTGCCAATTCAAGATTTCTCTGACCTAAATTTGAGATTCTACAGTTGTCTCTCAGAGGTCCTCTGTCAATATTTATTTCCTTTTGAATTCTCAATATAATGCAATTGTTGCTTTAGTTATGGTTTTATTATTTTTGACAGGTGATAACTTTTAGCTATTTTCATGAAGACACAGTCTCATGCTTTAAAGTCTGTTAAAGTAACTTTCCTGTTGATTTTAACATTTTCTCTGCTTTCCCTGTAACCAGAACAGGTCCTGAAGAATCTTAGGTTGAAGTGTTATATGAACAAACAAAGGGGTTGTCCTCAATATGTGGCCCATCAAAAACTACACCAGGGAGCACTCCAGGCCAATCAATACTCTATTCCAAACTTCCACTAAAACTTAACAAACTTTCTTACCTATTCCTTACAGTTTTATAAAATATTCATTTATTTATTGTTCAATTGCTTATTGTTCATTGTCCAGTTCCCCATTCAGTTTGGCTGAGGGTATCTTAAACTGGACTCTGTTAATATTGTTCCAAGACCTTTTAAATTATGCTATTTTTCTACTGGCAAAATGGAATATCTTTACATACAGCATGATGTACAAGATATAACTAGCGAATACATCTGCAATTTTAAAATATACAACAAAGCTGACCTATCTGACAAATTATTTTCTGAATTCACTGAAAGCAACTATGTCTGCCAAATTAACAAATGCCATCAACTATTTTACACCATGATACATCTAGAATTTCATGAGATAATGTTTTTTGTTTGTTACTTGGCCTCTGCTCTAGACAAAGCTTGCACTGTTCAGCCCATTTTCTACATAGTGTGTCATCCTTGCTAAATGCATAGTTTCCCAATTACTGACACATAATGCAACTCTTGATGTAATTTATGAAAGCAACTAAGGATTTCTGTTTTCATATTACTATGGACAATAATCTTACTCCCAGCCATCACTAGAAACCTTATACAGAAATTAAATCTTTGATAGACCAATGTAATTGTTGCAAAACAGATTCTCTAAGCCATTTTGATGGTATTACCCAAGTAAAAGCCTGTAATTCCAAACATTGATTTGGGTAATGAAATCAACTAATCTACCCTTACATTTGATGGAGAACTGAAAAACTAAATAAATTTCTCAAAAGATTGAATACAAAGTGAAGTTCATGTTTTGTTTTGAACGTGGAACAAGCTACCACCTTCCCAAGGGTCTACATTTTAGGTAGCCATGGCTTGACAAAATACAAATCAGGAACATTGATGATATATCTTAGATCCAATGGCAATTTTTTTTAAACCTAGGCATACTTTATTCTGCTTCAGTCAAAGTTCATGATGGTGTTTTGTTTTTTTTTAAGAAAGCAAACGTCTAAACATTCTTAGATGTGGCTGACTGAATAACTGATTTTCTAGGATCGTAAAACTTTTCTATATACAATATTGTTTTTACATCTTGCAATGCCCTACACCTTAATCTACAAATCATTGCCATATGGTATTATTACATAACAGTTATCTCAATATTTCTGCTTCATTGGGAATATACTGTGCAAGAAATCTAAGCGTCCCACTAATGGCATATTAGTTCAACCTTAAGGTTTTAATTGCTTCTGATTAAATGCTCATGTGTCTCATTCACCTGAGATTGGACATTATTTAAGTTAAATTTATCACACTCCTATTGGGTTCTTTCCATCACTACCTTCAATATGTCATGATCTTCTTACATGGAGAAAGCTATAATCATATCTAACATAAAATGAGCATCAGCTATATCATCAAACATTTCATTATTCAGTGATACACTAAAAGAAAGACTAAAATATTTACCTTATTACTTTAGTGAAATGTTATCTATTTACTTATTGTGCTTACAGTGCTACAACTGATTCCACATAGAATTTCTGAAGGCATAACATTCATCCCCTAAAACAAACAAAAAATTCAACATTCCCTAATACCCAATAGTTTAATGATATCTAAATCCTCAATAAAATTCACAGCATTACCCCTTAAATGCTCTACAGAAAAGTCTATTTTGATTGTCTTCCTCAATACATAGAGACAGTTCACATACTGAGAAAAAAGTGCTTTTACTACTGCTCACCTAATCACTATTATTGTCATGCAAGAGGTGGCTCTGTCAACATTACTTTGAAATAAATGGCCTGGGTAGACCAGTTCTACCTGAATCTGGTAGCCCAAGAAGTACCTTTCAAGTATAAATGAACATGATGAAGATGATTAATCTAAATTGTGCCAGTCCTTATCCTTTTTAATCTAGAATAATCACTATATTTTTGACTTTGAACCTCCAACAATCAAGAACTGAAAAAAATATTACCCTGCTATACCTTCCATAAGGTACCATGTTTTCCCCAAAATAAAGACATCCCCTGAAAATAAGCCCAATCGGGTTTTTGAGCACATGGCAATAAGGCCAAGCACTTATTTCAGGGTTCAAAAAAATATAAGACAGGGTCTTATTTTCGGGAAAACATGGTATCTCAGAACAAACTCTGAGTGATGACTTTTCTTCAGCGATAACAATTAATCCAACAGATAGGTCTATTTACTTTAACCACAACACTATTTTTTTCTAACTGCTTTATCTTTCAATTTCTCTGCACAATAAAAGGTGTGCTTTAGGGTACTGTTTAGTCAACAATGTTTTAATTTCCATCATTCAAATTCTGCATCCTAACTGAAAATCATGTTTCCTTCTCAGCAATGGACTAGCAGATAATCAGGTAACACAAAAATGAAAAAAGGTCTTCTGTTTGGTTGCATTCACTCTTAAAACAAGCTCCCTCACATAGTCAAACCATGAACCATCACATGGAACCAGAAAAATGTCAGAACAAGATAATATCACATCTCTAACATCACAGGTCATTGCTTCCTTAAACCCAAAAGTGCTTTTGCAAAAGGCAACTGGACTTTCTTTGTTTTTCCTTTCTTTGTTTCACTTCTCATCCAAGAAACTTCTTCAGTTCTTTCTTAAAGAAAAAGGTAATATATGAGTTCATCTGTTCATTATCTACTACGATTGAGGCCAACATTTTAATTATTCAAGCACAACATTTTTTGTTAGGATTATAATGAGATTTAAATAAAGCTAGGATCCTTTTTAAAAATAACAGTCTGTAATTTCAGTTTATAATTTTCTGCAAGATTTCTTGAGAGAATACTTCTTTTGTTCCGCTAGTCTAAATACTTTCATTTTCGCAGTGCCAAACATTTTTTAAAAAATTTCTGAATTTAGGAATCTGCAGCCACTTCTGATAACATATAACATTTTTTCTTATACCAAGGAGATGCTGACTAACCATGCTTCAGAAACTTTTCATTATTCTTGGCAAGACATCCCTCAAAGTGAAATAACATGACATACTTAAGACAAGTTACACATATAATGTTCCGCTCCATATGAACTATTTATTCCAAGAGCATTTTTATGTTAGCAAACTAAGTACAAATCTTATCATATACACAAATTTATTAACTCATTGTTTTCTATTCTTCAAGCATCTTCCTCCAACCTGATGCCTTCAAATATATTGTGTTTCTTCCCACAGTTTCCAACCAATAGCCATACTAGAGGGGAATTAGGGGATCTGAGTTCTAATGATGATGAAAAACAGCTGGCTAGGCAAAGCTGCTACAGAGAATGACCTTACTCTGGATGTTGTTGTTCATTGTTGGCAAAGAGTGCAACATTTCACTTCTCAACTTGGGTGGCAAAATCTCCTCCTCATCTCCAACCTGTAGAATTATTAAAGAGGGAAGTTACATCAATAGCCAACTGTTGCAAATTAGCACTTGTAGCATAGTGAAAGATCCACAGTTCCTCACAACACTTGGAGGCCTATTCAAGAAGAAACTGGTCTTACTGTTAACTCATTAAAGCAGGGGTATCAAATTGGCGGCTCATGGCCAGATGCAACACATACAGCCACGCCTACCCCAGCTTTGTGAAGGGAACATTGCGATACGTCACATGATGGCAATGTGACATGGCGAGTTTGATACCCATGCACTAAAGCTATTTTTAGCCTGAGTTACAGATAGGCTGCCATCTGGACGGTTATCTCTTGATCCTGATACAGCATCAAGAAGAATTCAGGCAAGGTGGAATTTAGATAATGAAGATGAAGAGCTTTTTGATGTGTCACACGAAACATCAGCAAACAGTGATAGATCAATGATACTGTAAGTAAAGGGAGGATAGCTAATTGAAATATTAATAGCCCATTTTTCAAGGCAACCCAAGTCAAGAATAGGAGACAACCATAACCTGAAATTGGGAAAGAACCAGAGCAAAGTAAAGTCAGCAGAATTAAGCAAGAAATATGGAAGAGAATGAGAGATGAAACGGATTAAGAAAGAAGAAGATAGGTCATAAGGAAAAGATATCAAGAGACTACAAATCAGGACTAGACCACATTTATTTTGTGGAGGCTTGGTGCTGTCTGAGCTTGATTATCTGCTAGAAGATGATACATTACCTAACATCTTCAGGCACTGATGATAGTACCTATTTGGATAATGAACTCTCTGACAACAAACAACCAAGCTATTGAATATGCTTCTGGCTTCATTTTAATTACCCTAGGCCCTAGGGTGCTCCAAAATAATGGTGCTCAAATGTAGTACCAAAATTAATCTGCCCATTTTGTATTTTTAAATGAACTAGCCCCTTAAAAAGGGGACAAAATTTTATCTCGATCAGTTCTAGTAACATCGCTGCATTTTTGCTAACCTTGTCTTGTAGCTTTCAGTGGCTATTTTAAATAGGCAGGCGTGTATGTGTGTGTGTAGGGGTAGGAAGGGAGGGAGGGAGGGAGGAACAGAGAGAGATCTCACCCTGGTCACCACTTCTTTACCCTTCTACCATTGGGAAGGAGCTATAGAAGCATAGCCAACCGCACAAACAGGCTGAAGAACAGTTTTTATCTGTGGGTTGTCGGACTCCTGAATGCGAAATAACATAATAACTATGTAGTATGATGGACTTGCAGGGCCGGCGCAACGTGAAACATGTTCACAGTGGTGCAATAGGACTGGGTGTTTTGTTAACATGATTAATTGGGTTAGGGATTTTCTGTCTTCAATGTGAGTTGCATTGTGTTGGGGAGGTGCACTGAGGGAGCTCAGCTAATCTCATTGTAGATATGTTGTGCACTGATAATAAAGATTTGAATTGAATTGAATGAGAGAGAGAGAGAGAGAGAGAGAGAGAGAGAGAGAGAGAGAGAGAGAGAGAGAAGCTGTCAGAAAAAAAATATTGCAAGCCATTGCTGTGTAAAGTGGGTGGCAACCAAGCAATTGAAGCAGAGCTAAAATTCTGAGAAGAAACTGAAGAGGATGGATTTTACATCATTGCCTAGAAGTGCAGATCTAAGTTCCACAAGTGGTTACAATATAGGACTTGGATGAAACTTACCATTTTTAAGAAATCTCCTTGGGACAGATCTACAAGCAACACCTAAAAAGGAAGCAGTACTTAGATTTATGTATTTAAACAATTTGTAGGGCCACCCATGTTTAAACTGTGTGGCCCACAACAGTAAATCACAAAAACCATTTGACAAAAACTAAAAGCCCAGTGTGTTAATCATCCTCCCAGAGGGCCCCCCAGAGGGCCCCCTGGGCTGTGACCCATTAGCAGGCCATGGACAGTTCACACAAGCGGTGGGCCAGGACACGCATGCACAGCTCAATTCGCACAAGCGGCAGGCTTTTCACACTAGCCCGCTGCTCGTGAGTCGAGTTGCTTGTGTCGCAGGCCAGCGACTTACTCAAGTGAAAGGCCGGTGCACACACATGCACCGGCCCACCTGTTGCATGGGTAAGTTTCCCTCTCCTCACCAACCCCACTGCCCAAGCCATAAAGGTTGCCATAAAGGTTGCTGCCCTAACAACAACCAACCACAGGCTCCCACCACACTACTCCAGTGCCTGGGTAAACAGCAGGTTTCAATGGGGCCTAAGGCTAAAACAAATGTAGTTGACTAAGTAATTGATAGGGATGATTAGGAACATTAAGAACATACAGAAATATCACCATAGCCAATCTTTGTGCTGGTGTTTGTCCCAGAGATACAGCAAATGTTTGGTCCATTTAACTATCTTTGGAAGCATGCAAGACTGTACCTCTTCCATAGGCTGATCCAGAACTTCTTCCAGATAGCGCTTTTGGATCCCAACCATAAATGGTGTAGGACAGCAGACTGTACTGAGAAGTTTCTCTGGAACCACTGGGATGTATGTATGGGCCCAAGTAAATGGGTAAAGAAGAGCAGCAGCCGAGTGAATGCACTTGGAGAGGGAGCTGAAAGGAAGCCAATATTACATAGTAAAATATTAAATAATATTTTAAAGCTAAGGAGTGTATCTGTATGGTTCATAAATACCCTTGGCATGTTTATTGTTTCATTGTTTAAATACATTGCCACTACTGTCTTTAAAGAATTGATTACAATACTGTATTACTGATTGTAAAAATATACAAATGTAATTATGCTTCTAACAGTGAAATATATTTCTGCCTCATTCTGCAATTATTCTTAGCAGGGACCAGGGAAACCTGCTATCTCCAATAGCTCCAGAACTGTAAATAAGATGCATTCCATCATCTGTCTCTCACCCACTCCCTCTCCCGACCTTTTGCTGCCCTTTGGACAGAGCAAGAACAAAGATATAGCCAGCTCCTGAATCAATGGGACCCTTCTTTGTCGCTGTCCTGTTATTTCATAGATGGGGGACTCTCTGGATGGAAATCCCAAAATGGGAAAGATATGGTTTTATAAATGTAACACAGTTATTGTGAAAACCTTTAAGAAAACCTTCCAATCTAAAGTTTTATTAAAAACTTTAAAGGACAGGTACAGATCTCAATGGATAGTTAGGACTACAGAAAAAACAATTGCAATCAGCCTGCCTTCCATTGAGGACCTGTATACTGCATGAGCCAGAAAGAAGGCTCAGAAAATATCTACAGAGCCCTCACATCCTGAACACAAACTATTTCAACTCCTCCCCTCACAATACTGCTATAGGGCATTGCATAACAAAATAACTAGACGCAAAGACAGGTTTTCCCCATGCCATTCCTCTGCTAAACACCTAATTCCCACAGCACTGTCTTATGCCTAAGGATATTTACTCATATAATAGGACTGTATTGCTATTATCATTCTCATCTTTCCTATATCTTCTCCTATTGGTATCTTACAATTTATTACTTTGTTGTTTGCATCGTATGATTTATGATTGTATCTTATGATTTATCACTTTGTTGTTTGTATGTACATTGAGAGCTTATGCACCAGAGACAAATTCCTTGTATGCCCAATCACACTTGGCCAATAAAGAATATGTCAATAAAGAATATTCTGTCTAACCTAACCTTCTAACCTTAAAATGTCCCAACCACCAGGTCAAATCAAAATATTTATGTTATACATATAAAAAGGAAATCTGTATGTATTTGTCCATCTGCCATATGGACATTTCACAAATGAAAAAAACAAAATAATAGCATGTTATAAAATGGAAATCTAATCCAGAGTAAATGCTATGCTCCGGTCCTACTGTCTGGTGAAGCACAACTGACTTCTTGATTTCAATGGGACAAGCAGAAAATTGCTTCCTTAGGCTTACCTAAGCTCATCAGCCAAGAAGACTATCCGTCTCTCCAGAACTACAGAGGCAAATATCAGAAGTATCTTCTCAGGACTGAGGCACTTTAAAAGGGCCTGAAATTCCACATGCTCCAGGTGAGAATCCAATGGCCGGGTCAGCTCAATTTGCTAAAAACAGGATAAAGTTAGCATAGTAATCATGGTTGAAAACCGTTTTCTAAAAAATAATAATTTTCACTGGGATTAAGAGTCATCTTTTTTCCAGTTCTGAATAAATGGTTATGACAGCTATAATTACACCCTTGGTACCTAAAATAGGAGGCAATACTAAAATATGGCTTAGCACAATGAGGTAACTGTAACAAGCTGCAGGCTCTCATATTTGCTGTGGTTCTACATTATGTATAAATATGGGGGAACTCTGGTAAGTCTAAAATATTTGTTCATCTAAATCCGTTATCAAATTAAAATGTGTCTATTCTGCTTGGCTCAAATAAGCCACTGTTTAAATTAACTAGTGTTTTTCTAATTGTGACAAAAATCTGGAAGCACCTGATAGCACCTTTACAGACTAACATTTTACTAGAAAGCATATATTTTCATAAAATATCAAGAGTTACATCTCACTTCATCAGGTGCCTCGGTGAGTTGATGAAGGGAATTGTAGCTAACGTTATGCAATTTAACACAATTTTGAGTTGGAAAAGATACTACTAACTAGACAGAGGTCTTCAAACTTCGCAGCTTTAAAACTTATGGACTTCAACTCCCAGAATTCTCCAGCCAGCATAGCTCTGGCTATTCTCCAGCCAGCATAGCTCTGGCTATTCTGGGAGTTGAAGTCCACAAGACTTAAAGCTGCCAAGTTTGAAGACCTCTGAACTAGACCCTTCTCATTTTTGACTACCATATCATAAACAAACACAACTCTCCTTCTCAATATCTGTCAGGCTATCCTGACATGCTCCACAATAAATCATGGATCTCCTGACATTTTGTGACTTAGTTCAACTCTTCAGCCAAGCGTGGCAGAAATTCAAAGGCAGCTCCACTAGACTGGAATGTTTATTGAGGGTAAGAATGAAGCTATGCTCATGAGTTGAGCCCACTGGCAGTGAGAAGATATAAATGACTTTTATTGCTTTTGGATTTAAACTTGTGTCTTCTTCTTGCCTTTATGAATAAATATGTATTTAGAACAGGCCTTAGTACTAATACTGAGTAATTATTACATACTTATATAATGGTCATTTCCAGCTTGGCAATTAATGATTCTAGCCTCGGCCCTCACAAATTCAGTTGTAATCCAGGTCAGTTAAGAAATAAGTATTGATCACTTCCTTGTAGCTATGCAAGGGAAGATGGGAGTGCAGATGCACACATGGAGGAGAAACATCATTATATTCACACACTATAGCACAGGGGTGTCAAACTCAATTTCATTGAGGGTCGCATCAGGGTTGTGTTTGATCTCGGGTGGCCAGTGTGGGTGTGGCCAGGGAGGGTGTGGCCAGCTCAACGTCACTCGTGTCGGGGGCACCTGTGGTGGCCCAATCACTCTACCAGTAAAAACAGGCTCCCAAGTTCTGTTTTCACCTGCAATGGCCACCTGCAACCCTCTGCCAGTGAAAACAAAGCTCAGGAGGGGCAACCGTGGCCCTTGCGAGCTCCGTTTTCACTGGCAGAGGGACCGCAATCCAGTACTTCTCTGTTTCCAGGGTAACCACACGGGCCAGATCTAAACACTCCATGGGACAGATCTTGCCCCTGGACCTTGAGTTTGACAGCCCTCCTATAGCACAACATAACAGAATAACAGGGTCGGAAGGGACCTTGGAGATCTTCTAGTCCAACCTTGTGCACAAGCAGGAGACTCTATACTATATTACTATTCTAGGCAACTGGCTGTCCAGTCTCTTTTTAAAAGCCTTCGGTGATGGAGCACCCACAACTTCTGAAGGCAAGCCATTCCATTGGTTGATTTTCTCACAGTTAGGAAATTTCTCCTTAGTTCTAGGTTGCTTCTCTCCTTGATTAGTTTACATCCATTGTTTTTTATCTAGCCTTCTGGTCCTTTGGAAAATAAGCTGACCACCACCACCACCACCCCACACACACACACCTCTTTGTGGCAGCCCCTAAAGTATTGGAACACTACTATCATGTCACCTCAGTCCTTCTTTTCACTAGACTAAACACACCCAATGTTTGATTTGATTTAGCAATCCATAACACTAAATTATGGACTACAGTTTGCAAATACATAGTGACTAGGTTCATACTACTGAAACAAATCACACTGGTGTAGAGTAATGACTTATATTTCTTTTGGCTTACGAAATAGCCGTGCATTTACAAAATTAGTCATTCTATCAACTTTTTGATATTAATAGAGAGATGCATGTGTAATTTGAAAAAAAAAATGGAAGAGGAGTTTTGCGCTTCTTCTTGAGTATGCCATCTCCCCCCTCCACTATTCATTAAGGCTTGCCCAAATTTTCAGGCTTTTGCTATTGCATTGGTGCAGTACAATGGTTAAAATAATCTGTTTTCCCAGAAAGTCAGTTCAAAATGAGGCTGGTACAAAGACGTTTTCTATGCCCATATAAGGCTAATAGAAAGATACAGATGCTTTTGAAGAATATGTTCTGCACACCCCTTCAAACTCCTCGTTGCATGAAGCACTGAGCAAGCCAGGAAACCAAATACCAAAACGTCACCGTCTGATAGTTGACAGAGAGAAAACTCTAATACCAAAACAGGAAGTCAGTATAGCAAATCACACAGAAGACAATGCAGCAGAGTAAGGAAAGTCTGTGTTTTGTGGTGGATTCTTGTGCTGTTGTGGCAAAGAGGACAAAAACTGAATCTCTCCCTAAACAACTATTAATTACACAGGAACCTCACTTATGTCTGGAAATCATACTTGATAGTAAAACACATTCCAATTTTTTTTAAAGATTTGTTTGCCTCAGTTACCAATCACCAATTACCAAATGCATCGCTCAAAGATCTGGAGAATCAGGACAAATATAGACCATGGTATTTCTTAAACAAAGATCCTTAACATACAATTGCAAACTGAATCTGGCAAAATACCATCCAGATACAATCAGGACATAAGATCGGTTTCCTATTATTGCATTCTGATATTTTGTCATCAGCTGTGGATTCTAGAAAAACTTTTATGTGAAAAGGGCTTCTATCTGTCTGGGAATACTGAATCACTGACTCACATTTTATTCTACTGTTCTCTTATTAACTACTAATAACCCTCATTCCTTAGATGATTGAATGAGCTTTGCGTGAAGTTCCTCTTGGTTAACAAAAAACACAAAACAATATGACCGTCACTAAGTTAGCGGTTGCATTCATGCATTGCTAATATGGAGGTGATTATAGGTTATATCAAGTTTCACATTGTTCTTTTGCTGTGTTTTATTCTGTTGGGTGTAATAAAGAATACGTTTTAAAGTAGCCACCAAATTAATACGACAGAAAATTATTAAATACTAATTAAATTTAATTAATTAAATTAAATATATTAATTTAATTAATTATTAAATTCCATCAAATGCTATTTTATTTACATTTAAATTAAACAAAATAAAATTTAGCTTGTATTCTGGCTTTCCATACAGCCAATGAACACAGCCACTGAAAAAGCAAGGATAGCCCTTGGCCCAGAATGTGCATTGCTAAACCACACTGTGGTCCAATTTATTAGGTTATTACTTTCATATCTTGTGTTTTCCTTAGGAACGCAAGGTAGCCTACATAGGAGCTTCCTGTTATTTAATCCCCATAAAAGCTCTTGTTAGGGTGGAAAGTCCACAGCCACCCAGTGAATTCTGTGATTAAGTGGAGATTTGAACCTGAATCTCCTGATTCAAGTCCAGCAATGTAATCACAATACTGCATGGCTTCTCCAAGCCAATGCGTGTAGAGCTCCAGGTGTACAGGAAGCAAACCATAAAATGGAGCTTCTCATCTGCTCAATCCTCAACTAATTAAATATTTTCATATTTACTTCTAAATCTTTCATGCTGCAGCAGTTTCTTGACTCTCTGTTTCATTGAAACCAGTTTCAAAACATCAGTGATCATTTCCTAATTTTTCAACCTCATTGAGGTTAAGCAGTGCCACTAGCGGCAACTCCATCCTGTCTGAGATGGTGAAGGGAAATGTCAAGTGAAGGAGAAACTAATGAAATAGTTTGACCTAATAAAATGACTAAAGATGATGCTATGCTTTGCCGATAATGCTTGAAAATATAAAATGCAAATAACTTACAAAGGGGTTAGAGCTGCAAATTCAAGGCCTATGTACTGAAGAGGAAGTCAATGCGCTGCTGATCCTGTGTTTGATCCTCAAGGTTTGTTAACTAAACAAGTCAAGGTTTAAAATAACCTATTAGGCCCGTGATGGCGAACCTATGGCTCGTGTGCCATAGGTGGCACGTGGAGCCATATCTGTGAGCATATGAGCGTTGCCCTAGCTCAACTCCAGCATGCCTGAATGCGCCGGCTAGCTGATTTTCAGGCCTTCCAGGCCCACCGGAAGTCAGGAAATGGGCTGTTTCTGGCTTCCGGAGGGCCTCCAGGGAACTCCCCAGGCTCCAAGAAAGCCTCTGGAGCCTGGGGAGGGTGAAAAACCTACCGGGCCCTGGTAACTTTTTTGTCGTTGAGTGCCAAAAGTGGGGGGGAGCATGCGCGGAGGCAGGGAGGCATTAAATTATGGGTGTGGGCATGCGAGTGTGCGACCGCCTCCGCTCCCCCCACTTTTGGCACATGATGGCAAAAAGGTTAGCCATCACTGTACTAGGCCAAACCAAACCAGATTAATCTAGTAGTTAAGGCACCAAGCCAGGAGACTATGAGTTCTAGTCTTGTTTTAGGCATTGAAAGCCGGGTGAATGACTTTGGACTGGTCACTCTCTATCACCCCAACTCAACTCACAGGGTGCTTGTGGGGAAAATAGGAGAGAAAGGAGTGTATGTTGCCTTGGATTATTTATAAAAATAATAAATGTGGGATAGGGTAGGGTCTGCCACTAAGAAGTCATAGCATCCTTTTTTCCTTCAAACAAGACCATTATATAAGCTTTGTCCCTTTTCTCTCTCAGTGGGCATAATTTTATAGTCTATCTCTTGCACACCTGGCTCAAGATGACTGTATGGAACCAAATCAACAATTGTGGTGGGGTGGGGGTTTCCCTGGTAATAGGTATCCAATTGGCACCCCTTTTTTCCCCCTATATCAATTATACAGGTCATATTCGGCAGGACTGAGGCAGTGCCATTACTGTATAAATATTTAAAATGTGGGATGGGGAGGAGCAAGGGAATCCAGCTAATTATCACTCTATATATTTGCTTATTATGATTAGTAAATATTATGCCTTCCATCTGAATAATAAATTACAAGTCTCATAGAGAAAGAATCAACTCTGGGCAAAGAACAAGCCAGTTTCCACCCCAGCTGTTCTATATTAGGTCCTATGGCAGCTAATTGAAAAAATCTAACTGCAAGAGCAGGCCTACAATTTATATAGCCTATATAGATTTCAAATCACTTTTTGATTCAAAATCACTTCAAAAATATTTGGTTTTTGGAGTGTTTTGGAGAAGTTAAAATAATACAATCATAGATAGGCATCTCCTGTTTTTAATTCAAACACTTTACAAAAATGCCATTTTTCATTTTTTTGTAAAGAATTAGGAGAAATGCTTTAAGTATTTTGACTAATCCAATCTCTATTTGAAAGGGAATTAGATAAAAAAAATTTAGCCCCACCCTATTTAATCTCTATTTAAACTTCTTAGATTGTCGAATTCAGGTTTCCACTCCCAAGTTTACAGGAATGGATATTCTGTTCTTCTGTATGCTAATGGTGTAGCTCTGCATTCAGATCTTTTACCCATTACTGTAAAAGCAGTAATGCTGGTAATTAATGACCAGAAAACCAAATGGTTGTTCTTGCCAGGAAACCTAAAATATTTAAATGACTTATCAAGGGGATGAATTAAATAGAATGAAATGTTTTGAATATTCAGTGGTAGTGCTCCAGGCCACAACTGCTTCAAAGATGCATATGCTGTTTTACAAGCACAAAAGAATGCAAGAGCCATAATGAAATTCTACATAGCAAAACCTATGACCCAAATACTTTCTGGTATTGACCCGGATTGTGTTTCATTATTCATTATAAATCACTCTGAGCCACACAAAGTTTTTGCAAAAACTCTTCTAGGTGCCCTGATGCATACTTAATGTGCCTCTTAAAATGGAAGCAGGACAACCAAAAATGGAGCTGAGGACAATGTTGTTAATACTCCCTTACTGGCTTGAATGCCACTTTTTCCTGATTCCAATAGTCCTGGGAGACCAATTTTAATCCTTGGAACAACCGGCAATTTAGGTGACAATGAGCACAATTGCTCCTTTTGGAATACATTCAGGCAAAAAGAATAATGAGAGAAATGGCCCTAGATATTTGTAAACAATTCATTATGGATTGGACATGGGCAAACATATGGAAGATATATTACTGATAGACACTCTCTCATATAGAGGTCAGTCCTCTCAACTCAGACTTTTTACAGATTATTCCTTGCAAATCTTATTAATTCTATGGATGTTCTATTGCTTTTCTTAAACCCTGTTGGGAGCTACTGATTTATACATTTGCTTAACATGATGACTTTGATTATAACATTTAATTACAGGTCATGTTACAATCAGCCAAAGGTATTTCAAGTAGGCACACACCTCTGTCCCAGATTCAGGGATGAAGCTTTTAATGGTAACAGTTCTTCCTGGTGCTGGGAAGGAAGATTCACGTAGGCCCTGCATAAAGGGGTAGACGACTGCTGCCGAGATCTGCCGCCTCTTCTCTACTTCATCTAAAATCTGTAAAAAGGAAAAAGATACCCATCATTTTGCAGCTTCCCAACTCGGCTCTTGATAGTGGCTTTCCTCCTCCTGAAATTATTCAAAGCCAACAGAGTCTTAAACAAAGTAATGATGTCCTGATACCATCTCCTCCTGAATCATGTTTCTCCTTCAAACGCATTTCATCCTCAGAACCAAAGTGTAAGAACCGAAGGTCAAGAAATAGTAACGGTGATAGATAATGGTTAAGCCAAACTTGAAGAATTTCCATGGATCCAGTCATTTTCATTTTCCTTTCACAAGAGGAAACTAATTGAGAAGGTATATTAATTTAGTTATATCTGGTCTTAAAAACTATGAGTGAAGTGATATTTTAAATTTAGCTCAAAGCTTCTTGTATTATTCATTTGTACACCAAGTAATTCGAAATAGCTGAATTATCTGAACTGAGCTACTGTTTTCTGTATTCAAATTAAAATGCTATATTTTTTTTCATTCTAATAATGGTGAAAATTCTCTAAATGAACAAAATATATCTCTATGAGTAGTCCCAGTCAATTCCCAAATATCTGGGATGAGGGACCTGACTTTCTTTCCTTTTTTCTGTGTAAGAGCGGAAGAAAAAAAATATAGAAAGCTAATCTTATGATGAAGCAAGATTAGGAACAGCAGAACATATATTTCTGCCTATGCTACCTAACAAAGAATTTAATGTTTTTTGTATTTCGGGAAACAGACTATTTAGAAAACATACCTTTGAAAATAATCCAAAGCAACCAATACAGCTTACAATGCAATAAACTTCAGGGAGACGAGCATCTCGTCCAGAAGGCTGAAAAGCAGTGTTACGTAGAAAAAAAGTCACCATTAAATTTCCTTTTTAAATTAAAATTAAATGTCACTATTAAAGTACACATCTATGTTATGGAAATATACAAAACTATTATAGCAGCAAATATGGCTGCTTAACTAAGTTCCCAACTTTTGATCTAGGGAACAATGGCATTCCAAAATAATGTTGATAGTTTCTGGTGCAAACCCATATGCAGATGGTTAAAACTTGGGAAATCTGAGAAAATTTGGATCTTTAACTTCAAATCTTGGAATCTTTCAAGCAAATACATGGTAATGTTACCAGATTTTATATGACTTTGACTTTCTCATTCAAAAGCATTCCATTCCATTTTAGGATTCCATGGGCTATCAAAAAGGGTCATTTGTGCTATGGAATCTGCAGGCATTGCCTTGCTGACCTCTAGAGGTTATAAGATGGTCTTCCAAAGCTTTTAAAGATGACTGAGAGGGTTGCATAATATAAAGTTTGAGAACTACTGGCATAAATCACAGGCAAGTTTAAACATCCGGAACTTATTTTCTTGATTTCAGAGTGGCCAAATAAATAAGCTAGTTTTAAAATGGCCTTTGTGGAATCAGGATTACATCTGTCCTTTACTACATGAGTCAGATTTTTGTAAACAAATATATCATTCAGTATGAAAAACAAATAAACCAAGCTCTAGATCAGCACCATGGTTATTGGAGTGCTCTGACTCACTCCCTTTCTTAATCTCATTAAATACAGAACATAAGAAAGAGACATTCCTGGATGATTTTCTTTTTCACAATCTTCCACAGAATGTGCAAATTGGATTTTAAAGCAGGAAGGAGCCCAATTTACCTACAATGAACAAAACAAAAAATGTTTTCTTTTTCACAAGCTCAACTAACTAGGGTTTCTTAACTAAATACAGCTCAGACCGGAACAACTTGAACTGTATAGCTCTGTGCAATCTGAAGATTTTACCTAGCCGGATAATGAAATACCTTCATGAAAACAACCAAGCTCAAAGAGAACCAAAGACTCCACTCCACTGTGTATTTCTTCCAGGAAGAATTTTTATGACGTAAAATTAGCCAAACAAAACTATCTGTTCCATCCTACTATTACTTTGGAAATATGATCATTTTGATATGAGATTTTTAAATAGAAAAAGCCAGATATATCCCACCCCAAAGAATCTAAACTGCAACGTAATATCATCTTATGAGGAAAGTGGTGTACTGCCTATTATTCTTCCCCTTTAAAGAAAACATTGAATTGGAAAAAATGACCAAAAAACACATAAATTTTAAACCAGAGATTTTTTTATTGGGGATTATACCTGAAATATATAATAAAGAACTGAGATATCTGATTGTGAATGTATTAACAGCGGCTAGGATTGTGTTTGCTAAAAATTGGAAAAATGAGAAAATACCAACGCAGGATGAAGTCATTAAGAAAATAATGGAATGTGCTGAAATTAGCAAATTGACATTTGAAATTAGAGAACAAGAAGATAAACAATACTATAAAATATGGGATCTATTCTATCAATGGTTAGATAAAAAAATATGGAAATGAAATATGGTAGAGACTTTCACAATACAAGAATTGAAGAACTATGTGAAATATAACATATAGATGTATTATTGTTGGATAGATTCAGGAGGATGAAATGAATGTTATAATAAAAATTATCAAATCTTAGAATACTTTGAATGATAATGAGGGAAGAACTAGTCATAGTCAAATAAATGATTAATGAGGATAACAATATAAAGATATATATTAGGTCGATGATATGAGAATTTAGGTAAATTGTAAATTGTAAGCTATGAATTTGGTGAATGATGCACAAAAGACTGGTAACCAACCGACACACTGTTTGCAATTGAAGATGGTTTTATGAATTTGTTTAAAAATAAAAAAATCTTTTCAAAAAAAAAAAAAGAAAGCACTAAATGAGGACATAAGCTGGTTCCAGCCACGTTACCAGACGTGATAATAGCATATCTCAATCCTGGCCATGCTAAATTCCTATCAAACATCAATCTTAAAGAATAACAGTTTCAGGAAGGAGGGAAATACCTTTCAATCTCATCCACTCAAGCACTTTATTAATATTTTTTCTCTCAGTGAAAAAAAATCATTCCAAAAGAAAAGCAGGGAAGACTGGATATCGGAAGAAGATCTTAAAGCTGCACCCTGTTCACTTACAGGGAATACCTGTTCAACCTAAATGGATCCAAAGAGTGGTTATGCTTAGCTTGTCCCAATTTTTTTCTTTTTTCTAAACCCCTACAATTGAAATATTTATTACAAATGCCACTGGAGCTAAAGGATTGCAGGACCATTTCCCCAGCTTAAGGTCAAAGTTTAAAAAATGTTCACCTTGGTTCAGAAGCAGTTTCGATTAATTATTACACAGCCCTTCAAGTGTGCAAACACTTTAATCCTTTTTGGATATTGTGCCCCACATAACTGCAGGGCAGGGAGAGTAAGGTTCAACTTGTTGGCACTGACCCAGCCATTGTCCCACTGCTCCAACCATATATATAAGTGTGTGTGTGCCGATCCCTAATTTATTATGTAGTTAAAGTCCTGAGTCATAGCAGCTGACTCATTAACAGAAGTTTGCTCTATGGCTGAAACTGTTAATCATTATTTAATATATTACATTAATTGGAAGATACTTTGCAATTTGTCTTATTTATGTTTATATCATGAGATCCCATTCATTTGGTAAACCGTTGCCTAAGAACACACAAAATAACTATTTACTTTTAATTTTTTCATTGTGCAAGCTGGAGCTTCTGAGATTTATTTTTTTACCATTTCCAGCCAATAGATGCTGCAATGAAGCTGTGTCCTATGGGACAGAATGATGGGCAGCTGCTAAGAATGTTGCTGACTTTTCCATTCTAAGCTCCCCCTTCCTCTTCCTTCCTAATCACCTGAGCTAGAGGGAGCTTTTTAAAACAGTTTGGGAAGAATCTCCAAAGTAATGCACTGCAAGCTTGCCTTAACTTTTATTTTCTAATTACATCTCTAAAATTAATACATGGATAGTAAGCCAATCAATGCAAAATGATAGCTATAAAACAAAACAATTCTTTTTATTTTGCCCAGAGAGATCATATCAAAGTCTGCTTTCTGTAAATACCTAAAGATTAACAAACTCCAAGAAGCAATAAAAGAAACATGTGAGAAACAGGTCTTCTTTATGACAAAAGCACTTAAAGATTGAAAGGAACTGATGTGAAAAATAAGAAATGAAAGGAGAAACTAAGCTGGTGAAAACAGGGTGGAGTGAGCTACTGACAGGATGAGAAGAGGGAAATGTGCACTCAGCTGCCACCTGTGTTTTACATTGGCTTTTCTCGGTGAACTCTGTGAGTCATAGGATATATGTTTTGTTTCATTTCAGACTACCTGAACACAGCCACTTATTAAAAAGGAAGCCAAGACTGGCTTCAGTTTCTAAATTGTGGTAGTGTAAAATAATCTAAAATCTACCTCACAGATCTCAATATAAAAACATATTGTTATGTACGAGGCAGGTACAAAAAAAAAAAGGAAAAGGATAAACCTGGATTACAAGTTTGTCTACTATATATATGGAAATCAAGAATCCTAGAGTCCACCTGCAGATGGAACAATGTAACTCAGATGCAAACAAAAGCATATGATAGCATCAAGGGAGTAAAAGAATTGAAATGGAAATGGGCTGGTCACATAGCAAGAACTACTGATGGCAGATGGACTAAGGCAGTGATGGCTAACCTTTTTGCTGTCGCGTGCCAAAAGCGGGGGGAGTGCGGGGGGGTCACATGAACACGTGCCCACACCCATAATTCAGTGTGCCCCGCGCATGCACATATGAACCCCCCCTCGCTCCCCTCGCTTTTGGCATGTGATGGCACAGTGGGCCCGATAGGCCCGTTTTTCACCCTCCCCAGGCTCCAGAGGCTTTCTTGGAGCCTGGGGAGGGCGAAAATAGCCTTCCACACTCCCCAGAGGCCCTCTGGAGGCCGGAAATGGACCATTTCCCAGCTTCCGGAAGGCCCGAAAATCAGCTGGCCGGCACGCACATGCACTGGAGCTGAGCTAGGGTAATGCTCACTTGCCCACAGATATGGTTCTGCGTGCCACCTATGGCACCCGTGCCACAGGTTCGCCATCACGGAAGTAAAGCATAGTTATAGAATGGATTCCACTTGATAAAAAGAGTCCCCAAAAGAGACCTAAAACAAGATAGAGCTACAATGTCAGCAAGTATTACTGGCCCAATCGGCAAAAGAAAGCTTGAGACCATATTGGTTGGAAGCATGTGGAAAGCCGCTTCATCCTGCAATGGATAAACAATGGCTAGAATGAATGAACTCAGATGCTACCACTTGTCCCTAACTCTACATATCTCTTCAGTGTCCAGGAACACCCTCCCCGCAAAAAAAATTGATATTCTAGTGTCTTTCCCATACAGCCACTTTTGCTATTCTTTCCTCCTGACTAGGGACCTGGAAGGACCTAACACACAAATGTTGCTGCTTCCATAATGCATCTTTACCACACACCTGAAATAGCCATACAGATGAAGCACATGACATTACGAGATTTTCCGACATCACCAAATGTAGGAAAAATTTTCTCCAGCTGCCATGCAGAATGTGTCAATGGTTCTTAGAAGGCCAGTACTTGGGCACTATATCCAATAATTTTTCTCCCTGAAGGACTTCCATTCCATTGACCTATCAGTCACTAGATGGCAGCAAAAAAGTGCTTTCTTAAATTTCTATGGAGATTCTCAATTCTATGGAGATTCTCAGGTCATGGTTATTCCAAAGGTGCTTTTTTCAAAAGGCAACTGGACTTTCTTTGTTTTTCTTGAAGCAAAACAGAGCTTTGCTTGAACAAGAAGTGAAACGTTTTAAAGCAAAACAAAGGAAGTCCATTTGCATTTTGAAAAAGCACCTTTGGGACTTTCTTAAATTGTTGATTGTTGGTAATCAATCTACCAACCAAGCAACTGATTGACCACTAGATGGCAGCAAAGATATAGTTGCATTTCTTTGCTGTCATCTGGTGGCAGAAAGTTGCCAATATTTACCTACTGAATAGTATAAATATTATGGAAGATCTGAGAAAGAGTTTTTGCTATATGTCATGGATAGATAAATTGTTCTGCATTTCAAAATACAGCCTATTAACTGATCATGGAAGCCAGGTTTCTGGTCTCCTGCAGAGCTAAAACAGCGCTGCATCACAAGTGCTGAGCTCAGCAACCAAGTGGAGGGGGTGGTTCTATGCTGGCCCAACTGCAACCAAGCAGACCATCAATCCTGGCCACATCAAGCACCTCCTCATCCCTAGGATGCGCACACAAGTCCACATCCGCAAGTCTTTACAATTGTTCAAAATAGCTAGCAAATTATCTACTTCAGGGAAAAGCATTAACCCTATCGAGATCAGTAGTAACTACTATTGTTTCTTTCTTCCCCTTAAATAAAACATAACATTATCACAGTGAATATATAAATTAGGCTGGGGAGAAGCCTAGAAGAATATATAACAACACTTCAGTTTTTTTACAACTTTGTAATCTTAAATTATGAAGTATCAATTTATACTGCCATGAATATTTTAACTACCAATCCTATCATCCCCAAGCCAATTTGATTATTGGGCTATCAACGATCATGTGACTACCAGTTCTATCACTGCTACGTATCATGACTTTTAGTTGGAAGAGATGATTAATTTATTATAAATTCATAACCTAACATTTTGGAGGTCACCATGTTGGAGAAGGCGGTTTAAAATAATTTAAAAGAGATTGTGGACATCAGCAACTCAACACAAACTTACCCCATTATAAACATTTTAAATCCCATTTGCAATTCTGTTTGGAGTCAGCATAATTTTTAAAAATAATTTTTAATAGCAGGAAGAATAAACAGTGACTGGATAATATATACACACCAAATATATTTATTAATTGTTACTTAAATAACCTTATTTCACTCCATATGGATATCAATTCCCAAAGTAGATGCTATTGTTCTTTTATAATCACAAGGAAAATATCTCCCTGAAGAGGTATTTTCCAGTTTGAGACATGAAAACCTTCTATAACCCTGTCCTACAATATTGAAAACTCACTTCCCAGCTGAGGAAACTGTTGAGAAATTAACAAACAAATCAACTACTGCCTCTCATGGAATCTTTTCTTCCTTCATTTTCTCTCTCTTTATCTTTTCTCTTATTTTATCTGAAGCATAGAATTAAAGAAAAACATGCATGTACAAAAAAAAAAAATCACTTCACTTCTATAGTACTCTAGCCAGAAATTATAGCTGGCTGTCTCAAGGAATCATTATTAATATTCTCCATCTATCGCAATCCACCAGTCTGATTTTTTTCTATCTTTCCCCTCCATGTTATCTTTCCTCTCCATGTTTGCCATTTCTCATTTACTCTTTGGTTATTAATAAAGCTAGGGGTGATAAAAGACCAATGTTATAAATTCTTATTGGTGCAGTAACTCTAGTGTTATTCTTATCTAAGATGGCCCAGAACTTTGGAACATAATTTCAGTTCTGTCCAAAGTTACAGGGTTATAAAAAGTATGTTTGCCAGAGTGGAGCAAAGCTACTTTTCTGTCTTGTATTTTTCAATACAAGATTTGTATTTATTCCCCCAAATAAGTCAAGTTCTCTAAAGTTAGATATTACTAATTTTACATTTCAGGGAAAAAGAAATCTAACTACAGATCATTGCAAAAATGCTGGCCTAGTCATACTAACAAAATGTGGACACCACAGTCATAATTAAACTAATTCAGTACATAACAGGAGATAACATCCTTTTTCCAATTCTGTATTTTGTCCATTTGCTCAATAGCAACTATGATCTAATATGGCTTCTGAGCATACAGGAATGGTCAGAAGCCAAATATTCTTCCAAAGAATAACCTGCTCAAACTTTAAATGTGAGGTTCTCCAACGTGGAGGATTCTACCTTCTCCAACGTGGTATCATTCAGATTGTTGGACTAGAAATCCCGTAACTGTGGATTATGGAAGGTTGGGTAGCTTGTGTTAGGAAAGCAAAGCAAACTACTCTACTGCTGGGCCATGTGGTATGATTCTGCAATAGTCACAACTTTACAAGTGGCCACAATTCAATGCAGTCACTGAAACATGGTGGCTGCTTCCAGGATCGCACCACAGGGCCCAACAATGGGATACCCTGTCCTCCTTCCCTAACTTAAGCTCTGGAGCTCCAGAGATCTTTGAAAAGTAAGTGTGCAATTAGTGATGCAGGGTGAGCAGGTGTGGGGCCTGATGGTGTAGGAAGCAGGCCTAAGGAATGTGGGGGCCCAGCAGGGGAATGGAGGAGAGATAGGCAGGAGGCTTTGAAGAAGCTGTAACTTCAGTATTGGGTTATTAGTAGCTTGGGGGGGCGGGTGTCTGCTGTAACTTTGAACGGTCACTAAACAACCAGTCATTTTTGTAATTTAGCAAGAACCAGGCTCTAGCACCATGATTCAAATAGACAATAATATTTTTTAATCATGATGAAACATATTTATTTTTCTGGCATTTTAAAGAATTATTTATTATATGGAAAGGTATGACTTGCATAGAATGTATTGCCTCAATTGATCCAATACCTCAGCCAAGTAAACTCTTAACAAGTCAAATATTGTTTTTCAAAACAATAAAATTAAAAAAGGAAATATTCACCAACAGTCTCCTGCAGTAGCCAATTTTTCTACTCCCATCAATATTGGTAAGGACAAAAGAAAAAGTTTCACTGCAAAGAATAAAAGACATAGAATATTACTAGTTTTATTTGTTTGTTTATCATATTTATATAGTTCCCCGTCTCACAGAACATGACTCTGAGCAGTGTACAATGAAAACTAAAGATTTTAAAAAAATCTAAATTAAAAATACCAATCAAACTTACCAATGATAGAGTAGCAGATAGAGCTATCATGATAGGCAATATAGCCATTTCACTAATTTGCCACTTCTCTGAGATTCCCAAGTCTGATGATACAACCAGGTTTTAAGGGACTTGTGGAACAATCTCAGGGTGGGGCCAGTCTCACCTTAAGGGAAATGGGGTTCACAACAGAAAAGGGCTGATTCCAAAGTCCTTTACAGAGAGGACCTGTAGCATACCCTCCTCTGCTGGATTTAACGTGATGGGCAAATGTAATTAGGTGGGTGAAAGGTCCTTCAATCAACTCAGTCCCATGCTGTGAAGAGTTTTAAAAATCAAAACAGTACCTTGAATTGGATTCCAAAGCAAACTGGCATCTAATGCAGCTCACAGAGCAGATGTGGTAACATGTCATTCTGGAGGCATACATAACTTCCTGCACTACCATATTTTCAACCAGTTGATGCTTCAGAATACTCTTCAACATAGCCTCCTATAGTGTGCATTACAATAGGCTATCTGGGAAGTGACCAAGATGACGGTGAGGAGACCTTCCTGACCCGGGAATAGGCACAACTGGTAACAATTTGAAGTTGTGCAAAGGCCTTCCTAGTCACAACTGCCAACTGTTCTTTGAGCAGGAGTCATGACTTCTGTCCATTCTGCCCACCAGGTCTGTTTGGAGCAGTACCATCCAATACCAAAGATGGCCCCTAAACCGGAGGGCTGCAAAACCCAGAGCCACTCAGCCTTGCCAGGGTTCAGTTGAAGCCTGTTGTTCCCCATTTAGGTTTTCATAACCTCTAGGTACTAGGATAGAATGTCATCAGCAAAATAGGTATAAAATTTATAAAAATAACAAAATATAAAAATAGTCCAATATTTTATAATATTTATAAATAATTTGCAAAACACTGCATGGAAATTATACAAGAAAGGCTATTCAGTACAGCATTTATTTAGAGGCCTGGTGGCTCAGCAGACTGAAAGCATTGTGATTAACACCAGCTGTCTGCAATTATTGTAAGTTCGAATCTCACCAGGCTCAAGGTTGACTCAGCTTTCCATCCTTTCTAAGGTAGGTAAATTGAGGACCCAGTTTGTGGGGGCAATAAGCTGACTTTGTATAAATATACAAAAAGTATGAAGGCTATTGCTTAATGCACTGTAAGCCGCCCTGAGTCTCCAGAGAAGGGCGGCATATAAATCATTTTTTTTTAAAAAAAATTATTTTAGCCAGGACTATTGAAATAAAAAAAGAAAATCTGTTTTGAAATCCAAAATCTATTGGGACTACCATACCAAAATTTTCCAAGAAAGACATTCTGATTGATTGTAAGGATTGATAAGCCTATTCACAGAGTCAGGAGATTGCCCAACCATGTATAGTTAAAGCTCAGAAAAAGAAATCTCTAGGAACATTAACTTATTATAATTACCAATTCTAATTCCCTTTGTGGTGCCCAGAGCAATGTACAAAAAAGCATGAAAAACCATCTATTTACAAAACAGCACCAAAACCCATCTAATTACCAAACTGAATAGAATTCATTTTAAAATGCTCCCTTGAAACAAAACAATATGAATATGCCTACTTAAAATAAAATTCCATTAAAACAGCCTATTTTCTCCTCAGTTGGCATCTTTGGGGGGTTGCAGATCATCTAAAGTGCTGCTCCTGAACATAAGATTGCAACCTTTTTCTCCTCCAAAGTGCCATTTGTACTCGGGGATTTAGAACACTCTATTTACTACATACAGGAAGCCACCAAATTAGCATTTGGCTGAAGATCTTCAAAAACAAGAGTGGGAAAGTTGCCCTATTTGCTTGCTGAATAACCTGTCAGGTAAATTTTCTCAAACAAGCTGTACTGGAAAACTCAAGAATAATAATTCTTCCTAAAAAAGGGAGGGAAGTGGTCCAAAGTACATACCGATTTAAACAAGTACCATTTATTTACTCAAGTATCATACATTTATTCCACTGAGTGGAATAATGGTACGATAATTCTGGACTGATTGTTATATAGAAATGAGGAAAACGTGAACTTAGTTTTTGTTTGCTTTTGATTTCATGGCATTCATTAGGGTATACTTGGTCTCTTGTAAGACAGTTCTACAATCTTGCTGTATACTATCCCAGGACAGTTACCTCTTATACTCCTTGAGGGGTGCCCATTCATTACCATCTGGGAAGCAGAACAAGGGAATGGCCTGAAGCAACCTTTCCTCTTCTTCACGCTGTCCCCTCAGTAGATTCTCACGCTGAAACACAAAGCAGAAAGTAGATAGAATAAAGTTGTGAGAGAAACTTTTTTGCATTTGTACTTTTGACTCAGTGTTCACTCCTGACAAGTGCCTGGACAAGTCCCTGTAGTTTTGGCAAGATTTTGGAAATGGTTTGCCATTACCTGTTTTCTAGGGCTGAGAGGAAGTGACTGGCCGAAGGTGACCCAACTGGCTTTGTGTCTAAGGCAGAACTAGAATTCAGTCTCCCAGTTTCATGCCTTAACCACTATACCAGACTAGTAGTTTCCTTATGACTTAATCAAAAAAACCCAATGTCTGGGTTATTAGAGATGCAAAAGTGAAAAACGACAAGTAAAAAAATGTCCACTAACATCACTTACTTACAGACTTGTATTTAATTGTGTATGGTATGTGTACTAATATATAACTATTTCTGGAGACTTGAAATAAGGCTCAAGGTCATCCACTTTTGTCAGGACTAATCACAGAAACAAAACTGTCAGTTCTTTTAAACAGATGATTATATATATTGTACATACTAGAATTGTTCTCAAAATGATTAGTATGCTTGTAAAATTACTAAGATAATATTCATAAACCACTTTTTACATTCTCAAGTGACATTCAATAATCATTATTAGCAACATGTAGCCAAATATTTTTTACAACTTCTTTTCCAAATGCAGGGTTCAACAAGAAAATACTTTTAATCTCCATATAATGAATACTGGTCTGTCTTTAAAAAATATGATTGTCTCTAAGAAGAAACAAAAATTGGTATTGTATTTTTAGACTCCTTACTCAGTAGTAAAGTAGATGTTTTGTGGGCAAAAGATCCAATTCACACTCTGGCATTTCCAATAAATATCAAACATTAATCAAATACACTAATGTGATATTTTATAGCTGTATATTTAATAACTTTCCCCTTCTGTCATGTTAAAAATTACAATTTGGTTTTAGTGTTTGGAAGCTCATGAAGGTCACTTCCAAATGACCTTCTGGGGGCTACATGTAATCCTGATGCTCAGACAGTGGGCCTCTGACATAGAAGGTAATCAGGAAAGATCTGAAAGCTGCTTCTAGTCAGAATAAACAGTTTTGACAGTCTGATTCTGTATACAGCTTCCTAGACCCCATACACATACAATCTGGTTGTTGCTCAACACTAAGCAGGATTTTAAAAAGGGAAAAAAAACAGTAAAAACTTGCAGGAATTTAGACTTGCTCCTACATACATTTTCTTCTATGCACACACAATCATGAAGCAGAACTTCATTTAAAGAAACCTTCTCCTCATCAGAATGTAAACAGATCTAGGGATTTCCCCATCTGCAGCTAACCACAGCACAAAGATGTCTAGCAATATCTTTTTCAGGGCCCCCTAAATATTGCCATTATTGTGTTTTACCTCAGCCCTTGATTGAAACAGTTGTAAATCGGCATTAGTTTATTTTCCTTATTACTCCAACTTTGTCCAAGGACAGCCTTAAGATATATAAAATCCATTAGACTTTGTCACTCCTTACTTTGAAAAGAAATCAGATGACAGCAATGTGAAAAGAAACAAAAGCAGGGCAGGTTCAGCAATGGAAAAACTAAGTGTCATCATGTTATACTTTATGCCAGTTGAAAGGTGGATGAGATGCATTTCAGCTCAATAATAGGGAAAGGCTTCTAAGTTGATTATTAATCTAAGTAAGATATGCTGTATTCGATGCCTCCAAAGAATGTCTTAGGAGCAAGGTCATACCCATAGTAAGGAGTTTAAGAGCACCTGCTCAGGAAAAAAAGAGCAGTGGAAGAGCAGATTGCATCTTAAGTGTCTTGTATTCACATCTGGTGGTTTTGGTGGCTTGTGTCATTTATCAGCCAGAATCAATCATATACTTCCCCTTGCTACATAGGCTGTGTGATGAAAATATATAGTCAAATAAAATGAAACTGCTGCACCATGAAAGAAACCATATGAAGCAAAGCCAAGCAAAAGCAAAAGAAAAAATGATGAGGCCCAGATGCTCAAAAATAGAAAATAAAGGACACAGATTCTAATTACTTTGGATTACTTTGGAGAAACACACAATTAGACCAACACAACCTAAGTTTTAGCAGACCTCTATGCACTTTTTTTGTTAGGGGATATATTTCATGTAGTCTCAAATAAGACAAACTGTCTGGCCATTGCAATCTTGATGCCTTCTTCCCTATCTACGTCTGCTATAAGTTGTCCTGGAAAAGGCTTCTTGATTTTATCTATCTAGAAGCTCTGACATCTATCAATCATTCTCCCTTAATGCCTTGAGGTAGGCTTTAATAGTAGATGCTAATTTGGATTTACCCCATGTTGTCCTTCAGCACTGCCCTAGGCATCTCTTCAACCATTTCATCTCCTTCAGCTCATTGGTAAACTCCAAAGCACTGCAAAAGGGTGGACAGCATCACTTACTGAGATGTGCCACTGAGTGTCATTCACATACTCATTATATCTTATCCCATGGTGATGGATAAACTCACCCAGAAGCTTCATATAGATGTTAAAAGGGAGTGGAGAGAAAACACTGGATGAAATGAAATTGGTGCACAGCCAGCTATGGTTATTGCTCCAGGTTTTGCCACATATTTATCTCTGAGAAATATCTGAAAGGGGCTCCTCACAATGTTCTAATTTCTACACATGATGAAATCATTATGTTCAATTCCTTACCTTTGGAAATTGATAGGTAATCTTGGGCTCATAATTTCCCTTTGTGTCCTTTTTAAGTGAGACCACAACCAGGTATTCAAAAAATGGGTGTCCTGCTGAATAAGAAAAACTGCTTCTTTGTTTCAGCCTTACATCAGCACCAGATTTGCTTTCTGTAGGATTTGCATCCTGGGAGTCACCTGTAATGCAAAACAACAGCAACATTATCACTTATAGTTTGAGAAATGTAAAACGTAAAAATCTTGGCTAAGATCAGACAGACATTCCATCTCAAGGAAAGTAAATTATCTGTCTTGAAATAAATGCTTCTAAAGGTAGCAAACTGAAACCATTCCTCACCATTTTGGAACCTATTTGCTACCTATAGAACCTAGCCTTAACAAGCAAGGTTTGCCTTCTTGTGTATAAACATTTGCCCCAACCTCTTATTAGCAATGCATAGCTAGCAAACATTTATAGCCATCAGGCACATTAACAGTGACCTCATCTCTGATCCCTTATCATCTGTTGCTGCACACATCCTCAGTCTTTATATAAAATGTCCCCAAGAAAGCTTTGATGATCTGAACCACCTGCTCACAATTTTTGTCTGCCTTCAAAATAACCTGCTCTGAATCGAGAGTATTCTATGTTCACCTCTACGCTGACACCTGCTCTCTTAAATGCCTTCACTGACATCCCCTTGGCAGGTAAATACTATGTAAAAATCTGTTGCTTCCTTCAGGCTTTTCTTGAATGGATGTTGCTATTTTTCATTAAAGTTGTTTTCAACTTCGTTTAATTGTATTTATCTATCACTGTCTAGTAAGAATCAGAAAATCATTATAAATCTTTATCCATGGATCAGAAAGGAAGGAAAGAAAGAGCAGAACAGAACAAGAGTCATCTTGTGTGAGAAATGGGTGGCATAAAAGTTTAATAAATAAATAATATGTGTGTGTGTGTGTGTGTGCAAAGAAGGTCTTCTGAGTTAGTCAAATAATAAATTACAGATAATGACTGCATGAAGCTGCATGAGGCAATGTAACTTTTGCTAATAGGTGGATTCAACTGCCTGAAGGGAAAAAAATCAAGTTTTAAGCATACAAGGAGTGTAGAGGAAAATCCCTTCTGTGTTTGCCTTAGACAGCCGATTCTATAGATAAAGAATGAGGAACGTCATTACCAAAGCAGAAACAAATCTGGGAGAAGAAAGAACACATTTCCAAGCTGCCATGCAATCAAGTCAGCACCCAATACCCTTGACATCTTGTACATCAGCTGCATTTGAAAAACATGCTAAAGCTATAAGCTACCCTTAATTAACTACCTTGGCTGTGGTTATTGGGCATCCTCAGCGCAGACCAAGCAATTATATTATAGCTTTTAATAGCATGGTTTATTTCACACAAAACTGTAATGGCTATTTTGTTCAAGACATTAGAAAAATATAAATTAAACATATAAATATCATCTGAAAACTGTATTTGAATCAAATGTGACTGAAAGACTCAATTATTTGAACTGAATAGAGGAACAAAATATAGTTGCCCGCTTGCTCCTCTATTCTGTGTAATGTCACTGAAGACCCTCCAATTGGAACTATAGAATAATTTAAATATTGACAGCATAGCCCCATAAATTGCCCACACTGATTGATGCTATCGAAACCAACCAAATATTTCCTTTTGGTTAGTGAGGAAATACCAAAATAAGAGGAAGGAAGGAGCAGAATTTACAATAAATTTTTAAAAGACTACAGTTCTGTTGGTCAAAATTGCACTCAAGATAGAATGAGTTTAAAACAAACCTTGCTTTATGATTTGTACTACCATGTTTTCCCGAAAATAAGACCCTGTCTTATATTTTTTTGAACCCTGAAATAAGCGCTTGGCCTTATTGCCATGTGCTCAAAAGCCTGATTGGGCTTATTATCAGGGGATGTCTTATTTTGGGGAAAACAGGGTATATAGACATAAAATATCTTGGAATGCTACTTCCAATATACACTGCTCACAAAAATAAAGGGAACACAAGTAGAAGACATCCGAGATCTGAATGAATGAAATAGCCTTATTAAATACTTTGTTTGTTACATACAGTAGTTTTGTGTTCCCTTTAGTTGTTTGAACAGTGTATAAACTACTGTATATAAAGAACAAAGTATTTAATAAGGCTATTTCATTCATTCAGATCTCGGATGTCTTCTGCTTGTGTTCCCTTTATTTTTTTGAGCAGTATTCCATTGGTATGCTAAATTATAATTTGTAGTTTATAAAATTAAAGTCAAGCTTAGTTAGGAACTTATAAAACCTATTTTGGAGACTGCACCTCTAAAAATGTTTATACTTTTTAAGATATAGACAGTGTCTTTAACCTGGAAAAATCCTAATATTATGTAAAAATTATTTAGAAAAAGTGTATTCCAAAAGAAAAGGTATGCATAAATATAAAATTATTGTAGTGTAATATCTTAAAAGGAATGGAGATTTTCTAATATACTCTATGATTTATTTGAAACTTCTATTATTTTGAAAAATAAGTTTAAAAATTGGAGGGGGGGAATCAGAAAAAATGTGATCTGAAGACTCACATTCCTATAGTCAAGATCAGGATATATAACCTTCTTTCACAAGAAAATAGACGTAAAATGTTATGAAGAGGGCTTGCAAAGTTCCTTCTTGAATTGCACAACTGAAATCTGCAAAAGTGGCACCAAATATGAATACTGTCTTCTTTGTCACTATTGGGCAACCTTCTTTTTCAGTTAATTTAAAGATAAAGCAGAAGAGAATTGCCACTGCCCCCAGATCTACATCCAACATTTTTTTTACCATGACCGGCTGGGGAAGAAGGGGAGAAAACGGAGTGGGGGGTTGATGGCTACTTTAGTATTAATTCTCAAATCCTCCTGGGTGTTCATTCCATGGTATCAGAGAGCAAAAGACACATCCATGTCCAAGAGATTTCTGGACTAAAACACCTGTAGGCTCTTTTTTATACGTTTTTGTTAATGTTTCCTCCTTTTGTGCTATAGATAAAAAAAAAACAAGATGTAGAACCAGCCCTGGAATTTTGCAAATCAGCAAAGGCTGCAAAACACACATATGCAGACACACACACACACAGAGATTAATGGGCTCCTCACTTCAAAGGTTTCCACTGAAGACTTAGTTTCTTGGAATCCTGTGAGCAGTTTTGAAGTGCTATCCCATCCATCAGATGAAATTCCAGTGTCTCCTCTCCCTAATGAGGACAACAGACTCCTGTGGACTAATGACTTGCAGGAAACTGTTGCCTCTGGTAAGCGCACCACCCATTTTGAAGATTGCATTTGTATTTATGTCTCTAATGATTCTCCAGCTGACAAACTAAATAACACCCTAACCATACACACATACCCATCAGATTGTTTGGGTAAAATATTGTCTTTTAGTTCTCGGACTGTAGCAAATAACAACTATTTCTGTAAAAATTGACAATCTTGACTGGCTAGGGATGCCCATCCAGGATTCTTACAGAAAGCAAACTACCCTTAGTGAGTTTCTGTGCTTGATACCCTTCCATCTGGATGTATAAGTGGCTTGGAAAGAGTAACACTTGTGTTCCTCCAAGCCCGAGTAGCAAAAAGGATTCTTTCCTCATGTATTAACATAAACAGTTGTTCTTAATAATAGCATTAATGTGGGCAGATTGAGATCCAGAGACCTTGATAATTTTTTTCCTAAACCAAATGCTTCATTGTCAGCTTCATGTTCATATGAAATGCTTCCCAACAACAACAAAAAGAATTCAGTTGCTTTTCAGAAATATTACTATGAACATTTAATCAGGATCTTTTTAAAGACTTTTTAGAATTACCGTATTTTCCGGCGTATAAGACGACTTTTTAACACATGAAAATCATCTCAAAAGTCGGGGGTCGTCTTATACGCCGGGTGTCGTTCTCCTGTAACCAGGCAGACCAGCCCAAAAGACTCTAACGAGCCTTAAATGGCTCTGGCGATCGAAGCTCTGACGATCCCAGCTTTGCCTGCTAATCAGGCAACTCAGCTGGGATGCCAGAGCCATGTTAAAGGAAAAAACTTTTTTCCTTTTACGTGACTCTGCAAGCTCTGACGATCCCAGCTGAGTTGCCTGCCAATCGGGCAACTCAACTGGGATCGCCAGAGCCCAGAGTCCTGTAAAAAGAAAAAAGTTTTCCCCCTCCAGCTTGCTTACCTTAGCTGGTAATCGCAACGCTTGCCTTGCTTCGCTTGCCTGAATCCATTCCATCAGCAAGCCACTCTCTGCCTGCAATCATGCAGGCAGGAGTTGTGGACTTCAACTCCCAGAATTCCTCAGCCAGTAAAAACAAAGCTGGCTGAGGAATTCTGGGAGTTGAAGTCTACAAGTCTTAAAGTTGCCAAGGTTGGAGACCCCTGTTCTGTTGGGTAAGTTTCTTTCCCCTTTGGGAGCTTTAAAAAAATAGTTAATTGGGGTTTTTTTAGTTGTTCTTTTTTAGACCTAGCCATTTAAAGTTTAGGAAGTTTTAAATTTAGTTTTCATATAAAAATAAAAATAAAATAATATTTGTGCAGCTTTCTGAGATGTGGTGTGTTTCTGTAGTGTTTCACTCTAACTACACAAACACACAAAATCTCACAAAGCTGTATGTGGAATTTTGTGTGTGTGAAGTGTGAAGGTTGATTTTTTTGGGCTTTTTGTGGCTGTGTGAGGTTCCTGCTTGTTGCAGGGGCCATTTTGGGTCTAGCACAGCTGCTTTTACATTGTGGATGAGCCAGTTGTGTTGTGTTGTGTTGTGTGTGTGTAAAGTGTGAAGGTTGATTTTTTTGGGCTTTTTGTGGCTGTGTGAGGTTCCTGCTTGTTGCAGGGGCCATTTTGGGTCTAGCACAGCTGCTTTTACATTGTGTTGAGGCAGTTGATGTTTTTTAATTTTTATTTGGTGTGTGTTGGAAGAGGGGTAGTCTTATATGGCGAGTATAGCCCAAACCCTATATTTTAACAGGAAAAGTTGGGGGTCGTCTTATACGCCCAGTCGTCTTATACGCCGGAAAATACGGTACCTCTATTTGGGGAATTCTCTGATGACAACATGAGGCCTCTTCTAAACAACATTACATCAGCTTACTCATTCCAAAATGCTGTGTCTGTTTCCCCCTTCCTTTTCTGCTTATCTTGCTTTGAAGGACTGGAGAAAACCGGGGGGGGGGGGGGGGGGGGGGGGGAAGAGAGTAGAGAAGTTGCTTGCCTCCTTAGTTGTCAGTTCTCCTATCCCCTGGAGCAGAGATCTCCAACTTTGGCCACTTTAAGCCTGGAGGATTTCAACTCCCAGAATTGATGGGAGTTGAAGTCCGCCAGGCTTAGTTGCCAAGGTTGGAGACCCCTGCCCTGGAGTGATCACTCTGCAGCAAAAAAGACCAGAGAGCAGAAGACCATCTTATCTTCTGCTTCTAGTAACTAGCACAAAGGGGGTGTTTTTCATCCACCACTCTTTTCCCCACCAACTCTGCTGTTACTTATTTCTGAGACACCCCTTTTACATATCGGTAGCCCCACATAAAACTCTGAAAACATTAAGAGGTAAAGAAGCATTCCAATTCAGAAAAATGGAAACCGGCAAACACTTTACAGGTAGCCTCGACTTACAACCATTCATTCCCTGACGATTTGAAGTTATGAGAGTTCTGAACTAAGGTACTTATGACCAGGGGTGGTTCTACTTACCTTTACTACCGGTTTGCAACGGGAGTGCACACACTTCTGCGCATGCACAGATCATCATTTATGACGTCCGGGTGGGTGGGCGGAGCCTCCCGCCGCTTTTACTATCAGATCTAGAAAACCGGACAGAACCGGGAGCAACCCACCACTGCTTATGACCTATACCTGCAGTTATGACTGTGGTAGCACCCCTGTGGTCAAGTGATCAAAATTTTGGAGTTTGGCAGCCATACAAATTTACAACAGTGGGGTGCTTTCATTCACCCCAATACTTTATCTCCCCCTCATCTATGCCCTTTTGGCCCCCTGCTGCCCTGCGCTCCACTGCCCAGCTGACCTTTGCCAATTTCTTATTCCTTCCTGCTGATGAGGAATACATGGCCTTCCCGAGGGAGCTGCTGGCAACGTGAGGCAGACTCCCCCAGGTCTTGGGAGATAACCACTGCAGGGAAGAAAGCCTCACCTGGCCAGCAGCTGCCTCACAAAAAGCCAAGCTGGGCACCCTCATCAGCAGTGGAGCAAGAAGGTGAAGATCAGCTGGGGCCTTGGAGTGTAGACCAGCAGAGGCTACTCTGGCTGGGCCAAGGTAAGGCTAGGCTTCACACAGCACAAAGGGGCTTCCTGGTACATCATGCCACTGGGGCTTTTTGCATCTACATCACACCACGAAGTCTCTTTGTGCCATACAAAACCCATCCTCATTCTGAGCCCAGTCAACAGCACAGTGCAGAGGAACTTTGTGTCATACGTTACATTTTGGGGGCATTTTGCAGTCCCAGAGCCACAAAGCATCAAGAAGCACTTGAGCTGCAGTGTATTCTTTCCCCAGCCTTCCTGAGCTAAAGCCACACCAACACACCACTCCTCCCCGAACTTGTGCATTACTTGCGCTGGCCCCATGGCAGCAACCCCATGCTCCTTAGCTGGGATTCCCTCCACTTCCTGCTTAACAGGAATTATGACGGCAACTGAGACTGCTGGGACTGCAGGACATCTTGCTTTAGGACCACATCACTTAATGGTGGAAATTCCAGCTCCAACTGTGGTCATAAATCAAGGATTATCTGTACACAGAACTATAATCTTTGTTTGACTTTGGCTGTGACGTAAATTACATTCAATTTGCAGTGTTGTATTAATCCAGCCATTGTATTGTAGACAAGAAACATTTACTTTGTGAACAGAACAGAACAGAAAAGGGAGTTGTAAACCTGCCCCACATGTGCACTTCCTGGTTCCTGATACAAAGTTGTTACACATCTGAGTTTATTTCATACTTGACATAAAATAATCCCAGCCTTGATGCTGAATGAATCCATCTGGACTCCCCAATACACACTGCAGTACACTTATACTTAATCCTTTTCAATACAGTCATACACTTATGCTTAATCCTTTTCAATAATGGCAACTTGAGTTTCTCAGCAAGCAACTTTGTTGAATGGCCATTCAACATGGAAAAATCCGCCAGTTGCCAGATCAGAGGTATTCTTAAAGGCCAGGTGTACATTATAGCACAGATAAAAGAGGCCAAGACATTTTACACTGGTATAATAAAATAGAATAACCTTAATTATCTTGCTTTAACCAAACAAGTAATCAGAATTAGGATCAATACTTTGCCCAAAAGCATAATCAATTTATTTGTTAAGGTCTCTCAGACCTCATTGTTATTTTCCCTCCATCTTGACTACGGAGTCAAAAACCAGTAGCTAAAGTTTAGTTAAGCGGAAACTAAACTGCACAAAATAACCTTCATTTCTGCATCCTGTTTCTTATTTTCTGAAAATTCAGAATCAGCTCTAATCTCTAGCTGCAAAAACAACATGTTGTGCCTTAAAGGTCCATCTAAACCAGTGGTTCTCAACCTGTGGGTCGGGACCGACCCTTTCACAGGGGTCGCCTAAGACCATCGGAAAACATATATTTTCAATGGTTTTAGGAATAATTTTATGGTTGGGGGTCACCACAACATGAGGAACTGTATTAAATGGTCGCAGCATTAGGAAGGTTGAGAACCACTGATCTAAACAATTATCACAGAGACTTTATACGAGCAGGTATAAAACCCAATCCTGGCCGCTTCAGTTTTATTTATTTATTGCCAGTTCACTTCATTCATTCAGTCTTGTTCCCCAAATTCCTCCTTCCAGTTTTCCCGGTTATTCCAAACGTTTTCCTTCCGATGTCGTCATATGAAAGTACACAAGGGACTTTCCTACCGTGAATTTATCGGAAGCACTGGGGGGACGGGGACGGGGGGAGAGAGACAGAGACCGCTCAGCGTCTGACCAACCGGCGGGGGCGGAGAATAAGGGTAGTAGACCCAGCACAAACTTGGCATGTTTATTTCCGTCGCCCCCCCCCCCAAAAAAAAAATTTTTACAGGGACGGCGCACCCCAAGGCGCGAATTCACTAACAGGATCGGCGAGGACGCTGCTCTTTCCCGACGAGTTCAAACTACAACAGAGCAGGGGAAGCAGGAGCGAGAAGAGCGAAGGGAGGAAGGGAAGGAGACGAAGGCTGGGCTGGCGCCAGACTGACGGACAAGTGGGAGGAAGAGAGCTCGCCCGGTCCTGCCCCTCAGGCTCACCTCTCCTAGACGACCTCCGTATCAGGCTATTTCGGAAGAAGCGGACGAATCTCTCTCCCGCCATGCCGTCAGCGGCTCGCTCTCCGCCGTACCGGGCTGCCGCCGTCTCCTCCGTCTTAAAGAAAAAACTTTTGCACCTGGGAAAAGTGAAAGCTGATGGCAGCGGCGGAGTCACCGGGCGGGAGGAGCCTTCGGGAGGCTGGGAAGAGGCGCGCTGCAGTTCCCGAGCGAGGCGGTGGGCGGAGAGCAGAAGCCTCTGGAGTTTGGAACACCTGAAGGACGGCAGCCTGCCAAGAAAACACCAGGCCGCCACGTGCGCACGCCTCACTTAAATTGAGACACAAGCCTGCCCGCATTGGCTGTGGGATCGTCAGGCTTTCCGGGTCGGCGCAGCGTCATTTTAGACTCACAAGAGGCTTGCTCGTACATTTGTACACCGCTGCAGGCCTTTTGCCTTTCTCTTTTTCATATTTATCTTTGGCCAGGCTACTCGGGAGCTTTTCAATCAGAATATGGAATATATATATATATATATATATATATATATATATGCAAATTTCCTCCCTGTCTCACATGGCTCCTGTGGAACAGAGTTTATTCTTTAAAATATCTTTCGTTAAAGGCATAAAATATACTTAATTTATCACGTTCAAACTTATAAAAAAAAAAACTTGAATTGCACCCAGCATCCTGGAGAAGTACAACACCCAAGCTAAGATCCATTATTTTTCTAAATCCAAGCTTTTCTTAAATAGTAACTCCAGCCATACACAAGGCAAAATCAAACAGCTCATGGGGGATCACGCACACATGTGATTCCCCCTGTGTGAGCATCTCCACAGACACTACAGGTAGTCCTCCACTTATGACCACAAAATTTATGTTAAGTGAGAAATGTGTTAAGTGAGTTTTACCCCATTTTACAACTTTTCTTGCCACATTTGTTAAGCAAATCACTGCAGTTGTTAAATTTGTAACATGGTTGTTAAGTGAATCTGGCGTCCCCATTGACTTTGCTTGTCAGAATGTTGTAAAAAGTGATCATGTGACTTTGGGACGCTGCAAACATCAGAAATGTGAGTCGATTGTCAAGCATCCAAATGTAAATCATGTGACCATGGGGATGCTGCAACTGTCAGTGTGAAAAATAGTCATGTCACTTTTTTAGTGCCGTTGTGTTGTGACCCAGGCCCAACTAAGTAGTAGGAAAATCAGTCAATGAAAAAACAAACTTTATTCGAACAGCTGAGAATTACTTCATTCCCAGCGTCATTCAACTAAATTAAAGCAAATTCCTTCCAACACAAATTCCTCAGTCCTATTGCAAACCTTGGTCCAATTAGGCAAACAGCCAAAGGCCTTTCTTGGCAAACGTTCAGAAGTCACAGATACAAAAATAAATACAAGACATAGACAAAGTAGAAGACGAAGCTACCAACGTTGTTTTCCGGCACAGCCCAAACGCCGTTGCTGGTCTGTTTTAAGCCTTATGGGATGGGCCAATCATCTCTTGGCCCTACTCCCGAGTTGTCCTCTTTGCTTGAGCTGCTCTTGCCTTCTGGCAGCTCTTCTCATGCATGCATTAGGAACAGGCTCCTACTGTTCCTTTGCCTCAGTCTCTGGAGGCTCTGGAGTCCGCACCTCACTCCCCGATGGTCCTAGCCCCATTTCTGCCTCTGACGCAGAGCCCTCATCTGGGCCTTCCCCAGCCTCCATGACTGGCCCATGTTCATTCTCAGCCTCATCGCTGTCTGACTTCGCTGCCAGCTCCACAGGCTGCTGACAGACCACAACACGTTGTAACTTCAGTCAAGGATTACCTGTATATACAGCAGTATATAATATATTGGTCTGCCTGTGGAATATCTATGTGTTAAATCACAGGTTTAGTTTCAATACAAGCTTATCCAATTGAAATTTATTTAATAAACTAGTATTAAACAAACTCTAAATTCGTCAAGAAAATGAATGTTCACATTAACCTGATCTCATTATATGACTAAGTAGCTTCCTTAATCGATTGTGGAAATACTGCAGCCATGACATTCTGATTAGCAAGCTAATAAACTTGATTAGCAAAATATATGGGCTGGGTGCCATTTCTGTTATGTGCACATCAGACAATCAAACTGAAAAAATACTCACTTGGATTTTTGGAATGAAGTATTAAATGGCGTGCCACAATTTTCAGTCCTGAGTCCTATACTTGAAACATTTTTATTAAAGGGCTTGGGTGAAGAAGTGGGAAAATGCTTATAAAATTGGCTGGTTATGTAATCTGATTGAATCAACCAAATAAATCAAAAACTCAGATTGGTTTTAATAGGGTAGAGCAGTTTTTCTCAATCCTGGTCCACGAAAGCTTGAAGAAATGTTATGATTTAAATCTTGAGTTAAATCTTGGTGGTCTGTGGCCAAGGTCCACAAAAAATACTTAAAGGGGGTCAGTGGTGAAGTAAAGGTTGAGAAGCATTGGACTAGAGGATGATTTATTGAAATTGAATAGACAATGCAAAAGTCTTCATTTAGGAAATAGCATTCCAATAAAGTGGGTTAAGAAGGGGGATATCTGCCTCTGTGAAAAAGTTCTTGGAAAAGTTGCTTTCAAACTGCATCTGAGTCAATAAAATAGTGTTTCTACAAAAAAAAGGCAAAAGAGGTAGTTTCCAAATCAAAGGAAGCACATTTTGTAATTCAATACGTTGGTGTTTCCACAGCCCCTATGCCTTCGTTTACTCCAACAGAGGTCAAGGGTCATGAAGTCATTTCCTTGTTTCGTACCAGTCAGACCTGTAAAACACAAGTACTGTGTTGCTCTTTTACCACAGGCATGCATAGATTATCTTTCAAGACCGTTTTTAGTTTGTTTAGGATTCAAGCATTCTGCAGTTTGTTTGGCCTGTCCAGGTGGATAAGGATATTTATTGCTGGGGCAAAACAGTTTATCAGAACCATCTCAGGTTTGTCCAGTTCAAGTTTTACACCTTAGGAAGAATTCCTGTAAAGGGAGATTAAATGATTCGGGAATATTAATTGTTAAGGTGACTTACCTGGAGATATGTTACTATTCTGAAAATACCTGAAGGTAATTTATTCTTCCATAGATTATCAGGACTTTATATTCACAGAAGGATAAAGGTTGTTCTCCATTGTCCCAGACTGCAAGATACAAAATAGTGCCTTTAAGTTATAGGCGGACAGATACTAAATGAACTTTAGAAAAAAGATTTCAATTTGTTAATTGACATAGGATAGATAGCCCTCTGTTAGGAAAATTTCAATGTGGATTCCTAAGGATGTGTAGCTGAGATTATTATGTAGCTGGTTGACAATTCGTATTCAATGTTTAGTCCTCAACAGAATTCATCAAATTTGCAGATGATACTAAGCTGGCAGGAATGGCCAACACTCCAGAAAACAAACTCCAGATCCAAAAAGATCTTGTCAGATTGAACATTGGGCCCAATCTAACAAAATGATATTCAATGTAGATAAAAGTAAGGTTTTACACTTAAGTCAAAAAAACAACTGTATAGGTATAGACTAGGCGACACTTGGCTTAATGCCAGTAAATGTGAGAGAGATCTTGGACTCCTAGTGGACAATCATTTAAATATGAGCCAATAGTGTGCAGCAGCAGCCAAAAAAGCCAATGCAATCCTAGGCTGCATTAATGGAGGGATAGAATCAAGATAATGTGAAGTTCTAATACTGCTTTACAAAGCCTTAGCAAAGACCACACATGGAATACTGCATCCAGTTCTAGTCACCACAATCCAAAAAAGATGTTAGTGACCCTGGAAAAAGTGCAGAGAAAAGCAACAAAATGAGTAGGGGCTGGAGGCTAAAACATATGAAGAACGTTTGGAGGAATTGGGTATGTCTAGCCTAATGAAAAGAAGGACGGGGGGGGGAGACGGGGACATGATAGCACTGTTCTGGTATTTGAGGGGCTCCTACAAAGATGAGAGGGTGAAACTATTTCAAAGTACTTTGGGAAGCCCCCACCACCACCGAAGAATGAAATATTTTGGGAAATATTAAAAAGGCAGAATATTATATTTCCCTAAAGGAGAAATGGAGAAACATGTAACCCCTAAGTCTTTCTTAATAGCCTACAGCAGATGCCAGCACTTAAGAGATAAAGAGCTTATTGAAAGAGGAAGACAAGTCTCTAGATAACTCTATTCATAAGCAAAGCAAATACTGCAGGCAGAAATCCATTCAAGACAGGATATTTTGAAACTGCTTGCAGCACAGCTAACAAAGGCAAAATGATAGGATTAGAAAGCAGCCTCTCACCCAAGATCCAACACAGGACGAAAGCCATTAGCCACAATAGGAATTGCCCAACACCCTTTCAGAACACAAGACCCTTCATTGCACCACCCAAGAACAGTTAAAACTTCAAAGTTACAGAAACCAATAAAGATCCATCCACTCATTCAGCCATTTGTTCAGCTGACCCAGAACTGTGTCTTTTTGGTTCTGTTCAATAAATCAACTTTCCAATCAGCTTCTATGTTGTTTCCAGCTTCTTTCTCCCAGCTTGGAACTGAACCAAATGGATGTTTCTTCCAACAGTACCAAAAGACAAGACAAGAAACAATGGTTGAGAACTAACTAAGAAGAGAAGCAACCTAGAACTAAGGAGAAATTTCCTAACAGTGAGAGCAATCAACCAATGGAATTGCTTGCCTTCAGAAATTGTGGGTGCTCCATCACCGAAGGCTTTCAAAAAGACAACCATTTGTCTGAAATAATATAGGGTCCCCTGCTCAAGCAGAGGGTTGGACTAGAGATCTCTGAGATCCCTTCCAACTCTATTGTTCTATGTTCTACTATAATCCCCTTTTAACAAAAGGTGCTTGCTGTTGTACGGATGTGCAATACCACATTCTATGCATGAGCAATTTAGTGCATGGAACAGATAATTTGAGTGGTGCATATCCAGGCAAAGCTTATGTATTTTACATGGTCATAGACCCACGGTGTATATTTTAGGCAGAAATATTTTGAGGTGGGACGAGGAAAAAGGAGTGTTAGTTACAGAGTACAGTACAATACTCAGTACAGTACAATTTGACCCCAACATTTCTGTTGCTAAGTGAGACATTTGTCAAGTGAGTTTTGCTCCATTTTATTACATTTCTTGCCACAGTTGTTAAGTGAACCACTGCAGTAGTTAAGTTAGTAACACGGTTGTTATGTGAATCTGGCTTCCTCACTGACTTTGCTCGTCAGAAGATCGCAAAAGGTGATCACGTGATCTCAGGACACTGCAACCATCGTAAATATAAGTCAGTTGCCAAGCATCTGAACGTTGATCACATGACTATGGGGCTGCTGCAATGCTCATAAGTGTGAAAAATGGTCATAGGTCACTTTCTTCAGTGCTATTGTAATTTTGAACGGTCACTAAATGAACTGCTGTAAGTTGAGGGTACTTATGAGATGCCTTCTGCCACCGATAGCGTCCCACCAGCCAATACGCTCCCACAGAGAGGGACTTCTCAGGGTGCCGTCAGTCAAACAATGTCGACCGGCGGCCCCCAGGGGGAGAGCCTTCTCTGTGGGAGCACCTGCCCTCTGGAATGAATTGCCCCCGGAGATTCGTATGATCCCTGACCTACGGACCTTTCGCCGTACCCTCAAGACATTATTGTTTCAACATGCTGGGCTGATTTAAACATGAATTTTAATGGCTGTTTTAGTTTTTTTAAATAATATTGGGGCCAAATTATTTAATATGTTTTTAAACTGTTTTTAAATTTTATGGATATGTGTGTTTTATTGTTGGCTGTACACCACCCTGAGTCTTTTGGGAGAAGGGCAGTATAAAAATTTAAATAATAAATAAATAAATAATAATACCTGAATAGCAATGGGAGTGATAGGAAAAAGATAGCTGGATGTGTGATGGTATCTAAGGTAGGTGAGGAAAGGATGGCACTGGAAAAATAGGGAGGGGGAGAAAGATTATCAAACATTAATTCAAGCATAGTTTGAATATAGCATAATATCAAGCACAACTGGCCCATCTTCTCCTGTCTGCATTTTCTTAGAAGCTTCCTTTCCCACTTTTTCTTAACCATAAACCATGCGTTGCCACCAACCTTGGATTTATGTCGGGGTGAAATCTACTTACCTTCCCAACCGGTTCTGAAGTGCATGCGCTGCGTGTATGCGTCACATGCATGTGTGGACTCTCTGTGCATGAGCAAACCCTTCTGCGCATGCACAGATGGTAAAAAACAGGTTAAAACCAGGAAGTAACAACGACCAGGCGGGTGGGCGCAGCCTCGCACTGCCATCGCTACCGTTCTCCCAACCACCAGCTGCCATCGCTACCGGTTCGGCTGAACCAGTCCAAACCAGGAGCATTTCACCCCTGATTTACATGCAGCAGGCTCATGTACAGTGGTGGGTTGCCCCCAGTTCAGACCAGTTCGCAAGAACCGGTAGTAAAACCGGCGGGAGGCCCCGCCCACTGCCCTGGATGTCATCATCAGCGATCTGCGCATGCACAGAAGGCACACTCACTTGCTTTGCTCGCATGCAGGCATGATTCTGTTGCAAACCGGTAGTAAAGGTAAGTAGAACCCACACCTGCTCATGCAGGCTGTTTAGATATGCTGTGCTTGAATTCAAGAATGGCAACAGCACACAACAACAACCAAGGTATCATCTATAAAGGGAAATGTTGAAAAACAGCAAGTAAGTCAGCTGGGGCACATCTTATCAAAAGGCTGAGGGGAGAGGGGGGCAAGGGTCCCCTTTCTGTACACAACTTGTGGGAATGGCTGCACTGCTAGGAGGCTTGAAAGAATGGGTTGGAGAACATCTATGCAGTTGCTAGGAGTCAAAATTTGATATTACATAATTCCATCCGAAAGCAAACTATTCCAGGGTGTAGCTCAGTTGAACTGTGGCATCCTTGCAATGGTTCAAGTGAACTTCCAAGTCACAATGTGTTTGATTCATATTTTGATTTCATGCATACTCCTAAACAAGCCAGCCTTATCTTATTGGAATGTAATCCTGCAGCCACTTACCTGGGTATAGAACCTACTGAATGTAACTCAATGTACTTCTTGCAAGGTATATCCTACAATATTGTGCGTTCACCTTCATAACGCAAAGTACCTCACTATGGCAAAGAACAAATGTCTTGCATAGAATCAAATGAATATGAAATTCTCATATGTAAAGGCAGAAATTTTGAAACATTAAAGACTAAGCAATTTATCCCAAAGCATTAAGTGTTACTTACATTACACTATGATCTATTTTTCATGATGTTTTATGGAAGTGGTAGCCAATTCACTCCAAAATTGGACCTGCCGTGGTCAACCAAGACAACCCAGGGTAAATGAGTAGCTTTCACTGGTACTGCAATCATCTTCCAGTTCTCTTCCCCAACCAAGGAAATGGAACAAAGAAGATAGGACAAGATCAGTTTAAGTTCCGAAACTGGTAGTCAGTTTGCAATAACTTAAACTATGTAAGGCATGTTGGTAATTATAATCCCCCAGAACAGAAGCCAGCACCCCAAATACCTAATAGGATATATTTCATTGAAAACACAACAGTACAGAGAAATCTAGAGTAGTGCCAAGCTTAGAGAAAAAGAATTAGATTTTCATAGTTGAATTAGTCCAAAATGCCAATTAACCTCCAAGGAAAAGTAGTTATGAAATAAACCAGATAAAGTTTTGAGCACATCTAAAATGAAATCAAACTTTTGACATATTGCACAATCGACTGCATAATTGCTGCATAACTGCATAATTACTATTATTATTTGAATAATTGTATTCTATTATCTGTAATCCCAAATCCAAACCAAAATAGCAATAAATGCATTTCATTGCTTACAAAACCATTTCTTTCTGCATGATCTAATTTTCGAAATATATATTTATTTTCTTTATTTTTTTATTATTTATTATTATTATTATTATTTATTTTCCCTCTAAATTGTTCTGAAGAATGAAACACTTGCTTACAATTCTGTGACTTAAGAGTTTAATAAAAAATTATCCTAATACAGATTTTGATATTTTTCTTACACCAATATAATAATTTTCAATGCCATATTGCTTAGTAAATGAGTATCTAACATCAAACTAGATAGCTAAAGCTTCATTTAAATATAACTGTTTCTCAAACAAAATACTGAGCACTAGAACTGGGCACTAATTAATGTAAAAACACAATCTTAGTGAATTTATTTGATGCATTATATTTTTCACCACATGATGTCAGGGTAACACAATGAAGCTACATGTTGGCAAGATGAACAAAAGTATACATGTATATTAAATATTATATAATATATGTGTATAAAGAATATACAGGAGTGTCTGCAGGATGTGGTAAAAAAAAGTCAAGATGGTGTCAATGATGGAGCAATTGAAGCTTTGCCTGGTTTCTCTGTGTATCACACATTATGTGACACAGGTAAGAATTGGTGGAGCTTTTATTGCACTGTTATGGTCTCCATCTTGCTTTTTTTTAATACTGTTGCTGCTGACATCTCTGAATATATAAATGGAGTCCATGTTGAAATTATTCTGAATTTAAATATGCATCTGAAAATGTTTAATGCATGATGTGTAATTTTGCACAGTACAACATTTCTAAGTCTTTGTGGCATCTAGTGGTCACTCATATTTTTGCAGCCCAGTTCTAGAATCCCAGTATATGGTGCATTTTCATACCATAAATGCAAATTGCTGGAGGACAGAGCTGGAAAATCATATCTGCAAATAAAAGAAAATGGAATGGTTTGAGTGGGCTCTGCAGCCTGACTGGATTAGGCTATTTTCCATTACATCCATTATATTCTGTCCAAGCTTTTCAAGGAATTAGCTGATTGTGTTTTGGATTAACTACAATTATTCATCAATCAAAAAACCCCAACAATTCTCAGTGTTTTCCTAAGACAGTTCCTGAACTTTCACATTGCAATCAATCATAATTGAGTCTTGTCTGGAGAATAAATCACAATAAAGTCAAAAGTAAACAAACCACAGTATGGTTTAGTGTGCATTATAAGCCATGATGTATGATTTATTTCATTTCATTTTCATTTTATTAAATTTGTATACCGCCCTACTCCCGAAGGACTCAGGGCGGTGAACAGCCATAAAATAAAACATATAGATACAAAATTTAAAATGGAGATAAAACTAATTAAATAAATTTGGCTGAAACATTTTAAAACCCCAATAAATTTAAAACCAAATTTAAAATTTAAAATTCCATTTTAAAAAGAGGAAAAGTTTAGGTCAGGCCAGCTTGATGGAATAAGAACGTCTTAAGCGCGCGACGGAAGGTACGCAGATCCGGAATTCTCCGTATCTCCGGGGGGAGCTTGTTCCAGATCGTAGGTGCCTCCACAGAGAAGGCTCTCCCCCTGGGGGCCGCCAGTCGACATTGTTTGGCCGACGGCACCCGGAGGAGCCCCTCTCTATGGGAGCGTACTGGTCGGTGGGAGGCTATTGGTGGCAGCAGGCGGTCCCGTAAATAGCCAGGTCCTAAGCCATGGAGTGCTCTGAAGGTGATAACCAAAACCTTGAAGCGCACTCGGAAGACCACCGGGAGCCAGTGCAGCGCGCCAGTTGGAGCCTCCGAGTGCTTCTCAAGGGGAGCCCCATGTAGAGAGCGTTACAATAGTCTAGACGGGAGGTGACGAGGGCATGAGTGACCGTGCGTAACGAGTCCCGATCCAGAAAGGGACGCAACTGGCGAATCAGGCGGACCTGATGAAAAATCCTCCCGGTCACGGCCGTCAAGTGCTCTTCTAAAGACAGCCGTGAATCCAGGAGGACACCCAAGTTGCGAACCCTCTCCGTGGGGGCCAGTGCTTCGCCCCCAATAGTCAGCGATGGCACCAGCTGACTATATTGGGACGTCGGAAACCACAGCCACTCGGTCTTGGATGGGTTGAGCCTGAGCCTGTTTCTCCCCATCCAGATCCGTACGGCCTCCAGGCACCGGGACATCACTTCAAGGGCATCATTGGGGTGGTCTGGGGTGGAGATGTACAGCTGGGTGTCGTCAGCGTACTGATGGTACTCCACCCCGAAACCACGGATGATCTCGCCCAGCGGCTTCACATAAATGTTGAACAGAAGGGGCGAGAGGACCGATCCTTGTGGCACCCCACATATAAGGGGCCTCGGGGTCGACCTCTGCCCCCCTGTCAACACAGACTGCGACCGGTCGGAGAGAAAGGAGGAGAACCACCGTAATACGGTGCCTCCCACCCCCCACTCTTCCAACCGGTGCAGCATGATACCATGGTCAATGGTATCAAAAGCCGCTGAGAGATCTAATAGGACCAGGACAGAGGAACAACCTCTGTCCCGAGCCCTCCAGAGATCATCCACCAACGCGACCAATGCCGTTTCCGTGCTGTACCCAGGCCTGAAGCCCGACTGGAACGGATCTAGATACGTTGTTTCATCCAGGTACTGGGGAAGCTGTCGTGCAACCACACTCTGAACAACCTTCGCCACAAAGCAAAGGTTGGAGACTGGACGATAGTTAGCCAATGTTGCCGGGTCCAGGGAAGGCTTCTGGAGGAGAGGTCTCACCACCGCCTCTTTCAAGGCAGCGGGAAAGACACCCTCGCCCAATGAAGCATTTATAATCCCCTGGAGCCAGCCTCGCGTCACCTCCCGGGAAGCCAGCACTAACCAGGAGGGGCACGGGTCCAACAAACATGTGGTCGCATTCAGTCTACCCAGAATCCTGTCCATGTCCTCAGGGGTCACAGAATCAAACTCATCCCAGATAACATTCTCAGGACCTGCCCCCGTCATCCCCGCTGGATCTACCCAGTCGGAGTCCAGATCTTCCCGAATCTGAGTGATTTTGTCATACAGATACTGAACAAAATCCTCAACTCTTCCCTCCAAGGGGTCCTCCCTCGCTTCCTGGTAGAGCAGGGAGCGAGTCACCCTAAACAGGGCGGCCGGGCGGTTATCTGATGACGCAATAAGAGCAGCAAGATAAGTGCATTTTGCTGCTTTTATTGCCACTAGGTAATTCTTAATATGAGATCTTACCAGTGTCCGGTCAGATTCAGTACGACTGGCCCTCCAACTACTCTCTAGGCGTCTTTTCCGGCGCTTCATCTCCCTCAGCTCCTCAGTAAACCAAGGAGCCAGGTGAGATCGGCGCCAGGTCAGAGGCCGCAAAGGCACGACTCGATCCAGAGCTCCAGCGGCCACCCTATCCCAGGCGGCCACTAGGTCTCCAGTCGAGGCGTGAGCCAGAACCTCAGGAATTGGCCCAAGCTCCATCTGGGACCTATCAGGTTCCATCAGGCGCCTGGGGCGGTACCATCTCATCGGTTCCGCCTCCCTGCGGCGGGGTGCAGCGGTTCGAAGGTCAAGGCGAAGGAGAGAGTGATCCGACCATGACAAGGCTCGATGACTATGTCCCCTATCTCGAGATCACTCAGCCACTGTCCAGAGACGAAAATCAGGTCCAGTGTGTTTCCCCCCGTGTGCGTAGGGCCATGAATTAGTTGGGTCAGATCCATAGCTGTCATGGAAGCCATGAACTCCCGAGCCACCTCAGACGTCTCACCCACGGACGGCAGGTTGAAATCCCCCATGACCATAAGTCTGGGGGTATCAACCGCCACCGCGGCGATAACGTTGAGTAGCTCGGGCAGGGCTGCTGCCACGTGGCAGGGAGCCAGGTACGTGATCAGCAAACCCCTCTGAACCCCATGACCCCACTTCACAAGGAGGGTCTCACAACCGGCCGTCTGAGGAACAGTGGCCTCCCTCGGCCTAAGGCCTTCTCTAATAATAACCGCTACTCCCTCACCCCTCCCCTGTGACCTCGGCTGATGGAATGCCAGGAAGCCTGGTGGGCACATTTCTACCAGAGGGACCCCTCCCTCCGGGCCCAACCAGGTCTCCGTAATACCCGCCAGGTCCGCTCCCCCCTCCTGAACCAGATCACAAATGAGGGGGGCTTTATTTATTACGGACCTGGCGTTGCACAACATCAGTCGAAGGCCTGGGCCCTGAGGATCTGTACAACCTGGAGAACGAGTGGAGCCTTGGGGGCCGGAGCATGCTACCGCTCGGAGACAGCGGGTGCGCGCTCCCTTAACATGATATGGCCCCCTGCTCCCGCCATATCTACCCCTCCCACTCACAGTATTGATGATAGAGACATAATCTGGACAAGCTCGACCCCCGCATCACCTCCAGATCCCCCATCCCCTCCACCGCGCATAGTGGCCAGGCCTGACCCTCCCCTTGGTGGGTCTTCCCCCAAACCCACAACCCTAGTACCAATTTTTCCCTCCCCTCCCCCTGGGACCCCTTAAAAATTTACCCAATTTACTTAAAAAACCCCTCAACCCCCTCTTCGCGGCATGCCACCTCTCTGGGTTCCAAAGCCCGTCATTGAGGTAGGCCCTCGATAATGTGGAGGGCCAGACCTGCGAGAGGGGGGAGTCTCGCAGCGCAAGAAGCTCAATGGTTGAATACATCCACAGAATGGGAAAGGGTGAAGATGGCGTCTGGCCAGGGTTCCATAAAGTCTAAAAGTCCTGAGGACAAAAGGCAGCAACAAAAAACGTGGGTAACTGGACTCCACTGTCCTCTCACGGCAGTGGGAGGAGTCCCATGCCATTCCGATAAATTTAGGGGATGTTCCTCCCAGACATCCTCTCACGATGTCAGGCCAGATGGAATGTGCTATGGAGAAATTCAAAAGCTGTCCCCTCTAATAGGGATGGTAGTAGTAACCCAGACTCCCTGGGAACCCACTTCAAGCTGTCCATTTGTCATATAGTCCGGGGCGGATGGAATAAGCCAGTCCAGAAGGCAAAAGTAGATAGTAAGACCAGGGGCAGAGTTCGATGACACCCAGAAAGATGGAAAAAGTGGCTTATGAGGCAAAAGGCAGCTGGGGTAATGACTATAATGAGGCCTACACAAGCCAAAAAAGGGGGGGAGAGGATGGCCCGAGGCAGCCCACAGCCAGCCCTCAGCCATCCTCCAGCCTCTCCCACTCCCTGGTCTTTAGTCATTTTTATCCCCAGTCTGCAGCCCCAATTCCGGGGGGCCTCCGGATTCGGCCAGGAAATGGGTCCATAGAGCCAGCCCCTGACAGGTCCGGGCTGTTGGCAATTTGCCTCTCCCCACATTTGGCTGCTGCCCCCTCGCCTCCACCAGCGTCCAAGGCAGTCCAAGCCTCGTAGGCACCAGTGCCGCCGCCGCCGCCGTCTCCACCAGGGCTCCCACCATGCTCCGGAAACGCCAGGGGCCTTAAGAAAGACCCCAGAGAGACCGGAGAGCCGGGGAGACCCCCATTTCGCTGCCGCCTCTGCTGCAAAGTCACCGCCGCCGTCCCGACCGCCGCCGACCATAGTGGGGGGGGGGAAGCACTGCTGAACAGCTGTTGCTGCCGCCACCCCGCGGCGCCTTCTGACGGCCGTATCTCCTCAGTCCTGGTGTCCCGGAGGGCAAGAAATCCCTCAATATGCTGGGAGGAAGCCCCTTTCACTAGGACTGGGGGCCAGGATGATCAAATTTGCCCCCGCGGTCCCCGAAATGCCAGGAATCGCCCCTTTCTCCCGGGAGCGTCTCAGCTCAAATCCGCCATCTTAGGCATGCGCAGAAGGGATTTAATATGATGTAGGAACTAAACTACTATACCTTCTTCAATTAACAGTTAAAACAAACCATGGCTTAGTGAAATATATGAATCTCATTGATATAGTATCTGTGCATTAAATATAATTAGAATGCTTGTAGCTGATATGGCTGTTATAGGTGTAGAAAGTTAGCACCCACCCCTCACCTTGAAGAAAAAAATATTTTGAGAAATATTAAAAAGGCAGAATATTATATTTCCCTAAATGAGAAATTGAGAAACATGCTCTTGGAGACAAAAAGCATGTTTATTGATGGCACTCAGCAGATGTCAGCATTTAAGAGATAAAGAGCTTGTTGAGATCTAGGTAGCTCTATTCGTAAGCAAATTCCCTGCAGCTAGGTCTGAGCAAAGGTAGGATAGCCCTTAGCCACAATAGAAATTGCCCAACAAGCCCCTTCATTGCATCAGCAGACCAAGCTTCAACCAAGCTTGGCTCAGACAACCTACAGAACTGGCTATGATCCCTACAACTGCCAATGGAATGCATGTTCTTGCACAAGAACAAGAATCTCAAGTTCAAAGCCCAAGAGAAGGTTGGCCCCTCATTTTCAACTCCATGTGGTCAGCTACCCAGAACCATGTTGTTAGATCAGGCGCAGGGAAAGGAAGACGTGACCAGCTCGATACATTTAGTAACTTTATTGCAACAGTAACAAGACTGGCTGTGCGCTGCCGGAGCTCTCCTTATATTCTCTCCGGCAGACGCACCGCCCCTAAGACAGCTATTCAAACTTCCCACCCGAGGCTGGCAGCCAATCCGGGCGGGTGTCTTTATAAGGACATAACACATGTGTTTGGTGGTTCTGCTTCATCAATACATGGATCCTCTTTCCAATCAGCCTCCAGCCTCCATTTTGTCTCCAATGCCTTTCTCCCAGCTTGGAAGCCCCAGCTTGGAAGTGAACCAGATGGATATTTCTTCCAACATAGGATTTCAGCAATGGGAGACAAAGCAGGACTATCATATCTGGGCTGCACTAGATGGCAGCAGATTGAGTTTCCGCACCCCACTGCTTCCCTCTACTAGTCATTTTTGTAGCCCAAAGCTTGTAACCCTGAGACAAATCTAGTACATTTCCAGTGAGGTTGTGAAATTCTGTGTTCCTTCCATTTGTGGGATCATTTTCATGCTAGGAAAATTGAGAGCCATTAGAAGACATTACTTCTGCTCCCATGAGTCCCTAGTCAAATGGCAGCGATGAAAAGGTAGATAAGCCTCCTGCTTAGATTTGCCAGGAAATAATGATTTAACTTGCTGGGAGGGGAAGTTTCTTGGCCAATCAGCTTGAAACTCTCCTTTGAACCTCTTAATGAGTGCTGATAATCCCTAAGTATTTGTTGGCATTTGAAACAGTAAATTACTCTGTGCCTCACGCCATGAAGTCCTTTCCAGAAAGCCAAGCTAAGTTTACTCTGGAGCATGTGAGATCAGATATCATCTGGGGTGTCTCTGTGTTATTGCTTTCTTCTTCCATTCTCTAGCTTTGCAGATCCAGGCCGATTTGTGTAGCTCACCTGGAGTCTCATAAGCCACATACTGTGCAAGTTCTCTTCTGCATGAAGGAAAATGGATCAGAATGCAAAACAAACTCTTTGTTTTCCTACTGGTAGGGGAGAGGCTGATGGAACTGTACAGACTGTGACTCATTTATACCTCGATGTACAGGAACAATCATAACAATCCCCCAAAATTGCCTTATGCTTTATAGATGTAGTTGCTGAAAGTAATAAATGCCAAAATAAAGTTGGCAACAAACATGCTTGTATCAATGTCAGGATCCAAGCATTCATAAATACAAGCAAAACTTAAGTATAAATAAAAGCAGCTGGAAACAATAGTATCATGTTTATATACACATTTTCTGCATTGCATTATTTTCTGTCCCGTAGATTTTTTAAAAATTACAAAATATTTTTAGTCTTTTGGTCTACTTGTTAGTATTACACCACAGACAGTCCATGTCAGATGTTAAAATGTTATAATGGGGATTAATTCTGTAGCATCTCAATGGAAAATATGAGTACCCCAGTAGTTCCTGCCTAGATGTTAGTTCTCATAGGACATTTCTAGAAGGGAAGAAAACAGAGAAAACAGGGGAACTAACTCTGCATTTCCACACATAAGCTAAACAAGTTTTTTTTTTAAAGGGGGTACTTTTTTTTAAAAGGGGGTACTTTTTTTAAAAGGGGGGTACTTTACTGTACTCATCAGCACTGGACCATCAATATGTTGGAAAGAAATAATAAACTAAATATTTGACATCTAAACAAAAGACTGCCATGAGAATTTAGCCTTGTGTTTCTTCATTACGTATATCAGTTGCCTGGAAACCCAAGGATTTCTTTGTAAAATCCATCATGGCTGGCCAAGATGTCACAGTTAAAAGTAAATAGCAAGGAGATTTATTTCCCCTCCTCTTTAATAAGTTTAGAATCCAAATCCTCAAGCTGGGCTTCCAATGATATACAGTAAATAATAATATGAATCCCTTGCATTCTTGCAGTTGTCACCCAACAGGATCTCAAAGGACTTTATAGACTGTGAAGTGGAATTCATCCCTGACATGCTTGCAGGGACATTCTTTGGCAGAGTCCCACAACATTTAAACTCTATAATAACTACTTCAGCTGACAGTCTCTCACCTTTAGCAGGGCTCTTAGTGAATAGAATCTGAAAGGCAATATATCAGTCAATATGCCAAGAGCTCTTAATATGCAATTATCCTACATTCCCTCTGGGAAAGAAACGCTCTGAAGAGCCGAACCAACTACTGTTAATAAAGAACTTCAGCAAAGATTTTGCTCAGTCTGGGTATAAGTAGTCTAAGGAACCAAACTTCTTATACTCCATTTTTCTCTTCAGTTCTTTTTATTTTTAGGCACAGACTTGAGGTGAAGTCCTGTCTTAAAAGTTGTTGTCTAAGTGATAAAAATACAATGGATAATAAGCCATACTGTGCCTTTAGTATCATCCACCTTCGATATGTTCAGCTGAAACTAATGCAAACTCAACATTTTTTAAAGTACCTAAAACAAAAAATTCAAAGGATATCTACCAACAGCAATAATTACCATATTTTTCAGAGTATAAGACGCTCTGGAGTATAAGACGCACATTAGTTTTTGGGGAGGAAAACAAGAAAAAAAATTCTGCCTCTGCTTACCAGCATCCAGTATTCATCTGGCTAGCATCCTTGCAGCAAACAGCAAACAACCTGGTCAGCTTCAGCACATTATCGCAGCCTGATTCAGGTTGCAAACAGCTGATTGGCGGTTGGATCGGCCTCCCAGAATGCTGCCAATCAGCTGTTCCAGGTTGCGAGGATCACTACAGCCTATCACTGCCTCCACGCGTTACATTTTGGCCTCTGCATGTCTCATTTTCGGCTCCTTCCAGGTGGTGGGGTTTGCCACCGCCGCTGATCCCCACCCTCTGGAACCGGCCAAAAATGTGTTGTGTGGAAGCCAAAAATGGGGCAGGCGGAGCCTGAAAAAATGACATGCGGAGGCAGCGATCAGCAGCGATATGCTGTGGCAATCCCCACAGCCTGGAATGGGTCTAAAATGGGGCATGCGGAGCCCAAAAACGCAACACTGAAGGCCGAAAACGCGATGCCTGGAGGTGGCGATCGGCGGCGATGTGATGTGGTGATCCATGCAGCCTGGAACGAGTGTAAAAACAGGGCATGCGGAGGCCAAAAACACGATGCGCAGAGGCTGAAAACAGCCGAAGGGTGGGGGCCAGTGGGTGGCGGGGCTTCAGCAATATTCACTGTATAAGACGCACAGACATTTCCATCAACTTTGGGGGGGGTGGGGAAGTGCATCTTATACTCTGAAAAAAGTGCTTTTAATTCAATAAAGTTTGCATAGAATCTTTCCGTAGAAAATCCTATGGATCAAATGGTACTTTATGCATACATTAGTAAGGAATTGTCCTCTTAGAAAAGTTATTAAAGAATGCAATTAGGAGCAAAGAAACTATGGCTCTTTCCTCATTAGTCATATATATCAACAGTAGTCTCATATGCCTGTTATGTTACAGAGAGGCTTTAAAATTTCTGTTCCAAATATATGCAAGTTTGGACCTAAATCATTGACATTTTGTCCTACATTACCTCAAAAGCAGTTTTTCCAGACTCTGGTGCTTGTCCTATGTATGTACTGTATGTATGTATGCATGAATGAATGAATGCATGAATTAACAGTATTTCTTTTTTATATTAAGTTAAGTTTTGAAAACAAATGTAAAACAATAATAAAATAATGAAGAAAAAGAAAAAGGAACCAAAGAAACCTAAAAATGCAAGAAAGAAAGAAAAATAAAAAATAAAAATACAAGAAGTACTTTCAGATCTTCTTTACAGCAGTTATAAGTACAATTATAAATTTACATCATAGCTTTCTATAATATATCCTGTTCAATAATAAAAACTATAAATCATCCATTTTCGGTCAGAATAAACATATTGTCTTTTTTTAATCAAAGAAGTAAGTTTGGCCATCTCAGTAAGCTTCACCAACCATTCATCCATTGCATCCATTCAATCTTTGTTCATATAATATAATCTCACTGTGATTATAATACTGTATGTAAAAACCAAAGTTCCATTTTTTTTCCAACTCTATCCAGCAATCCCAAGAAGTAGACTTCTGTTCTCAGTTATATACTGATCCTTGAAAATCCTTTGATTCCTTAAAATCCTTTGAATATTTTTGAATCCAAAATTTTCTAGCTTTTTTATATGTCTAAGTATGACTAAGTATGATAAAATATCCCTTCTTCTTGTTCACATTTTCAACATGAAGTGCCTTTATACATTTTAGACCATTTTTTCTGGTGACATATATCAATCTTACATCTTTTTATACAAATTTTCTTTTAAAATTATAACACAATAAATTTCAATCCTTTCAACCATATATTTTCCCATTTTTTCATCTGCATGTTTTTGACTTCTGTTCTTGGGAATTTCCTCCCCACTCCACCCTTATTTTTAAGAGTTTCACAGTTTGTTTCTCATTTATTTGATCCAAATGAGATTATGAGTTCAAGAAAGAGGTAAAATATTGCTTTGGAGCTCATTTATTTTACATATGATATGAGCTATTACTTGTCAACCAGCAATATCACTGGATTTCATTCTCTTATTTCAGGACATTTTAAGAACATAAGAACATAATCCTAGCCCTTATCCTGATGGATCTGGTCAGCCTTTAGTTTCTTACGGGAACCAACCAGATGTCCTGGGATTTTCACAAGCTGGTGATGGAGATATACTCCTCTCTTGCTGTTGCTCCACTGCTACTGGTATTTGGAGATATGCTGCTCTCAACTTGAAGGTAACTTTTTTTTACAAGTTAATAGTTTTTGATAGACCTTTCCTCCATCATTTATCCAACCCTTTTTAAAACTGTGCCAATTAATGGCCATAAGCACAATTTATGGTGGTGAATTCAGCAAGTTATGTATGGTGTGAAGAAAGGTTCAGTTGGGTTGAGTTTTAGCTTTTTTTTTTCCTTGTTGTTCTAATTTTCCTTTGAGCTTTTTTGGATTATATTTTGTGTAAATATTCTGAGAGACAAAGAAAAATGTGCTGCTGACCATTTTTTCCATGATACCCACTGTTTTATACAGTTTGATCATGTCCTCCTTAATCACTTTTCTGAGTGAAGGCATTCCAAATATTCTAACTTTTCCTCATAAGGATATGCAGTAGTTGAGATTCCTAATAATTTGGTTTGCTTTATTCTGAACTTTTTCTAGCTGTTTTATTCATTTTCAAATGCAGTGATTAGAACTACAGGGTAGTTCTACAGTTTTATTAGAACTATGCAGTATTCCAAATGTGGGCACATTATTGAAAATAAATATTCAAAATAAAACTCTGTAAATTATGATGACCTCTGTCTGAGGTCATCATAATTTACACTGCTTTATTTTTAACTCATTTCCTGATGGATTCCTAGCCTTTAATGTTTACAGCTTTGCAATCCACTCAGCAGCATGTTTGAATGTTTATGGGATGCGTTTCAGATGGTATTGCATTCAGAGATACATGATCCTAATTTAATTTTTCCTTTGCCATTTGTCATTTAAGCTCTTACATATTGCTATTATTCGGCATTTACCGATAAATTTGGCATCACAATTTGTTCTTGCAAAAACACTTGTACACAGAGTAAATCCATGCTTACTGATTAAAAGTGGGACCCACTGTGTTCAAGTATGATTAAAACTGCTGCTATAAATAAACAATATCACATCATCAACCAGGTCAAAGGAATTAATGTTTGCAACTCAAGTACTGTGTCTGCAATGCAACTGATGTAGTACAATTTGATCTAGGCGAGTATCCACATTTGGATATGTTAAGTTGAAGCAAAAGTGGATATGTATTTTGAAAATGAACATTTGGCTGAAGCAATCCTCATTTATTCCACGGGCTGCTAAAAGGGGACAATTTTCCATCATTCCCCTAACAAAACAGGGAAACAATTCTGCCATACTATTAATTGCCACAGGTACTTAAAGCTAGGAAAATGCAGCACATCATCAACATGTATACTTTGGCTACATTCTCAAACATAATTAGCTAGGGAAAAAAACTAAAGTGTGCATCAACATGATGTGTGATCTGAAAACTACCAAATCAATCATTTATATGCACATGCACACATCTACTCTAGATTTCCCCACCAACACAAAAGTTATCCAAAGACTTCATCTTTCTCATTGTTTCTACATATTTTGAAAGTAATTAGAGATCTTCTTTCAATGCCCCTTAAAGTTGTGCCTCACAGGTGAGGAATTAAAACAAAGACTAGGAATTCCTAGCATATGATGGATGAGAATTGGGTTCTTCCCAATTTTGTGATTATGTGGTTGCTGCCTGTTCCATTACATCAAAAGCAAAGGATATTTCTATGGAGCTGGGATCACACCAGGGGTGAAATGCTACCGGTTCACACAGGTTCGGGCGAACCAGTAGTAATAAAAGCTACCGATTCAGGTGAACCAATAGTTTAAAAAAAGCTATCAGTTCATCCGAACCGGTATTTCCAATGATCAGCTGGGCCACATGATTTATATTCTCTAAAAAGCAGGAAATCCTGCTTTCCAGCAAATCTAAATCGCATGGCACAGCTGTTCCCCCCCCCCTCATTATTCTACTTACCTTCAAAAGGCTCCTTTTTCCACATGAAGCACACATTTGGTACACACTGCACATGCGCACGCATGCAGCTTGCGTTTGGTGTGCACCGCACGTGTGTGCATGCAGCATGCATTTGGCACAGACTGCACATGTGCATGCAGCATGCATTTGGTTGTGCAGCGTGCATTTGGCACGCACTGTGCATGCATGAGCACAGCACATGTTTGGTGCGCAACCCGTGGAGGATTTCACCACTGGAGCACACTATACTTCAAATCAGTGCCTTGTTGAGTGTCCTCAGATGTAAGTCTCCTTTTTGTTCTTGGAATCCTGAAATGGAGAACAGAAATAGGAGGATTTGCATTTGCCACTTTAAAAACAGAAAGTGATGTCTTCTGTTGGTCAATGTATGTACTTCTGAGACAGAGGACAGAACTTGACCTGTTACGCAAGTCACATGACCAATTCCTCAAAAATAAAGTTTAGTTGCCTGGCAGCATTTCTATGCGTCAGACACTTATTAGAGCTCTCAGCTGCTGCCTCACACCAGGGGAGTGAGGTAGCTTGTGTGAGGACAAACAGGTGGATGGATACTGGCAATACCCAATATATGGCCCCTATCACATATTACATCTACATATGGAAAGCCCAGACTGGATTTTTTTCAATTAGAACCAACAGGCAGATTGAAGCCACCCTGAGTCTCCGGAGAAAGGCGGCATATAAATTGAAATAATAAATAAATGTTGGAAACATCCCAAAGGCATTTTTATTCTAACCCTTTCCCTAAAACCAATATAGCTTTATATGTAGATGTGTATTTAATTAGTTAGTTAGTTAGTTAGTTAGTTAGTTAGTTAGTTAGTTGTTAGTTATTCCATAAAGAAGATTTCCACAGTGTCACCTCCAAATTCAGATATATTGTGTATAATTTCTTGGTGAAGGAGTAGACATCCAAAAATTTCACAGAATAAGAATCTTCACTTAAAAATATTCATGTTGCTGGAAAACTTTAGTAGGTCATGGATATTCAGCCTGCATTATTTAACTTGGTAAACATTGGTGTGGGAATAGAAACAGTAGAAACAGGAATTTTGAAGAATCAAACTCATCCGAGCAGCCAGAAAAGGAGGATGATAAAAGAAAGATGTCCTGAGACTGCCACTGCTGACATGGATTCCTAAGAATCATACAATAGTCCAAAATTATATTTTATAATTTTATATATTTTATATAAATTTTATAATAAAATATGAAAAATAAAATAATAACAATATTTTGTAAGTTTATAAATATAATTATATTTATAAATATAAATAATTAAAATATATAATTATATTTAAAAGATCATCAGAGTGGAAAAAGCTTACATCGCAATTACAAATTACCAGATTTTTCTAAAATACTCTTAAATTTTACACAGTAGCCTCAACCAGGAGTCTCCAAACTTGGCAACTTTAAGACTTGTGGACTTCAATTTTGAGACTCCACAAGTCTTAAAGTTGCCAAGGTTGGAGACCCTGCTCCTAAACCATGAGATATGCTTGGTTTTAGCTTAGCAAATTCTGTAATTTATAAACAAGAGTTTGTAGTTTAGTAGAATCTGTGAATTCAGTTACTGGTTGGATGCATTGTCAAATTTTGTTTGTTTGTTATATTAACATAATTCTGTGTCAAGTGTTTTCTCTCTCTGTCTGTCTCGGTCTGTCTGTCTCTCTCTGTGTGTGTATGTGTGTATGTGTGTATGTGTGTGTGCATGTGTGCCTTCAAGTAAGTATTCACTCCTGCCAACTGCATAGACAGGTCCATGCAATTTTCTTGGCAACATTTTGGAAATGGTTTGCCATGGTCTTCTTTCTAGAGGTGAGAAAGAGTGACTGGCCCAAAGTCACCCAGCTGGCTTCATGACTAAAATAGGACTAGAACTCATAGACTCCTAGTTTCTGGTCTGGTATCTTAACACCTTCTAGGTTATATTCCAAAACAGATTTCGGAAGTATAAAAGAAAAAAAATGAAGTAGAGATCAGATTCCATTTTAACCAATACAATTTTATTTCCCATCTTTCTTTTGGGAATCCAAGTTGGCTTATCTGGAGTCTCTTATTTTATCCTCACAACAACCCTGTGAGATAGATGGGGCTAAGAAATAGTCACAATCTCAAAGATCTCCAAAACTTGACAAATACATGAAGATTTCCACAACTGTTTCCCATTCTGATCAGATTTTTTAAAAATCACATTGAATTCGTTGCCTTAAACCTACTCCAACTGTTCAGATTTTCAATGAATGAAATTGTTAATAAGAGACTACATAAAGTACATTCCCCATTACTTAGAACAGAGCAGAATACACTGTCTTACTGAAGTGACAATCTCATGAATGAGACATTCTTCATATTGCTAAGGCTCACCCACAACTGCCGTCATTGTTCAAAAGTGAGGTGGATATACAATTGTGTGGCATGCACATACTGAAAAGCGGACTGGTTTGTTGTCCAATGACTCGTCATTCTCTAAATGAATTTTTCCAGGCATGGAAATGCTGCCTTGTTAGCCTAGAAATGTATAAAAACATTCCTAACTATCAATAGCTAACAAGCTTTTATGAAAGAATGGTTGCCCATGTGATCTTCCACTGCAATATGTACTCATCAAGGAGTGTTCATTCAGTACATTTTTAGGCATATTCTCAGTGTCTGGATTTAAGCATTGAGCTTAGCCATAGTTGACCCATGATTTGTAGAATAAAATTGGGTTCACTCCATATACTGCTGTAGATCAACATAATTAGGCTTAAACAGTATGCTAGGTCACAAAAAGAACAAACCACATGCATTGGCTTATTGTGAGAACCAAGCCAATCTCCGTGGGCAAACATTATCCACAAGGGCAAACAACATAGCAACATAACCCACAAGTGATGCATATTGAGATGTGCATGACAGAGATGCAGGAACACAATAAATGTGGAAAAGATTTTCTAAAATAAAAAAATTTAAACTATACAAAATGCTTTGTTCCAATAAAGATAAGATCCCACACTTTATAGAAGGATTTAGATTTTGTAATATTGTTATATGAGATGGAAGACTCATAATACTTCAGGTGTTGAATGCAGACTATAATTTGCGCATATTAATCTTGTAAATTCAAATTACATTTGAGGCAGTTGTAAACTTTGATACTAATCTTTTTTTTTTTCAAAAAAAGCAAAAATTTAGCAACATAAATCCAATTAGATTTACCCCATCATAGAAGTGAAGGTTGAACTTTTGATGTTTAATATCCATATCAACTGATGAAATTGGAGGCTGTTTTTTGGAGCTCTTCATTAAGTGTAAGACATTTTGATTCCAAAAAGAAAGAAAAAGGTTGCTGTGGCTGATTTTTGAGCCATTCAGAGGGTTCATCTTCACCTCTCTCTAACCATGAGAGAAAGATGCCCCATAATTTTTTATTTATATAAACAGTTTTTATCACCATCCATCTCACGACAACGACTCTAATAACCATGGAGGATTAAACTTTAAAAAAAACAAAACAAATAAACATCCAAAACAATAATATAACGCCCATCTAAAGTCTAAAAACCATTCCATTTCCAATTAAGGAAGAAAAGAACCAGATAAACCAATCAACAGGGCCCAAATGTCTGAGAGATCCTCCAGGTCTCTAATGCCTTATGAAAGGCCAACAGTTTCAGGGCAGGGGTGGGTTCTACTTACCTTTATTACTGTTTTGCAGCGGGGCTGCGCACGTGCTCTTCTGAGCATGCGCAGAAGCTTCTGCGCATGTGCAGAAGCGTTTTGATGACATCGGGGTCAGTGGGCGGAGCCTGCCGTCAATTTTATTACTGGTTCTATAGAACCAGTGTGAACCGGGGGAAACCCACCACTGGTTCAGTGGAATCTGGATCTCCAGGGGAACAGTATTCCACAAGGCAGGTGCTGTGGCAGAGGAGGCATGACTCAAGTCCCAAAAGATAACATTACCTAACAGAAGGGAAATGGAGCATGCCACCCTACTGGTGCTTTTTAAAAAAGTTATTTTCCTTTTCTCATGCTGACTCCAGTTCAGATTCATATTTACCTTGTGAGCACAATCTAGTAAGGCAAGAGATATGATAGCTCTAAACACAGCCTCACTAGATTGTACTCACCCACAAATCTACAGGACCTGAACTGCAGAGTAGGCTAAGGTTTCCACGCATCCCACGGATGCTTTATTCAATGAATGTTGCCCTATAAAGCAGAACAATGGCAGCTCAGGACCATATTTTGATAAAAGATCTTCTTGTCTATTAAATATTTCCTTGCCAGCAGGTGACACTAGAGGAATTCAAGTTTCCTTAAATTGTCCAGTATCACATCTGTAAAGACAACATCAGTTATTGGCCTTGTGGGCAGCACATTTTTGTATTACTTCTTGGATTGGAGGAAAGTACAATAGATAAAATATAAGGGAGCCTACAGAAATGTGAATCAGGTCTTTTCAAATACAATCTGAGTTGAATGAGGGGCTTTTCCACAAGTTGCTATGAAGGAATGAAAAAAAATTACTGAGTTTCCTATTTTCTGAAAGTATAAATTCCAATTGGTTTTTTTAAAAAATCAAAGCTCTTTTCCTCCTATGCAAGATACTTAAATCTCTTGGCTGACGGAAAACCAATAGCTATTCTTATAGTTGTGTATACTCAGCTTAGTTGTGTATACTCAGCTTAATTTTAAATGCTCTGCCTATATTTCCTGTGTTATTTATTTAATACATTTTCCCTCTTTTTTAGAAATGGTTCCTGTTTAAAGTATTTCATCTCACAGAACTTTGATTACAATGCATACAGTAGGTAGCTCTACTATTAAATATAACAAAGGCAACCAATGTCTGAAAACCTTATTTAACTATCCCATTGGATTTGGTAATTTCTTTTAGAGAACTATGAAGTTCCTTATATTTCAAGTTATCTCACAACGTACATTATCTTGGCTACCTTCATTTTTGGTATTTGTTATTCCTAAAAGAGTGGCAATATATGAACAAAGTTAGTAAATAAATAAAAAATCAGTCAAGACTAAAATATTTGCTGTGGCTTCAAATCCCCCGCGCAGGGGATTATGGAAGCAACGGGGCGCTCCCATGTGACTCCTCTCCTGAGCGAGCTGCATTGGCTTCCAGTGGACTTCCGGGTGCGCTTCAAGGTGTTGGTGATCACCTTTAAAGCGCTCCATGGCTTAGGGCCAGGGTACTTACGGGACCGCCTTCTGCCACCAATAGCCTCCCACTGGCTGGTTCGCTCCCACAGAGAGGGCCTCCTCAGGGTGCCGTCGGCCAGACAATGCCGGCTGGTGACCCCCAGGAGAAGAGCCTTCTCTGTGGTGGCACCTACCCCCAGAGATATGAGTGATCTCCGACCTCCGGACTTTTCGTCGGGCCCTAAAAACTTACTTTTTTCAGTTAGCCGGTCTGTCTTGATTTTAGGGTTGGTTTTAAAATTTTGATACTGATTTTAAATTGACAAGTTTTAAATTATGGGCCAAATTTATTAATTATTTTAAATCTATTTTTAATTGCAATGTTATGTATAAATGTTTTTATTTTGGCTGTTCACCGCCCTGAGTCCGAAAGGAGAAGGGCGGTATAGAAGTTTGAATAATAAAATAAATAAATAAATAAATAAAATACACCATTTGTGCCCTGCTGGCTCGGAGAAAAGAAAATTGTGTTGTTGTGACTAAAGCTATGGCTGAAGACAGCTTGTAGGTAGATATTTATTTTATTTCTTAGAGTTATACCTCAGCATTGTTCCAGAAGGTAAAGCAGCTTATGTAACATTTAAAACTCTTCCAGTTTTCCACCCAGCAATAAGCCTGACTGGCCCAAACTTTCTCCCAAGAATTTCCATGGCCCTGGATCCCTCCACCAGGTCTGGACAGTGATTGCCTTCAGCATTTTATTTCTTTCATGAACTTTTGTGAGAAACTTCTGAAGATCCATCAAGCCTAAGAATTTCAGAGTAGAGGCTGAATTTTCAGAAGTGGGTGGAAGGCTCCATTCCTTCCCGTTTAATTCCCAAAATTTCCTCCAAACGGATTGAAGAATAGATACTTCCATGCTTAGAAAACTGCCCTCAAATATCCAGCAGCTACTCCTGCGGGGAGTTACTAAATCCACAGCTCGCAGCTGCCCGACCCTCTAATCCTGCAGACAGGTGGGCCAACGCCGGGCGAGGAGGGGGCGGTCCGGAGACGACTCCTGGACCTATAAACCGGCCTCCTCCGGTAGGAGCAGAAGGCGAGCACCCGGGGAGAGAAAGCGCCCACAAGAGCTCATTTCCGCAGGCGGGAAACTGGACCGGTTGAACACCTCCGCCCGTCGATGTCTGACTTCGAAGCTACTCCGGAGGCTCCAGAGGTCGGCCTACCCGCAGATCCGCCCGCTCCGGAGGAATCCCCGACAACTAACCTGGCCGAAGCGAGAAGCCAGCCGGCGCCCGCTGCAGAGCGCGTCCTGCCCATCGAGAAGACCGAAGAAGGTGAGGGAGGCAGACGGGAGGCGGTGAAATGAAGAGAAGGGAAGGAGGGCTGCGTGGCCCTCTTTCCTCCAGGCCACCCAGCCAGGTGATGCGATGATGGGCGGCGTGCTGGGGGAATGGAGGGGCATTTCCTCTCCCAGTCGACGTTCAAAAAGCAATGTAAAACTCATATTCCGATCATTTCCTGTGCTACTGGTGACAACCCTCTTTTTAAAAATCATTGTCTTCCATGGGGAAAAAGGGTTATGCTAGGCTACAGCTTCCCCAAAGCTAAATGGAGATGATGAGCATTGTAAATGGGATGATATTAAAACGATGACAAAGTGCACTAGGACATAGGCACACAGATGCTGCAAATAGATGCTTATGTTAAGACATCTGACACCAGGACATATTTCATAGCATTTGTTTGAGCATGTCATTGGGCACATGTCATTTGCACCCACTTCACCCGCAGATGCCCGTGATCTTCGTGCAACATGTGAGCCCAAATCAGTGCTGGTCAAGTCTTTGATATCTAGATCAGCCTGTCCCATCCTTGAACTCTGTGGATAATTTAAAACTAGAGCTTTTAGATTTTGCATTGGCCATACTCGGGGATTCTGTCAGAGGATAGACCACAACTTCTAGAACCCATCAAGCTGAGGGAAACTGGTCTAGGGAAAGCATAGATCTCATTAAATAAATGTTTCCACATCCGTCACTCTTAATCGCAGATATTCATGTCTGCTTTTGGTGTGGTGCCCAAATAACTGGCTGTACAGTTGAAAATGAGAAAGAGCTTTTTATATAAAATTTTAACTTTCTGCATGGAACGTTCATCCAGTGGGAAACTCAGCACAGGTAGACTGGTTGGTTCTATGGAAATCCCTATGCATGGATATGTGTTCACAAGGGCCCTGGAAAGCCAGTATGCATTGCCAGTTGGAACCAAATGAAATTAGTCCATTAGTGCATAGTTCTCCACTCATAAATTCATCTGAGACACTGATTACAATTAAAAGTTGTGTGCAACAGGTAGGGATGTGTTGATATTAACCAGCAAATATTCCCAGATTGTCCAGCTAAGCCATTCAGGGAGAACTGTGAGTTAGTACAGCATCAAGGTTACACCTGTAGGGATGGCAAATGATTTGTTAATGTTTCTATATTTATAGTGGCAGCATCTTTCAGTGCACCGCTGAATTTGGCAGTGGAGGATGTGAATGACAGCTCTGTGACCCTAACATGGGATGGCCCTGAAAATGTGGGCCCTTCTGGTCTGGACGGATATATAGTGGAGTACTGCAAAGACGGAAGTAGGTTTGGTTTTATTCCCTTGCAAGCATGAAAAATTGCAGCATTGGCATATCAATTAGTATGAATGCATTGTTTCTCCTCTTGATAGTTGGCAGCCACAGTCAAAGAGAATAGTATGGGAGGGGGATAGATTTGATGTAATCTTCATTGAAATCTTGAAAAAGTGTTGCTCAGTTGTTGTTTTTAAAAAATGAAATGGTTACTTCTGCTAAGTAGTAGCACACTTGATCACCAAATTACATATTTGCTCCTTGATGCTATATAGCAGATATGGTGGAAGAACCATTTTATAGAACTATAAATTTGTCTGGAATTTGACATGAGGCTTTCCCTTGAAGAGTGTAAGGTGGGAAGATATTTCACAGAGGTAAGTTCTCCTCTGCAAGTGTTGCGCTGATTCTGCTCAACTGCTAAGTAATACAGGTTGCACAGTGGGGCAAGAAATCTTGTGCAAACATCCACTTGAGTAATGTGGCATTACTCAAATAAGGGAAACTGGGAAATAAAAATTTTGGTTATCTGCTACATTTTTGTTACAAATAGAATTTTTGTAAGAAATCCTTATATAGGAATGTTAGATAACATATAATGGAAGCTGCCAAAATGTACCTCATAGGTGTGCCATAGTTCAGGGGTGTCAAACTCACAGCGTCACGGCAGCATCACATGATGTATTGAGACTTTTTTCTCCTTCACTAAACCGGGCGTGGGTGTGGCCAGCACGTGATGCATCTGGCCTGTGGGCCAGGAATTTGACAGCTCTGCCGTACTTGCCCTGCAAAAACTCAGGTTGTCACTAAGTGGAGCAAAGCGTGAATGTTTGTTGCTGTCTTTTAATGATCATCAAAGGTTTTCAGTTTATGGAGGAGGTCCTCGAATTGCCTGCCTGTTACTGTCATAAGTTGTGATGGTCATAAAGCAGGTCACTAATGTGACTGACCCAATTTTACAACATTTTTATGGCAGTTGTTCAGCAAGCCAATTGTTTGCTATGGTTTTGCTGAAAACTGGAAGTATATGCCGGTTTTCTGCGAAAACATTGTAATGAAATCTGCTTTGGAAAACCTGGCTTAGGACATTTCATTTATGAACAACTCTGTACAATAAGTAAATGATATATTGATGCCATCATAGCTGAGTGGATTTTTTAAAAAAGATTGTTTCACAACATGTTCTAATGACAATAAATGATGAATGAAATCTGTTAAATTAATCTAGTGTTGATGAGGTAGCAGCTGATTATTTCCTTTTTTTGATTTTGAAAAGCAGACGGTTTACAAAGATTGATTAGATGGGGTGTTAGAAATACAGGTGGATAAATAATTTCATATAAATACATTACATTGAATTTAGCTGTTGGCACTGCTTGCAGAGTATATTCTGTTTCAAACTGTGTGTGGAATATTTCATTTCGGCCAGTTTCAGCTTATATGAATATATTACTGTATTGCATAGCCACTTGATGTATTTGGAGGGCTATTATATTTGCTCCCTGATTATATTTCTGATTGATTACAAAGTATTAATCTTGAACCAAGTAACATTTTTGTCAACATGATAAAAATGTCCACAAAAGAAAATCTAAATAATACCTTAAAGTTGTCATGGTAACAATAAGGAAGTTGAAACAATAGGGGAAAAATTGAGAGCTGAGATTCTGTGCAGTGCGGTGGTTAAAGTGTTGGACAAGGAGTGAAGACACTTAGGTTCAAGTACAGCCGTGGCTGTGGAAGCCCACAGTGTAATTTTCAGCCCATCACTCTCAGTTATTTGAGGTCACAGGGTGGGGAATAATTGCAACAAGAAGTGCTATGAGGAAAACTGGAATATATCTATTTATAAATCAATTAAAGTAGATATACTGTATTTGATCAGAAGTAAACAAATTATTAGACAACATGGCTTTGTATTTCCATGTGATAAATTATTTCAAAGAGCCCAATCTCCTCTATACTGTACCTAGTTGAAAACATCTTCTTCTATACTCAGTAGTCTTCTTTAGTTTTCTTTTTTAAGTAAACTGAATGGACTTTCTCAGTATTTCCAAATCTGGTGATTTCCATCTTCCGTTCTTCCCAAACCATGTCAAATACCTCTAAAGAGAAACAGACTTCAAAAGGCTAGTTTTTTGGAAGATAATAAAGGTCTCAATGTTTCTGGACAGATTTTTAATATTAGTTCTTTGGTACAAAATTGCTTGCTGCTGATCTTTCCCCACATTTTTGTTTTAGCAACAAACTGGGTGACAGCCAACAATAAACCCTTTCTTTGTATTCGTTACACAATCCACAATTTAATATCTGGAGATAAACTTCATATTCGAGTGAAAGCTGTAAAAGGTAATGCAGTTAGTCAACCAGCATTTCTGGACCAGCCACTTCTCATCAGAAAAATTCTTGGTATGTATCTGTAAATGTGTGTGTGCATAGCATGTGCATGTGCACATACAAGGATAGTGCTTGGGAGAAGAAATGTGCCATAATTTTTTCAGGCAAGTTGTCTTTTGACCCACTAAGATAATCATTCTTCCCATTGAGTTTAATTTTAAAAATGACATAAAACATAAAACAAAAACAAAAATACCTTGTTCCATGTCAATCAATTGTCCTCAAACTGACAATCCATGCAGGGGTGGGCTTCAAAAATTTTAGCAAGGGGTTCTCTGCCTGGTTGCTGGGTGGGCGTGGCCATGGTGGGCATGTCCTAGTCGGTCTGCACCATGGTGGGGGGGGCATCTTTGCCCTCCCTGGGCTCTCAAGCCTCCCAGAGGGCGAAAACGGCCTCCCCAAGCTCCAGAGTCTCTCTGGAGGCCAGAAACAGACCCATTTTCAGCCTTCCTGAACTTCCGGTAGGCCCGTTTTTCGCCCTCTCCAAGCCTCTGTTCATGCCCTGCACTTACTTGCATCCAAAATGGGCCACGTGGGGACTCCTGGGAGGGGTGGGGTGGGCAGGGCCAGCCAGGAATGGGATTTGGAGGTTCTCCGAACTGCACAGAATCTTAGTTAGAGGTTCTCCCGAACCCTTGCGAACCCCTAGCAGCCCACCCCTGAATTCATAGTGATGCATTTCGGTTTTTAAGAAGCCAGAAGATCTGCCACAGATTACCAGCATAACAACATTGACTCTTTATTACAGCCAAAGGTCAGTCACTTAAAATAGTCTGCAAGCACTAAAAAATCCAGACAATAGAAGACTACATAATAAAAGAGGTAGACGGGGTGCTACAACTGTTGAGACAAATGCATTACCATTTTGCTGGCAACTATTCTTTGTCTGCAATGTTTCCGTGTCTGGATCTGAAAGAATGCAATTTAGGATTTCACTCAAAACATTGCTGTATTAAAACATCAGCATTTATATTGTCAGAGCTGAGCAGATGGACCATTTTAACAAGACATTCTAATGTGAGCCAATGTGCTATTCCTATTTTTGACAAACAATATTTGAAGCCTTAGGGACAGCTTTTAATTTCATGCTGCTTTACAAAAATCGTAATGTGGGCGCTGCTTGATGTAATCTAATACACATAACTCATATTTTGTCACTAATAGTATTAATTTCATCCGAACCAAGATTGTAGTGACTATAGTCACATTTGGATGTCATTTTCTTGCTCTCTTATGATTCCAGGTTATTTATTTGATATATTTATTAAATGTGTATAAAATGTTTTTCCCAGTTTAACATGGTAAATTATTAAAATAACCTAATGCTGATGGGAGATTTAAAAATGTAACAATAATCCCACAGTAAGCATGCAATGTAAACTTGATCAACTGTAAATGCAAAGGATCCAAATATTTATTCCTGCAATTTATATGCCACTTAGTTCCAGAAAATCTCTGAGCTGTTTTCAAAAGGTATGAAAGTAAAACAGAAAGAATTAGAAGAAGTAACCAACCTCCCAAGCCCAATTTCCTCCATTTCTTAGCCACTGAGAACAATTCTAGCAGCAGTGTTTGTTTACTGCTGGGATTGGACCCACAACAGGCTTTCCACGACCACAAGGCCTTGATGGTTTTCCAGAATGTCCACATGGGGCGGGTGCTGAGGTGACTCCGATGAAGCATTATTGTGAACAAAAGGAATACAGCCACAGAAGAAGTCATGTCGTCATCCTGATGACTGCAATGCAATCCCACAAAGATGGGATTTAAAGGTTCTTTTCCCCCCTAGGGACGTAGTTGCTCAGTGGCTAAGACGCTGAGCTTGTTGATCGAAAGGTTGGCAGTTCAGCGGTTTGAATCCCTAGTGCCATGTAACGGGGTGAGCTCCTGTTTCTTTTCCCAGCTTCTGCCAACCTAGCAGTTCGAAAGCATGTTCAAAAAATGCAAGTAGAAAAATAGGGACAACCTTTGGTGGGATCACAACCAGTGATGGGCTGCCCCCAGTTCGTACTAGTTCTATAGAACCAGTAGTAAAACCAGCGGGAGGCTGGTCCACGCGACCCCGACGTCATCAAAACGCTTCTGCGCATGCGCAAAAGAGTGCACGCAGCCCCGCTACAAACTGGTAGTAAAGGTAAGTAGAACCCACTCCTGGTAACAATGTTCTGTGTGCCTTTGGCATTTACTTATGCCAGCCACATGACCACGGAGACATCTTTGGATAGCGCTGGCTCTTTGGCTTTGAAACAGAGATGAGCACCGCCCCCTAGAGTTGGGAATGACTAGCACATATGTGTGAGGGAAATCTTTACCTTTACCTTTACCTTCCCCCCTAGATCTTATTGCACAGGCAGAAACCTTTTGGAGAAGACAGTCCTGCAGTGTCCAAGTCCTGAACTACCATGTTTCCCTGAAAATAAGACAGGGTCTTATTTTCCTTTGACCCACCAAATATGGCCTTGACCTTATTATCAGGGGGGGTCTTATCCCTAATCCTTGGCCCCGAAGCACCAACCAGCTGCTTCGCCAGTGCCACTCAGGTTGCTGCCTCCAGCAATCATGGCAGCTTTTTTGTTACTTCCCGTGCAAACAGCACAAGGTGAGGAGGCAAGGGGAGGGCGAAGGGGGGAACATGCCCCACATGCCCCTGCCATCTATGCGGAACGGCCTCCTGGAGGCCGCTCCAGCAAACCCTAGCTTATGCACCCCTTCTCTTAGTAGTGAGCCAGATGCACTGCTGCCACTCGGGAGAAGAAGAGAGAGAGAGGAAGAGAGAGAGAGGAGGTGTTGCGAGAGAGCCCATTTCTGATGTTTTTCTCCTCCCGGGCAGCGGCAGTGCGTTCAGCTTCCCAAATTTAGCTTGCCGATCTCCGTGGGCGAGGGGGTTGGGAGGGATGAGATGGCAGAGAAGCGAGACAGGGCTCCCCTTGCCATCCCCTCGTCCAACATGGCAGGAGCTGGAAGTCAGGTAAGACATGGCGAAGGAGACAGACAGAGACAGGGAGAGAAGCAACAGGAGTGAATATCTTTCCGTCTGCTTTTATTTGGTAATGGTGCGCTGACTATTTAGCCAGATCTCAACTCCACATCCTTTGGAGATTTGGGAGGCGACTATTTTTCCCCCTCACTTTTCTCTCCCCCCCCAACTTCATTCTTTAACCGGGAGGGGAGAACATGGGATGAGGTGTTTCTTGCTTCAGCTGCACAAGTGGCCTTAAAGCGCTGCACACACACCCTCAGCCCCAAACCTAACAGCAGAGTGAAGTCTCCCCCCAGCCTTCAATTTCCGGGCTGCGTGAACCAAACCCAAGAGATAGGGAGAAGGCTTCACTCTGCTGTTGGGTTCGGGGCTGAGGGGGTGTATGCAGCGCTTTAAGGCCACTTAAGGCAGCAGTGCATCTGGCTCGCCACTAAGAGAAGGGGCGTGCCACTAAGAAAAGGATTTGCGGGAGCAGCCTCCGCGAGGCCGTTCCACATGGATGGCAGGTGGGGCATGTTCCCCCTCCCTTTCCCCCCCTCTCCGGCCTTGCCTCTTCACATAGTGGTGTTTGCGTGGCAGCTAGACATGCGTCTAAGTATTTGGGGGGGGGCTTATTTTCGGGGGGGTATTTTATCGAATACGCTCAAAAGCCCAATTGGGCTTATTATTGGGACATGCCTTAGTTTCGGGGAAACACAGTAGAGGATTACTGATCACAAATAGATAAAATAAATCCTAACATAATTCAAGCCCTAAGGAACAAACAAATCTTGGGATGAAGCAATGTGGCTGCCAGATTGCTCTCACTTGTGGGAAGGGAGGAATACCCTCTGTAAGAACCTTGAATGAGTAAATATTGAGTCAGTATTAAATAAGTATTTGCAAGAATTACCTAAATTTAGCAGTCTACAGACCAAGTTTGAAAGCTTACAACCTGAACTTGGAATTGGGCCTGAAAAAGAATAGAAAGCCAGGGCAGACATGACACGAGTAACATATTTTTGGGAGCTTGGAGAGTTAGAAGAAATCTTACAGTATATCTTCATTTATTTTTGGATCGTATCTATTATAGTTACTGCAGCATCAAGCCCACTACCTACTATTGGACAAAATAATGGTGTTTGCTTTGGGGTATTGTCTTTATTTAAAACTATATGTAAGTTGGAAAATTTCATCTCTTTGCAGCTGATAATGATGAAGACTGGTTTTCCCAAAGCTGTGATAAGGCTATCCTGCAGTATATATCACATTGTTATATGCTTGTACAGGTAGTCTTCCACTTAAAACAGTTCATTTAGTGACCATTCAAAGTTACAATAACACTGAAATAAGTGACTTATGACCGTTTTTCATACTTACAACCGTTGTGGCATGCCCAGGGTCACGTGATCAAAATTCAGATGATTGGCAAACTTACTCATATTTATTACGGTTGCAGTGTCCCGGGGTCATGTGATCCCCTTTTGCGATCTTCTAACAAGCAAAGTCAACAGGGAAGCCGGATTCAGTTAACAACTGTGTTACTAACTTGACAACTGCCATAATTTACTTAACAACTGTGGCAAGAAAGGTCACAAAATGGGGCAAAACTCAGTTAACAAATGTCTCACTTAGCAACAGAAATTTTGAGCTCTATTGTGGTTGTAAATTGAGGACTACCTGTAATCTAAGTGCTACAGCATTTGCAAACGGAGAAGCTAGAGCAAATTGTTCTTGCATTTGGCTGTTTGACTAATAAGATTGCTTTATCTATACCTCTGGGAACCAATTAATGTAGAGTGCTTGCATTCTTCTATAGCGGCAATTAGGACCAACTGTGATGGTATCTTAAACCCTGAGGATTTTTTAATATATAATTAATTTTAAATTAGCTTTCTAATAGTATCATATTTTAACTCAACAAGGTGCTCTGGTTTTCAATGACCAAAATGACAATAATGCTAACCTCATTGCAGTAGCCTATAATTATTGCTGTCTCCAAGTCCCAGCTTTTTTAATTATTATTATTTAATCCTTTTAAGAGAAAGAAAACCTTCTGGCAATGTAAAACAGAAGAGTGGCAGATGGGAAAAAAAATAAATGTTCCAGATTTTATTTCATTCTAGATGTCTCCCAGCCCCCAAGAAGAGGATTTCTCTACATCTATGGGAAGCGTCAGTCTAGAAATTCAGTTTGAAGACATTTCAGTCAAATCACCCCTTTAAAATGAATCTTTGAATCAACTTGATCCATTGAATCTTTGAAGATTTAGCAGACCTTTGTGCATTAAATCAATTTATATTAAATCAATTTATATCACTTTATAATGCCTTGGTAAGACCACACTTGGAATAGTGCATCCAGTTTTGGTCCCCACAATATAAAAATATGTTGAGGCTCTAGAAAGAGTGTAGAGAAGAGCAACAAAGATGATTAGAGGACTGGAAGATAAAACACATGAAAAACAGTTGCAGGAATTGGGTACGTCTGATTTAATGAAAAGAAGGCTAGAGGTGACATGATAGCAGTATTCCAATATCTAAGGAGCTGCCACAAAGAAGAGGGAGTCAATCTATTTTCCAAAGCACCTGAAGGCAGGCAAGTAGCAATGGATGGAAACTAATCAAGGAGAGAACCAACCTAGAACTAAGGAGAAATTTCCTGATAGAATAATTAATAATTGGAAAGGCTTGCCTCCAGAAGTTATGGGGTGCTCCAATATTAGATGTTTTGAAGAAGAGATTGGACAACCATTTGTTTCCTGCTTGAACAGGGGATTGGAATAGAAGAACTCCAAAGTCCCTTCCAACTCTGTTATTCTGAATCCCAATCCTGAATTGAAAAGATTTGATGAAAATCATGTCAAAATAAATCTAGCGGATTCAATTATTCAAACTGACTCAGAAATTTTAGCTGGATCAATACTTCTCTATTTTATTTTATTTTTTGAAAATATGAAAAGCCATAGAAATTTCATAACCTGAAATTGATGGGACCTATTTTAATGAGAAACAGTGTAGTAACTGTTGATCATAAGAGGGGAAATCCAGAATCAAAACAGGCAGTATCTTTATTGGACAAACTAAAGTTATACAAAACTGTTGTTTACACAACAGACTCCTACAAAATTAGTAACATATTGGTATAATTTTGCTTTGTCCAGAGGAGCCCAAGATCCGACTTCCACGCTACTTAAGAGAATTGTACCTGAGGACTGTGGGGGATACGATAAACCTCTTGATCCCATTCTGGGTATGTGAATTAAAACTCCTTTGCCATTATCTCTGCTCTTATGACCTTGTCTGAGGAAGAATTTTTGAATTCTGTCATTTATCCTGGAGTACAAGGCAGCGCACATGGTGTTTCCTGCTATTTTCCCCAGAAACTATGATGTGGTATTTGGAACAGAGAGAGAGAGAAAGAGAGACATTAAGAGGCCCAAGGTCACCCAGTGCGCTTCTATAGCTGTGGATGGTTTTAGAATCTGGGTCTTCTTGATCCCAGTCAAGCATTTTAACCATTATATCTCATAAACATCACTTAAGAGGCAAATGTGAACAGATAGTAGCATCACCTATATTGAAGTGAGTTGTAATAAATGGGATTTCACTGGGCAAAAAAGAATGAGAGAAGAAGGAATTGACTTGATTTAAAGTTTTGAAAGAAGTCTAACTGCCCTTGAAGATGTGTAGTCGAATGAGAGAAAAGCTAATAGGTTTAGACAAATGGAAATACTAGAATTCAGAGGAGCAGGTTAGATCTACAGACAGAATGCTACACAAGCCATGAAATCCTAAGATAATGCCCAAATTATTCTTTTTGCAGTCTGAATAGTTGACAAGTTTGGAGTTCATAAGAGCTTTGATTTGCATCTTGCCAGTCTTGTGAAAGCAGTTGATAGCTGAATACTGAAATGTATCCTCTTTTACCTAACAGAATCTCTTTTGTTAAAAGGAGGTTGCTATCTACATTCAGAACAAGCAATATTCTTCAGTCCAGTAATGGAATAGAAGGTTGCAGCCCAATGTCCAAAATAGCTCTCTGCCAAAAATAGGAAGCCCTGTGGATTAGCACAGAGAGGCTTTGAAAGGTGTGCAGAACTCCATGGTTCTTGGTTCTTGGATATTTGCAGACTGGGTCTACCATGGACCTCAACCCCTCCCTTCAAAGAGCAGCTGGAGCTCCAATTTTACTGGAGTCACATTTGTATTACTATTAGCTTACCTTAATTTTGTTATTGGAGTTGTTGTTCATAGCTTAGAAAGTAAGAATTTTAGGTAAACGTTTTTTCACCATTATTTATTTTAACTAGATATATATTTCAGAGCATGATACAGGAAGAAAAAGAATTTACCCAATTTTATTACAATTTGTCATCATTATTATCAATGCATAGCATGCATAAAGTACAGATAGAGAGTTTATCATTTATTTGCAGATAATAAGCAAGTCTGCAGAAGTCTCTTGGTAGGCTGTATAAATTAATACATTAGATATAGCTATAACATTTCTGTAATATCAGGTTGCTTTATACAACTCATCCAAGCAATCAAGAAACAGCAATAAAAATACATATACCAATGTAAAATTCATAATCACAGAAAACACAATGAAATGTTTTGATGATTCTATAATCACAATTACAAATATATTCATTACAATGGGTGTTGTTAAATCGTCTATCTAACGAAATAAATGTACGGCTTTAAATCACCAGAAATGTTTGGAAAGGTGATTTTTTTTCTGTAAAATTGATGTTACATCATTTCTGTATTCTCCATGCTGAATTTTGCAACAAAGGCAGCTGTTTATTTATCTAAAAGGGCATCCCTCCTATGAACAAATCCTTCCTCTATCTCCTGACTCACACAAGATTTAAACAAGAACAATGGTTTTCAAGTGATAACATATGAAAAGCTACTGACATCATAAAAATGGAAATATCATTTCTTAAAACATTCAAGACTTAGATAATTCTAAAATAAATGCCTTCCTGTAAATGATCCATCTCTGAATTAGTTTATGGAAAATGTCATTCAATATTATAGTTAAATCACAGACAGAGGGTGAAAGCAAATTAATTATGGTTTTTGGATAGAATTTGAATGTATTTTTCCCCATGAGATTTTTAGTCTTCTAAAGTAGGTTGGCTTCATCTTTGATATCCTGCTCATTGGTATTTTAATAAGCACTGGTCTATTGTTAATCCTCATGAAAAGCCCCAAGGTGCATGATGCTGTGGTAGATTAAACTTTGTTTGTAAACCTTAGTTAAATAGAATAATATTTAATATGATTCATTCATTTTCCTGTCCATTTTTTAGGGAAAGCCAAAACCACAAGTGACCTGGACCAAAGAAGGCCAACCTTTAGACCCCAAACAAGTTGTTGTACGCAACACTGAGAAGGATTCTGTATTCTTTATTCGTGCAGCACAACGCAAAGATTCTGGAAAATACCAAATAAGTGTTAAGATCTTAGATGAATTTGAAGATGTGGCTACCTTTGATCTCCTGGTGATTGGTAAGGACAATAAACTGTATAAGTTGATAAATTATCTAATATTTAAATGGCATAGATGTTTCTTCAGAAGATACAGAAGAATTAAAACTCGGACCACACGTTTTCTGAATAGTTTTTATCGCAGAGCTATAATTGCACTCAACAATGAACTGAAGGGCCACCATCAGTGAGCTGTTGGACAGCATTACTTGGTCTGTTGTGTGGATGTTTGGGTGGTTTAGGGGTGGGGAATTGTGGTGGGTGGGATTGTGTTTTGGGATTGTTATGTGTGTTGGACCTGGTCTTTCGGTGTTAAGTGAATTTCATTGTATGGGTATACTGTGTATACATGTACAATGACAATAAAGTTATTATTATTAATTGAAGCAAGCTTCTCTAAAATGGGAATCCATATAGTACATTTTTTCATGGTACCAGCTGGTTCTAGTATAATTGGACATTGGAGGATTGATTGTGATATAGTCTTTCTGTTATATTCTTTCTTCTATTTACATAATTATTTAAATAGAAGTTTTAGATATGAAAGAGTAAGAGCTGTTTTTGCTGGTATTAAAGCTATATCTCCCAAAATGGTTGAAGATGGGGAATCTTAGTTTGAAAGAGACAGGTATTCAGACATTCTTATAGTCCTCGTTTAACAACCACTCATTCAGCAACCATTTGTAGTTACAACTGAATGAGTGGTACTTATGACCAGTCCTCAAAGTTCCAAACTTCTCAGCACCCCTGCAGTCACATAATGGTGATCTGGGCACTTGGCAACTGGCTCACACATATGATGGTTGTAGGGTTCTGCATCGTACAATCATCATTTCCAGCCTTTCTTGCTGGCTTCCCACAAGCAAATTCAATGGAAAAGCTGGCAGGGAAGATTGCAAGTCATGCAGATAAGTTTCTCACAGTCTCCCATCCAGCAGCAGCCATCCCCAACTTAGCTGTGCCATGCACTGCACTGCATGGACCAACTGTGCCTCTTCCCCCACCTGGCAGCAGCCACTTACAGTACCTGCCTGGCAGCCTGCTTGCAAACAACCAACAAGGACCAGCAATCCTTGTTTAACAACAGCAACCAGGAGCCTCAGAATTGCCACTGCTAAGCAATCAGTGGTGGGTTGCCCCCAGTTCGCACCAGTTCTATAGAACCAGTAGTAAAACTGGCGGGAGGCTCTGCCCACCAACCCTGACGTCATCCAAATGTGCTTGCACCGAAGAGCGCACGTGGCCCAGCTGCGAACGGGTAGTAAAGGTAAGTAGAACCCACCCCTGTAAGCGATGTGGTTACGGGATGTTCCACTTTACAATGGCTTCACTTAGCAATGGAAATTTGCATCCCAATTACTACTGTTAGAAAGTGAAGTGAAAATGAATGCTAAAGCAGGCAGGAAGTTCCATGTTTAATTTTCAGCATTTCCAGAAAGGATTGGAAAAGATTCTTGACTGTAACTCTAGAAAGCTGTTTCCAGTCAACATTAACAGTATTGGGCTAGACTGAGAAATCAATGGTGTGAAAAATGTTTTGTCTTGCTATTTATTCTGGTGTCTCTTTTGCATTAGTGTGTGCTTCAGGAGAAGTACGGTTATACTGTGTGTCTCTCTCTTTTCTTTTTAGAGAAACCAGGCCCTCCTGAGAATCTGAAAGTGGCAGACACCTGGGGCTTTAATGTTGCATTAGAGTGGAACCCACCCCAAGATAAAGGCAATGCTGATCTCAAGGGCTACACAGTCCAAAAAGCAGATATGAAGACTCAAGTAAGAGCTAATCAGTGCACAAAATGGAGCCTTTTTTAAAAAAAAGGGTGTGTGTGTCAGAATGGGGGAAAATGGAAGGAAAAATCTTGCAAGCATTATGGTGGTTTTATAGCCATTCTCAATACACATGCTTCAATGGATTTAGCAAGAGGTGGGTTTCAGCAGATTCTGACCAGTTCTGGAGAACGGTAGCAGAAATTTTGAGTAGTGCGGAGAACCGATAGTAAAAATTCTGACTGGCCATGCCCACCAAGTCATGCCCACCAAGCCATGCCACGCCCACTAAGTCACACCCACAGAGCCGGTAGTAAAAAATTTTGAAACCCACCACTGGATTTAGCTAGCCTATTATTATGCCATTTATGATTTATGATATGTTTTTACCTTAACCAAAACTTAGAATATTATTGATCAGCTGGTATAAGCCAGCAAGTATCACTTGCCTTTCAAGCACTATTCTTCCATTTAGTCTATGTCTGCCTAGGCCCTGATTTGGCATAGACTGGGACTAAGGGAAGGAGCCATTCTAGAATATTAGAAAGGCTTTGCTAATACCTTTCTTTCGTTACATAATTTTATTCAAACATTATACAGGTAGTCCTTAATGTATGACTGCAGTTGGGATCAGAATTACTGTTGTTAAGCAAGGCGGTTATTAAGTGAGTCTTGCCCGGATTTACAACAACACCACCCCACACCACCCCCCATGATTGTTAAATGAAACACTACAGTTGTTGAAAATCATGAGGTCATTAAATTAATCCAGCCTTTTTGGGAATTTCTTACTGATCTTGATTTTGTTACCATCAATTGATAAGATTATCTTTGGTGTAAAATTAACTCCCACCTACCTACCATATATAGAATTTGCCCCCAGCTGTATTAGGAGGTGGAAATGAGGTTAGGAAATGAATAAGAGTGATGTTACGTTATGGAAAATCTTGGTATGGAAAATGAAGGTAAATCATGGTTAAAAAAATAGTTTTTTTTTAACTGCTAATCAACTATATAAGTAACTTTATAAAGTAAAGTAAGTAACTTTATAAATCAATGTCTATTTAGTCCAGCAAATATATTTCCCTAGGAGTTGTTCCTTCTTCAGTTCTCCAGAAATAATAATACGGCAATATAGTTTGCCTTTTTAACAAACATTGTTTCTGGCTGTCCATTCAAAATCCCTGAGACAGACTTGGTTCCTCAGCTATTTCTTTAAACGTGGGGTTGTGGCATGTTTGGTAGAAATATACTTTGCAATATTTCTATTCGTGTATATGTCTTGAGATGTAGCATCTCACACAAAAACATAGATATACCGTATTTTTCGGAGTATAAGACACTGGAGTATAAGATGCAGCTTAGTTTTTGGGGAGGAAAATAGGAAAAAAAAATCTGCCTACCAGGTATTCATCTGGCTAGCATCCTTAATCTGGTCAGCTTCAGCACGTTAGTTTGCTGGTTTTTATCCCTGCTTGGGGATAAAAAACAGCTTCTAAAGCACAACTGATCTTTGGAGAGAAAAGCAATGAGAAAAGCAGGTAAACCATGGAGATCGCTTCACTCGCTAGCACCTTGGTAGGGCTGAAAAAAAGCTTCACAGCTGAGAGTCGGAGGGAGCAGGCAAAGCACGGAAGATCACTTTACTGAAAAAAAGCTTCTAAAGCACAGCTGAGAGTCAGAGGTAGATCACTTCACTTGCTAGCACCTCATTAGGGCTGAAAAAAAGCTTCGAAAAAGCTACATTCAGAGTGTAAGATGCACTCAAATTTCAACCTCTTTTAGGAGGGAGAAAAGTGTCTTATACTCCAAAAATAAGGTGTGTATGTATATATATAATACTTTTGTAGTCAGGGTTTTTTCCTATGTAGATCAAGTTGTTTACATGGCCATAGTGGGGTGATATCTCAAATCACCACTTTCAGGCTTTGTCAGACATATTGTTGTTTGTTCTGAGACTTATGGGAGACTGGGATAGCACTATTTCTGTCTTTTTGGACTTCATCGGCCAGCCACACCCATATTTTATGACTCCTCCCTGTAAAGGTCAAATATTTATTCTTTTAATTCATAGGTTCAAATGTATAATACTTTTGTAGTCAGGGTTTTTTCCTATGTAGTTCAAGTTGTTTACATGGCCATAGTGGGGTGATATCTCAAATCACCACTTTCAGGCTTTGTCAGTCATAAAAGGAGTCATAAAATATGGGTGTGGCTGGCCGATGAAGTCCAAAAAGATAGAAATAGTGCTATCCCAGTCTCCCATAAGTCTCAGAACAAACAACACAATATGTCTGACAAAGCCTGAAAGCTTACCCTTGCTACCGGTTCGCAAATGTGAGCATTCGCGCCTCCTCCACACATGCACAGAGACTTCTGCGCATGTGCAGAGGATCAAAAACAGGACCTGATGATGTCCAGGTGGATGGGCAGAGCCTCCCACCGCCGGTGCTACTGGATCGCACGATCTGGATAGAACCAGCTGAATTTCACCACTGCTTCTAAGTAGTAACATGGAAGAGTTGTTTTTTTCCACCTCTATATGTAATTTGGGGGTCAAGGCTAAATCATTGTGCTTGTCTTTTTTAGAACATGCAAAAAAAATATACCTATTTTGTGCAAAATGTTCAATTCTCTGAACTGGGTGCTTTAATGTTTAAGGGTCTTTCTGCCTTGTTCTTCAGCAATGGTTCACAGTTTTGGAACATTACAACCATACAAGCTGCACAGTATCTGATCTCATCATTGGCAACAGTTATTCTTTCCGAGTTTTCTCAGAAAATCCTTGTGGTCTAAGTGAAATGGCTGCTGTCACAAAGAATGTAACGCAAATAACAAAATCAGGTAAGACTAATGAAGCATGATAGAAAAGTAGAAAGATCCTGCTGTTTCTTCATCACGGATGTGGGCAACTTGAGACCTCAGAGGTATAAGTGGCTTTCCAAAGTATTCAAGATCCCAGATATTCCTAGGCCAAGCCACTACATTTTGGGAACTGCCAGTACTTTCTTACTGTTTTGAAATGAGAATCAAAAATATAATAAATCATAAAATATCAGCCCTTTGGGATAGGGCAGGTCATGGCTAGGTTAGATATTAGCCTAAGGATTATAGAAATGCTACTTTGTTGTTGTGGTATGTAATGTGTGCCAATAAGGGTGGCAAAGTATGCTTACGTCACTGCCTTTATTGCATCTGCAAATGACTGCCCAGCAGCCCTGCTTTAGTAGACCAGGACCCTTTTGGGTAGGGAGGAATCAGGGTTCTTACAGGTTGCTGTGAAGAATAGTCATAGCATCTGCCACACAAAGTCATTTGACTTTGCTCAAACTTGGAATATGGCTAGGCAGATTCTTTGGAAATGAGATAAGAGCCCGGTTATACAGGATGAGTTCTAGCTGGTTGGTCCTGAGAAAATGGACAGGATCCTCATGGTTGAGAGTTCAACCACCTGTATTGTTGGCCCACGTCCCTCCTGTTGGTTAAGGCCTCTTGGGAGGTGGCATGCAGTTGGGTCCAAACTGGTTAATGCTTGTTTTGTATGAAGCAGTAATGCTTCTTCTTCTCAAAAGGCTATCTTTGTACTCAACAGTTTTAGACAATTTTCATCCAGTCTCTAGCCTTCCCTAGAAGGAAAGTTGTCGAGAGAGTGGTTGGTGCTCAGCTATAGAGGACCCTGCATGAAGCCGATTATCTTCATGCTTTTCAATCTGGGTTCATGCCAGGTATAGTCCCAATATGATATTAGTCACACTTGCAGATGATCTTAGAGGGTTTGGGACAGGAGTGATTCAGTCATCCTGGACCTCCTGGATCTCTCAACAGCTTTCAGTAGTATTGGTATACTTCTGAGCTCAGAAGCTCGGGGTTAGGAATGGGAGCATTGTTTTATGGTGGCTCTTCTTTTTTGTTTGAGGCCTGTTTCAGTCACTGTTGGGGGAGAAGAGATTGCGATTACGTTAAAATTCTGAGGGAAGTCAATTGCCAGCACGGGGTATGGTATTATCAGTACACTTGTACATCTTCAGCCCTGTCCGGGTGCTGCCAGTTGCTGACCAAGTGCCTGGAGCTAGGATAGTCTGGATGGAGAGGAAGAGGTTTCAACTCAGCCCTTGTAAGATGAGGCTTTGAATCTCTTCCCCCACCCCTACCTCAAGGTCTGGTGATAGGTCATCTTTGATTCTAACATTCCCCTGGACAAAGCTGATACCCAGTCTGGGAGTGTCCTAGACTCATAGCTACTGCTTAAGGAGAAAGTGGCAGCCATGGCTAGAGGGGTCTTCACACTGATTCATCTTGTGCACCAATCACATTATTTCCTAGATCAGGAGGCTTTGCTCATAGTCACTCAGGCCTTAGTCATTTCTTGTTTGGATTATTACACTGTGCTCTGTATAGGCCTGCCCATATGCTTGAAATCTACTTGGAAGCTTCAATTGGTTCAGAATGCAGACTTGCATTCAGACCTGCAAGTTTCTATTAATATAACCTTATAATAAAAATAATGATATTAGTTTGCATTACTTTGGTTTCCTAGGTCTGGTCTACCTGGAAGGGCTAACATCAATCCTGCAAGTCTGAATGCGCTTTCCTCTCTTTTTATCTTCATGGGAACTAGGAAGGGTTTTGTCTGAGAGGTTTTCTCAGGTTACAGTTCTGCTCTGGATTCAGGTTCTTTAATCTGACCATTATTTTCATAGCAGCTCTTCCTCAAGCACCAATTCTTCATAGTTAGAGCTGGGCATTTTACAGCCTGAGGGCTACATCCAGCCCACGGGCTATCTCAATCCAACTCATGGAGCTAGGTGGTGGCGGATGGGTATCATTGTAAGGGGAAGGGTTGAGCGTTGTTGGTGGGGGTGGGACATTGTCAGTGGGGGTGGGGTGTTGGGGGGAGTGGGTGGTGTTAGTGGGGGTGATGCAGCAGCCCTCCACAACAATCCCAGGTTCTCATGTGGCCCCCTGGGAAAATCAATTACCCACCGTTGCTCAAGGTCATCCTTCTGTCTATTATACTGCTGGCCCTTATATTAAACTGACTGGTTATTTTGAATTTCTTCTCCAGGTCTGAGTTTCTTTCTTGCCTTAACTGTTCTTGTGTAGCCTTTTCAAGGTTATCTGTGCCCTTCTAAGTTAAGGAACCTCCAAATTCGTCTGCAGAATCCCCAATTCTTTAAATATTTTTGCCCCTTCACTATGAGTGAATCATTTGTTCTCATGTTTACATTGCTACCCTCATCCGCAATGAAAAATTGCCTGCCCCTACTTTCTGTTGAATTACTTTCTGATTCAAAACATCTCAAAATAAGGTCTCTCTGTTTTTGTAGGAATTGTGTACAAACCAGAGAAGTTCCATAGCCAGGATCTCTGTGAACCTCCCAAATTCACTCAGCCACTGATAGACAGAACCACAACTCAGGGCTACAGCACCCAGCTCTTCTGCTGTGTCCGAGGCTTCCCAAAGGTGGGTCCTGTTGTGAAATGTGATGCCTACTGAACTGCAACAAGATAGGATACCATAGTAGGTCATAGGAAGGGTGGTGAATTGAGATAACTAATCTCCTTTGCCCTTAAAAAGAAAGAGGGATCTCTCTTACTTCTGATCTATAATGCTTTCTCGTGTATTTAATGTGCATTTCCATAATGCATGTTATGAAAAGGTTTTTACAAAAACTTTTTCTTTTGTAAAGTTTTTGTGACAATTTGCATTTAAATATATCAACTTTTTCTCCCCAAATATATGTTTCTAAGTATTTTTCCTCAAAATGCATGTTTTTCAATATATCTATCTAAAGTATATAAATAAATCTTGATAATACTTTATTGAACTGAGAACTGTATCACTGACTGTTATCACTGCAGGAAATGTAATAGTAATGGATAGCTATATTTAGCACTTCAGATTAGACTATATCCTAGGGGTGTCAAACTCAAGGACCGGTGGCTGGATCCGGCCTGTGGGGTGCTTAGATCTGGCCCGTGGGGCTATCCTGGAAACAGTGAAGGAACGTCCCACGGCGCCTCTGGCAGCAAAAACGGAGGGTCGCATGTGGCCCTCCTGAGCTTTCCTTTTGCTGGCAGAGGATTGCAGGAGGCCATCACAGCCAAAAACGGAGCTCGGGAGCCCATTTTCACTGGCAGACTACTTGGGCCACCACAGGTGGCCCCCAACATGAGTGATGTCCTGCTGGCCATACCCACCCTGATCACACCCACTCCAGACCCCCAAGGTCAAACACAACTCTGATGTGGCCCTCAATGAAATCGAGTTTTACACCCCTGCTATATCCTCATGTTCTTCACATCAGACCTTGCAAAAGTCAAATTCCTCAAGCAAGTGTCAGCTTCCCATTTCCTTTCGCAAGCCCATATTTGCTTACATTGAAAGTGATGCATCCTACTTTCCAACCACAAATTCCACCTCTTCTAAAATTTTATGAAGCAAAGTGATGTAAAAAATAAATTCAACTACTTGTAGACAAAATATCTGACTCCCTGGATACCTGACAGTTTCTCCAGAAATATAGTAGTTATAGAATTCATATATATATGTAGCTGTTACAGAGCAAATACGGGAAGAATGATGCATACTACAACAATACTGGCAGATAACTCGTATAAATTAACTCACTGAATGCAGACCAGGGGTGGGTTCTACTTACCTTTACTACCGGTTTGCAACGGGATCGCATGTGCAGATCGCCTATGATGACATCTGGGGCAGTGGGTGGAGCCTCCCGCCGGTTTTACTACCGGTTATTGCAAACCAATCTGAACCGGGGGCAACCCACCACCGATGCAGACAAGGGAGTTAAGAATATAAATGTAATGAAGAGAAATAGTTTATATACCTATGCTAACTAGTTTATCCTGCCGAACTGCATTTTGGGATATTTATGCACTTTGGTGTCTTTCCTTGATTTTAGCCCAAAGTGATCTGGATGAAAAACCAAAGGGAGATTCAAGAAGACCCAAAGTATCTAGTGCACATGGACCAGGGGATTTGCTGTCTAGAAATCCGCAAACCTAGCCCTTTTGATGGTGGTGTCTATACATGCAAAGCTGTGAACCCTTTTGGTGAAGCCTCTGTAGATTGCAAATTGAATATAAAAGGTATTTATGTATTTTATCTCTTGTTTGCATTTGAATGCTTTGTTGCAATTCTTTCCCCTCCCCCTCCAAAGAAAGTTGTGGAACCTCTGAATCAGGGGTAGGTTCTAAAAATTTTTACTACCAGTTTTGTGGGTGTGGCTTATTTTGTGGGCGTGGCTTGATGGTCATGTGACAATTCTTTAGGATTTAGCAGAGGTACTGGTCTACCAGGCTTTTAACTGCTTGCAGAGCTGTACCGGTCTACTCATTTGTTTTTGGAGGCAGTGGTCTACCCATTTGTTTCTGCAGTCTACTCATTGTTTTCTTTTAACACTGATCAGCTGTAGGACAGCCCTTTGAAGCCCCGCAGCAAGAGTTTAAACAATTTTTTTCCCTCTAGCCGATCAGCTGGGACTCAGAAGGCTGCAATAGATTGGGGGTGGGGCCAAATAAAAGGTAAGAATAATGCAGGGGGGCGAGGAGGAGGGGTGGGGGGACAGAACCGGTTCGGTGATGTCATATGGTCACCGCTTCCTGCTCGGCGGAACCAGGCGGAACTGGGAGGAACCCACCACTGCTCTGAATGATTTCTACAGAGACTTTCAATTCTTTATGTATAAAAAGTCCATGAATTATCAAAAAAAGAGTGCTCTATAAAAAAGGCTACACTAAATAGTGATTAAATAGTGCAGAGAAAAAAAATCCTAATATATTATAATCATTAAATTGAGCCAAAGGAATAAAATGTCTTCATGCTTCCATTTCCTATAGAGATGGAATAGACAGGTTGTCAATGTTTACTAGATAGAATTGAAGATAGATCTGCCATCTATTTATTTGATTCCTGCAGTTACTTCCTTCTAGGTCATGTTCAGAATTACTAGCATACATGGCAGATAGTAGTTCCAGGAGAGATGACCTCACATACAAAGAATATTATTTAGTTTCCCAAGGAAGCATTACAGGGGAAGTGAGAGTATGGTGGTATCAGTCCTTGCTATAAAATGGTGCCATTTGTTGCCAGCCAACTAAACAAAATTTAACTTCTTGCACAACTCTTTCAACTATTCTTTTAAAGTGCTTTTTGGTGGCACAGAGTGTTGGACTCCCTCAATTATTTATATATTTATTGGTTTGGATTATATGATGCTCTGTGTCCAAAGACTCCAAGAGGCTTAGAATATATCAATATAATAAGATTAGGATTTTAAAAAAATCATAAAGACAGGCTTAATCTAGTGTGCCACTATTCAGAGTTAGCATGATCCTCATTTATTTCCAGATGCCTTTCTGAAGAGCCATGTAATGTATCAGGAAAGGAGTATGGTCCAGATAGTTGGAGGATAGGCTGTTCCAAAAGAGGACCCTTCTCTAAAACGTTCAAATATGGGTCACTTTGTATGACATTCTTCCATAAGGCCTCTCTGTCAGATCATATAATAATTGTGTGGATTTAACTCATAAGAAACTAACTTGGAAACTAACTTGCAGCCAGTGCAGCTAATGGTGTTGGATAAACTTTGTGTGTCTCTAACAACCATTTTCAGAGTGTATTCAATGGGAATCCCATGCGGAGCAAGTTACAGCAGTACAGTTGTAACTTGCTCTGCATGTGGGTCCAGTCTCCAACTGGTTTACAAGATGTAATTGTACAACACCCCCACCCCCCGGTCATGACCTTCACTTGCTTGTTCAAGCAGGAACCTTGATTTCAGGAGGATCACTAGATTGTGAACCAAGTTCTTCCAGTGAAGCCTAGCTTTAGATTCATCAGGATCCATAGCCATTTGTAGAATCTAGTGTATGCCTATTTCCATCAATAGTTTCCAGACACTGATTGGATCAAGACATCAACTGTATCTTCTAACCACATTAGAGTGGAAATATGTAACTGAATATCAGCCACAAATGATGCTACTTCATTTGGTGGCTTTGTGTAGGTATCAAACAGCAGGAAGGAGAGGACTGAGCCCTGAGCACTCCATAATAGATTATTTGAAGGTTTGTCCTCTCCCCATCATAATTGACTTTTAATATAGGTGGCATTTAGAGTTGTTGTTTTTGCAAAAGGTGGATAGGAGAGTGTGAGTGACTTTCTCTAAAGGCTTTATGACTCCAAGTATTAATTGACATATTTTATGCCAAGCAGGATGATTCGGACAATCTGGTATATCCAGATTTTTGGAACTATGAGCCTTAGCATTTGCCAAGATTAAAGTGAGTTGTAATTCATAGAATTTGGAGGGTACCAGATTGCCCATTCCTGCTGATAGGATTGGCACAAGATGTCTTGTTTCTCCTCCTCCCCCATCTGCTTTGGTTTCTATCACCTAAATTGCTTACAGCAACCATATCAGTCATTTCATTCACCTCATCCCCAAATTGGAATTACTGCTGCTGTACAAACAAAGGCCATTGGATATATTCCAGGGACTTTATTCACAATCCATCATTCTAAGAAAAGGAAAAAGAAAAATAGAGTGGATGGTTGTTTTCTAAGTAATGGATCAGAGCATCTTTTCTAATTTACTGAACGACCAATGTGGCTTACAGTAACTTAATGGAAGGCTAGTGTTGATGTCATACCAGCTTGGTTCATGGTGTTCAACGAGAATATAGTAGGTTTTGATTAAGTGTCAGGAAATTCCGTTTATGGACATCTTGATGCTCTGAGCCTGGTTGGTTGCTTGTAGATATTACCGAATTAGGTAACATCATCAGGCACTGATGATGTTACCTAGTTGCAGGGGTGAAATGCTACCGGTTAGGACCGGTTCAGGAGGACCGGTAGCGGAGATTGAGGCTAGTTCACCATACCGGTAGCAATTGGTGGCTGACCACGCCCCTGAACCGGGCCACGGCCCGCAGTTCTGCCATGCTTCCCTGCCTTCCCATGCAGCCTTTCTGTGACCAGCTTGCAAAGGCAGGCAAGCGGAAGGCCATTGGAAGGCAGGCAAGCTTCACAGGGCTGCGGGGAAGGGAGCTAGCAGCCCACTCCCTTCCCAGCGTGCCCTCCTCCTCTCCCTGGTGACAGCCAGGGCTTCGCCGCCTCCTCTTTTCCTCAGAGGGGCAGCATCTGCCTCCAAGTCCTTGCGGAGGGAGGGACATACATACACACACAAACACACACGCCCCTGTTCCACACCACCACCACAACTACTTTTGCTGTCGGCTTAAAGTCAATCTTGAAGATATTTCCTTACATCGCCGCCAAACTCATTGTTGGGAGCATCAGTGATCTAAGGAAACGTCTTCTTACACCTTCTCCTCCCAATTCCCCCCCCCCTCATTTTTCCATTTCTGTGCCTGGATTCTGCTTCTGCAAGAGAAGGTTCCGATGTTCGCTTGGGTGGTGGAGAGAAACTCAAAGCGTTGGGGCTTCAGAAGGGCAGAATGAGCTTCAAAATGTGCAGCTCCTGGCTCTAACAGTGAGTGATGTCATGTTGACCACACCCACCCAGTCACATGACTATCAAGCCACGCCCATCAAGCCACACCCACAGAACCGGTAGCAAACATTTTTACATTTCACCCCTGCCTAGTTGGGTAATGAAGTGTCTGTATACAAATACAAGCTCAGAGAACACCAAGAATGCCACAGTTTAATTCCATAGTTCAACCCTGAGTACAGATATTCTCTTCTACAATATTGAAATCCCATCTAGCAGAGAAGAATATCAGAGAAAGGTGGGAAGCAAATTATGATCAGTTCTTTGTACGTTTTGAAGGTATCTGTTGGCAATGTGTTAACTGTGTTACTGCTTTTGTATCAGGTTGTTCTACAGTTGAAACCTCAGCCATTATGTACAAATACACATATATACACACATGTATACACAGCAATATACAATAATATTTCCCAGCTAAGATAAAGTATGTGCATGTCTTCTTTTGGGAGACACAATAATGAAATAACATCTTGCATCTGATTAAATTTTCAGTGTAAGGAACTCCGCAGACAAGTGTTTCGCTAGTAGGATCGCTTTTAAGTCTAATTATGCGATTGATTTCTCTAACATTCTATAAATGGCACAAAGAAACTCCTATCTGCTGGTTGACTGGCCTTCATCTATAACAGCTCTAGCCCAAGTCAGTATTTCCAATATATTACCAGCATGTGGTTTCTTCTTTCAGATCTCTTTCCTTTAACCCCATTTGAGAAGTAAGCATCTCCAAGTGAACACCTAAGCCTTATGTCATCTTTCTACATAACAGCCTCTTTATTTTTCTAGTTCTTTTTATCTTTATTAAAGACAAGCTTGTTCCGTCATTAATATTGCCAGGAGAGCAAAAGACCCACATTGTATAAAGGGATCTGAATGGATCCTAATCTTACTTCATCATGTTTCTGTTATGTTTGCAGTTCCGGAATGATGATATCTGGGAAATCAAATGAAGAATAAGGTAGGATAAACTGTCACTTAAGTCAGTTGGAGAACATAATATATCAACCTGAATGCAAGCTTCAAGAATCCATCTTAGACCTGATAACAATCCAGGATCACTAAAACACATATGTTGGTGCATTGTCTCTGAGGCAAAACTCGAAAAATGCAAAATAAGTATATCCTTTTATAGAGAATTAATCGAAGGCTACTCCCCATCCTGGGATATGATTGAAAATCATAAAGTCCTGAGACCATATTTAGCTATACCGTTTGCCAGTTATATTAATTTATAAAACAATACTCAGCCTTCTGTTGTCATTTTAAAACCAGATCTAGTTCTTCCTTTTTGAATCACATGGTCAAATCTTGTGATAAATCTCGTTTATCAAGATGAATTATAATCTTACTACCCTAATTTACCGTCAAGAAAGATAAGGGTCATTTTTTAATGTAAAGACAATCAGATCTAAATTCTTTGCATCATTTTTTTTTAAGTATAATAGCATGAACAGATATTGAAAGGAATCTGGATTACGTCTGTAAGTCTCCTTATCTCATATAAGGATCAAATTTATTGTTTATGTGCATGTAAGAGAGAAAGATTTCAGTTAAATCAAAAGCATGAATGTATATTTTTTTGTGTGTGATTTTGGTGTGAGTTATTCTTTATCTGAACTGTTTCTTACCTCTCTCTCAGCCAGGTCCTTGCAAAATTCTTTTCTGGGTTCTCAGCTCAGGAGAGTCCTTCACGGTTCCTAGATGGGATCTGCAGCTTGGAAATAATTTTATCACTGTGGCTTTTCAAAAGCAGAAAGTTCACCTGCTGCTGCACTGGCTCTATAAATAGCAACTACCATGTTTCCTGTAATACCAAGATTGTCATCTATGCTTCTTGATATTTAGCCCTGCAGAACAAATACCGAATAAAGAAATATATGTTATGAGAATGAAATGATTCCTGTAGAAAATTTGGAGGGGGGCTGGAATGCTCTGATCAACCTTTCCTAACCTTGTGTCCTTCAGTGTATTGGATACACAATTAAGGTTAGAGAAAGGTTTTCTGATTCATTACTACTCTGTGACTGTGTTCCTTTTCTTCTGTTTTCATTATTACTTAACTTTTAAATTTTATGTATTCAATTCATGCTTATACTTATATATATTATCTAATATGTACTCGACAAAATAAAATTTAAAAAAATAAAAGGAAAAAAAAAACATTAAGCCAGGATTTTTAAACAAGTAATATTTATTTATTAAATTTATTTGCCACTCATCTCATTTCAAATGATTCTAGGTGGCTTACAGCATATTGTTAGTTGCAAAGTGGTGTCCGACCCATCGCAACCCCATGAACAACGCTCCTCCAGACCTTCCTGTTCTCTACCATCCCCCAGAATCTATTTAATCTCACGCCTACTGCTTCAGTAACTCCATCATTCTCTGTCGTCCCCTTCTTCTTTTGCCCTCAATCCTTCCCAGCATTAGGCTCTTCTCCAGTGAGTCCTTCCTTCTCATTAGGTGGCCAAAGTATTTGAGTTTCATCTTCAGGATCTGGCCTTCTAAAGAGCAGTCAGAGTTGATCTCCACTAGGACTGACCAGTTTGATCGCCTTGCAGTCCAAGGGACTCACAGGAGTCTTCTCCAGCACCAAAGGCCTCAATTCTTTGGCACTCAGCCTTTTTTATGGTCCAACTTTCACAGCCATACATTGCAACTGGGAACACCATAGCCTTGACTTTACACACTTATGTTGGCAGGGTGATGTCTCTGCTTTTTAGTATGTTGTCTAGGTTTCCCATAGCTTTCCTTCCCAGGAGCAAGCGTCTTTTAATTTCTTGGCTGTAGATCCCATCTGCGGTGATCTTGGAGCCCAGGAAAATAAAATCTGTCACTATCTCCATTTCTTCCCCATCTATTTGCCAGGAATTGAGATGGCCAGATGCCATGATCTTAGTTTTCTTAATGTTGAGTTTCAAGCCAACTTTTGCACTCTCCTCCTTCACCCGCATCAAGAGGCTCTTTAGTTCCTCTTCACTTTCTGCCATTAGAGTGGTATCACCTGCATATCTGAGGTTGTTGATATTTCTCCCGGTAATCTTAATTCCAATTTGTGATTCATCTAGCCCCGCCTTTCTCATGATGTGCTCTGCATATAACTTAAATAGGCAGGGCGACAGTATACACCCTTGCTGGACTCCTTTCCCAATTTTGAATCAATCAGTGGTTCCATGTCCAATTCTCACTGTTGTTTCTTGACCCGCATATAGGTTTCTCAAGAGACAAATAAGATGGTCTGATACTCCCATCTCTTTAAGAACATTAAAATCATTGAATATAAAATGATAGAACAGACAAAACAAAATCATTAATGTTAGATGGAAAAGGAGGGAGCCAGATATATGGATAGGGGACAGATGGGATTAGCTTTAAATTAGCCAACCACCTCCAATGTGAAACTCCCCTGTTGGGACCCAAGCCATTTGGCAGAACCAGGTTTTAATGCTCTTACAAAAAGTCAGCAGGGTGGGAGCCAATCTCATCTCAGGATGTTCCAAAAAGCAGGAGCCAGGACAGAGAAGGCTCTTCTGCTGCACCCCACCAGCCAAAATTCTTTGACCAATCGCATCTGCAGTGTTTCTGTTGGCATGGGTGGGGTGGACTAGTCTCACTGAGATGAGACAGTATTCTGGACCCAGGCCTTAAAGGGATTTATAGGTGATTACCAACATCTTGAATTGCACCAGAAGCAAATTACCAATTAGTGTAGCTCGCGGAGCAGTATTATAACATGGACCACCTTAGGGATCCTAAGAACTGCCCATGTCTCCAGACTCTGTGTCAGCTGTAACTTCCAAATGCTCTTCAAGGATAGCCCCATGTAGAGTGTATTGCAATAGTCCAAACGTGAGAATATCAGCCAGGCTTGCAAATGTGTATAGAATGCTAAATGTACATGTGACATTAGGAGAAAATAAGCCAATTTCTGTTTTAGCAGTCATAGGCATTTATGAGGATAAGGGAAACAAATGTTGGAACATGTGAAGACATCAGCTAAATGTCATAACTTATATAGTTGTGTCAGATACCAGGGCACATGCAATAAAGACAATGTCATGGTTTGTGGTTTGCTGCAGACACCACTGGCAGTATGCATGAACTAGGCCTGTATAGGTATAGTAAATATAGTGGCTATAGTTTTCTTCTTGCCATATTCTGTAAGTTAATTTAAACATTAAAACAGAAGCAAAAGCCTTCATCATTAGCCTCTGAAATTACCTGGTAAGTAGGAGTGAATTGCCATAAAGCAGATTCTGATCTGTGTCAAAAACAACTAACTTAATTAGTTGTTAAATTAATTTCAGAGGAATTAATTTTCAGATATGTATTTCCTGTTATATTGTATAATCTAACATCTTCTGCAAATTGTTTGGTTTTTCTTTCAACAATATAGCAAGATCCGCATACAAAATGCATGTACATTCATGTCCCCAGTCAACATAGTCTAATGTCACCACAAGCATTTCTTATATAGTTATTCATAAAACCATTACCCAGTTAAAGGAACGTCACACCTCCTTTTTCAACACAATCTTATTAAATTTCAAAAGAAGTTAAAAATGCAAAACAGCAAAAGAAGAAGAAGAAGAAGAAGAAGAAGAAGAAGAAGAAGAAGAAGAAGAAGAAGAAGAAGAAGAAGAAGAAGAAGAAGAAGAAGAAGAAGAAGAAGAAGAAGAAGAAGAAGAAGAAGTAGTAGTAGTAGTAGTAGTAGTAGTGGGGGGGAAAGGGGATCAAAAGTGAAGAAGTGAAAAAGGGGGGAATGGGGGAGAGGGATAAACCGTTTTTTTTTAAATGAAAGACTTTTGACTTTCCTCAGAAGAGATATAAATATATAATCAAATAATCATTTAGACATAAAACAGCTAAGGGAACATCCTCCATCCTAAGCTTATTCACTGCTCAGTGTTTTATCAATTCCCTCATAAATCGCTTTTATCACACTCAGGAACTAAACTTCATATTCATATACAAATATTTCATTAATTTTATCATGTTCATTTTCTTAATCAGCACATATACAAACATTTGTACAATATTTATTAAAACTATTATTCTATTAAAAATTTAAAAATAATGTTAATTTTTATAAAACACATACACGTCTGTGCTAGGGTTATATAAACTTGTTCAATTAATTTGCCATATTAACAGTGACAGACTTGCAGATATCTAAAATAAATCCTTTGCTGCTTATGAACCAAATCACCTGGTTTTTCATCCACAAATCTTTTATATTTTTTGCTTGTTAACACCTCAGAATTCAAGTAACAGCTCATCTTGTGAAAAATAAGAAGAAGCAATAGGGTTTTTTTTTCTGGTTTCTGCAGCCAGAAAAATGTAGATGAATTTAATTCAGTTAATTAAAATTGTAGGTATGGCATAATCCAGCCATCTCAATTTAGTAATCTCTAAATATGCAGGGATAGTAATTACAGTACTAGGACTCTCCCAGAGTCTGCTATGCCTCTCAGGAATATGGCATCTCCAGTTTCCTCACACGATGGAAGGTACCAAGTTGGAGAAAGCTAACTATCTGTAGTAATATTTCTTAGTTCCTATCTTCTAGATGTGTTGAGGTACAAAATTTCCAGCCAGATCATAAAGGATGGCGGCAGCCCTGTCATATCTAGAATCAATGGTAGAAATGTAGACCAAATAGCAAAGTATGTGAAATTATAGGATAGTGATAGCCATCAGTTTTGTTCCTCAGCCTGCCATGCATTGGATCCTTAATTGCAGAATAATTTATGTCACTAATGAGCTTCCCTGAGCACAAAAACACACACAGAAGCCTTGCTGGTTTGAATTGGAGCCGATTTTAGACTTTCCATTTAAAAACCTACTACTGTAATGAATCATGTGGAGATGAGATGCACAACTGAATTATTTCTTGTGATAAAAATCCAGCACTGGAAGTTAGCAAGTATTTCTAGAAAATTATGCATGCTGATGTTCTAATTTTTGAATGAACATTTCTGATGCAAACCCATACTTATGATTCACCATAATATTCCCATGATACATAATGGTTCCAATATTTCAGAATTAGTTTTTCTAGGTTGAATAATAGACTTTTCTGAATTAGGCAAACTGTCAGTTATTTTAATATACTATTTCCTTGTAAAAATCAGTTTGCCTGAAACTGTCCCTATATGAAAAATCACCATACTAATGTTATAGACATTTCATTGAATTATGGGTACTTCAATATGGTTACTTGCAATTCATATACAGGAGGAGAAGCAGATAAATGACTTCCAATATTACTATGAGAAACTAAATGACTTGACTAAGAGTGTATATATATATATATATATATATATATATATATATATATATATATATATATATATATATATATATATATATATATCATACAATACACAGCCATATGCCTGACTTCATGCAAAGCGATTTACATAAAGAAATAAAGCAATTTATTTATTTTAATAGTATTAAATTTACAAGTAGAGGAAGGAATTGTTTATTTATTAAATCATATAAATATAAATCATATAAATCATTCACTGTTTCCCACATATTGGAAAAGTCACCTTTACAGAGTAAAGATCAGAATATTATGGCTGAAGTTTCTTGAGAACATGAATGAGATCAGCCAAAGTTTATTAGCCTTAAGACCTCAGAACACCTTTCCAGATCCCCATTGGCATGTTATTTATACAACCAAACAGCTACATTCCACTGTTGATAATGAATTATAAATGTCTTTTGGGCTGCCAGAAGGGGAGCAAATTCCTCAGGGGATGAGGAATATGAACTTTTTTAATGGAAAATTTTAACCCTTGCCTTTATTCCCAGGCAAAAAGTAGGTTGTAAAGGGCAATTGTTGCATTTTGTATTTTTTCTTCAGAAATGGCATTGTTAAATTACCGTTAATGCAGTCATCAAAAAAATAAAAATAAAACAAACTTATCTTTACTGTGATAAATATGGCCTTATCAGTGAATAGATGCAGGCTATGCCTTCACCATGCATTAATCTCAAATGGTGAACTTCTATGAATACACTTTGTTCCAAAGTCCAAGACTAGGTTGATAAATATTGTGTGGGCCTAACCTCTGCTGAGACAGTGTGTATGGAAGAAGAAGGACAAGCATCCATAGTCTTTTTCATGATCACATTTTGGCCATCCAACATATATGTTATCTGAATCTGGCAGAGGACAAAGTTAGAACAGTGTAACATTGAACATGCATATTAGTTTTGTACAAATGTATTTATTTCTTTAATTTATAGTGGTTCAGTACCGAAGTGTCTCTGGGCAGTATTACAACTAAGAAACCATCCTAACAAATTAAAATTAAATTAAAAAAAACAAATTAAAAAAAAAAACAGAAGAGAATCCCAAAACAAACCAAAATAGATCAAACCAAATAGAACAAAAGCAAGCAAAACATGGGACTCCATGGTTATCTTAGCCACATATAGCCTGGTTTTACACAATTCAAATCATTCACATTGTTGAGTCTGTTTATATAATCAAATTCATCTGATTAAAATAATTATTTGATTTAGGAAACTGACCTATACATTTTGGATATTCAAACTGGTTTGAACTGAATATGCAAATAAATAGTACAGAGCCTTGATAGTACAGTGGTCTAAGCACCCTGTTATTAACACAGCTGCCTGCAATTACTGCTGGTTCGAATCTCTCCAAGGCTCAAGGTTGACTCAGCCTTCCATCCTTTCTAAGGTAGGTGAAATGAGGACCAGTTTGTGGGGGCAATAAACTGACTTTGTATAAATATACAAAAGTATGAAGGCTATTGCTTAATGCATTGTAAGCCGCCCTGAGTCTCCGGAGACGGGCGGCATATAAATCAAATTATATATATATATATATAATGTGATGGTGCACATGCACAAAAGGCATTTGGATTGGTCTGAATATAATCAGTTTGAAATGCCTAAATTAGATTAGACAATTGTAATTGACTTGTCACTTTAATTTAGAGCTGAATTTGGAAACATAATGGGATTCCATCAAAGAATTGAAAACCAAACAAAATCCCAAAAATGCATATAGGAAATGGGCAGACAGCCAAATTACTAAGAACAAGTACAAACAACCTGAAACTGTAGAACTGAGGTCAGGAAAGCAGTAGATTGGAATAAGTTTAGGTTAGTGAATAATGTTAAGAATAGCAACAAAATGTTTTAGATATGTTTGAAATAAAAGGGGAAAAGCCGCTGCTCCATGAAGAAAGCAAGATATTATTGAATTCTAATTTTGGCTCACTCTTCACTATCACAAGTAAAAAAAATACTGTCTTTAACCAATAAATTGTGAAGAGCAAGATTGAAGCTTATGGCTGACAGAAACATGGTCAAGAGAATACCTGTTTATGTTTAATGATGTTACATTTCCAGGACCAACTAAATTGCATACTATTTTATTTATTTATTTTATTAAATGTGTTTGCTCTCCTTCTCACTGCAAGGTTATTAACAGAATTTGCTGATGATCTGGCCAAACCCTTATGAATTATCCTTGGAGAATGGATTAAATCTTGGAGAACGGATGAAATCCAGATGAAGGAGAAGAACAAATGTGGTCTTTACATTCAAAAAGGGGGGAAAGAAAATGAAGTCTGGCACTGATGAGGAAATTCTAGAATAGATCATAAACAGATCAGTCTGAAACCACTTTGAAAACAATGCAGTAATTGTGAAAAACAAGATTTCATTTTTTAAAGAAAAAATTCTTGCCAAACAATTTTTATCTCATTTTTTTCTAAAAATTAAGTAACTTCCTTCCTAGATTAAGGGAATGGTCTAGATACAGTATATCTTGATTGCAGCAAAGCATTGATGTAGTTGCTTTGCTTATTCTGTTTATTCTACTTTGGTGGGACCATAGCTCAAGTATTTTAAGAATTTAGATAAACTGCAACTGGTTCAGAGAAGAGTAACCTGATGATCAGGAACTAGAAATGAAATCCTGTGGGGAAGGATAGAAGAAGATGGATTTAGTCTTGAGAAAACGTGGCTGGAAATTAAAAAAAGTATCCTAACAGTAAAATCAGTTCAGTGGTGTCACCGTTTACCCAGGGTAGTAATAAGGGTTCCTCTTCACTGGATGTGTTCAAGTGGATGATGAACAACCTCTGTAGCCCACATGGACCCTATGATTTCACAAAGAGTCTTTGAAGCAATCTCAGAACTGAATATTCACCCACATACTGCTGCCTCCATTGGAATTCATGGATGTGACTGAAAATATACTGTATCTAGAACTACTATTTTAAAATTGAGAGCAGGTGAGGATAAAACTAAAATCTGAACAGAAGAACTAGAGGTCATTCATTAAAGTCTACACAGGCTTTGGAAAAAAATAACCTTATTCCTGAACTTGCTTTTTACAGAAAGTGGGGGAAAATTGCATAAGATTGGAAAATATGGGCAAATGGATTTTCCAGAAGGTGAAAACATTTCACCTTTGATTTTGATTAATATTTTTATTAAGAGTACTAGCACATTGTTTCCCTCACTGTTTCAATGACTACATTTCAGAAGCAATGTTTCCCAACTTTCTGATATTATTTTAGACATAGCCCTATTGTATTTAATTGAAGTTACAAATTCCATCCTGACATAGAGAAGAATCTGCCAATCATTATTACTGGCATAATTCATTTCATTTTCATTTCATTTTATTAAATTTGTATACCGCCCTACTCCCGAAGGACTCAGGAGCCATAAAATAAAACATATAAATACAAAATTTAAAATAGAGATAAAACAAATTAAATAAATTTGGCTGAACCATTTTAAAACCCCAATAATTTAAGACCAAATTTAAAATTTCCATTTAAAAAGAGGAGAAGTTTAGGTCAGGCCAGCTTGCTGGAATAGGAACGTCTTAAGCGTGCGACGGAAGCTACGCAGATCCGGAATCCTCCGTATCTCGGGGGGAGCTCGTTCCTATAATGATTGAACAGGAAAGATTCTGCTGGATACATCAGGTTTTTCATAGGTCAAAGCTATTATTGGGGCTAATGTTGTAAAACATCTGGACATGGGTTGCACTCCATTATATTCTTACTCTCTAAAGTGTTAGAAACAAACAGTATTTATGACTCAATTTCCTAAAACAAATTGACTTATACAAATTCACTATTTAGCAAGCCACTAAACAGGTAGCCTTGAATGATTGAATGATATGAAAGCAAGCCCACTAAGTAGGAAGCATTAAGTGATTGAGCACCGAGTCTTTGCAATTCATATATTTACTCTGCTACAAAATAAAATCAAACTCAGTTCCTGGCATCAGCACAAATGACTGCTCTGTGCAGTTTTCTTGACAACAGAAAGGATTTTCTGTAGCTTAAGAGATGCATTTAGTAGTTAAGTGCCTATACTGCTTCATAAGAAGTCATTCAGAAAGGCTTCTATTGCGTGTCCATTTTCTGAATGTCTAATAGAAGAGTATCAAGTACCATCAAAATCTTCTGTTCTTTATTTGTTAAATTTATATCCCATTTTCATCCAACAACTGTAACCTCCAATTCTCCCCCATGTCATAAAAATATTCCAATAAAAGAAACAGGAAGCAGCAATACAATAAACAATTCTTACTTTAAGATTCAGAGGTTTATTTCATGAGCAGTTTTGAAATGAACAGCCATCATAACACAACTTATATCAATAACCCATTGCAATGAGATCCAGAGACGATATCTAGGTCCAGCAAGGAATAGCTACAGCCAGTGGCCCTGAACTCATCCCAAGACATTCTTTTTATACTTTTCTGCATGTATTTCACAACTTACTTCCTTGTTGTTCCTCACGGACAGACAGTCTCCATATATACCCGTGTACATCTATTTATTTATTTTATTTGTTTGTCAAACCTGTACAAGATAGCAGGTATGAATATGAACATGAACATGAATGAAGGAAATGAATACAAATAAATGGGGACAGTAGGACAGGGATGGTAGGCACACTGGTGCGCTTATGCACGCCCCCTTTACGGACTTCTTAGGAATGGGGTGAGGTCCACGGTAGACAGTTTAAGGTTGAAGCTGTGAGGATTTGAGGATGTAACAATGGAGTTGAATAGAGCATTCTAGGCATTGACCACTCTGCTATCGAGTTTGGAACTTGATTCCAGAATCTGAGTGTAGATACAACTGAGTGTATCTACCAACTGACAACATCTCAAACCTCTATCCATCAGCTACTTTCAGTTCCCTATTTCTCACAGTTTCAACGTTCTAATTCCAAATATATTTCAAAACTACATACTTTGCAAAATCGCATTTCATAGCAACAGCTCAGCAGGATTACAAATAGTTCTGATACACTTTAAAATCTTTCTATCTAAAACTTTGATTTATGTAGCTTTTTAGGGTCTGCTATCCTTCTGAGACCTATGGACTCTGGTAGTCCAATAGGCTTTTTGTCTGTTTCTCACACCCACAACTTTACTCTGAAGGTGATGTATATGAGTCAATTTCTATAGCAATTGCATACAATAATGAGCTAACATTTCTTACATCATTTTAGTACAAGGAATCACTTTTCAAAAGATACAAGAAATGGAGAAGTTATAATTTGGTGTAATGATTATGTTATTCAGCTGAGTTAATTTTCTAGTTTGCTCTATCCAGAAATAATCATATCACAACATCAATCAGAAAAATCAAGCAGGATACATTTACCATAGAAATTGTTCACTAATTCCTTAATTGTCCAGAGTGTGCAAATCTGGTCAACAATAAACTTCCTCCCAAAGATCATGCATTAGCATCAGTTCTGTGATGTGGACATACATACATTGAAATATCGTAACTCATATACAGTGAAAGGAAGGCAAACAGCAGCATCAAACAGCTATCATATATGAGAGCCATCTACAAGAACACTTCTGTGTAAAAGGCTATGAAATATAAGAAGTGTAAGAAGTATGTAAGTATAACCTAGATTTCTATACAAAACTCATATGTATAACCTTGTAGGAAAATATGAAATTTGTGTAAATACATTTTTATGGATGGTACCCTTTATACATTATAGGTTTTGTCCTTACTGTTACAGCATTTTTTTCCCTCAATATATCCAAGTAAGGAACTATCAACTGAGTGTATCTACCAACTGACAATAAACACATAATGTTTTTTTTTATTGAAAAGTTTTATAAGAAATACAAACAATTTTCTCCCCTCTACCCTTTCCCCCTCCCCACATAATAGAAAATGTACATTTTCTTATACATAATAAATCCAACATATACATGTTTTCCTTAAAGAAAGCATTAAAATAAGGCATTTTAATTACATTCGGAGTTGCTCTTCTTCTCTTTCTTCCCTCATTCCACAACAAACCTTCTTCTTCTCCTCCTTTCTTTCCCATCCCTCCCTCCTCTCCTCTCCTACTTTCTCCTCCCTCCTCTCCTCCCTCATCCTACTTCCTTTTCCTTTCCCCCACTTCTCTCTTCTTTTCCCCCTTCTCACCTTCTCTCCTACTCCTGTCCCCTCCCCTTCCTCCTCTCCTATCTTCCATTCCTCTCCTTCCCTCTCCTCTTTCCAGCCTCTCCTCCTCTCTCCTTTCTATCTTCTTTGCTGTGGAATATTCTCCTCCTTTGGTATCTGAGCAACTCCTATATCTAATCGTAGATACTTTTTTTTCAGTTTCTTTTCAGATTCATTCAATCTATCTGCATTATCATCATAATTGTACATTTATTCTTATAATCTTCTAACTATCGCAACTTAATATTATCCTTTCATTTATTATTACATTTCCCCCACATTTACTTTTCTATTAAAACATTTATCTATTCAACACTTTTATCCCAACCCAACCTTTGTCCCTCCCTCCCCATCCCCCCACCCCCGACTTCCCAGGGCAAAAACAGGGTATTACATTTAACAAGCATAAGCTAAAATATACTAACTAACTACAAAATTCAAAATACCTTCACACTCTTTAACACCTCTTTTACAAATTCATCAACCTCCCTTTTATATGTTCCTAAATATAAAAACCTTTTCTTGATGTATAATCCAATAATTTTACAATATTACCAACATTAAAAATCATAGGTAAGTTTCATTTCCCCACCCTCAAACACCATGCCTTTTCAGCATTATTCCCTAATAAAATTCTAAATTTAACATTTATCCTCTTTAATCCTTCATAAAATTGAACATTTTCAAACCTTAGACATTTTCTCTCATATATCTTTTAAGATACTATAATCTTATATTAAACATTTTGAAATTCTCTTAATACATCAATAAAACATTCTTAATTCATTTCACAATTAAATTAACCATTAAGTTAACCATTTTAATGCTTCCATAACTTTTAAAAAGCGATCATTTTTATATCCAAAACTAATTGTAAGAAAACACTTCCTTTATATCATCATCTTAGAATAATTAAAATAACCTTTAAAAATACCAGTTAATTAAAATTTTGAATTTATTACTAAAATCCTCCCCCCAAAAAGAATTAATCTTCTATTCTTCCCTTCTTTCTATATTTTTTCCAATCCTTCTTCTTCAATAATTCTTTTAACATTGCTCCTCCCCCTAATCTTCTCTTCGAAAATTTTTGAATTTTGATCTGAGGTTGATGTATCTTGAAAGTTCGCTCTCTTCTTAAAATCATTTTCTCTGGTTTAAAGCCCCCATTTCGACTCTTCCTGCTTGTATAATCAATCATTTCCTCCCTTTGTTTGTAAAGCCAAGAGTTGTTGCCATAAAGTTTGTCAACTTGCAATAAAGAGTCTACTTGTTGTTTTTCTTTTAATTGAGTGGAAGTGTCTGTTTCAACCTCCATTTCCAGCCTGACAGCGTCTTTGTCCTCCGGAATCAAAATCTTCTGTTTAATTCCCTCCTGTTTCTCAGCCAGCAAATCATTACAATTCTCCAAGCTACATTTTTGAAAACTTCTTTCAATTGTTTCCAAAAGAGCAGAATTAAAAGAGTCTAATAGTTCTTGAAAAACCTTTACGGTCAGAACTTGAGAATTTGCTGATTCACCAAACAGTGACTCTCTAGCCCAGATGTCAGCCATGTTTCAATCTTCACTTAATATTTATCCAGCTATCAGGTTGACAAATCCAACTATTTTCCACACCGTATGAAGAAATTAATTAATTGAGGTCAATACCAAATTCTTTTCCATGCCGCTTCCACTTTAAATCTTTTTCTTAGGGTGTAATCCAGTAGCTGTTTCAATGTTACAAGCTTTAACAAGCACTTTCACTAATAGCTTTTACTTACGCCCTTAGGCGCCATTTTCTGCATTTTTAAACGGAGTTAAAGTGTTGCATTTTTTTTCATTTTTTTCTCCTGATTTGCTCTGCCAGCACTCCAAGCCCAAATTTAAAATTGTGTTGCTGGAATGGTTGCGGCTTCTAGCTCCGCTTTAGCAGAGTCGTCCCAAGGTCCGGAGCAGACTGACAGGCTTCTAGGGAGCTCTCACCCTTCGCGCCCCAAGATTTCTACTAGGGCGCTTGGGGGCTCTACCTCTGCCTGTCTGCTCTTCTCTCTCCCCTTTGCCCGGGGAGAGGGTTTCCAAGCCCCAGACAGCTGTTTTTCGGCTGTTCTGGGGCTTTTACGGTGCCGAGGATCGGATGCCCACAAAGGAGCGTCAGCGAAGCTCGCGGAGCCAACCGGAAGTCTCAATAAACACATAATGTTTAGTGCTTAGTTAATTTAGTTAATTAGATTTAGTTAATTATTATTGCATTCTGCCCTTTCTCCGAGAGCTCAGTTGAGTGTACATAAGAGTGGGAGGTCTCTCATTTTATCCCAAGACCCTTTATGTCTGGTTGCACTGTGAGAACAAGTAACTAGAGTCAACCAGTGAACTTTATGCTCAAGTTCACCTTCTTAAATACTACACAACATTGCCCTTTTGCCTCTTATTTAACAAAAGGAGATATCACAATAAATACTGGAGTTGTTTAGGGTGTCACAAGGACCCATCTCCTCCCTTTATTACAAGCTTTGTTAAATTTACTTCAAAGAATATTCAGTGTATAATTGATCTTGTGCTCTGACCTTTCTATTTTTTTTTAATTGATTCATTGCAGCATTCCAAGCCACATCGAACTGACATGCATAATTTAGGAAGGAGCAAAGAAACAAATTTAATAGGCCACCAAAGTTAAACCCTAGTGTAAGTGCTTTTGGTTTCATTGGGGATTTTATTCTGAAAGAAGCATTTCAAGCTATAAAAGAAATGAATAAATAAGACAAAGTGTTTTTTGAGGTCTTAGAAGTGCTTAACTGGCTGAGTGACTCTTTCCCACTTTTTTTTTTGCAATGATTTCAATTGCTGTTAAGTATAAATCATTTACACTGCTTAATTCAGTTCATTCCTGTTCTATCCATAATGTAAATTGACTGGTTGCTGTTTGGTTCCCAAATAAAAGGGGGCGGGGTTTGTTGTGAAATTACTGGTTTTGCTGTTGATTTGAATGGTAGAGCAGGAAACATTTCTTGAAGAAACTCTCTCAGACAAGAGTTCTTGCTTTACACTATTTGGGAACAGTGAACTAGAATGTGTCTTCCAAGGGACCTCTCCAAATATGAAGGTAACAGCAGAGAATATATCAGGGATGAAATCCAGCAGGTTCCAACAGGTTCTGGAGAACTGGTAGCGGAAATTTTGAGTAGTTCGGAGAATCAGTAGTGGAAATTTTGAGTAGTTCAGAGAACCGGCAAATGCCACCTCTGGCTGGCCCGAGACTGGGGTGGGAATGGAGATTTTGCAGTATCCTTCCTCTGCCACACCCACCAAGCAACACCACACCCACCAAGCCACACCACACCCACCAAGCCATGCCCACAGAACCAGTAGTAAAAAAAAATTGGATTTCACCACTGGAATATACCTCTTTTCCTTAGACAGAGAAGAGAGGGAAGGAATATTTTCACTTCCAAATTCAAATCATTTATCTTCCACTGCTGTTGATAAACATTGCAACAGCTGACCACTTACACCCAGGAAAGTTTCCTCTTTTGACAGGAAAGGATTTTTTGAATTCTGGAGAATGGGGGGCTTTCCCTTATTGTACAATACAAAAATATTCAGGACCTGTACTTTTCTTTCCAGCCATTGGTTAGGTAAGATTTGTTTGTCAGAAGATACTCTTTGCATTGTGATTCTTTATTCCTCCACATACAATCAGTTTCCCATTTGTCACCCTTAAACTCATCAGAGGCTCAGCAGGTTGAGGTGCCCAGCTGACCTCATCTAGGCTTGGAAGCTACACAGGAGGGTTACATTTGGTTAGAACTCCAGTGAGGAACTGTATGGCTATAGGCTTCACTGAGAAGCAGAACAAATATCCCAGAAGAAGCTGTGGAAACCACTCCAATATTGTTGCCAGTAACAACATGGAGGCATCTATGAAGTTACCAGGAGCTGAACTTGATTTAGAGGAAACTCTACAAGCTCATCAGAATATAACCCACTGAATCAGGGGTGGGTTCTACTTACCTTTACTACCGGTTCACAATGGAAGCTTTGCTCGCGCATGCACTTCTGCGCATGTGCAGATCATCCATTATGACGTCCGGGCGGGTGGGCGGAGCCTCCCACCACTTTTACAAACAGTTCGCAAGAACCGGACAGAACCGGGAGCAACCCACCACTGCACTGAATCCTAACAAAGACCTATCTACTTTTGCATTCTGCTTTTTTGCCAAGCCAGCAGCAAAAAAAAAAAAAAAGTAAAGTAAAACAGAATCCTGCTGTTTATAGTTTCCAGTAACTGACATTTAGAGTTACTTTGGCATTGGGTTCTTCAGCAGCTGTATGATTATGATAAAAGAAGTATCCACTGCACGGATAATTTTGGAAACCTTTATCATAATCTTCGATATTCATCTGTTTCTTTTTGCTTTAAAAAAAAAGGCTAAACATTGTGCTATAGCCTATTGATAACTTTGGTTATCTGTTTCAGGGTTTTTCTAGTTTGGCAATATCCTTTTGATTAAATAATCAATAATTTTAAATTATTATGGTTAGATTCTTAAAAGAGAGTTACGTGTGTTGCCTTGTGATTTTTCTGAAGAGGAACCAATGGCAGATGGAGATCCTTACTGGATTTACAGGAGCAATGCAAAGAGTTATCTTATGTGTGACTAGAAGGACAAAAGAGAGTAAGACAGAGTGGAGGAGCCAATACCATTTTTTTTTGTCTTTTTCTCTTCCCAGTTTTGTACTTAGAATAACGGAAGAGTCTTTCAGGGAACTTCTGAGACCTGCATGTTACTATGTATTCATCTTTTTTCTCTGCTTATTTCTAGCACTTGTCTAGTCAAGGGGAAAAAAGACCAGGCAATTCAGTATAAAACAAGAATAAAGAGACAAGACAATCTGGCTGATAGCTACTTCAAGAGAATCTCTGTTCTTATTATCAAAAGCTGGTAGCCTGCTTTCTCTTTAGGCATGAATTAATTAGTTGAGAACTGTTGCTAAAGTATTTTTAAGCAACTGGATTATTTGTCTTCTTTCTCCACTGGGGGAAAAAAAGAGATTCCAGCACATTTCAGAACATAGGACTACCTTATTTCATGAAAGGCATGGACATTTATTAAGCCGATAATCATACGGAAAGGAAGTTTGGTGCTATGATATGTGCACTGTTGAAATGGGAGTACTTTGAAACAACAATACAAATGGAAGCAGAATGCTATTGCTTGTTAATTGGACCCTTGGTGCACACAGGCTTCTAACCATCCTTTGACCATGGCAGTTTCTGGACCCTTCATTCTTCAAATTGCTGTAGATTTGCAGTTAGGTTAGGTAACCTAAAATAATAGAACTGTATGTTACTCTGAAATCAAGGTTATTCATGGTCAGTAGACGCAAAGAAATATGTAGAAGCCAGCCTTCATTGATTATATGCTCTAAGGCAGTGTTTCTCAACCTTGGCAACTTTAAGACACATGGACTTTAGCTTCCAGAATTCCCCAGCTAGTCAATTTATGCTGGCTGGGAATTTCTAGAAGTTGAAATCCACATGTCTTAGAGTTGTCAAGGTCGAGAAACGCTGCTCTATCAGCTAATTGTCTTCAATTTTGTAGAAGTGATAATTTTATAATATGTAGGTCTCTCTGGTCTGCATTAGTTAGTTGTACTGCTCAGATTACTAAATAGAATTATTTTTCATAATATCAATTTAATACTTCTGATGAAAAGAAAGGAAGAAATGTTGCCTGCCTATATTGTTAATTAATCTACATTAGTTCAACATCAAGACTGGAAAAAACTAAGAAAGAAAACACAAGTCACAATCAATTTCGTGGCCTGGTCCTGTTTTGGCTTCTTGATTATGTCCATTTTGGAATTCACTGATATTATTTGATCTGACAGTTCATTATCTAGTCAGGTGCTTCAATATTTATAGATTTTTTCAGGGCCTGAATCCTCTTCTTCCTTCCCAAGAAAGCTACTGTGATATATGATTAGTTCTACTTATTTAGATGCATAGGCAGTGGTGAGATTCAGCCAGTTCGCACCGCTTAGGGAGAACCAGTTATTAACTTTCTGAGCAGTTTGGCAAACTGGTTGTTGAAAGAAATCATTAGGGCAGAGAACCAGTTGTTAAATTACTTGAATCCCACCACTGTGCATAGGTAGTCCTTGATTTATGACTGTAATTGAGCCCAGAAGTTGAGGCAGTCATTAAACATCAGTCATATCCAATTTTATGACCATTTCTGTGTTTGTTATTAAGTGAACACTGCAGTCATTAATTGCATGCTGAAGTCATTAAATGAATCCATTTTATCCAATGGGCATTTTTTTAGCAGAAACCTCGAAATCTTGGGAAATCAGCAAAAAATGTAGTCATACGAATGCAGAACAATACAAATAGCCCTAAATGCAAGACAATTGTCAAGAGCCCAAGATACAATCACACGATAATGGGGGAGGTGTGGCCATTGAAACTGGGCTGTAAGTACCTTTGGGGGTCCATCATAACTTTTCATAAAGTGAGAACTACCCATAGTAAGTTATTTCTTATAGGTAGGGAAGCTGAATTTAATCTCATCTGCATGTCTAGATCAGTTATAAAAGAATCTGTTGACCTCTTCCTCATGAATTTAGCCAATCATCCAGGATACTCAAAATTGTAATCCAACATCTGGATTGGAAGACCTGCTTCTTCTAGTTATTCACTTCTAGGAAGCTCACTGAAACAAATCAATACAGTTTAAACATTTTCCTGACTACAAGTGTAACTGCAATCATGATGCATGCATTCAAAAAGTGAAGATAGATGTTTTTGCTTGACAAAGTGAGATGTCTAGATAAAGGTGGCAGATTTTTTTTTTTAATTTGATTTATATGCCGCCCTTCTCCGGAGACTCAGGGCGGTTTGCAGTGCATTAAGCAATAGCCTTCATACTTTTGTATATTTTATACAAAGTCAGCTTTATTGTCCCCACAATCTGGGTCCTCGTTTTACCTACCTTAGAAAGGATGGAAGGCTGAGTCAACCTTGAGCCTGGTGAGATTTGAACTTGCAGTAATTGCAGGCAGCTGGTGTTAATAACAGTGCTTTAGTCTGCTGTGCCACCAGGGCTCTTTGAAGCAAATGGTCAATTAATTTAACATCTTAATCTTGCATTTCTGTAAAAGATATTTTAAGATTTTTATCTTAAGATATCAAACTGTCTTTAGAACTGTGCATATCCAAATTGGATATAGATGGTATTGTTGTAAAGAGGAAACTTGAAATGAAATCTTAAAAGACAATTCCTTCGCATCAAGGGCTACTAGATATAGAATAGAATAACAGAGTTGGAAGGGATCTTGGAGGTCTTCTAGTCCAACCCCCTGCTTAGGCAGGAAACCCTACACCACCTCAGATAAATGGTTATCCAACATCTTAAAAACTTCCGGTGGTGGAGCATTCACAACTTCTGGAGGCAAGTTGTTCCACTGATTAATTGTTCTCACTGTCAGGAGATTTCTCCTTAGTTCTTAGTTGCTTCTCTCCTTGATTAGTTTCCACCCATTGCTTCTTGTCCTACCTTCAGGTGCTTTGGAGAATAGCTTGACTCCCTCTTCTTTGTGGCAGCCCCTGAGATATTGGAACACTGCTATCATGTCTCCCCCAGTCCTTCTTTTCATTAAACTAGACATACCCAGTTCCTGCAACTGTTCATATGTTTTAGCTTCCAGTCCCCTAATCATCTTTGTTGCTCTTCTCTGCACTCTTTCTAGAGTCTCCCCATCTTTTTTTCTTTTTCTTTATTTTTACAGAAATACAAAGACAATACAAAACAAGCAAAACTCCCACCACCCACAGCACCCACACAACATTCTACATATATATTTTTTGTCATCAACAATATATATAATATTTTTCTTTGCATGATAATAAGAAAATAATATTAGATTCTTAATTCAACTACTTAAGACTTAGTATGTATTTACATCCTCTCCTTATTACTTAATCTTTCACCACAGTTTTTATCGTCTACGGTTATGTTTATTTTCCTTTCCAACCATTGGTACCATTGGTGCCACACCCGGTAGTATTCACTTTCTTCCTTGTCCTGGAGTTCCAGCGTCAATCTATCCATCTCGGCACATTCTGTTATCTTTGAGATAATTTTATCTTTAGTTGGGAGTTGGGCTAATTTCCAATTTTGAGCAAATAGTAATCGTGCTGCTGTCAGGATATGTATAATAAGGTATTTCGTCTCTTTGGAGTATTGTGCTGTTATCATGCCAAATAGAAAAAATTCTGGACTATCTTCAACTTGTAGATTTGTTATTTCCTCAATAATTTTTTTGATGTCTTGCCAATAGAGTCTCCCCATCTTTTTTACATCGTGGCGACCAAAACTGGATGCAGTATTCCAAGTGTGGCCTTACCAAGGCATTATAAAGTGGTATTAACACTTCACATGAATGATCTTGATTCTATCCCTCTTTTTATGCAGCCTAGAACTATGTTGGTTTTTTTTGGGTAGCAAAATTCTTTTTTGGGGTAGCAAAATTTTGGGTAGCAAAATTTCACACGATCACCAGGTGGCAGCAAAGAGACACAAAACCCCCAAGATGTATTTATTTGTTTGTTTATTATTTATTTCATCTTATATGGCACTCCAGTTGATAACAGCTCTGCATTGTTTACATTGTCAGTACTAAGATAAACGGCAATCCATATCCATCATCCAAAATTAGAAAAATGTCATTAACCCACAGTCAGCTGGACCTAGCAAGGGAGCCAGCCTTTATTGCCAGTGAATCCAATAGGTTACTGTGCCTTTCCCATGGCATACTTAACTAATCTCAAAGTGCTTAATCACTTACGCTGTATAGTACAATGTCAGACTCCCTGTCAGCTGTCCTTGAGCGTAGATACCAGAAAATTTCCTTCCCAGAGAAGCGATGCCCCTGTGATTCTGAACTCACAGAAACAACACAGCATTTACTCCTCCAGTGCCTGTATTATAGAAACCTATGTACTAGCCTCATCTCACTATTATTGCATAAATTCCCAGGGTACACAGGCCAATTCTATACCTCCCTGCTGCTTTCAGATACTAAACTGCTACAACACACAATGTTGCCAGGTTTCCCACAGCAGTGCTTAAAACCCACCACATGATCTGTAATAGATTTAGTTTGCCATATTTAACCGTATGCTCTCCTTCACCAATCTAATGTTTTATCCCTCCTTTTGGGCTTTTGCTTTTATATGTATTTATAGTTTTCAGCATTTTATAATGAATATTATTTTTAAAAACATTGAGGTATTACTTCATTCTTTTAATTAGCTGTACCCCATTCTCTTTATGCTGGTTTTTTACCATTGTAGATATTTGATTTTACAGTCAACTGGCACTGTCTATACTCAGGACCATCACAGCTTGCTTGTCCCAAAAATTGTCTAGAAAACTCAAGTTTTAATAGACATCAGCAACTGCAACAATGATGGGCCAACCCTATCTTCAGGGACATCCTTGTCCAGAAGAGGGGAAGCACCTCAGGGAAGATTCCGGCTCCTTGATGGAGTTAGGATCTGCAGAAGGCCTTTTGAACCTCACCAAGTTGGTAGAACCCACTGTCGTCTATTATTCAGTTGTATTTTTGCTGATGTATTGAATTAATCTGGTATTATATGTGTAAAGATTTATGGCAGAAAGAAAAAAAAAGTCACATAATACTTAGTGGCATCTGAAATAAGCTTACAATTGGCACTAAATTGCTGAACATATGAGGATATGAATTGCTTCTCTGATTTTGCTCATACAAACTCTTATTAGCTATTATACTTGTCAATATTAAATATAGATAGTGCCTATGTTTTACAACCATTGAAAACAAGATTTTCTTCCATATTTCTCTTTGTTTTTTTCTCTGGATTATCTTATATTGAGGACTTCAACATTTATTACAGTATATTGCAAATCCCTACAGAAAAAACAAAACCACTGAGATTAATTTCCTCTTTATTGGAATGAAAGATATGTCACAGCTTTTTGTTGGTATATTTCTCCTTTAAATAGGTAAATATATGCCAATTTAAGAACAGAATCCCAAGTGGTACAAGGAATATTGCTAGTAGAAGTAATAAATAATACTCTTGGTTGCCTCTGAGCTTTGCCTACCCAGAGACAATGGACAATGAAAGGAATATTTATAGATCAATCTGTACAGCATGAAGGTTGCAGCCCCAAACACTGCAGCCCATGACTCCTAAATAGCAATGTCAGTATTACCAATATTGTTTGCATTCCTGTCCACTTTGCAATAAAAATACTGGTTCCAGATTTGCAGGAATGTGGTCCTGAATTTTTTAATCCTAAATGCATAAACAATAGGGTTCATGGCTGAGTTCCAATGAGTCATACATATAGCAATAGAGGTGAAGATGTGCAAGTGCTTCAATTTAGGATCTAATAGGGTGACAAAGTTGCAAATGTGCAGAGGAAGCCAGCACAGAGCAAAGAGGAATAGCACCAAGGCAAGGGACTTGGCAATTTGCAGTTCCTTCCCATAATATTTTTCTGGGCATGCTGAATTGGATCCAAACTTTTTGCTGAGTTGTTTGCGAATGATCTTGAAGACAGCTATGTAGATGATGAGCATAAGGACCAGGGGAGGCAACACCCACCCGAAGAAATTGAAATACACCATGTATTTCATGCTGATGACATTGGCAAATTGGCAAGTGACGTTGGAGGTGGTGTTTCCCTTTTTGTGTTTGTTCCATCCAAATAGCGGAGTCATGCCCACAAGGAAGGAGATCAGCCAACAGCATCCAATAGCAATGCCTGCACGTCTGGGGGTCACCACATTCTTATAACTGTGGAAAGAAAGAATAAGATTGTGGCATTACAGACATAACTACCTTTTGGTCTCAGTTAATTTCCCTTCTTACTTCTAGCCATCATTCATTTATTAAGGCAGAGTTTCTCTGTATGATTTGAAATTATTGTTTCTAGGTTTTCTGCCATCATGTTTGCTGATCAGCCCTCAACAGTTCCCCTTCTGTCTCTAGATTGTTCACTTCTATTACTTTCCCAGCCTTCCCACAATCTCTCAAAAGAGAGCTGTATTGTTTATGAAATTTTCTTAAAACAATGCACAATCTTTTATTTTTCCTCCCTCCCTCGCTCCCTCCCTCCCTCCCTCCTCCAGGGCACATTCTATCCTTCAAACACTACAGAAATTAATCAAAGAAATGGATTCAACAGGACAAGACTTTAAGTTCTCTATCTGCCATTATTTTTCTCTAAACCCAAGCTAAAACGTACATCCAAATAATAATTGAAAATTGTATGGATTTGAAATCGTGTTTGACATTGTCAAAACAAGATGTTAGCCCAGAGGTTTTCTGCAGACTTTATTAGCAATTTTATGTAAACATGTTTTGTATTAACTAATGAACCAGTTGCATTTATAAACAAACCACATATAATCAATGAGTATATAAGCATATATAATCAATGAGTAAGGAAAATCCCAAGACAATGCTTATTAAACATCTACATGTAATTTTCCAATTTGGTTTGCAACAAAATAAAAGAATAGTGTGTGAATTCTTTTGATCTTTTTGTAAAACACACACTGTTCACTCATTTCCTTTTTCATAGAAGCTAGTCATTTTCTTTCAAGTGCTGCCCATTTAATTCTAACATTTCCCTGCAATCTCTCCTATTATTACTCCTTTATGTGGAATCAGAATGAAGTATGAATGAAGTACATTATGAATGTATTTATTTATTTGGTAAATGCATATGGCTGCCCATGACTAACAATTAAATACAAAATAAAAATAGGATAAAAAAGCCAAAATGAAAAACAAACAAAATCCCCCTATCAATAGCCTAGAACAGCTTTTGAGAATATCCGATGTCTCCCATTTAAGTCAACATGAAATGGGCTCACCCATACTGCCAGGGCCACAGAGGAATGGCACAGCCTGATTTGCCAAAGGCCAGCAGGGTCAAGCCAAGTCTAATCTCTGGAGGAGGATATTCCAGAGGGTAGGCATTGTGGCAGAAAAGGCTCTCTTCCTTGGTCCCACCAGAGGGATTTTAGCAATTTTAAGAAAATCATGCTGACTGGGGAATTCTGGGAGCTGAAGTCCACACATCTTAAAGTTATCAAGACTGAGAAACACTGCTCTAGTGGATAGGAGCCAGACAATACCACACCTGTATAATTTACTTATTTTCCAATACTTGAGTATCCCCCATATTTGAGATTAAAAACAAAAAACCCCCAAAATAGAAATCAGGGCTGCAGTTGGAAAGCAGCATCCCCAACAGCTGACTTAAAGTTAAGGCTTTTATTTTAGAAGTGCTGAAAGGACATTAAAGGAATGATACTTTTCCATAATGTTATTCCTTTGCTTTCAATTTTAGTTTAGAGAATTCCACTGTATATTAGCTGTTTGCATAGTTTTCATAACTATAATGCTTCACCAACACTTCTAATTTTCCGAGTGTTGGAAAATAACAAGAAAGGAGGATACTGTCCACCCTGAAAAAGATTGACCCATCTTTTGGCAGCCAGACCCTGAACTTAAACACAGGGCAGAGTGGAGGATAGAGAAAATTAAGTAAGGATACAAAATGGAAAATTAAGTAAGGATATAAAAAGGGATAATGTCATGCATGCAAATGGAACCATAACTGGAAGGGGTCTATATTTGGAAAAGAAACTAAGTTTATTCTTTTAATAGATTTATACTATCATGTCGCTTAGTTTCTTACATCAAAATATAGGTGTAAGCAAGGCAATTCTGGGAAGTACAAGGAAGCTACATTTGATTCTGAAGGTGCATCATCTATGATAAAAGAGTCACTTTGAATAGTGAGACAGACAGCATATAAATTTAATAAATAAATAAGATTATTTTCAAGAAATGCTGAAAGTGGTGGGAACTCTGCCTAATAGCACAGTTTTTGCCAATATTCTTGGTGCTAATGTTTAGATTTTAATTCCATAATCCCCACATTATGAGGATTACACAATTACATGAGAGAAGCTGATGTCCAACCTATGTGATGGTACTCTTGAGGTTTATGGAAATGGAAGAATTTCAGTTCCAGACAAGCACTGAAGCAAACATGCAAGATGAGCTGGAAGCTGATTGGAATTAAGGTTACCTAGACTAGTTTGCTGCCAACAACAGTTCCCTACAGCTCAGAGATCACTCTGTGCAGTGCAAAAATCAGGGTACCAGCATCATTGAGAAAGAGAGGAGGGTACAGTTGAAAGTTGCTAGCAGAGCAGCTAGCACCAGATGGCTCAAAGAAGTAAGCCAAGTCACATATGAAAGGAGAGGAAAAAAGTCCTTAAAAAGAGCAAAATTATTTCCACACCTTGCAAACAGTTTTCACATTCACTTTTGTGAAAATTCTTTAAATTAGGCAGAAAAAATAAGATACGTCAGTTACTGCTAAAAAATACCGTTCTCTATCCCCCACATACCACCATCTGCTATAGTCCTGTTCACATTCTGAGAAAACTGAATTACTAGAATGCAATGTGGCTAATCTAGCATAAACATCATTAGGTAACAAAGCAATTATTCTATGGCTCTCTCGGACATGGCTTCTCAGAGGCAAATGCTCATTTACTCCATAGAGAAGACGATGATCTCATAGAGGAACAGCCCAAGAGAGCGCCACAGTCAGGCAAAACACAGCAATCAGGCAAAAGTCTTCCCTCAATATAAGGTTGGGCTTTGTAGAAGAACAATCATTCTAAAGCCTGCAACAAAAGAAAATGGGAATGAATTTTCCATCTTGCAAAGTGCCAAGCCAAAAGCAACAAAAAACAGAGGTTTCTTTATTTATTATTATTTATTTATTAATAAATAATATTATTAATTTAGCAGGGTCATAATCTATCTATCTAGCTGCTGTGCTTCATCTCAGTGAGCTGCTCTGCATCATGGAGGCCAATCCTGTGTCCTTCATTGAGATATTTTATGTTACTCAGAGACCCCATTTTCCTCTCCTTTTCTTTCTTTTTCTTTATCTGTCAAATTTGTATTGGTTGTCCATCTCACACAAAAAAATAACTGAGTAGTTATTGCAATAATCTCTCCCCCAAAAGTGATAATGTCTCTGACAATGGGTGACTCATATTTCTCTGGTTTGTGGTCTATAATGTTCTAAGGAAGATGGTTTACAGTTCAATGAAAATCTGACTCAATTTTTAATAGCAAGCCTTAGCACAGATAATGGAAGAATCTCAGAACTTGAGATTTTTCAAGATCACCCTAGAAGCTACCTTCCTAGCTTGGGGAGGGGAGAGATGTTGAGTGGCAAACACCTAACAGGGCACCCATGTGGTGTTTGAGACCCAACACCAATAAAAATTCTTGCAGCCAATTCCCAGACATTTTTCAATGAGATGATATTCCACTACTTCTCTGTCCTCCTGATTCTGTGATATTATCATCTCACTTTATGAGTAATTAGGGTTACTAAACCCTCCTGTTACTAAAAAACAGGAAGCCCACTCTTGCCTTAAGGAGTATTTCCTGGATCTGGATAACTATCATCCACTGACTAACCAGTTTTTAGCCAAGAGTTAGAAAGAGTGCTCCTGCTTACCTACAGACTTTAAGAAAGCTGAATATCTAGAAGCATTCCAGTCTCACTAGAAATCTGGGTACTGCACCAAAATAATCTTGTTTGCCCTGATTGCGGTCAGAGAGAAATGGGGAAGTGGTACCATGTTGAACATCTTAGATCCCTTAGCAGATTTTGCTAGTGTTGATCATAATATTTTGTTATAGCAGGAAATGTAAACATTGTATTACTATTACTATACTCTGTTCCTGTCAGCTGTTTACTAATGACTCACATTCTGATCTTCTATTCCATTTGAATTGGGAGATGTTGCACAAGTGTTGAATGGTTGCTTGGAAGTGAAGGCAGCCTGAATCAAAAGAAATACACTAAACTAAAAATGAATGTTAGCAAGGCAGAGGTCAATGGTTATTCTTGGACCTGGGAGCTAGAAAAGTGACCTACTTCACTTCCTGCGAAGACACAGATTATCACTTGAAGTTTCAGCAGAGCCGGTTAATGTTTTTCTCCATGATCAATCAGGGAGTACCAAAATTGGCCTCCTGCCTAGACCATGCTATATGTTGCTGGGTTTGCACAAAGTCAAACCTTTTCAGAAACATGGGCACTGTTTGACCCTTGAAACACCAAGGTTAATTCAGTGGTGAAATGTAAAATTTGTTACTACCAGTTCTGTGGCCGTGGCTTGGTGGGTGGGGTAATGTGACTGGGTAAGCATGGCCAACTTTTTTTTCTTTTTTCTTTTTTACTTTTAAAAGCATTTTTTCGGCCGAAAAGGTTGTAGAAAAAATGCTTTTAAAAGTCTCTGACGATCCCAGCTGAGCCGCACAATCATCAGAGACTTTCAAAAGCATTTTTTTTTGCCAAAGAAAAAATGCTTTTAAAAGTTAAAAAAAAAGCCTCTGATGATCATGCGGCTCAGCTGGGCATGGGGGGGGGGCAGAGATTTTTGCTACCAGTTCTCCAAACCACCCGCCGCCATTGCTACCGGATCGAGCAATCTGGTCTGAACCGCAAGCATTTTTTCACCCCTGGGCGTTGGAAGAAGGCCAAGAAATAATGAGATGGGGCTTATCAGGAGTTCAGCCCAACCCTAACCCCCTTTTTTCATGGCTGTGCTTGCCCTCTGGAATGATCTGCCCATCCAATCTCTTGATAGACAGACAGTGAAAGCCAGGCTCTTGCCTTGAGCATTTGGGTCAGGATGATTAAAGCTGCCATCTGGGGGACTGCAAAAAATTTAGTTTCTAAACACTGAATAATTGCTTGCATTGGTTTTCTGATATTGTTTATTTTGATTTAGATATTTTTATTGACTGGTATGGCAACTAATACTGCATTGTTTGAGTGGGCCCTAAACACACAGCTACATAGAACTTTCAAGACTGAAGAAAATCAACTCTGCTGCTTCACACAGCAGCATGGAGATCTGGGGCAAAGTGCTGCTGTCAACCTGCAGTCAAAATCCAATGGAAATATAAAAAGAGGGAAATGCAGAAACATCAGAGAAGGGGGGGGGGAATTCAGGACAGCTGTTGCAGTTGTGACAGCTGCAGCAGAGTTATTTTCAAGAACCAGACCTAGATATTTCATTGATTTATGTCTAGTACTGTATGTATTGCAGCCATCAGGGTACGTGTAATATGTGGGGACAAGATGATACATTTAATTCTGTTGATAATCTAGTCCGGTATTATCTGCTTTAGCTTGTGGTGGATAGATTTTTTTAAAAAGTCATTTTAAGTCTTGCCAATTAACATTTACCAGCTTGATGCCTTCCGATACTGTACATTGAACAATATTATCTATTGGCCAGGAGTCAGCCAACAGCCATTATCTGCTTCCCCCCCCTCCTCCCCCCCATTCTGTATTAAAGATTTCTGGAAGTTCCGGGGAGATCAACTGTGAGTTGATTAATCAAGTTCTGGGGAGATCAACTGTAAATTCATTAATCAAGATTAAATTTGCCAAGTGAGAAAAGGTGCTAATTCCTTTCCTCCTTAGTGCAATCCCACTGAAAATTTCCCTAAAGATAGTACTAACGCCAATAACCTCAGTTACAATGGTATTAGTTGAACCTTTCTTTTGGAGCAAATAACAGCTTCAGGTAAAAAGCAGCATGCATGGGTAGAAAGCAGTGGTGGGATTCAAACATATTTACTACCGGTTCTGTGGGCGAGGCTTGGTGGATGTGGCAGGGGAAGGATACTGTAAAATACTGTAAAAGGTGAACCAAACTTGTTCCCTCCAGCTGTCCCCCCCCCTTTTTTTTGGAGCAACATAATATTTGCTATTAATAATTGCATATTCACTATGTTTTCAAATTTTGAAAACATGATTCTTAAGGTATTAGGAGACCGCAAGTGGAATGCTGGGGTAGTCAGATGCAGTTATCCACCCTGCATTAAGGGATCACATGTATCATATGCCTAGTATTTTTGTTTCGCAACTCCTTGTGGAAAATATGGCTGAGAAATGTCAGATTACCCCGTAAACTTCTTAGTTTGTTCTGAATTAGTTGCCATAATAACCTTGTGGAGCTCCTGTGTACCATTCATAAGCAGCAGACAAAAGGAACATGACACGCAATTAAAGCAGCTGGAGGGAACAAGTTTGGTTCACCTTTTGTGACAGTGAAAGTTCACCATTACTCCAGGATAAGCCCAGAGTTCTTTATTTTAATAACATTCTGTTTCCATCATTCTCTCATGCTCCCTGCACCTATTGGCTCCATAAATCATTGGAGTTTTAAAATATTCTTTATTGCATGCTTATGGGATTAAAACTGAATCATTACTAGCGAGAAAGGCTATTCAGTTCAGGTTAATCTAATACGAAAAATAATCGTTCTTATGAAAAGAACCTTCTCTAAATTCAGTTAGACATGAGGGTATATTGAAAAGGGCATATAAAATGATAGCTATAAACCCAGCATTAGGTACCAATTTTGGCTAGATGTTGAAGCTAATGCTTCGCAACGAGTGACACAAATTAAGATCTGACAGAAGAGCAGAAAAACAGAATTAAATTGGAAGAGCCATAGTAGATATCGCTGTTTAAGCTAGCAGACATTCAGTAATGAAACAAAATTATCTTCCCAACTTATGGCCAAGGTCTCTGATTCATGGGACAAGAAGAAGTGGATGAGTTAAAATTCAGAAAGAAGGATAAAGAAATTGGTGCTGCCTTTTTCCACATCATTTTTCATCTTTCCAGTCTAGCTTACAACTCTGGGATTCCTGAAAGCCACTTACCCTGGTCCTGCTTAGCTTTTGCACCATAGCACAGCGAGTGAAGGTCTGTTAAGGACTGCTGTGCTGCACTATATCAATCAAAGGTATTGGCATCACTATTATGGTGCCAACTCATAATCTTTTTTGGCTGAGGATAGGTGCACTCAGATAATGACATCTCTCCCCCAGAAATGGGCGGGATCAGCCTAAAAGTAGATTTGGCTTAACATAAGTGAAACATGTAATTAAAAGTTAATTAAAACTTAAATCAAAGTAATTAATATTTTAACTCAGTACACACATGAGTTAAAAACAGCCGACTTCTCCTTCCAGCAGATAATGAATGTATGACTGGGTTGCAAGTTCTTAAGGGCCCCTGGGGGAAGCTTCTAAGGCTTTTAATGCTATTTGTGCATTTTTCCTATCATAGTAGTTCCAAGGATTAATCTCTAAAGAGGGCAGTTAAAAATAGAACAAGTAGTACAAATTATTACAGGAGGATGGTTCTCACCTCCTCATTCCAAATAAATGGCTCCAAACATCTTGAACGACAGTTCTGGCACCAGAACCACTAGTCCAGGGGTGTCAAACTCATGGCAGCATCACGTGATATATCGGGACTTTTCCCCCCTTTGTTAAACTGGGTGTGGGTGTGGCCAGCACATGACACATCTGGCCCGCGGGCTGGGAGTTTGACAGCCCTGCACTTGTCTGTCTCTTGTCTTTAAGGAAGTGTTTCATCTATAGGTATGATTGCTAATTTGTTTATTAATTATTTATTAAATTTATATCCCATCCATCTCACTATCCAAAATGACTTTGGGCAGCTTACAATGGCCTAAAAGCATAAATATAAAAGCATTAAAATTGACAGCGAGTAAATAAAGATTAAAAACCAAGAGCCCGTACCGTAAGGGGGTTGGATTTTTGTCTCTTGTCACCCAACCAACCACCACCAGTATACTGAGCCTGCATTGTTACAGATAATACTCGATTTATGAACACAATTGGGATTGGATTTCAATTGTTGAGCAAGGTGGTTGTTAAGTGAGTCACACCCAGTTTTATGACCTTTTTTGCTATGGTTGTCAAGTGAATCACTGCAATTGTTAAATGAATCATGTGGTCATTAAGTAAATACAGCTTCTCCCATTGACTTTGCTTGTTGGAAGCCATTTTCCAGACAGGAATGAGAAAATGCATTGAGGGCATTGGCTTCCTTTTGCTAAAAAAAGAACAACTTGTAATAAGATATCCCAAATCTAAAGTGCTAATGTTTGCATGACACAACATTAGGCTACATACCTGGCAAATTAATGGAGAACCAATAGATACGTATTTATATCTTGGGGTGAAGTTCCATGCTTCCCTATCTTGGAGCGCACATTTCTCTTATTGGGTAAGTGTGGCCCAACATAGCTCCCAAGCTCTCTAAGTCAAGGGTGTCAAGCTCAAGGCCTGGGAGCCAATCCGGCCCACAGGGTGCTTAGATCTGGCCCATAGGGCCACCCTGGAAGCAGCGAAGGACTGGCCCACAGTGCCTCTGCCAGTGAAAACTGAGCTCGAGAGGGCTGCATGCAGCCCTCACGAGCTCTGTTTTTGCTGGCAGAGGGTTACAGGAGGCCATTGCAGCCAAAAACGGAGCTCAGGAGCCCGTTTTCATTGGCAGAGCCCTCAGGCTACCACAGGCACTCCCGACACAAGTGACATTGAGCTGGCCATGCCCAACCTGGTCACACCCACCCCTGTCCCCCAAGGTCAAACACAACCCTCATGCAGCTCTCATTGAAATTGAGTTTGACACCCCTGGTCTAGATATTCTTCTATTCAAAGGGTGAGCATTTCATTCCTGCAGTTTGCAAGGTTTTTCTTCCTAAAGTCATTTCTCAGCTTCTTTATGGTATTCCAATTTGCATTTTTACAAAGTTTAACCTCCTGGAAGTGATATAATTTGAATTTATAAGAGCAACTCTAAGTTCTAAGATGCATTAAGAATGCTGTTTTATGGTTAGAGACAGATTTGGTTTCTGTGAATGCCAGAGCCCATTTCTATCTCCTTAATTCTTGGATGAAATTTATTTTTTTCTTCTGTGGGTCTGCATTGGTTCTCGGAGGCTGTTTTACAACATCCCGACTAACAAAAGCTAAAACTCCAACCCTTAGGTTTTCTTTGGAAAATCTCTGTCCATTAGGACCTGAAAATGCCAGAAGCCATTTTAAGCAATGTATCTGAGATATTGATTTACAAACCAGTTTAAGTCTGGTATTACAGTTTATGGATTCTTCTCAAATAGGTGTGTGCCATTATTTTATCCCTCTTCAATTCTAACGATTTAGAATAAGAGTTTAACTTTAATTATACTACTATTCTATATCATCATTTTTAAGGCTATTGCATTAAATGTTGTATTTCTTTGATGTTCCCTTTAAATAAGGAACTCTTATTATGATGCCAACTTATATTAATTGCCTATAGAATGTATGCCTAGAACCAAGATCTACACTGCTGTGCTCTCTCTCTTTCTCCCTCTCTCTCTCTCTCTCTTTCTCTCTCTCACACACACACACTTCACAGTAAAATACAAGGTCAGCTTGCAATTACAGTCTTGGAATTTACAGCATATTCAAGCTGCCATGTTGCATTCCCAAGAATGTGTCTGTAACTATCTCACACCTTGAATATTATTCATTTCTCTCTTAAAGTTATCTTTTCTCCTTATCAGTTATAAGCATCTGTCCATTATGATCTACTTTTAGTGTACAGGCTTGCTCAACTTTTATTTACTGTACATTCTCTGCAAAATCTATGCAACTTTGGAGCTCTTGCTCTTGGCTCATTTAAGTGTAAGAGACTAGTGACTTGCTAGAACTTGTTAGCTGTGAAATAATAAAATAATTATTTGAATCCTTTCTACTGGTTGGTGTTACTTTCAGTGAGGTTTCTGCCTGTAATGATTATATCTTAACACACTGATCCTTTCCTTGTGTCCTAGGACAGGGGTCCCCAACCCCTCAGGCCACAAACCAGTACCAGTCCGTGGCATGTTAGGAATGGGGCTGCACAGCTAGAGGTGAGTGACAGGTGAGCAAGTGAAGCTTCATCTGTACATGCAGCTGCTCCCCAGCACTAACATCACTGCCTCAGCTCCACCTTAGATCATATCAGTTATTAGATTCTCATAGAGTGTGAACTCTACTGTAAAAGCGCACATATGAGGGATCTAGGTTGTGCGCTCCTCCTCCCCTACTTCTGTGGAAAAATTGTCTTCCACAAACCAATCCCTAGTGGTTGGCAATCACTGGTCTAGAAGATGATAGAAAATAACTGTTTTGTAAAGCTTCTAGTAGCTAAAATCCTATGCATTATAGTAACTCTTATACTGCGTTTTTTTTTCTTTCATTCTTGACACTATTAAATACAGAAATATTACTACTGTTCTTGCATGGTTTAATGTCTATTAATATCAAGCTGCTCTTAAAGTAATTTAGAACTAAAGAGATATTGTCTGGACTTTTATAGAGAAAACTCTGCTTAAAAGGTGATCTGCTCCATGGTCAGTTTGAAAGGAGAGCAGTAATCTTGACCAACCTATCAGTAGCTATGGCCTCAACCACAGACTTTGTAGCATAATTAATATGGGTAGAGTATTTTCAGTAAATATACTTTAATGCAAATGATAGTAGGTTTTTTTTACTGTGCATCTACTGTATACATGTAACAAAGGATGTGCAAATTTAATATATAATTAATCTCGGTGAGGTGCTATTGATGTAGTCCATTGTCATCTGATCTAAAAAGTCTAAAAAGTGACATGAAAAACAAGCAGACTGTAATTTATGTATTTTAACCATACATAAATCTTCTAGAACTAAGACTATTTCCATCTGATTCTAATCCAATCTGAATTTCCAATCTAATTTTAATTAGCAAAAACTAAATCAGAAATTTGCTAAACTAAAAAAAATCTTCTCCAAAAATTTGCTGATTTAATAAATCTAACTCTAAAAGCAGATTGCAAAATAGAGAAGTATTCATTAATCCCTAATCACAGAAATAAAGAGCTGCAAGGAATCTTAGAAATCAGCTAATCTAACTCCCAGCATGATCTATCGGATCATCTTTGACATGATTAACCAGCCTTCATTTGAAGACCTTCTGTGAAAAGAATGCATGGGGCAGCCTATTTTATTGGCTGACAGCTCATACATTCAGGAATTCTTCCTGGTATCTACGGTGAACCTACTTGTTGAAGTTTTAACCCAGTGGTTAAAAGTGTGGTGTCCAGAATCAGATACCAGATGTATGCAATTACTAGGTAAAAGATAGTCACATTTAATTTCAGAAGGATTTCTTAAGAGGAAACAGAAAGTACATCAATTGAAATTTCTTTTAAACCATCACAGTGGATAGATTGTACCATACAGATTAAGATAATTATTAACACCTCCAAGAGAAGGAAGCCACTATGGCTGATAAGCTGTAAAAGAATCTAGAAATGACAAGATATACTGTACATTCCTTGAAATGTGTCCTAAGAAATAGGTGGATTTTGTTATGTTAATTTATAAAAAAACAGATACGGTTAGTAAGAAACATATTTTGAAGATTATATTACTAACAATAGTCTAACAAACAATTTTCAGAAATTGAGTTAAGAAGATGGCTGCACTCTAAAATAAGAAAAGCATAGGAATATGTATGGGGATTTTCAGTCATTCCAATCATGGTTGTCTCAAAGATGCTTTTTCAAAAGGCAATTGGCCTTTTTTTTTTTTCTTGAGAAAGACGTTTCAGTTTAGAACTGAAGAAGCTTCTTGGATGAGAAATGAAACATCTTCCTCAAGGAAAAAAAAATGGTCCAGTTGCTTTTTGAAAAAGCGCCTTTGAAAAAAAAGCATGGGAAAACAGTTGGAGGAAGAAATGGCTAGAGCAAATAAGTAAAAGTAATCCTTTGCTCAAGTTTCCACTTCAGACACCATTGGATAGATGCCAATACTTGAGACTATGTTTAAGAAAAGGTGTCAGGCCAAAGGTAAAGAGAAATGTGAGAAATAACATTCTGGGATTAATCGACCTATTGCAACTAAAAGCCAATGGATTTTAATTATTAGTATAGCCTACATGAAGCACAAATATGGTTTACTGGTTTCCTATTAAAGCTTGACATTGCATTAAAATATACTTACTTTCCAGAAAATTGAACATAGCCAATATAACAATAACTTTTTCAAACAGTTTCAGAAGTCATTTAGAAAATTAGAGAATTATTAGCCTATCATCTCCTCTGTAAAAATTGGTGGCAAGTTATATCAAAGCTAAAGTTACCAGCCATTCAGAAGAGACTTTCTCAAACTTGGCAATTTTAAGATATATGGATGTCAATTCCCAGAATTCCCCAGCCAACCTGTTTGAGAAACACTGTTCTAGAAGAACCAACATAGCAGGAGTATCAACATGGCTTTTGTAAAAAAAAGTTCTACCACATCAGCATTTTAGAATTCTTTGAAATATATAGATTTTTGGTAGTCAATAGATACAAATATCTTTTCACAAAGTCTCTAAACTTTCAAAAGTTTTGAGTAAATTTAAGTAATAGTCCATCTCTGTATTGGAAACCCATTAAATAACAGGTTATAGAGGTAGAAATAAAAAGATCATTTTGACAATCTAAGCAAATAATCAGTAGGATCCACTAACAATTGGAAGCAGCTTGTCCATTGGAGCCAGAGCTGAACATGGAAATAGCCAGTAGCAGACAATGACAAATTATTCTAAAATGGAAAAAGCCACATTACTCAAGAACAGCTCCAAAATGTTCTCATTAAACAGCATGTTTGGGCAACATTAGAACAGTGCCATTTACTTTAAATATGTGTAACAATAGGTTTAATTTCCTAACAAGGAGAATGACTTCAAAAAAGGCTTTCCTATTTTTGCAGGCGTCTCTCTGTGAATTGGAGGAAAAGGAAGGCCATACATTGTGGATGCAGCATCACCTTAATTTATTGCAACAAAGCTTTAGATAGCTTGTTAAGCAAAAGGAGGAACTCGAAAGCAATTTCTATGTAATTGTAGGCTTTGATCTTTTTGCAAGGGGAAATACTTTTATTTGTTTAGTTTCAGTTATGTTATACTTCAGTATTGTCTGCCTTTGGCAGCATAGATGGACACATAAAGACACCAGTAATGTACTGCATATGAAGTAGGACCTCTGCCCCATTCATTCACTTTGGCAGAACTGTGAGTAGAAGCCGTAGAGTATAATTAGCAAGACTAAATGACATCTATCCAGTTAAATACAATGCCCATTTCAACCCTATGATTCTATGTTCTATATACACTTGTATTCCCCCACCCCTCCCTACCAATTCTCATTGTGTGTCATCACACAGAATTTGCTTTAGAAATTATTTCAAAGGAGGGGAAAGTGGACAAATTCTCAAAAGTGAAGTGGGATGCTTTTGTACTTTACTGTTTTACAGCTCTCAGCAAGTGACACCTGAACTTAGAGATCTTGATCCAGATAAGAGTTTGAATAAAAAAGCACCAATACATAGCATTCCAGTGCTGAAGTTAGGCAGTGAATTTGAACCAGGCCGAACCGGGAGGAACCCACCACTGGCCCATACACACCAACATAGACTGAGAAATTCCTCTGCAGCCTTTGCACTATCCTCAAATCAGTTTTTTACCCTTTTGTTCCTACCCATCATCTCCTTTTGGTAGCTGAGCTAATTTATTTCCAGATCAGCTGTGATTATCCTTGAAACAAGCATCCTTGTTTCTGGATATACTGTAGCTCTGGACTTTGTACATATAGACATCCTAAGAGTTTTCTTGCAAACTAGAAAGGACCATATCTATGCAGAAAATCAGTTATTGTACAGAATGTAATAATCTATATGTGTGTGTCAACTCAAAGGTTCATTTGTAAGTCTCTTTCTCCCACACGTTTTGTGTGAATCATTTTTGGCTGCTCTCTTCCCAGACTGGAATGTATTTAAAGAGTGGTCTTATCTGAAATGCTTTGCTTCCACCTCACCCTCAGACATGCATAACCATCAGATTATCCCTTTCAGGATGATGCAAAGTGAAGAAGAAGTAAGAAATGGTAATCCAAAGAAATTAAGGCATGACATAAAACAATGAAATACATCTAAATCTAGTTTATACCAACACAAATCACTATACTTCTCTGTATTTTTCTGCAAAGCATTTTTCTTTTCACCATGTCCATGCACCATGTCCACCAGGTTGCCTTTTGTTCCTTATATTTCTCCTTTTTCTCATCTCAAATATCCAACATGGCATTGTCTGCATGCAAATTCATATTCCAAACCAACTCTTCTGACATCACTACTTACATTACCTTTATATATTCATCCATAAATATCTAAGAAGACATTATACCTCCTTGTCTGACTCCCTGCTAAATGTTAAACCAATAAAGGGTAAGCATTTCCTTTATGTTCATGTAAGCTTTATTTAACTCCATTGGGATAAAAATACAAGCAACCTTCAACTCCATATTCTTCCGATACATTCAACCCTGTTTGCTTTACCATACCATTTCTTTTAATCAACAAACATAGAATTAACTTACCCATTTTCAATGATCAGCAACAATCTGATCGGCACCCTGGCTGCCCAACATAAAACCTTACTGTGCTTCCCAAATGTTGCTTATTGTCAGGCCCGTTTATTACACATTTATTTACTTATTTACATTTACATGAATTTACAGTTCTATCCTGCCACAATCGAAATCAATCCTTGAACTATTGTATCCTTTCTTGTACTCCGTTATTCAAAATTCTGACCAAAACTTTCCTAGGCATATGTGAACAAATTAGTTTTTGAATTGTATAGGAGGGATATAACAGCATTCTTCTGATTATCCAATACTGATGAAGTCTTCACAGATATTGTTGAATAGTAATAGAGGCTCTTTATTAGTAAATTGCATTTTTATTTGAATATGCCTTTAGATACACTATCTATACCAGCAATCTTATCTTTCTTCAGCATTTTCACAGCACTTGTGACTTCCTTTTCATCATTTCTTTCTGCACTTTTAAAGCAGTCTTTGAGATGTCACTATCATTCCCATAAAAATCTCTAAAATATTGTTGCCAACATTCCTCCACTCAAATTGTGTCTCATATAATAACTTATTCTTTACATGCACTCTGCCAAAACCCCATATTTAGCTCTAATCCTCCACTTGCAAATATTTTTGCTTCCATCCAGTCTACTCTGAATTTTCTCTGCTTCTTTTAATCTTAAGTGTTTTTTGCTCCCTCTAATTACTTTCCATGCAACTCTCTCTATATCTTTCATCCTCATTGTTTCAAGCAATCATTTTTAAGTGCTTTTTTCTCATACAGAGTCACTCTCATTTCCTCATTCCATTAAGTTTTGTTTTCAAGCTTCTTATTAGTGTAACTCCAGAGAGGTTTTTTTTACTGTGTTGGAAACAACTACTATATCATGTTTGCTTGCTGTATCTGCCCCTGTCCTAACATCAGTCACGTTGCAATATAATAAAAATAAACCTGCAAAAACCTTGGGGAACAAATAGAAGCATTTCTACAGTAGTATTCCAAGCCTGTGGATTTCAACTCTTGTAATGAAAATTAAGTTTCACCCAAATAGTGGCAACAAACAGGTGAGGCAATATCAACTGGGAGAGCACTGCACAAACAATCAAGGCAGAGCGGTCTGCCTTCATGATACAAAGAACAATGTTGTGCTTTCATTTCTGTCACGGTGTCCACAGTGCTATCAAGGTTAAATTTTCTATCCCAAAGGTGCTTTTCAAAAGGCAACTGGACTTTGGTTTTTCCTTGAAGACGTTTCGCTTCTCATCTAAGAAGTTTCTTCAGTTCTAAACTGATCTTCACTCAGAACTGAAGAAGCTTCTTGGATGAGAAGCAAAACATCTTCAAGAAAAAAACAAAACAAAGAAAGTCAAGTTACCTTTGAAAAGCACTTTTGGGACAACCATGACCTGGATGACTAAGAATCTCCATAGACATTAAGTTTTCTAGGACTTTAGTACAGATAGTCCTCGACATACAACCATTCGTTTAGTGACTCTTCAAAAATGCGGCACTAAAAAAAGTGATTTATTAAAGTTTTTCACACCTACCATCTGTGAAGTTTCCGAAAGATGCCCTAATTAATTCATGAGCCATAGCCAAACTTCAAAAGAAATACAGTCATTTATTAGGAGCACCATTTCGGCAATATTTGGATGCAATTAGAACTAATCTCACGTAGATTTATGTTCCCCTATGACTCTGTCTCTCCCCTCCTTCCTAGCCATGTCATCAATCAAATTCTCCAATTAACCACTTTGGCTGGCTGTGAAACCCAACACCTCCTACTGATTACGGTAAGAAAACATCTATGGAATGCAGCTTCAGTTAGAGAAATCAATCAGCTCTATCAGTTCTCCCTCCCTCCTGCTCATGGCAACTTGAAAGCTTTGCAACCATTGCCACCACCATTGCAGCATCCCTATGGTCACGTGATAAAAATTTAGGGGCTTGGCAACCGACTCATATTTATGACAATTGCAGTGTCTCAGGGTCATGTGATCCCCTTTTGCCACCTTCTGACAAGCAAAGTCAATGGGGAAGCCAGATTCACTTTACAACCGTGTTATTAACTTAATAACTGCAGTGATTCACTTAGCAACTGAGGCAATCAAGGTCATAAAATGGGACAAAACTCACTTAAAACTGTCTCACTTAGCAGCAGAAATGTTGGATTCGACTGTAAGTCAAGGACTACCTGTTAGCAAGTCCATTCTTGAGAGACTATGATTCTCTAGCAATAGCTGATGCGCTTCACTTTTCACATACTTTCTAATGTAGGTGAAAGAGTTTCAACCAGGAGCAGTATTTTGGTGAAGATGTCCGAACTTGCTGAAATGGCAAAATCAACTTATCTGTTTAGAGCAGAGGTCTTCAAACTTGGCAGCTTTAAGACTTGTGGACTTCAACTCTCAGAATTCTCCAGCCAGCTCTGCTGGAGAATTCTGAGAGTTGAAGTCCACAAGTCTTAAAGCTGCCAAGTTTGAAGACCTCTGTTTTAGAGAAAAGACAATATCTACATTCACTGGGGATTGGAAACCCTTTATGGACTATTTGCATAAAGAAGAAGAAAAACGAACTTGTGATTTACAGTTTTGATGATTAGACAGGATAGAACATAGAAAGAAGAGAGTCACGATGTAACTTTAGGGAGATAAGTTAAAATGTAATTGTACTTATAACCTTGAATATGCAAATGGTCCTGATCAGCTGCATCAGCTACTTATAACTTTGAATATGCAAATGGTTCTGATCAGCTGCATTGGATGGAAGAGCACAAATCGTTTTCACAAGGATGCTTCTATCTATGGTCCAGCTGGCAGTTTTACTGCAGACCACTTTCACATTAACTCCTCTATCCATTCCATTAATTGTACCACCAACTTTTGGTTTCTCTGACTGACTATAACCTGAACATCAACAGTGGCTTCTTTCAACCATTCTAGCAATAATGATGTAATTATAACCACTTTTATTTCCTTTTCATTGGATTGGGCATGGCATGCCAGCAAAAGCTTCAGAAAGAATTCATACTACAAATTTGAAAAATGTGCACATTTTAGCCATTTCATGATGTTTTAGACTCTATTCCCCCTTCCTTTTGGATTTGTGAGCACCATTCAGATTATTGAGGCAGGATATGATAGAGTACATAACCTAAATGGAATAAGATTAACAGCATTCCTGCCAATATGTCAAGATCAGAAACTGGGACATAGTTATGCAATGCATCATTCATTTATTTTGCAAACCTTCAGCTGACTTGAGAAAAGGCATTGTGTCAATAGAGCTGTTTGCTTTTTTTCTCACTGGTCAAGCCTTCGCTTTTATTAATATTTATTGAATTTTGGTCAAAGACCAAAAGAAAACACACAGCTATGATTTAAAACAATAAACAAAAATGAGGAATTAATGCATGACAGAAAGGGAGATGGTGCAACTTTAAACATTATTGATTTTCTAGGCTTGGGTAACCATCCTTCCCTAACATACTGCAAACCATTTCTAAGCACCTTGCCTCCCTCATCTTCCTGCCTTTCCTTATTTATATGGAGTGATTGAGAAGAAATATATCCTTCTTTGCAGACACATTGGTTGAATTCACCGAAGAAATATAATCAGATCAATTAGAGCACAGAGATAAGCCTGTACATACAAGTCACTTTGAAAAATGGCAGCAATGGTGGTTCAGGGTGTTCTCTCAGAGGAATAAGGGTCCACCAGCAGGTTTTGTAAATGCTATAGCTACTGGAGCTAAAATCCAGATGTCTACTAGATCAGGGGTCTCCAACCTTGGCAACTTTAAGACTTGTGGACTTCAACCTCCTGAGTTCGTCAACCAGATGGGGTAAGAGACTTCTGCATTCCTTAGTTGCTATTAGCAATTGTTACAATTTCTGCAACTGGTAACTCTAATCAATGCACAATGAAATTGGCTACTCTGCTCATTCAATCTTGCTTCTATCTGCAACTCAGTCCCCACCCATCATGCCACCCTTGACAAATGCTTATGGATGCATGCATACAGCCTTCTTGCCATGATGCAAAGATGCCCCACTAATCATTTCACCCTACCATGTCCTTACTGTGTAGCCGCCGTGTCATTGCCAGCCTACTATTGACGCAGACTGAAGCCACAGTGATCTGGCATGAAAATGTTTTTCCAACTCTTGCAGCAGAAGACCTCCTATCTGGATAATCCACAGTGCATTGAAGTCAGCAATCTCTTCGGCTCCAACTAACTCAGTGGGGCTGCTGTGGGACCGCCCCTTATCATCATGAAACTTCTCTTGCCAGCTATTTTGTTCATGGAAGTAGAGTGTGACTGAGAGATTGGAAGTCTGATTTCTTCTAAGGCCAAATTCAGATCAGTATTCCACTGGAAAGCAAAAGCCTCCTGGATCTTTCTTGATGGTGTGAAGCCTGTGTTTTCTCAGTTTGCAAGCTATTTTAAATCAAAGGGTAGTGTCATCCTTTCAAAATAAGTTACACAACTATGCCGCCTTTGGATTATGATTGTAATAATGTTCCTTATTTATTAAACATCATTATTGTTTTCACTTCTTTAACTCTCTCTTGCTTGGAACTATTTCTCCTCTCTTAGCTTTACTTGTTACCAAGACATTTTAAAGCTGTTCTATCCTACAACTCATTTTAAATTAAACATTATTAGAAGGATTTGAGGAAAGATGTGATGACAATGTGTGTTGTTGATCTTTTTATTTTTCTTTAACACAATGTCTGTATCTTTTTTCAAGACAATGAGTTCGTTGATCTTTTTTTTTTCTTTCTTTTTTGAGATGGTTATTATTATTTATTCAAATTTCTGGGCCACCTGATTCCAAATGATTCCGGATAGTAATAATAATAATAAATAATAAAACCCAACAGATAGCATCACCTGAAGAGACCATCAATAGACAAAAACAAACAGAAAAGCCCACCCAATCATTCCAGATGGCTGAACTACAAGTTCATGTGGTATATTTGCTGTTAATTCTTCATTTTATTCTTTTAATGAATGCTGTGTTCTTTTTGTTTTGCTTGAAAGATCAACCTGTGTGTGTATGTGTGTAGGATTTATTCTCAGACTGATGTTTTGGAAATACAGATATATTTGCTGTTTGCTATATGCTGCCAAAATATCTAAAAAATTAAAATGGACAGAGCTGCAATTCTTTCCTTTGACATTTATAAGCTTGCTTGAATTCAATAATCCTATAATCAGGGTTTAATTAGAGCCCCCAGATATTGACTGTACAGTCTAGACATTAGGAAAAGATATTGAAAAAAGAACTTTTTGGCTGCCATCTAGTAGAATTCTGAATTTTAGCAATTTACTTAATGACCATAGTGGTTTTACATTATGACTACAGAAGGTTGTATAATCGTGCTTAACTTGACTTAACAACTGCATCGCTTAGCAATGGAAATTTCAGTCCCAATTGTGGTTGTAAATTGAGGAGATTGAATATGTATGACCATGTGAAGAAAGGGGGTGGGGGAATTAAGACCCTACCACACACATGTTGGATGACCTCTGAGATCCCTTCCAATTTTTCAGATTCTATGATAATATGTATACCCAATATTTGCATAAGCAGACTGACTTCTGACAATTAATGAAATTGCCACGAGCAAAAGCACAAATCAAGGCAGCTGTAGAGAAATAGAAGCATTAGACAGGTGCTTTGGAAAAGTGAGACAGAGGGAGAAAGAGAGAGATTAGTGGCTGTTCTCCTTCAGTGCATTTATCAATCACATAAATTGTTTACATCTGACAAGGCTCAGACCAATAAAACTTGGTTATACTCAAAATCTTCCACCATCACTACATCGTTATGACTCCCACTGCAGAAAACTTTCAGCTTCGATCAGCTTCTCAAAGGTCTGCAAATTGACAACAGCAGGAAACCTATGGTCAGGTAACAATGCTGTGTTTTCATTAGGACCAACCAATGTTGGTCCTAATGATGGTCCAATGATGGAGAGGCTTTCAAATAAGATGTTGCAAAAAGTAGTGATGAGTAAGAAAGGAGATGCTTAGGGGAAGGATGACTTGTGCTTGAAAGCATTAGATCTCCCAAATCAGAGGCCTAGAAGAATCTTAAATGGATTGTGTTCTGCTATAAGGCTGCAAAAACAGACTTCACAATAGTGTTTGCCTTGCAGAAAGTAACCTTACGTGCTGCCCTTAGAAACTCCCCAAAAGTTGCCACTAAATTGCAGCTTTTAGTTGGAAAAGTGGGGGGGGGGGGGGGAGAATATCCAACAATCATGTTAAATGTATTTAATATAAAGATAATAGAATACATGATAATACATGAAGTCATACTTAATTCTTGCTGCTTATTTCTTTATTCTCATACTTATTGACACGCTGCACCCCTCCAAAACACCCTCAAATAACCCTCTCCCAAGTTATGCATTTCTGTTTACTAAACTAAAATGGGTAATTCCCATCTTTTAGAAAATTTTAAAATTCAGATAGCACAGTTTCTCATAGAAAACCAAGCCTGCCTGTCTCTCCCTCGATCTGTGCAGTCAACCAGTTAGCCCATTAGTAATTCAACAGACATTTGAGGCCATAGTTCTGGATGCCTGTATTACTTATTCTAGGCACAGCAGTGGCCATATCTTTGGATTACCAGGGAATCTTAGGTTTCTGACTGCCTATGAACACCCACATCTGTGCAGTTATTTCAGTGGCAAAGCAAAGTGCCATTCTGAAGCTTCCTCCTATGAACAAGCATCTCCCTAAACGCACTGTAACAGAAATATCAGAATCCCCAATCAATTAAGAGCAAAATTCTTCCTTTTAAAAGATATCTGCAATGTGGGATGCCTCAGGGCATGAGTTTCTCTTTTCCTCTTTAATATCAACATGAAAACCCTGGGGGAGATCATTCACAAGTATGGGGTGAAGTATCATCAGCTGTACATCTCTACCCCAGGCTGGGCAGGTGTTGCTGTTGTCAGGCTGACCAAGTGCTAGAAGTCATGAATGTCTAGATGGGAAAAACAAAGCATGACTCAACTATATGATTAAACTTGGTCCCGTCCCCCCCTTCCTCTCCTTGAGTCTAGGGATATGTCATCTTTGACTCAGGGCAAGGTTGTACTTCTTCAGATAGAACTGATACACAAGGTGGTGTCCTCCAAGATTCACAGCTACCGCTTAATAATCATGTGGTAGCCATGGTTAGGGAGTCCTATGCAAGGATTTGTCTTGCACATCAATTGATTCCCATTTGATTATTGCAATGCCCTCTACATAGAGTTGCTCTTGAAAATCACCTGGAATTTATAAGCGGTCCAGAATGCAGCAGTTTACATAGTGTTGGGGGACCCTGGATTTGCCTATAGCAGGGGTGTCATCACCGAGTCGTCTCATCGTGACTTTTTCCCCCTTCACTAAACTGGGTGTGGGCATGGCCAGCACATGATGCATCCGGGCTGTGGGCCACCAGTTTGACACCCCTGGCCTATTGCATGCTGGCTAGGAATTCTGGAAATTGAAGTCCACAAGTCTTAAAGTTGCCAAGCTTGGAGACCCCTGGTCTATAGTACATTTCTGTTCCATGAGTTGTACTGGCTCTCAGTTTTCTTCTGGGTACAATTCAAGGTGTTTGTCTATGGAGATTCTCAGTCATCCAGGTCATGGTGGTCCCAAATGTGCTTTTTTAAAAGGCAACTGGACTTTGTTTTTCCTTGAAATCAAAGCTTTCCTTCAAGGAAAAACAAAGTCCAGTTGCCTTTTGAAAAAGCACCTTTGGTACAATTCAAGTGTTTGGTCATTACCTTTAAAACCCTACATGACATAAGAACCAGGTTATCTGTAAAACTGCCTCTCCCTGAGGACATCTATCCATCAAATCAGAGTGGAAAGGCCCCTTCCCTTAAATATTGCCATCTTGTGTTACCTCAAAGGGGTGCTTCTATATTGCAGCCCCTGCCTTATGGAACACGCTTCCCCCTGAGATCTGACCAACCCCTCTTTGTAACCTTCTGGAGAGCACCTGAAATCTGGCACTTTCCCCAGGTGAAATAGGGTGATGTCAGAGTGTGAGGAGAATGTGGATGCAGTACCAAGTTTTCCTGTTTTTATTTTTATTGCTATTGATTTTATATAGTTTTATAGTGTTTTATTGACTATAATCTGCCACAGTTGTTTTAAGACAGATGGCTGAATAAATGTTACAAACAAATATCTTTAGATTTAAAAAAAAGAGGAAGAAGGAAATGCTTGAAAGAATATTTTGGAAACATGCCTATTTTTTATGGGTGGGGTGGTGGTAGTTTGCTGGAATTTCAGAAGTTACAAATTAAAGCTTTGTCAGATTTAACTATGACAAGTTGACTGTTTTTCTTAGAAGACATTTCTTTGTCTAGATATGTTATCCTTGATTTTTGAAAGCAGTGCCTTCTTTTCTTTTTCCTATAATAAGAAAGTAGGGTTTCAAATTATATCTCTTTGCGTTTAACCAAGCAAAGCTGCCTATACCAAGGAAAAAAGTGAAATCCATCTGTCTTATCTCATATTCATCCTTCTTTCTCATCTTAAATTTTTAGGAGTAGGAAATAAATTTTACTTACTCTCCAGAAACTACTAAATATAATTATAGGCTATGATGAAGATTTGCTCTTGGCTTTTCTCGCTCCTGTCTCACAATTAAGCTGCAAAGCTGCCTAGCATTTTTCTTGACTCTCTACAGGACTGAACTATCTAAACTGTATCTAACCTGCGTTTTGAAGGGGCTATTTGCTCTGCCAAGGTGAGAACAGGCCATCAACCATTCAGGAGAGCAGGACCCATGGACATCCATGCTACTTTCATCAGAACAACAAAAATAGAGTGTCAGTATTGTTCTGCAAAAACTGCCCCTTTCATATATGCAGAGGAGATGACAGCACTGATGAGCATACATAGTTATTTTTTTCGTTCTGTCTCCCTTGGCCCCTCCCTAAGTTATCACAGGGAGAAACAGAGATTATTCTCTTTTACTCACTTCCATCCCAGTCAGGGGTGAAATCCAGCAGGTTCTGACAGGTTCTGGAGAACTGGTAGCGGAAATTTTGAGTAGTTCAGAGAACCGGCAAATACAATCTCTTGCTGGCCCCAGAGTGGGGTGGGAATGGGGATTTTGCAGTATCCTTTCCCTAGAGTGGGGTGGGAATGGAGATTTTGCAGTATCCTTCTCCTGCCATGCCCACTAAACCACGTCTACCAAGCCTCACCATGTCCACCAAGCCACACCCACAGAACCGGTAGTAAAAAAAAATGGATTTCACCACTGATCCCAGTGCAAATATGACTTCTTTCTGGCTTTTTCTTATTCTGAGTTGAAAGTAGTATTTGCCAGCTTATGCAGGCTCAAGCATTATGCCTGGCTTTGCCCCCTGCCCTTTATTTTCTTCTAGACAGACCCCTGCACTGCACTGTGCTGAGGTAAAATTGCTTTGTCATCTTATTTTCCCAGCTGGATACAGTTTGTATAACAAGTCTTTCTTACTAGCTTAGTGAAACAGGTAGAAGAAGTGGACCTAAGAAATGGGTTTGGGAGTGATCCGGGAGAACATTCTTTCAATCATTCATTCATTCATTCAATTTTTATTCCACCTTTATTGGTTTATAAGTAGCTGAAGGCAGCAAACATACATAACACTCCTTCTTCCCATTTTGCCCACCACAACAATTCTATGAGGTGAGTTGGGCTGAAAGACACTACAGTAAGTCACCTAGCTGGGTTTTCATGGTTAAGGCAAGACTAGAACTCACAGCCTCCTGATTTCTAGGCCAGTACTTTAACCACTATACCAAACTGGCTTAATGAAGTCATATTTCCCTTATTAGTTCCCAGCTTTTGTCTTCTCCTTCCCTGAGATACAGTATGTACTCATTTAGGTAGAGTTGGAGGAGATAATTTCTTTGAGAAAATATTACTTTTTAATTTGGTCTTCCTATAGTGAAGTCCATACAATTCCTATTACTAACACAAGGTGAGGAAATTATGCTACAGATGATATTGAAGCTAAAGCAACCCAGTGAAACATCAGTAAAGGACAAGCAAGACTAGACAGCCTCCCAACCTTACTTTCCCAGGAAGATCCCTGGAGAAAAACAGGTCTCCCTATCAAATTGGCATTTCCCCCAGAAATCCATTATAGTATATTTGCTGTTCATTAGCTGTTTGTGGTCTTCCACCTAACTCTATATCTATAGACCTAAACCTCCTACATTTGTAATATGGAGAAGACGGTAGTTTCAAGCAAACATATCAGTCTTAGAAGGTGCTATAAAAACTTGACAATAATACTTTTTTTTGCATAAGGCACAACTGAGTGGCAATTCTATGAACAGAAGAAAGATTGCAGAAACAAGAGTTACACAAAGTGTATTATGGAATTGCATCTGAGCTGACATGTCTCACAGGGCTATGTGGCTACATCCTGGGTAGGCAAAGGCAACAAAACATTTTTCTTGGCACCAGGCTGAGGAGTGTTTGATATCATTTAAAACATTAGCTATGAAAGGTTGTAGTGCACATTAACTGAAGTGAGGAAAGATGACATACAAGCTATCTTGATCCAGGCCAACCCTTACCAGCCCTGGTAGCAGCGTATTAGCAAAACTTGTATATGCTCTAGGTTCCCCACAAAGGGACATTCTGGGGAACAAAGAAATAGACATTATGCCAGTACTGTGCATAGCACAGACCTCCATTACTAAGAAACAGTACCAATGGAACAGAATAAGATTTGCAGAAGTAAGTCAGAAACCATAGCTGCTGCTAGATTAGATAGGAAGTTACAGTTCCTGGCACATTAAACCTTGCATGGACTTCCTTTCTTAATCATAATGTAGAGGAGAATGAATAGATATACCATGTTTAAGGGAAGTGGATATTTGGATTTTAGATAATTTTAAGCAGTTCTCAGAATCATCTTGTAAAATGATATCTCATCCAAACATATTTTATAAAATGATTCTAAGAACATCCTCTCTCCCTTCACCCCCACCTCAGTTCTCTTTGGTATATGCTACACTGACCCCCTTAAAGGAAAGGAGAGCTGTAGATCTAACACATGTCTTTAAAAAACAAATACTTGTCTAGTGCTGAATCCAACATTCCAGTACACTTATTTTACAATTCTAATTTGCATGGTTTACCACACTACTTATCAGATATACTCTGGAGTTTCCTTGCTCCCTTTTCCAATAATTTCCAAAGATAAATAGCATTAAAATAATCCAAATATTTAATCATTTTTGGACCACTGAATATTTCAAAAAGCATTTATGTCTATCTCCTCTATTAGTAAATACTTAGAGATTATATGGAAAAATATGATTATTAAATCATATTTAAAATCCATAGCAGAAACAACAATAAGAGACATATGGTTAGCCAGCCTTTATATCAATACTGTTGGGAATACAGCAATGGAAAAATAGCAGATGGCCAACCTTAACTAATATTGTCAAAAGCTAAGCAGGATGGGGCCTCTTTCAATTAGAGGCTACCAAGAAATCTTAGGGTTCCATATTAGAACTGGAATTCAGACTAAACAAGGACAAACTTTAAAAGTAAGACAATGGCAAAAAACTTCTGTTGTTCTGAAAACAACATGGGCATGTAGTCACCTCTTATTCAATTCAGTTGAAATAAATCTTTATATTGAAAATTATTTAAGTAATAAGATGTGACACTGCCAATATCTAATATTTTTCCACCTTTGAGAAATCCAAAGCATGATTTGAGAGAAAGATTACAAATGTGTAAGGAATCTAGTTGGATGGGAACACCCAGTCAACTTAGATGATATTGGACAACCATATAGGCTAGCCCTGGTTGTACTTAGATGGAAAGAAGCTCTTCCAGCAGCAATAAACTAGACTTGGAATTCTCCCTGCCCCAAAAAGGGCAGAAGGCAATGGCAACTAATTTTCGTAATATTGTCAAATAAATTGAATTGAATTTTTAGGCAGTGGGGCTAGAAAGTAGGAGACTAAAAAATAAGTATTCCTTTCTTTTTGCCTCATTTTTATTTACATATTTATATTAACCCAGGAAAATAAAACTAAGAATCCCATGTCTGTTTATTTGCAGCATCACTCTGATTAGTGGGACTGTCAGATTCTTCTAAACTTTCTTAAGTACAAAAAGTTGGCCTCTTCACACTGAACAGAAAACCTGAAACATCTTCAGGAAAATTACACTGTGTGAAGGTTTCAGGATTGTTTACCCCTAAGTACACTTTGACTTTTTTTTTTTAAAGGAAGCAGAAGACAAAGTATGGATGAGATTTTTTTTTTTTTTACAAGTTAAGGTCTTAATTTAAATGACACTTCTTGATTATGAGAGTCAGTTTGATGGAGTGCATGGGTGTCCAACTCGCAGCATCACATTGCCATCCTATGACGTTTCACAATGTTTTTCCTATTCGCGGAGCTGGGGTGGGCGTGGCCTGCGCGTGATGCATCCAGCCCTTGGGCCATCAGTTTGACACGCCTGATGTAGTGGCTAAAGTACTAAGTGAAGAATCAGGAGACTGTGAGTTCTAGTCCTGCTTTAAGCACAAAATCAGCTGGGTGACCTTGGGCTAGTCATTCTTTCTCAGCCCTAGGAAGGAGGAAATGGCAAACCACTTCCAAAAACATTGCCAAGAAAACTGCAGGGATTACTGTATTCTAGGAAGATGCCAGGAGTCAACCCTGACTCAAAGCACCATTTTTTTTAAAGGCTTGATTAGCACCAAGATTTGCAGGTTGCAAAAACACTAACTTTAAAGAGAATCAATACATTTTAAGTAAATTGAAAATAATGTAACAAAGCATTGTTGCCCATAGTTTGCACATAAATACAAAATAATTTTTGCTTCCCAGTTGCCTCTAATCAAACATGATTAGAGAACACAGACAAACCCCCAAGTGGCCTCAACGACTCATTAAAAAAGAATGCAAATGACCAGCTGTCTGCAAGGAATATAAATCCTTCCATTCTCCACCATCCAGTCAGAGCTGAAGAAAAACAAGAAAATCCAATTGCCTCTTGAAAAAGCAACCATGGGACAGCCATGACATGGATGACTGAGAATCTCCATAGGCACTCTAATCAAACAGCATTTTGCATATTTCAAAATCAAGAAACCCCTAACCATAAAGGAGTGTGAGGAGTGATGCCTCTTTCATTTTCAATAAGTTTTGGAAATATTCTTTCTATATTAGAGTGGACCATTCTGAGATGTGGTCTCTTCCTCTCTTTCTGCGGGTGTCTGTGGTTATGCACATTTCAGGGAGTCTCTAAAGATTGTTGCCATCTATATTATCTAGTCTTTCTTTTATGTTGGGACTGAAGGGTAGCTTTTATTTTATTTCCAGGATACATCTTGTTATCCTTTTCCTCAATCAAGAGGTACAATTTTTAGAGCTTCTAGCTGTTTTCTTTCAGTCAATGAGACTCCATATGGATTTCCTGCAGGCATGACAGAATTTAGCCAAAAAACAACTATAGAGAGATGCATGTGGGGGATGGCCAAGAAAATACTTCTTTGTATTTATATCCCAGAAATGGGCAAGGATGTTCCTGTTTGGGAGACTTTCCTGACAGAAGCTCCCCTTCCTTCATATCCAATCACTTTGATTTAAAAATTGGACACTAGTGTTTGCGTGCTTTGTCAGCAGCAAAGAAAGATAAATATAAATTGTATGCATGAATATCCTTGTGTTTGTGTTCATATATTTGGAAGAGAGAGATCATCCAGTAAATGAATGAGCTACTTTTATTCTGCTTGAGGACATCTGTACTCGTAAACCTTTACAGCAAGTGTGGGTAATGTATAGCTTTAGGTCACATGCAATTTCAAACCTCTTTTTGTGACCTTCAGAGTTGTTTGCAAACATGGTTGCTAAAAATTGTGGGTCAGTTTTGTCTCGCTTTGAGGCAGTTTGGGAAAGTGCGGTTTGAGAGAAGATTCTCAGAACTTCCTCTGCAAGTGAAGAAAACAGCACAAATGGCCCTAAACATACCCAATGATGCGTTATGTTCTTGACCATTTTACATCATCATGACATTATGATAGCTGTCAATTTTTCTCAAAAAGTGTGGTCACTGATCATCCAAAACTTTCCCAAAGCATCTTTGGAGAACATATAATATAGAACAACAATGTTGGAAGGGACCTTGGATGTCTTCTAGTCCAACCCTCTGTTCCAGCAGGAGATCCTATACTATTCCGGACAAATACTACTTTCTTTAAAACCCTCAGTGATAAGACATCCAAAACTTCTGGAGGCAAGCTGTTCCACTGATTAATTGTTCTCATTGTCAGGGAATTTCTTCTTAATTCTATATTGGATCTCTCTTGATAAGTTTCCATCTCTTACTTCTTGTCCTGCCCTCAGGTGCTTTGAAGAACAGGTTGACCCCCTCTTCTCTGTGACAGCCCTTCAAATATTGAGAAAGTGCTATCATGTTAAAATGTTCTGTGTTCAGAATAACAAGTGCATTAAGGGCCCTGGTGTTGCAAGAGAACCTCTATCTTCTTCACAGTTTTGAACAAGAAACCTTCTTCTGCAGTTTCAGGAGTTCCTTCTGGGCTTTATGAAACACCACAATGGGGCAATTGTTTCAGGCCTCAGAGAGGAAGGAGTCCTCATTCAAAATGTGCTTCAGTAATTGAAGCACACAGATGGATTGGCTTCTTCATTCAAGGCAGTGATCGATCAGATAAAATATAATTTCAAGTGCTTTTTTAGTATATAGGTTTTCCTCACAAACTCCTTTGAAGGACAAAAAAACTGGAGAGAAAGGTATCTTGACATGGGATACAGGAAGAAGAGAGGCCAGGGCAAATTAACATCCCTCCATTCATGGGATTTTACAGAAAAAGACTGGACAAAGTTGTTACAACTGATCAATAATCAGAAAGAGGGTGATAGGATAATTCCTATAGCTGCCAATAAGAAAACTCATTCACAGTGTCACAGGAGACACAACACAGCTCTTGGAATCAGTCATATGCCAATTTTCAATTAAAGGCCAGTCATGCCAAGGAGCTTTATTCTACTTCTATCTTCATTTACATGGAACACCTGGAAGCAGAGCCAGTTTTTTTCCTCTCTCATTAAGCAGCTGCCCCACTGTGTTTACTGTATTTGCCATGTGACAGATTCTTAAAAAGCATCCATCTCTCACCACAGGCAGCCAAGTCGAAATGCTCAGGAAGGGAAAGAACCTCCCCTCCCCAAAAATTGGCAGAAGGGGAGGAAAGAGAAAGCAAAAGGCGAAAACAAGAAAAGAAATTTGAAATCTTGCTAGACTACTTTTTTACCAATGTTTCTCAATTTCAGCAATTTTAAAATATGCGAACGTCAATTCCCAGAATTCTTCAGCCAGCATGGGATTCTGGGAGTTGAAGTCCACATACCTTACCGTTGCTGAGGTTGATAAAAAAAAAGACAGTCAAGCAAAGTGTGTCTTTTCCTAATGTCAGCAGCACACAACCTTGTATCAGGGTTAAAATAAAAGTAGTTCAGGAGAACAGCAACCTTATTGCAAGAGCAGGTCAAATCTTTAGATGTTTGTCTGCTCAGGAACATCAGGAGGTTGGAGGAAAAAAGTATAGATGTCACAACTGCAAAGATGAAGCTTTACCCCTTTTATATTTGCACTGCAGATGTGACCCAGGGGAAAAGGGGGGGGGGGCAGAGCTTCAGTCTCATGGTCGGCATATCTGTTTGTCTGGTTAAAAAACTTGAGATGGTATCTGGACCTTTGATCAAAGTTCTGCCTGTTTTTATATTTATTACATGAGTTTTAATGGGTTTGACAGACTCCCCTGCTTTAAATTTCAACTTCTTTCTCCCTTTGTCTTTGCCATGCTGGCTTAGACTGATCGGATCTGAAATCCAAAAGTTCAAAGGGGCATCAAATTGCCTGTTCCCAGGGTGTATGTGGGAGGGGAGTAAAAAAAGTAAAAATGGTGGCCACATCTGAATCCAGGGGTGAAATGCTCCCGGTTTGGACCGGATTGCCCGATCCGGTAGAGATGTCAGCAGATGGTTCAGCGAACCGGTAGCAAAAATCCCTGCTCCCCCCCCCCCCCCCCCCCCGCATGCCCAACTGAGCCGCACGATCATCAGAGGCTGGTTTTTTTTTTTTTTACTTTTAAAAGTATTTTTTCTACAACCTCTTCGGCCAAGGAGGTTGTAGGAAAAAAAATGCCTTTAAAAGCCTCTGGCAATCCCAGCTGAGTTGCCTGGTCGTCAGAGGCTTTTAAAAGCATTTTTTTCTACAACCTCTTTGGCCGAAGAGGTTGTAGAAAAAATGCTTTTAAAAGTTTAAAAAAGAAAGTTGGCCACGCCCACCCAGTCACATTACCCCCCACCCCCCACCAAGCCATGCCCAAGAACCGGTAGTAACAAATTCTACATTTCACCACTGTCTGAATCCCTAATCTTTTTTATGTGGCCCACATGAGAAAAAGGGGTGGATATCTGCTACCACCTTGACTCTTTGGGGATTCTAACAGATGCACTGCCTACTCCCTCTTTATTGTATCAATGGTTTTAACTACCTTCCTTTTTCACTATAAAAAGGAGTTATGATATTCAAACCATCTTCACTTCCATTTAATTTTCCCTAGTGAAGTCAATGCACGTTTTAAGGATATGATTATTAAGTTGCCACTCTCAAACCTGATCTGAAACAAGCAAGTGATAATCCAGCTGGCACTGCTGGTGATCTTCATTCTTCTTGCTCATTTATTTGTTTCCAAGTGTGATTGAAAATGGGCTACACCAGTATATTTCTACAAACGGCTCTACTGTCTCGTGTGGTTGCTGTCTCTGCCTCCCAGGCAGAAACATTTATGGCATGTCCATAAATAACACTGCAGTGGAAGCTTTCTGACAAGTGGTGGGGAGAAGAAGGTGTGGAAGAAGCCAACAAGCAAATGATTGCTTCTCTGACTACTGTCTTAACCCAAGTCAAACTTTCTCTGGCTTTATTCATTAGGAGCCCCAAATATTGTGGTGCTGATTATCAAACATTTCAGAGCAGACAAAATGCGTGCTTATGCAGGAAAAAAATCATCTCTACAGAAAGTTATACCAGAGATTCATTCAAATGCAAAAGAAAATTAATGCTACAAATTCTGCTCTGATGATCTAAGCCATGTGATCTGGGCAGAGAGAACTTTGCTGTTTTTACTTTATATGCATGTTGTTGTTTTTTAGTGCTGAGATCTGAATCAAGAATAGAAAGAAACCAACCCTTATTATCAGCCTCTCCTCCTCAACCACCGATAAGGTACCTACTGCAAATAATCTGTTCTCTCCTACAAATAGTGAAGGGCATTCCAAAGCAGCCCAGCCTTATAAATGGGATCAAATAGTTTCATTGACATCTGGAGGATTTGGCAGCAAGAAGCAAAACTGGACACAAAGCAACAGGCAGATTTGTGAATAAGACTGAATTCCTAGAGGGTCTGTACAGGACTCCCCGCTCACTCCCCTACCTCTAGTAGATGCTGGCCATGAGCAGTGGGTCACTAATTTACAGGACTACATTGTCAAATTTTGGGGACAAGTTATGAAAAACATCCTATTTTTAAAGAAAAAAACCTGGGGGGGGGAATTAAAAGAGGCAAAGGCAGCCCCAAAAGTCACCTTATCACTACCAGTGGCCATCAGAAGCCCCCCCCCAAAAAAGTAAACTGGATCAAGGGCAACTCAGGGTTGAAAGGTGAGCTGCCTTTCTTTTAGAAGAATATTATACTCAAATTATGTCATTGCCTGGGCAGAAAGAAGCTGAAATTCAAAAAATAGAAAGGAAAACCACTGAATCATAAGTTTGATTCTAAAAATCTGGCTTCAATCCTTGATTGTTTGGTCATGTTTGCAATACTCACTTAGATTCACCAGAGTATGGTTGTGTATGTATGTGTGTGTGTTCAAAATAGTCAACCCCGGCAGCTGCAGGGTTCTACAGAGGAACACGTTGCCACAGCCACGTTCTTAATTTTTTTCATACCCCTCCTGACCTTGTGAACATTCCTGCTCATTAACTCTTCTTTTGGCAGGGTCCTTGGTTTTAATAGTAGAAGCATCACAAATTTCACCACAAATGGACTAGAAGAGCCATTCACTTATTTTAAAACATCCAACAGAGAAGCAAGTGAAATTATTCAATTCCACATGTGGGCAACTTTTAATCTCTTTCTCATTTGACTCATTTTCCAAAGGTTTGGTCTGATATGATATTGTATCCATCTCTTTTAACCATATAGAGGGATAATGTTCCACCACCACTAAAGGTCACCATGAACAGCACAAATAAATATTTCCATTTGAGACCTTCATCCTTTGTGAGTCATGACATGTAAAGCAAAGCTCATTCAGGTAAGCTCCTGAAACTGGACTAAGCTCTATTGCCTGAGGTTAAAATGTGTCTGGATATGAGTCATCGTTCTTGGGATTGCAGTAGCAGCCAGGCACACTGAAAGAGTCTTTCCTGAGTCTCTCCTACTATCATGCCACTTGCAGGTTGCAGCACCCAAGTCCAAGGAAGCGAAAGAGAGAGCACTATACATTTGAGAGAGTACATGACAAGGAAAGCTCTTGTCCTTTTGATGACATACGCAGACAATTTTCCCAGTTTTCTGCTGTGAAGAATGCCTTCCTGTTTCAAAACAGATCAACAAAGCAATCTATATATATAAAAGTGAAATACCACTCACACATCATCAAGAAATCTCCAGAACTGTAAAGCCTACAAACTTGAAATTTGGCACGTATGTTTCTCTTGGCTTCTAGGTGCTCGCTAAGAAAGGATTTTTTGAAATGGCCATCAGATCATTAGTATTTCTTATTATTAACACACTCTGATGCTAAGGAGTTAGACGTTCTACTCCCCCTCCCCACCTGAAAAGAACTCTATTCCAACTGCTACTTGGCCATGGGCATGGGCAGCGCATGATTCATCCGGCCTGTAGGCTGGGAGTTTAGACATTCTACTCCCCACCTGAAAGGGAGAGAAGGGAATAAGATAGGAGAGGCCTCTGTGGGGCAAGCCTGAGGGAGAGAAGGGGAGAGGAGAGGCCGATCAACTATTCATTAATTTTCAAGCTGTAAGTGTCGATTTATCAAGCCCAATCACATAGTTTCATAGAGGAGCACGGGTATCCAGCTAGTCTCTTATAAGTCTGAAAGCTACTAGTCCTATCCCTCCCAGGAGAAGATTGATTAGTTTCCAGATAGGAGGCTAACATTTAAGCCATTCACAGCTGGGCAGCCAGTGAGAATGTCCTTGCCTGTGGCTGACTAGATCTGCTCTTCTCTTTATGCTGCCAATCAGAAATCTCACAAGCAGAAATATTTAGGCTTAGCTCACGTAGAGGAGCTTACCTGGACCAGAACAGGCCAGCAACCATATTTGGAGGAAGAGTACTATCACATTGCCTTCTATTAACCTCCCACTCATTATCAAAGGTCAAAGCAACCTCTGGTATGTTTTTCGGCTTTACTTCTGGAGCATTCTTTCCATATGATGTCATATCAAATGATCCCATTCGTTTTGGGGAGCACACTTTATTTTTTATAACCTCATTGGTCCATTCCACAGAGCCAGCAATGACTATTCAATTGACTCTATGGTTGCTACAATTTCTAATAGCTTTTAGAGTTACCAGGAATGCTGAAAAGTCAGAATGATTACACTTTCCTTGTAAACAGAAGGGTGCTGTTTTGAAATCTGACAGATTTTATATTTTAAAATATATTACTATGTTTTATTTCTCTGAGCTACCTAATTTTTGGTGTACCATCTCATAATTTGTCCACTCACATGAGGTAGAAAACTTTTACCTCAGCTTCCAAATATTTTATAGGATGTTACATCTATCTATAGCTATACTAACACACACAGACTTACAAATGCAAAAGCATAAATCTAGTAAGATTAACCCAAAGAAAGAAAAGTGATTGTTTGTGGAACAAAAATGTAGGAGGACACAGCAAGAAAATTGTCCAATGGGAGATAACCTGCTGCCTTGGCCAAATATCTGCTGTTGTTAAAATGTCTTAGTCAGAGTTAATGTTTCACATGCATTGTATATTTTGGGCATGCTCATAAAATGCTATGAGGGAGGGCACCAAGACATATTTACCAGAAAGTAAAATAGGTAAAGTTCTCTCCATCTCAACTCTATCATGCTAGGAAGTAACCCATCATCTTAGGTTTTCTTTGTCTTTTTTCCTTGGTAAATGTATATAAAGCAGGGGTGAAATCCAGCAGGTTCTGACAAGTTCTGGAGAACCAGTAGCGGAAATTTTGAGTAATTCGTAGAAGCGGTAGTGGAAATTTTGAGTAGTTCGGAGAACCTGCAAATACCACCTCTGGCTGGTCCCAGAGTGGGGTGGGAATGGGGATTTTGCAATATCCTTCTCCTGGAGTGGGGTGAGAATGGAGATTTTGCAGTATCCTTCCCCTGCCACGCCCATCAAGCCACACCCACCAAGCCACACCATGCCCACCAAGCCACGCCCACAGAGCCGGTAGTAAAAAAATTGAATTTCACCTCTGATGTAAGGAATACTAAACTGCAATCAATCACAATATTATTTTTTGGAGTTAGACAAAGAATACAGTATATTTGCAAAGCAAAGCACCAACTTTCTAAGCATTTATTCATTCAATTAAAGTAAGGTAATAAATAGGATTTATTTTCTGCTTCACAGAACAGCTTGACCAAAGAGGAAAAGGACATAATTTTTAATGGAAAAGATGAGAAACAGCTAAATGTTGTGCTTGCAAACTGTCAAGCATGGACATCATATTTGCTACAAGCAAGATCTGTGACAGAATACCTTTACAACTTCAGTTATATAAGAGGAAGAGCACTGTGTGCCATGTGTTTTGCAGTCCTGAAGCTGACATATGTAGGAAACAATCTCATTTCATTGTTGAAATTTGGTTAGATTCATACATGGTAGAGGCTCAATACTGCATTACAAAGTTATAGATATTATTAGATTGAATTGTAATCTTGTTTACTCATCTTACTATTCTTTAATTCTAAAATTGTACTGACAGGAGGCATCTATTTTGTCATTTGCCCACTCCTTTGGCTGTATGTACCCATAAACAAATTCTGTATAAAATAAGTTTTCCTACATTAAAAAATCTACAACTGCTACATTTCTGCAAACAAGCAGATTTTAAAGATCCGGAAACCATCCATTATTATATAGATAAAATCACATCCTTTTGTTCAGTGTTAATTATTGCATGATAACATCCTTTTCTCACCCACACACTCAAAAGGATGTATTTAAAAGGATAATAGCATACCGATATGTTATCCTTTGCAGTACAATTAGCACTTGGGGGAATAATTTATATGCTCCTTAACCCTACCCCAGTGCCAGTAAATATCCATTTATTACAATTTGATCCCAATCCTGGGTTCATCTCCAGGCATTTTCACTTTCTCAATTTCCTGTATCAAAATCAATTTGGCTGCAACATGGAGACTGAAATTGTTTCATATATATTTATGGTTGCATATAGTACATCAGTTATTGCTTAATTGTACTTGGAAGAGGAGACTGACCAATGTGTTTTTAAAAATTCTCTCTGCCCTTAAATGTATTTTCATCATTGTTCTCTTCCCACTACTATTACTTTCCTATCATCCAACCTGGGCATCCTTTGTTCATCCTTTGTTCAAGAAACTCACTAGACAGAATACAGTTAAAAATATTCTGCCTCCCAATCTCACAAAGAGTGACAGAATCCTTCTCTCAATTCAGACAGTCATATTCTTTTATATCTGGATCTCCCAATATTTCCTATCTGGAATTCTTTAGAAAAGCCATACATAGAATAATAGAACTTAATCCAGGCCTAATACTTAGGACAGAACATGCCAAACAATTAGAAAGACCTGAAATCAGAACAAAGCCAATGCAGGGGATAGTGATTAGGTGCTTTCAGGCAAGAATTTAATACCTCAAAGTGGTGCTTCATTTATGAATTTTTAAAAGGGGTCTATACAACACCATTATCCATTTATAACAATACTACATTTTTCCACAGAATTTTCTGTATGTTTTCCACAATATTCCATAGGGGAATACAAGATGGAATAGATCCACCATATTGTCATTTATTTATATAGGTAGTCCTTGACTTACGACCAAAATGGAGCCCAAAATACCTGTTGCTAAGTCAGGCAGTTGTTTTAAGTAAGTTTTGCCCCATTTTAGACCTTTCTTGCCACAGTTTTTAAGTGAATCACTGCAGTTGTCAAGTTAGTAACACGGTTGTTAAATGAATCTGGCTCCATCATTGACTTTGCTTGTCAGAAAGTCACAAAAGTTGATCACATGACCTTGGGACAGTGCACACCATCATAAATGTGAGTCAGTTGCAAAGTGTCCAAATTTTGATCATGAGAATTCTGCCATGGTCGTAAGTGTGAAAAACAGTCATAAATCACTCTTTCAGTGCCATTGTAAGAGGTATATGAAAAAATTCAACTCCCATTCCTGACTAGGACTTATCTCTCAGGCTTTAGCTCTTACCGGATAGGAATCTTGACTCGGAGATAGCGATCCACAGCAATAGCCAATAATGCCAAAATGGAGCTTTCTGTCAGGATGAGGAGAGGACATATCAACATCAGGCAGCTGTAGAAATCCATAGTTGGTCCTTGGTATATAATGATGGCCAGAGGAATTGCAAGTGTTCCCACAGCTGCGTCTGCCACTGCCAGAGACACAATAAAGTAGAAGGTGGCATCCCGTAGAGACTTGTTCACTTTGACAGCCCAGATCACCAGGATATTCCCGGGGATGGATATAAGGGCAATCAGCACCTCTATGCAGATATAAGCAGTCTCGAATACCTTGCTCTCTGACATGATGTCCTGATGCGCACTAGCTGCAGACCCTTAAATTGCCTGAAATGATTAACATAGACATAAGATATGGTCAACAATAGCTACTACAGCATTTCAAGCTATCCAATTACTTTACAGAGTGTGGCACAAAAATATGAACAAATATTCACATTTTTCACAATCTGTATTTACAAGCAAATTTTACAAGGCAAAAGAGTTTCTGGTGCAGGGGAAGTCTATTATTTTAAATCCTGCACAATTACAGCATTTTGTTTAAGCAGCCCTTCTCCAATTTGTCACCAAGTATGTCACATGTTGAATATGTAATATGAGTCAAGCTACTGCACAGAAAAACTTTTATTCCATCAAAAAGATTGCTACAGTTAAGGCTGGGTCCTTCCTTGCTGCTTCATTTGATCCCAACCATTCTGTTCAGCAACTATATAGAGTTCATCTGATAACATCTAAAGCAGGGATCTCCAACCTTGGCAACTTTAAGACTTGTGGACTTCAACTCCCAGAATTCCTCAGCTAGCAAAGCTGGCAAGCAAAGCTGGCTGAGGAACTCTGGGAGTTGAAGTCCACAAGTCTTAAAGTTGCCAAGGTTGGAGACCCCTGATCTAAAGGACCGTTTCTGAATACTGCTGATTCACAACAACAGTGAAACCTTCCTTGAAGAAATCACCCTTCTTGAATGCAAACACAATTGATATCTGCAATATTGCGACTTATAGTATTTTGCATTCACTCTACAAAATTGTAACCTCCTTGCCTTCAAGACCAAGGAAATTCCAAAATGCAACAACTCCTTGGAAGGACTTCCTCATATGTCTGCTTACCTGAGAAAACACCACACTCAAAAAATAATGCAGGGACTGGGGCGTCAAGGCTTATCTCCCAACAGTTTATTTACCAATCTGATCACTGCCTGACTGCATATGATGGCGCTTCTGTTATTTTGGTATCATAATCCCAAATAAATCATTGTGATGTAGTGGTCTTAGTGCAGACAGAGTGGGGAGACCTAGATTTTAATCTTACTTTACCCAAGGAAGTTGGATGATTTTATTCTCTCATTCTCTCTCAGTCATTCTCTCTCAGCGTACTAGATATGATTGACATATCTATCAACCTGTACCAGAGCACTGTGGTACTTGATGTCCATGATTATCAATAAACGATCCCAAGTAGGTGCACCTTAAAAGTCATAGATTTTGAACTGTAAAAACAATTCACTAACCCCATATATTTTAGCAACAAGCAATATAATTAATTTAAAAAAGGTGGGGGGGAAACACTATTAAACATATTCAGATATGTAAAAGTCAACAGACACAAACATTAAAAATATGTAATTGTAGGGGGAGGCCTGTGATTCAGCTAGACATCCAAAGTCAAAGATTATGGATAACTGATATGCGTAAAAGTGTCCTTTATGTTTATGAGGATAATGAAGAAAGCTAATAGGTATTTGACCCTAGGCATGATTTTTATGAGACTAGTAAGGAATTACTTATGGGGTGTCCATAGGGTTTCCAAAAAGTCATAGTGGTGGCTATAACTATGTGATTGAACCCTTGTTCCTTTTTTGCATGCACTGCATTACTGCAAAGAAAAATTGAGAACCCTTAAGATTGTGTATAAACTTGTGCATTGTTGATCTATGGAGCTGAGATGTGCAACTTTTTCAGGATAAAGGCCCTCATATTGCGTTTGAGCGCAATGCCTAAGATTACAATATCAAAAAAGTAGGTACGATATTTAATTTTTCCCACTTCATATGTATATTTTATTTAATTAAAAGCACTTCCACATAACAGATTTTCATTTTTCCAAAATAAGTTCACCACCTACATTATCTCACACTGTCTGTATTCTCAGGCAATTTATTTCCAGCTCAGTTGCAACATATCCACAAAATCACAAAAGTGGAATCTTTTCATTTACATGTTGAAACTCTACAGAACCTGTCAGCATAACATTATTTTGTTGGCGGGAAGTTGCTTGACTGTACCTTCTAGATCTTGGGCTCAAGCCAATGCCTTCCTCGTTCTCTCAGAGGTTTGGCTGCCATGGGGTCTTAGCAGCTTTGCATCTCCCCTTCCCCAATACTATTGTTTTGTTTTCATTACTAGGTAAATACACACTACACAAACTAAAGATCTAGAAGGAAAGGCACCGATTGTTTTTCCTGGGCTCTCTTACTGCAGAACTGAAAGAAAGAACTAACTTCAGCATTTCAAGTGCTGACCTGAGACACTGGAAAATATGCTCCTACATGAAGAAGTACAAATTGGTAACAAGCTGAAAGCCTCTGGGGTTCACAAGTGAGATGGGAGACCCTGGTGCATATATGGGTTATTACTCAAAGAAATTTACAAAAACAGGATGCATATACCGTCATAAAAACAGGAGCAAGAAATTTATCTAAAAGGCAGCCAGCAACTGTTACAATATGTCCCAAATACATGGCAAAAGAGCCAAGTTTTAAAAGCAAAGTGGTTCGGGGTATTCCCTATCTCAGGAGGCAGAGCATTTCAGAGGAAGTTGTGTCATTTTGCTGCTTCCTCACTCCCCGCCCCTTTCCTTCACAAGGAATGGGGACCCTCCATAATCTGCCTCTGCAAAAAAGACTCGGAACACCTTACATTCTGCAATGATACCTCAACACTGCCAAACATCACCATCTACCTATCCCAAGTCCTTAGGAAAGATTCGATAAGTGGATAAAAATACCAATCCAGTCTGAACATCTGGCTGATTTTGTGATGAACAATAAATATGGATAGTCCCACAGGCCCTTAGCGGCTGATAATAATTACTTTGGGCAACCCTGATCTAGATAGCAATCAACATCATTCCAACACTTTGATTCAGAATATGGTTTTTCCTCTATTTTTGAGCTATAGGACAATTTTAAGATGTGAGCTGGCAATTACCTTATTTTTGCCTTGTGATTATTATAGATTTTAAGTCAGCACTGCTGTCAAATAGATGGACAGCAACTATTTCATCCTTTCTTCCCTCAAAGATGCCAGCAAGAGTTGAACATGGATATTTTGTGTGCAGTGCATATGCTCTACCAATGAGCTACCCCATTCTTTTATGATGGATCTTATCCTTCCTACAAATCTAGCAATCAGAGAAGATTTCTTCATCCTATAAATATAATACAGTATCCTGTCCCCCAGATAATAGGTAGAGTTCATAAAAAGGCTGCAGTTTCCATCTAAAAATAAAATGGGGATAATATACAAATCCTCATAGGAAATGGGAAACAGAGCAGTCCAAAATAACTATAACATAAACAATTCCTAAATAATGGCAAATAAGGAGTGGTATAATTTGTAATTAATCATATTAATTATTCAGTAGTCACATCAATAGTTATAAGCAGCATATTGCAGATGTTGGTAACAACAGCAATGAAAGCATAACTGAGGAAATGAATAATTACATTTCTCCAGGTATGACAAGTTGTGCTGTTTATTCTTGAAAAACGTGATTCCACTGTGAGACAATGGCAACCTTGGAGGGAAGAAATGTGAATTACGCATAACAAATGAGATGCAAATGTGGATGTATTAAGCAAACACAACATAGACTACTTGGTGCTACACAAGTTCCTTTTTTGTCCCATTAAATAGTTTCTCATTAAACGGATGTAGCATATTTTCAATCTGTACCGGGAAAAGGCTAGGCATTGAGGAGAGGCAGAAGGAACAAGGCTTCAGGAATATGTCAGCAAACGTCGCAATAGATAAGTGCAAGATATTTTTGAGAAACGAAGGCACCTCTTGAATGAATCCTCAAACATTACTTGTTCCCATTTCCACTCCAGAACACCTTTGAACCTGTATTTTTTTTTTCCTTCTGCAGTTTTCTCCACCACAAACCTCGCATCACCAATCCTCCCATCACCAAACCTCGCATCTTATTTTATTACATCGTCCCTTTAAACTCTGGGGGAATAACTGGTTGTATGCAACCAACAAGGCTCAGTGACAAAATAATGCAGATACTCTCTAAGCTACTGCTGCCCTTTTGTGTTTTCTCCTTGAAATACATTCATTTGGGGGGGAAATATCAGGGAAGCATCCCCATTCCTGGCCTGGTGCTGTCGAAACGGCCACCCTGCCTATCAAGCACAGGGGAGTGAAAGTCCCATCTATCTGAAAGGCATCAGGTGCAGGGAAGGCTGGGAAGCACTTTAGGCGACTGGCACAAATCCTCCCGCCCTTCAGAGAGAAGTTATGGGTTAATGGGAAGAACGACCACGATCTGACCTCCAGCCTTCTTTTTCTCTGAGAGTCGCCCCGTTAATCTGACTGTCCCCCCCCCCCAACCTCTCCCTGCCCTTTTCCCGTCCGGCTTACAGCTGATCTCAGAACAAAGGCGCTCCCTGCATTCCCTGCTTCCCTCTCCTCGGTCCCGGCCACGAGATTCAACCTTCCGATTTCAGGCAACCCAGAAAGAATCGAGGTCACCAAGTGCCAGAAAGCGCTGCGCCCCGAACTCGCCCGCGCTCCGAGGCTCACCTGGCCCCCCGCGCACTTTCTTCCTCCAAGCGAAGCCTTCCCCCTCAGGACAGGCTGGCAGCTGTAGCGGCAGCGGCTGCGGGAGAGATGAGGTGGGCGCATCCTCCTCTCGGCCGGCTCGGTTACTGGGCTCCTGTATCTCTTGGCATCTCGGGATGCAAGCAGCCCGGCCGGGACTTGTGGAGTTTGGGGCGGTTCAATGCGGTGAATGCGGACCCCGATGCAGGCAGGCGGCTCTCATCCTGAAGCCTTCTCTGCTCTTCTCTCCCTCCCTCCCTCCTCCCCCTCACCGCTTCCCGCTGCCGACCGAAGGTATCACATGGTCCGGCGGACTGCACCGAACAGGGTTCCTTGCGGTATTTTAAAGAGGAGTCGCCTGCTTTGAGGGTCGGTGGGGCGCAGTGCGCAAGCGCGCGGGTCCGGGAGTTTGGGTGTGTGTTCGCAGAGCCCAGAATTCCAACAGCGCCGCTGCACCAGAACCGCACCGCGTCGTGCCGCTTTCCTCTCTGTCCCAGGAGCTGAAAGCCGAGGTGTCTGAAACTGAAAGGGAGCCGAGTCCGGGGCTGCCCTGCTAGCCTCCTTGCCCTCGAGTTGCCAGAAGCCTTAAAAGTTACCCAAAGCTTCTAAGAGCCAACGCTGCCCCAAAGCCCCTCCGTTCCTTTCTGCTGCACGTGTGCCGACTTGCATTAGGGTCAAAAAAAAAAAAAATCAAAGCAGAAGGCTGAAAATAATCAAGGCTTCCGTTAGTGTGAAGCGTTCTCTGCTGTGTTGGCAGGCAAGAGAGAGGCTTCCACGTGAGCCCCGGGCCCCGGAGTTCTTGGGTATCTTCCCATGATCCCAACTGCCTTATCTGTGGCATCGGTGAGGGGCTCACTCAGCTCCCAGTCTGTTCCGAACCGTCTGATCCCTAGGAAAGACCTTTTGGCCTCCTGGGATTTAACCCCGGTAGAGCAGGTGGTTCTGCTGGTTTTAACTCCTGATCTTACTGTTCTGCAGTTGTGCTGTTTTTGATTCTTTTTGTTTTACAAAGGGCCTCGGAAACCGATCTTCAAAAGTAATGTGTCTTGTGAAATAACATAGTCTCTCGCTGGTTGGGAGAGATTGTAGGAAGTTGGAAAGGATGTCAAGGATCCTTCTATATGGGCAAGAACTCTACCTGTACAGTATTTAAATAAATAAATAATTGATTGATTGATTAATTATTGATTAATTAATAAATTTTGGCCAGAATCAGATCAGCAGCAAGAGTGAGAGAGATCTAAAATTAAAAACATTGAATTTCATAAATAAGATGTAACAGTTATTTAAGAATGTCAGCAAGCAAATGCATGAAGATTATGTAGAGAAGTCCACCAAAGGCTCTGGAATCAATTTAGCTAAGGTGGGATCTAAACACTGTTCTTTCTTTCTTTCTTTCTTTGTTTTGTATGGCTGCCCATCTAATCAAGCAACTAAGTGGCAAAATTTTTTTTTAAATAATACAAATGATTAGAATAACATGAATATTAAAATACACAGCAGCCAAGAACAAAGCACCCGTCATAATGACTAAAAATATTAGGTATTACCAATCCGTAATTTTTGCAAAGGAGAAATGCAAACAATCAAGTTCCTCAATTACAACTTTTGAAACTAGCATTTTTATTTTTCTTCATAAATGCTCTGGAGAGTTCAGATAAGCAATGATACAACCATGTCTGCAGAATAAAAAATTATATAAGTAGTATAAAAAGATTGTTCCAAACTGCATGGTGAAAATAATATTGGAGCAAAGTGTAAAGAATTACGCTTTGCTGCAATATTACATTAAAGAATGTCCATTATGGCAAAAAGGCTTAAATTCTTATATATCCAGCTGGCATCAAAACAGGAGGTAACTGGTAGAGAAAAAGTTCTGAGTTACGTTAGTACAGTCCTTGGTGCTGAGCTAGGATGATTTTCATTACCAAACTATTGTTTACTTCTTGATTGTTGGTCTGATATAATTAAGGAACTACTAACTCAGAAAAACAAGCTAACGGTAAACAACAGACTAATGAAGGAAGTTCCAAGACCACTTCCACCAACACTGACAGGGCAAGCCACTAGTTAGTATATAAAATAAGAGCAAACCTCACTCCTTACTAGCCCTGATAATGTTACCTAGTTTGGTAATGAAATGTCTGTAAGAAAACAACCAAGCTCAGAGAACACCAAGACCTCACAGTTCAACCCTGAGCTACAAATGTTCTCTTCTATCAATTACGTTAATAATTTGAAACGTGTGGCAGACTTCCACTCTAAGGATCACTAAAGAAACAGAAAACATAAAGCTGCCAAGATTTAAGTAATTTTAAGTAACACCCATATTTATAATTTAACAATAATTAGGTCTTTTTTCCACATCACAAAAAGGCTATTTTACAGCTGGGAAAAGATAGTAGAAAACCTCAGGGGGCTGGTCTGACTCCTATGAAGAAAAGATTTTTACATTTGCATTTTAGAAATAAAAGATAAGCAAGAACAGACACAATAGAATTGACTGGACTAATTGCAGAGGAAATTTATAAGCATGGGAAAAATGGAGAAAGTAACATTTTCTATCTCTCTTTCATCATTCTAGAACCTATTTAAGATTATCAAATCTAGCATAACAATGGATGATTCCAGTCAAATATCAGGAAAAAAAAATTTTTTTCATGCAAATGACAGCACAATTAATCAGTAGAACGATTTGCCTCCAGAAGTTGTGGGTGCTTCACCATTGGATGTTTTTGAAGATATTGGACAACCATTTGTCTGAAATGATATACAGTGTCCTGCTTGAACAGGGTGTTGGACTAGAAGGCTTCCAAGATTCCTTCCAACTCTTATTCTTTTAAATAATATAAAGTTCGTTAATCAGATACATTAGGTGGCCATTCCACTAAAATGACATAGCTTTTAAATAGAGATGCATTCTTGGAGGATATGTATGGTGTGGTTTTTCCAGGACCCAATGCAAGATTGTGAACAAGTGACAGAGAAGCAACTGTCCAAAGGAGATATGGGCTTCATAGCTTAAGGCTTCTTGGAGGCTCCTCAGAGGCAGCTACTGCCAGTCTTTTTGAGAAGCAGGATGAACAGATTAGGCTTTCAACACATATTTTTAAATAGAATCATTTTGATCTAAATTGGGAGTTATCTAGATTGGGGCTACAATTTTGGATATGATGACAGAGATTTGTGAATACCCATCCTCAGCCTATAACCCTCTGCAGGAAACACCCACTCAGGTCCCAGCCTAGATTTGGGGGAAGCGGGGAGCAGCAAGAAGAATTTTTTAGCCACACATTTTTATCAAGTAAATACTCCCCACACTTCAAGTGTCATGGTATAATTAGAGAGCTGGATGAATCTTGAGTAGAGTTTTTTCCCTCCCAGCCTATTCCGCCCTATGCAGTAGCTGTTCAGATGATTTGGGAATGGGTAACGGACATATATGGCACCATGAGTTCCGACAAATGCAGTATATAAATGCAACAAATAAAGGAACATCAGAGTAATTCACAGAATGTTGGCTATATTTCTGTGATGTCACAAATGGCTTCATTCCTAGGAAAGGATTAAGACATTTACTGTTGTGAGCATTTCTATTGCAGAGACAGCATAGATCTAATAGAATTCATTATCTGTTGTAATCAGATGCCAATCCTTCCTAGTATAACATCACACACATACATTTTGCTTCAAGTCTCCACTGTATGCATGTTTTTAAATTTGTTGTTTTTAAAGCTATGTAATCTTTGGTGCATAAATACCACCATCACTCATTTGCTCCAATGCCAGGAGATGCTTTCCTAAGCAAAAATTCTAGGCACCATGATGAATTCATATATGTAAATCAGCAACTTACAAACTGTATCGATCATTGCTGTATTATGCGCATAGTACATTTTGATGTTTAATTAGGGCTATTTATCAAGAGACATACCACAGCTGGGCTTCCTGCAAATGCTTCTAGATTTGTACATTAAGTGGAGCCACATGGAGCTAAGAATCAGATGATGAGGTTGTGTAATTGTTTGAATATATGTTTTTCTTTCCTATCAACTCATATCTTTTTTTTAATTTTATTTTTTATTTCTCATAAACACATTTACATGTACAGTCATTTCCATCATTTTTCATTCATCTTTTCACTTTCATTTTTAATTTTTACTTTTTCAGGACTGCTCTTTTTCTTTTCTTTCTTTTTTTTCCAACTCATATCCAGCCAGACTTTTCATGGCACTATAAATGACTCCTGAGATATCATCTGTGCATCCATATAGGAATGGCATATAGGAATATTCACAATGAACGGTTTCTTTTTTTATGTGAACATTATGTGAACCTACTCACTGTTTTACACCATGCTTTAATATGTTGTGTGAACCCTATAAATGTAAACTTATTTAACAAAACATGGTTAAACAAGTCAAAGTTTGCTGTTGCACATGCATTCTTCATTTCAGACCCAGGCCATTGGCCTAGCCAGATCACTAATGTCCACATGCTACCTGACAGTGTCTTGTCTGGGTTTCATAGAGGAATAGAGTTAGCTTTTGTAGTAAGATGGGCAGCCTATAAATTTTATAAATCAATAAAATCAATAATATCTATCAATCAATCAATAAATATCTTAAGATGTTTTGAAGTAGACTTTCTGTAAAGAAAACCTGAGCCCAAACCACCTTTTTCACAACACACCAAAGTGCATTGACTCAGACTTCCAGGGAAGAAATAGCAGATTGAAGACAGTTCTTTTGAAAGGGAAGCTGACAACCACAGTGGACTGAAGAGCTGCTGAGTAGACTGGCTCTTCATAATTCCTCTCCTGTCACCCACAATTGCTCCAGACATTTGTTTCTGGTGAGGAGAACACAAGACAGTGGTCTCTGATAGATTTAGATCTCTGGGAGATGAGGGGAAAGTCATCTTGATCAAACCATAGTTGGCACCTTTTAAAATACAAGGTTTCACATACTTTTCTAATCACTTTTGGAAATTCCTTGTTGAGTATTTTTCAGCTATTAAGATCCTTTGCAGCAACAAATCTGAAAATACCAGATGAGTTTCCTTCAATCCTTAGAGAAAGAAGTTTGAAATATAAATTTAAGACCTTTTTTTAAAATAAACAATAAAAATGGTAATTAGAACTTTGATTTTTTTTGAAAGTTACAAACAAACTAAGGGCCCAAATGGATTTAAAATAAGATTCTGGAATTAATTATAAGAATCCTTCCTACAGGAAAAATGATTTTGTTTTGAATTCCTTAAAAAACATAGGATGGGACTTTGAAGATTGGACACTAGAAGGAACTAGAAGGAAGTTAAGATTAGAATGAAAGGAAAACAATTAAACTTGATTTATAATTACAGAATGAAGCAAATTATTTTAACATACATATTAAAAGATATTTATGAACAATAGTCCTTGAAGTTAATTTTAAGAATATATTCCGCTATAGATAGACTGTGTTTAAAAGATGTTATAGAAGAATAAGTTTTATCTGACAAGATTGAAATTGATCTGAAAGTACATTTTAAAACAACAGGCTACAAAAATGGTATGGAAAAATGCTACACTGGACATAGAAAAGAATCTGGCTGATACCTTAAAAATTAAAAGGAACATACAAATAACAGTCCAGCATCCTGGATAATTTGCCTGAAGTGGTTCGGGAATAACGAGAGGTACAAGCAAGCAAGTGACAACAGCTCTTTAATATACAGTGAGACTTCAGCGAAAACTCAGGGGCTGCAGTCCTCCTTATATACAATCCAGGAGGGACTGTCAGCCAATCAGAAACGTATGCAGGTTTGAATCTCCCGCTTAAAAGTATCAATACATAACACCCCTCCCTTCCCAGAAGGCACTAATACTCAAAAATTAACATATGTACAGACAAAATCTCGCAGGTGCTTAGGACGAGTTCTCGCCCTAGTTGACCTGCGCAGTTCAGAGTCTGGTGGGGCGTCGAGCTGGTCGGAGGGACTCTTTGTCTCTCCCGGCTCCGCCAATGGAACCTCCTGGATTTTGTCCGGGGCGTGGTTATCCCCGGCTGGGAGTGGCGACTCGCTGGGGCGGCGCTGGAACCAGGGCTTGTCAGCTAAGTATTCTCGCGACCCCGGGCTTGAGTTAGCTGTTTTGGAGAAGTGGTCAGAGTTAGGCTCGGAGATGTCTAAGTTAATATTCGCCTCGCCTACCACCCTTTTCCTAAGCTGGTCTATGTGGCGCTTCCAGAGTCTATCTACCCCAACGTCCACCGTGTACGATTTTGGGCCAGTTATTCCCACTATGGTTCCTGCAACCCATAGAGGACCGCTGGCATAATTGCGCGCGAACACCGGGGACCCGACCTGAAACTGCCTTAGACCACAGGTCTCTCCCTTAAAGTTTTCGTGCAAGTAGTTAGGGTGAAGCCTGTCTAACACGCACCGGAGCTTCCTCCCCATGAGGAGCTCTGCTGGGCTTCTCCCTGTTGCTGTGCATGGTGATGCATGCTGAACCGCTAGGAATTGATCTATCCTGGCCTGCCAGTCCCCATTGTCTAATCTGGACAGTGCTTCCTTAGCTGTCCTGACAAAACGTTCAGCCAATCCGTTGGAAGCCGGGTGAAATGGAGCTGATAGGGCATGGCGGATTCCCAGGCCGGCCAAGTAACTTTCAAAAAGGGTTGCTGTAAATTGAGGCCCGTTGTCCGATACCAAGGTATCCGGCAGGCCGTGGGTAGCAAACAACTTCCTTAGGACCTTGATAACGGCTTCGGCCGTTGTAGATGGCATCAATATAATTTCTAGCCATTTTGAGTAGGCATCCACAACTATTAAAAACGTTTGGCCATGGAACGGGCCGGCAAAATCAATGTGGATCCTCCCCCATGGGCCCTTTGGTTTCTCCCACTCTCGGATGGGCGCTACTGGGGGATCGGGGCGAGACTCCTGGCAGGGTCTGCACTTCCCCACCCACTCGGAAATGACCTGGTCCATGTTGGGACACCAGACGTAGCTGCGGGCTAAACACTTCATCCTAACGATGCCCGGGTGCCCTTCGTGCAGTAACTCCAAAACCCTATCCCGTAGTTTCGTAGGAATTACCACTCTGTCACCCCACAGTAAGCACCTCCCTTGCATAAACAGTTCATTTCGTTTGTTGGCAAACCCTTGGTACTCCTCCCCGACCACCTTGTCCGGCCACCCTTTCAAAACCCAACCCATAACAGTCCGGATAACGGGGTCTCTATTTGATGCTTTCGCCACCTCGCCGGAGGAGATGGGCCCCAAAGTTAACGTGTCCAACAAAAGGACGGAGGCTTCCGGCGTTGGGTTGTCCAGCAGGTCGGGAAGGGGGCAACGGCTAAGGGCATCCGCATGACCCAGGGTCCGCCCAGGTCGATGGACGAGCTGGTACGAGTAGGCCGACAAAAAAATCGCCCATCTAGTCAAACGGGGGGAGAGGGCAGCGGGGGTTGGTCTGTCGCCTGCTAGCAGTCCTAGCAACGGTCTATGGTCAGTCACAAGTTCGAATTTTCGGCCATAGAGGTATTCGTGGAACTTCTTAACCCCCGCAATCGCAGCCAGAGCCTCTCTGTCCAATTGGCTATAGTTTCGTTCTGTGCTGGACAGAGTTCGGGAATAGAAAGCAATGGGCGCCTCTAGGCTGTTCGGCAGTCTATGGCCTAGGACGGCACCAACTCCTACGGGGGAGGCGTCACAGACCAAGACGAGCGGCAGCTCTGCATTGTATTGTATCAGGAAGCTGTCCTCGGATAGGAGTCTTTTCACTGCCTCAAAAGCGGCTGCTTGCGGTTTCCCCCAGACCCATGGTACGTTCTTTCCCAAAAGCTTGTGAAGGGGATCTGCAACTGTGGCTTTATCTTTTAGGAACATGGAGTAAAAATTGAGCAGTCCAAGGAAGGCTTGGAGCTCTGCTTTGGATTTGGGGGCTGGTGCGCTCTTAATAGCTCTCACCTTGCTCTCGGTAGGGTGGATGCCTGTGCCGTCCACCCTGTACCCCAAGAATTCCACAGAGGGAACAGCTATCCTACACTTGTTCCTTTTGAGTCTTAGTCCCGCTTCTCTGAACCTAGACAGGACGTTCCGTACCCTGTCCCCCAGCTGGTTTTCGTCCTGAGCGCTGACTAAGACGTCATCGAAATAGGGCACCACTCCCGGGAGTCCTTGCAATAGGCGCTCCATGGTGCTTTGAAATAAACCGGGTGCGACGCTCACCCCAAACTGGAGCCTGGTGCATTTAAATGCACCCCTATGAGTTACGATCGTTTGTGCCTCTGCCGTGGCGTCGTCGACTGGTAACTGTTGGTAGGCTTGGGCCAGGTCTAATTTGGCAAAAATTTTTCCGGGCCCCAGGGAGTGTAGTAGATGGTGCACGATCGGCACCGGATAGGCGCTCGGCTGCAAAGCCTTGTTGATCGTGCACTTGTAGTCAGCGCAAATTCTTATTGAGCCGTCGGATTTAACTGGGGTCACTATGGGGGTCTCCCACTTAGCATGGTCAACGGGAACCAACACCCCTTGCTTAATCAACTTGTCTAGTTCCGCATCGATCTTCGGTTTCAATGCGAACGGTACTCGTCTGGCCTTCAGTCTTACTTGGGCTACGTTGGGGTCTAAGTTTAGTGAAATAGGGGTCCCCACATACTTGCCCAACGTGTCCCCGAAGACGTCTTGGAACTCGGACAGGAGGCTGTCTTTCAGGGTTGATCTGGACATCAGGTGGACGCCGGTGAAGCCCATGCCAAGGGCTCGGAACCACCCCATGCCCAGGAGGCTAGGAAGCTGCTTCGTGACGATGGTCAGCGGCAGGTCTCTTTCGTAGTCTCCGTAGGTGACCCGGAACGTGCCCACGCCTTCGAGGGGGACTCGGTTCCCCTGGTAGTCTAGGATGCGTAGTCTCTGCTTGGAGAGTTGATCCTTCCGGAACGACGGCAGGAGGGTCTTTAGAGTCGTCCACGACATTATGGAGAGAGCTGATCCGGTGTCGATCTCCATTGAGCACGGCTTTCCGTTGATCTCGACCACCGTGCTGACCTTGTCTTCGATTGCCGTGCTGGCCTGGTCGATGTGTATGCTGCGGCCATCTCGCGGTTCAAATTCGCGCCGTTTTTTCGCGCCGCCTTCTCTCGTTGGCTGCTTCTGGCACGCTGATTCCGGTTGGCTGCGGCGCTCACGTGGTTTGTGTCTTCTGGGCAGAATGGCTCTGCAGACTCGCGCCAAGTGCCCTTTCTTCTCGCAGTGCCTGCAAATAGCCTCTCTGTATTTGCAGGACAGTCTATCATGGTGCCCGCCACAGCTGGGACAGCTTCGCCGGGGGCTGCCAGTGTCTTTTCTCTGGTGCTCCGTTCGGAAGACGTCCTCATCCGACTCGGACTCCGAGCTGGATCCGGCGTCTTCTCTGTGCACCGGGGCAGACTTGGGGCTGTCTTTGCTGGTCAGCGGACGCTGCAGCGTTTCAGCGGCCTTTATGGAGGCTTCGTGAGCCCTGGCCTCGTCTAGGGCTCCGGCAAGCGTCAAATCAGGCTTGGCGAGCAGACGCCGTTGCAGCCTAATGTCCCGAACACCACAGATCAGTTGCTCAAGCAACGCATCGTCCAAGTCTCTGTAGTCGCAATGGGTTGCGGCTTTTCTCAGGCTGGCCATGTACGCGCTGACCGGCTCTCCCTCTCGTTGAACGCGCTGCCTCAGTTGGTATCGCTGCACGAACTTGGAGGGGACGGGAGCGTAGTGAGCCCGGAGAGTTGCGATCAGGGTGTCCCAGGAGACTGTTTGAACCGGCGTTGGCTCACACAGTGACTCGGCCATCTCGAACATGTCCGGTCCGCAGTGGCTTAGGAATAGGGCTCTCTTTCGATTAGCCGAGAGGCCCTGCATGTCGCTGGCTTCTAGCGAGCATTCAAACCTCGTTAGGTATGAGACCCATTTTTCGCGGGTCGGATCGAAAGGCTTGGGCGGAACGTAGGCAGACATGTTTGGTATGCCTCCTGTGGTTCGCCTCGTCGCCTAGCTGAAGCTCGTGGTCTCACTGGTTGGCCTCTTGTAGCCTCTATCCCACCTTCGTCGCCAATGAAGTGGTTCGGGAATAACGAGAGGTACAAGCAAGCAAGTGACAACAGCTCTTTAATATACAGTGAGACTTCAGCGAAAACTCAGGGGCTGCAGTCCTCCTTATATACAATCCAGGAGGGACTGTCAGCCAATCAGAAACGTATGCAGGTTTGAATCTCCCGCTTAAAAGTATCAATACATAACATTGCCTATACTAGATTTACAAAAGAGTCTTGTTAAAGCCTTGAAGAGAAAATGAAAGTAAAAGAACAAAAAAGAAAAAAGAAATCAAGTTTTAGGATATTGATTGAATGGACTAAAGATCAAGAGTGTTAAAAGGAAATAATATGAATTCAGTACATTTTATCAAGGCTAAAATACTTATGTTATTATCTCTGATCAGGACTAAAATGACAAGTTTTAAAGAATTTAATTATAAGAGATGGGATATGGGAATCAACCACAAGTACGTTCAAAAAGTAGTAGGTACTCCCAATGTGCTATTTGCACCCTCATAGTCATACTACATTCTGTTTCTATAGTATTAGTTAATCGTTTCCAGAACTTTAAAGAAACCTCATTCACTCGTTCAGCTTCAACAGAACAAACTAGAAAAGTCTGTATGTCCAGAAGCCTCCCTCATATTTTCTGCTAAGCAAGAAGGCTGGATAAAATCCTTGCAATTACCGTATTGTCATCAGAAGATTACAAAGGTACTTTTCAAAAGGCAACTGGATTTTCTTTGTTTTTTCCTTGAAGATGTTTTGCTTCTCATTCAAGAAGCTTCTTCACATCTGACCAAATTGTGTGTGGGGTGGGGTGAGAATGGAAGGATTAATATTCCTTGCAGTCATCTAGTCATTAGTACTCTCTCTGAGAGTTGTTGAGTCCACTTGGGGGTTTATCTTTGCCTTCAGGGTCACATGAATCAGAATGCAAATGGGTGTGGAATCTTCTTGGAACTGCTGAAAGGACTGTAGTGTAAAAAGGAGATAAGTGGTTTCTTATCCTGCCCCCTCTGTTGAAAGAGGACTGTTCAATTTTAATATAGCTGGCCTTTTTTGACCCCTCTTTCAAACCAGTGAGAAGACTACTGGTTTGAAAGAGAAGTCAAAGAGGCCATCTACATCAGATACAATCGGAAAGGAAAAAACAAAGAAAGTCCAATTGCCTTTTGAAAAAAAACACCTTTGTGATAACCATGACCTGAATGACTGAGAATGTCCATAGACATCAGAGGATCTGATATATCCAGGCAATGCAACTAGTCATGCATTTCATATAGGAAAATTCCTTCTTTCTTCCCCTCCCTTTGCGACCATCTGGGCTCCCTCAAAAAACTCTGTGAGGATTGGAGCGGTCCCAGACAATATTACTGGGATGCAGAGCATGAAAGAATTTTTTTCTTCTTTTCCTAGATCCCCTCTACTTTTGGAATAACCTAAACAAGCTACACTTAGTGCCTTACAATCTGAAGGAGCTTTTCATTTTATTTCAGAATGAAAGTAATATAAGCCCTCTTCTATGGCTCACATGACCCACATTAATTAATTCAGAAAGTGCTTTATTCGTGCTTTCTTCTGCACATATTCATTTTCCTCTTAAAGGGGGCTATTTTTCACCTTGTCACAAGGTTATTACAGGTAGTAATAACCTCAAATTACAACTATTTTTTTAGTGATCATTCGAAGTTACAATAGCACTGAAAAATGTGACTCATAAGCAACTCTCACACTTATAACTGTTGCAGCATCCCCATGGTCACATGATAAAAATTTGGGTGCTTGGCATATTTACCATGGTTGCAACATGGTGGGATCATGTGATCCCCATTTGCAGCCACTGACAAGCAAAGTCAACGAAGAAGACCAGATTCACTTCATGATTGCCAGAGTCACTTAACAACTGTGGAAAAAGGTCATAAAATTGGGCACAACTCATTTAACAACAGCCTTGCTTAGTCATGGAAGTTCTGGTTCCATATGTCTCTTGTGTATACTATTCACAGAAAAGGCAGGAATGATGGATCAAAAATTAGGCCGGTCAGGTAGGAAAATGAAAGTTACATGAGATAAAAAGGAAGAAGCATAGGAATATCCATAGACAGAACATTTACAGCAGAGAAACAAAAAATAATGGGGAACACTGCAGCTGTTTAACTTCTGCTTACTAGATAATACATAGCAATTCAGTTGTAAAGGTTAGACAATAAACATCAAGAAGTTGTTCAGAAACCTGCTAGAGGAGAAATTAAAACATCAAACTAATTCTATGAACAGTTAAGTAACATGTGCCTTAGAAACTTTAGTCAATAGGACTAAAACCCTCTGTGGAATTAACGCAAAATAAGTAAATTTATGAAGTACTAGTAGTAGTAATATCTTGGTCTTAGAACAACTGCTCTTAGCACAACCAGTACCCTTGACAATGCCCTATCCATAATCAGCAACAAATTATCTTGGGTAAATTTTCTCTGTTTGATTTACTTGCAACAACAGACTTCTTTTCTCACTTATCACCTACAGTCCTTGAGCTAACCTCTGAATCCAAGAATTACTTGAATGTATTTGCAACAGGAGAAAAACTGGTGCAAAACTCAACCTTTCCTCCTCTTGAAATCAATTTATATAAGAGGACTCTTGTAATTTTAATTCTTTTCAGTCACATTATTCATCTTCTCAGTTTAAGATTAATACAGAATAGTATTTATAATACCATTCATAAGCAATATAATGTTTGGGAAAGGGCAGGAGGGGAGTAAACCTTTCCATCAAAAGTATCATATATAACATTATTTATAGAATAAAAATACCAATTTCATCAGCAAGACAGCATAAAGGAATATCCATTTACAGCTCTTACATCATTCTGAGACGAACAAATAAAAGTGAAGTTGCAGTCTGTTTTTACCTCCAAAGATAGGTGCAGAGTAGTCTGTGTTCTCTCATCTCCAGCATGAAAGGACAGACTCTTCTAGGTGGAAAAAGCAGTAATGATACTGGAAAAGAAATGCACATCACTAGACTTTTCTGTGGAATTAATGTAATTTGCAATTTGCTGAATACCCAGAAAACTGCTCAGGAAATGCAGTTCCTTTTTTCAAGAATATATGCTAACGGTAATCTAGAATTTACAATGAAGTGCCATACAAATTTCACCACAGTAATGTCATCTACAGACTAGAGGATCAGAGTTTTGAAGGGGCTGGATCAAAGCTGATTGCTGGAAATCAGGAAATAATAAATAATGTAAGCCTAAGGTGTTGAGTGTGTCAACAGATGAGGAAGAGAAAGAAGCAGACAATTTTCAAGGTCACACTGCACAAAGGTTTGAATGACTACTGTTGTGCAAACAGTCCAAAATTTAAAAACAAAAACAAACTAGCTACTCAAGAAGATGGACCATATTTGACATTAAGGCTATGCCTGGCAGACAAAGACATAAGATTAAAAATAAAGAACATAACCTCCTTTTGTTGGCTGTCTGATACCCTAGCCCCATGATGGCGAACCTATGGCACATGTGCTGGAAGTGGCACGCAGACCCATCTCTCCAGGCACACCAGCCATCATACATTGCTCTTCCAGGTTCTGGCGCTGAACTTGGTACGTGTGGAGCACCAGAAACTGGAAGAGCAGCTCCCTGGCATGCATGTGTGTGCCAAGAAGCTGAGCTTCCAGTTTCCGGCGCACGCATGTGCACCAGCCAGCTGGTCTTCACGCACGCATACGTGCCAGAAACCAGAAGACCAGGTGACCAGCGTGCATGTGCACACCAGAAACTAAGTATCCCAACGTGTGCATGCACACTGGGGAACTGCTCTTCTGGTTTCTGGTGCTCCTGCGCATGCACGCTAGGCAGCTCCTCTTCCGGTTTCTAGTGCTCCCCTGCATACCCCTGTTTCTGCACTCGGTGCCAAAAAGGTTTCCCAAGACTGCCCTAGCCCTTTCTCCATCCACTCAGTTCCTGGTCAGCATCGTTTGTTGCCATTCTGCTGTTATCTTCCTGAAATGCTGGGTTTAGCAATGGTCTTCCAGATTTACACACGAGCAATAGGGATGCAACTTTTTAGACTAGGCTTTCCCTTTGCACTCTTTGGCAACCCTTCATACAGTTTCTTGCTGTAAGCATGAATCTATCCTTATAGCACAATATGATACATGACATTGCCATTTTACATCCTCTCTGATGGAAATAATTAGAGGCTGGTAAATTTAAGCAAACATATTTTTTACATCGTGGCAACCAAAATTGGGTGCAGTATTTCAAGTGTGGCCTTACCAAGGCATTATAAAGTGGTATTAACACTTCGTGTGATCTTGATTTTATCCTTCTGTTTATGCAACCTAGAACTGTGTTGGCTTTTTTGGTAGCTGCTGGATCATATTTAACTGATTGCCCACTAGGACTCCAAGATCCCTATAATATATAGAAAGAGATAATATATAGAGAGAAATATAGGTCTAATATATAGAGAGAAATATAGGTCTCATTTCATGTCACTGATGCCATATTTTATATCACATTTTATGCCAACAGAAATGGCCGTTGCTGCTTGAAGTTTTTGGAGCAGAACGTGTGAGAAGGCATATCTGTTGTGAAAGCTCACCTGCTTTTCTGAAGATATTTTGTTTGAAAGAGTTGGCAAGTTCTTTCAGATTTGGAGAAGAAAGATGGTTTCATCTATGCAGATGGAAGCGCATGATTTTTATCTGGACCTGTTTCCTAAACAACGGAAACTACTATACATAATTTCCTAGAATCAAATCTGATGTTACAAGTTCTATGTCCGTAATTAAGTCCATTAAATATAGTGGCACTGATTTCTGTCTAAAAATGCACCACATCAATAGATAAAAATACAGTTAGTAGATATAATTTTATTGCTACAGTGCAGCCTTTCAGAGGAGAGTAGTAATAGACTTTAAAAAAAAAATTTTTTTTTTAAGAAAAGAATACCACTTACTTCTTGAAAGCCTGATCCTAAATTGAGGCCATATTTCTTGATTTCCAAATGTTCCATGATAGACTTCTTTAATATGTAAGAAAGCACCCAGAGAGATGTTTTGCTTGCCAAGAATGTCCACCTCCACCAGCAATTAACAAAATGGATCAGAAGTGAACAGTTATGACATAGTTTAAAGGATGCTGAGGAACACAGTGTTGAGGAAATTATTGTTTCCAAATCACATGTATACAAGAGGAGATCTAAGGAATGCTTAGAATTGATCGCTATGAAGTTTAATAAAAAATTGAGATAGTTCTATAGTATACTAGTTAGCCTGAAAAAGCAGGTAATATGTGAGCTAACTAGCGTAGAATCCTAAGTTGCATTTCCTAAGCATCCTTCTAGATACTCAGCAAATTACATGAATTCCACAGAAAAGTCTAGTGATACTTTTTCCCCCTCGGATGTGACCACTGCTGGGTTTTTTCCCCCTTTTCCCCTAGGAAAATTTTTTAACTTTGGGAAATCCAAGTGAACAAAATTTGGTCATCTTCTTTGGCTGATTGTGACATAATCATAATTTGGGCCAAATACACAGCTCATTATTTTAGGATTATAAACTATCAGCTTCTAATAGTGAAAAATATAAATTATATAGAAAAATAATATATAAACCTATCTGACCATTATGTTTTCTCCAGAAGCCCGACTCATTGTTTAATAGATAAATGTATAAGACAGGGACCAATGCTATCCTTTAGAAATCCCCCCCCCTTTTTTTCTTTTAAGGTAAAAAAAGAATGAGGGATCCACTTCATTAGTTAAAGTTTATTTGATTATTTATATTTCAAATGATGTTTTCAGACTTGTCTGGTTTTATTGTGATAAGCAACCTGGCATTCAGTGCAATAATCAAGAGAACCAAGAGCGCCAATGCCAGGTTTCTTGCGTCCTTCTACCTCAATATTCTTACTTCAAGAGATTTCAGACAACTTTTACTTTATTTATTATTTCTTATAATCTGGTCCTTTTTTTACTGTAGAATTTAATTTGGGATCCTTCTGCATAACTGCCATCTGTTTTACTATTGTATTATGGTGCTTTCCCTTTATATATATTACATACAAGCTGTTATGTAAATAGGTTTGTTTGGCGGGAAGTTCGAATTAACTGACCCTCAGCTGATTGGCTGACCACCACAGCTGCAAGGTATATAAAGGGAGCTGGCTCCCCAGGTCAGTTGCTGGAGTCTCACCCTATAATAAAGAGCTGTTGTCACTTACTACTCTGGCTTGCTGCGTCCTCATTCACCCAACTTAACATTGGCGACGAGGATGGGATCTTGAGGCCAGAAGCAGAGGAGAGCTGAAGCCACACGCAAAAGAGCTGAAGCCACACTCAAAGGAGCTGAAGCCACGTTCAGAAAAAGGGACCCGAGACCGCATCTGAATCCAGCCAGGCGAGCGAGCGGAACACAGGAGAATCCTGAAACGATGTCTGCCTACACCCCGCCAGCGCCTTTCGACCCCAAGGAAGAGAAGTGGGGATCCTACATGTCCCGGTTCGAGTGCTTCATGGTGGCAAACGACATGCAAGGGCTACCGGACGTTCGGAAGAAAGCCCTGTTCCTGAGTCACTGTGGGCCAAGGGTTTTCGACACAGCTGAAGCATTGTCGGAGCCGAATTCGGTCCACAACATTTCCTGGTCGACGCTACAGACCCTGCTGAAAGACCACTATGCACCAACGCCATCGAAGTACGTGCAGCGCTACGAATTCCGGCAACGGCTCCAGCAGGAGGGAGAATCGATCAGCGAGTACGTCGCTGCCCTGTGTAAGGCCGCAACTCAGTGTGAGTACCGAGAGCTGGATGAGATGCTCCTAGAGCAACTAATTTGCGGAGTAAGAGATAGCCGGCTTCAGAGGAGGCTGCTTGCGAGGTCAAACCTGACTCTACTCATCGCGCTAGACGAGGCCAGGGCGCAAGAGTCGTCAGTAAAGGCCGCCGAGAGATTAAAGAGCTCCCACCTAACCAAAACAACGCAGAAGACGGCGCCAGTGCATCGAGAGGCCGTAAGCACCGCGAGCGAGGGGGAGTCTGAAGAAGAGGTCTACCGCACCGAGCAGTCCCGCATAGCCCGGAGGGAGCCCAGAGATGGATGCGCCAGCTGTGGAGGGTCCCACTCACGACAGAACTGTAAGTTCAGGGATGCCGTTTGCCGTTCCTGTGAGAAGAGGGGCCACATCGCTAGAGTCTGTAGGTCGAAAACACACCAGAGCTACAGACCACGTGGCCAAACGGCCCAATCCGAGACGGCGCCACACCGAAGGCCCAACAGGGATGGCGGAAACCGGAAGGGCGCGAAATTTGAAGACGCTGGGGCCTACACCATTCGCATCGCACGGACCTGCACCTCGCCTGGAGAAAAGACCTACACCACGGTCGAGATCGAGGGACGGGAGTGCCAGATGGAGATAGACACGGGATCGCCGATATCCATCATGTCTTGGGAAAACCTAAAGAGAGTCATCCCCAGCGCACACAAGCGACAGCTCCAGCCACAGCTTCGCAGACTGAAGGATTACCAAGGGAACCGCATACCCGTCGAAGGCAGAGGCGAGTTCCAAGTCCAGTACGGGGAGTTTACCGAGAAACTGCCCCTCACCATCGTCAGCGACAACCTTCCCAGCCTCCTGGGCATGGACTGGTTTAGAGCCCTAGGCATGGGATTCACCGGAGTAAGGAACGTTCGAAGCACCCTGAAGGAAGACCTGATGCAGGAGTTCCAGGACGTGTTCGACGAGAGGCTTGGCAAGTATGTGGGGACCCCGATTTCATTTAATCTAGACCCCAACATCGCACCCATCCGTTTAAAGCCCAGGCGGGTACCATTTGCCCTGAAGCCCAAAATAGACATTGAGCTGGATAAATTGATCAAGCAAGGGGTGCTCGTTCCAGTCGACCACGCCAAATGGGAAACCCCAATTGTGACACCGGTCAAGCCGGACGGGTCAGTGCGCATATGTGCTGATTATAAATGCACAATTAATAAGGCCCTGCAGCAGAGCGCCTATCCCGTGCCAGTCGTTCACCACTTACTGCATTCCCTGGGCCCCGGCAAGATATTCGCAAAACTCGATCTGGCACAGGCGTACCAGCAGCTGCCAGTAGATGGCGCTACCGCAGAGGCACAGACTATCGTAACCCACAGAGGGGCCTTCAAGTGCACCCGTTTGCAATTCGGAGTAAGCGTGGCCCCCGGACTGTTCCAAAGTACCATGGAACGGCTTCTACAAGGGATCCCCGGGGTGGTGCCCTATTTTGATGACGTGCTCATCACCGCGGACAATGAGCAGCAGCTAAGAGAAAGGCTGAGGGAGGTCCTAAGGAAGTTCAGGGACGCGGGACTCAGAGTAAAACGCAATAAATGCATGATCGCAGTCCCCTCAGTCGAATTCCTGGGATACAGAGTAGATGGCACCGGCATACACCCAACAGAGAGCAAGATCAGGGCAATCAGAGAAGCACCCACCCCCAAGGACAAGGCAGAGTTACAGGCCTTCCTGGGACTATTAAATTTTTACGCCATCTTCCTCAAAGACAAGGCAACAGTGGCAGAACCCCTACATAGACTGTTAACCAAGAAAGCCACTTGGAAATGGGGGGAGGCTGAAGACAGGGCATTCGCCGGCATTAAAAAACTACTATCAGCTGAAAGCTTCTTGATTCAATACAACGCAACGCTTCCCCTTGTTCTAGCATGTGACGCGTCCCCATTCGGGGTGGGAGCCGTCCTGAGCCATAGACTCCCGAATGGCCTGGAAGCGCCCATCGCATATTACTCCCGAACTCTATCAAGTGCCGAGCGAAATTACAGCCAGCTCGACAAGGAGGCCCTCGCCGCCGTTTCGGGAGTAAAGAAATTCCACGAGTACTTGTTCGGGAGGGATTTTGAGCTAATCACAGACCATCGACCACTCCTGGGTCTCCTCGCGGGAGATCGACCAACCCTGGCAGCACTGTCGCCCAGGATGACACGCTGGGCCATCTTCCTCGCAGCATACTCCTATCGCCTGGTACATCGACCAGGGGCGAACATGGGCAACGCGGACGCACTCAGCCGATGCCCACTACCCGACAGCCTAGAAGACCCCACACCCGGCATCCCCATCCTGCTGATAGACGTTTTGGACTCTGGGCCCATAACATCAGCCGAGGTTGCAAGAGCCTCAACCAAGGACCACGTGATCCGGACAGTCGCAAGTTGGGTCATGAGGGGGTGGCCGGAAAAGATTGGGAGCGGGGAATTTAAACCGTTCGCGGGAAAACGAGACGAATTGACAATGCAAGGGGGTTGTTTACTATGGGGCGATCGGGTTGTTATTCCCTCACGCTTAAGGGAAAAGGTTTTAACGTTGTTGCATGAGGGGCACCCGGGGATTGTGAGAATGAAGGGGCTAGCCAGGAGCTACGTCTGGTGGCCCAGCATGGATGCAGACATTACAGAGTGGGTGGGGAGATGTCAGCCCTGCCAAGAGTCCAGATCAGACCCGCCAACGGCACCCGTGAGGGAGTGGGAAAGGCCCCAGGGACCCTGGTCCAGAATACATATTGACTTTGCAGGCCCATTCCATGGACAGACCTTCATGGTCGTCGTAGACGCATTCTCCAAATGGCTGGAGATCAAGCTAATGAAGGCCACCACCACCGACGCAACCATCAGAGAGCTAAGACAATTATTCGCCACACATGGGTTACCGGACATCCTAGTGTCAGATAACGGGCCACAGTTCACCGCAACACAGTTCGAGGGGTACTTAGCGGGACTTGGGATCAGACATGTCCTTTCTGCCCCGTTTCACCCGGCTAGTAACGGACAGGCGGAGAGATTTTTGAGGTCAGCAAAGGAGGCCCTCTCACGCTTAAGCCCCGGAGACTGGCAGGAAAGGGTAGACAAATTCTTAATAGCCCAGCACTCCATACCCTGTACAGCCACAGGCCGAAGTCCGGCCGAACTACTAATGGGGCGGAAATTCCGGGGAGTTCTAGACAGACTAAACCCCAATTACTCCCCAGAGGTCTTCAAGGGGGGGGAAAGGAAACTTAGAGAGTTCACCACAGGAACACCGGTACACGCTAGAAACTATGGACAGGGCCCACTCTGGGAGGCCGGAACAATCACAGAAATCACAGGACCCAAGTCATACAGGGTAGACATGGGGGACGGGAGAGTTTGGCGCAGGCACATCGACCAATTAAGAAAAAGAGTAACCACAGACACCGAAGACACACCAGACGACCCCATCTCCGAACACGACTACCAACCAGAAGCACAAACCACTAGCCCGAGTAGAGCGGAGGACTTAGCTGAGGACTCTGGTATCCAGCGCCGCCCCGTCGAGGTAGTCCCAACAGCCGGAGAAGTCGCCGCCCACGAGGAGGTCCCGGAGGCCTCATTGGCAGAGCAGGGAGAAACAGAAAGTCCCTCCGACCTGCTCAACGCCGCCCCTCCGACTGAACTGCGCAGGTCAGCTAGGACTCGCACACGCCCTAGTCACCTGAGAGACTTTGTATGCAAATAACACCCCAAGTGACTTCTGGGAGGGGAGGAGTGTTATGTAAATAGGTTTGTTTGGCGGGAAGTTCGAATTAACTGATCCTCAGCTGATTGGCTGACCACCACAGCTGCAAGGTATATAAAGGGAGCTGGCTCCCCAGGTCAGTTGCTGGAGTCTCACCCTATAATAAAGAGCTGTTGTCACTTACTACTCTGGCTTGCTGCGTCCTCATTCACCCAACTTAACACAAGCCATACTACTCCAATGCAGGATAAACAGTATTATGTGAAGTGCAGGACCAAAGTAAGACATTAAAAAAGAAAGAAAGAAAATACAAGCAGGAAATAAGGGAAGAGAAACTGTTATTTTATTTCTCTTCCATATACAAAGCTGCTAAGTTAAATATGAACAAGACAGTGTGATCATCACACAATGGATTCTGCACTGAGCCCATAAGAACTCAGTTTGGGCTGATCCCTTGATTCATTTCCATAGGGTGCTGCTGCTCTCTTGTGATATAGCATGGGATAGCAAGGGTTGGTAGCACAGGAAAACAGCTGTTTTCAGATGATGAGAATTACTGGTACACACAGAATTCTGACTTAACTGATAAGTCCTGAAATTATACAGTTTGTACTTTTCTTCCAGTTAAGTTAAACAGTTTTTGCTACACTATGAAGTATGACTTTTTATTCAGGAAGTTTTGTCACTTCCTGAAAAACAAAGTTTATTCTGACAACGTAATTATGTCTTTCTTAACTAGAATGGTGAGCAGGTACCTCCTACTTATTTCAGACATAATTTTGAACAAAGAATATGAAGAAGCCTAAACAGGGGTTGGGTGACCAGCCTAATTAGACTCAAAGAGCATTGTGTGAATGCTATGCTTATATGAAGAGGGGAGGAAGAGCTGCCAGATAGTGAATTAATTTTAGCTGTTCATAAAATGAATACATTTTATATAAAAATTCCATATAGTTCACCAACTCCATCAGCAACCTTATTCTATACTGAAGATGCTTTTTCTTTTTGTTTTTATCTAAACTCAAAAGCCAGCTGAGTTTTCATGCTATGTCCATCTGAAATGTTGGGATGTCCACAAAACCATTGGGTCTTGAAGCTTTTTGCTTTTGAAGCCATTTGTGTGTTACCATAAATTGTTATGCTCCATATTTAATATTTATAGATATAATAGAACATAAAAGTTATAATTATTCTCTCATCCTGGCCCAGTATTAGTTTATGTTTTTGGTTGCCATGATTAAAAAAGATGTTGAGATTCTAGAAAGAGTGCTGGGAAGCACAACAATGATTATTAGGGGACTGGAGGCTAAAACATATAAAGAACAGTTGCTGGAATTGGATATATCTAGCTTAATGAAAATAACTAGAGGTGACATGATAGCAATATTCCGGTATCTAAGGGACTGCCACAAAGAAAAGAAGGTCAACCTATTCTCAAAGCACCTGAAGTCAGGACAAAAGCAATGGATGGAAACTAATCAAGGAGAGAACCAACCTAGAATTAAGGAGAAATTTCCTGACAGAACAATTAATCAGTGGAAGGACCTGCCTCCAGAGATGGTGAGTGCGTCAACGCTGGAGGTTTTTAAGAGTTTCGACAACCATTTGTCTGAAATGGTATAGGGTTTCCTGCTTGAGCAGGGGATTGGACAAGAAGACTTCCAAGGTCCCCTCCAACTCTATTATTCTGTTATTCTGTTAACCTCATCATTTCAGTGAAAGACCAGGTCCACATGTGAAGAGCCAATTAAACCAATTTATTGCTATAGGAATCTTCTCAATTAATGGTTAGCACCTGCTTAGAGTTAGATAAGGGTCAATGGAATGTAGGGATGTAGGGATTCTGAGCTGATTCCTCTTTTGACTTGGTCCCCAGGTTCTGCCACCCCTTCTCCTATATCATGTCAGAAAAAGTCCATTAAGAGTTATCAAAATGACAGGATACTTATCTTGATCAATTAACCAACTTTATATTCTTTCTTTTTACTTTTAACAATCTCATCTTTAATCTCTTCAAATAATATCCTAGAAATTGATTTCTTTTCTTTTTCTTTGTTTCTAAAACAAACAAAAAAACAATTTTCCCATGGGAATGTTTTTTTAAGAATTAATTCCAAAATCTTATTTCAAATTTATCTGGCCCCTTAAGTCGATTTGAAACTTTTTAAATCAAAGTTTTAGTTTTAGCAAACTTTTTTGCTGTTTATTTCTTCCATTCCCAATTATTTTAAGTTCTTAAACTTGTCATTAAACGTCTAATGTTTGAAGAAAATTCATCTGGTCTGTTGCTATATAACATGTTGCTCCAAAGGTTCTTAATAACTGAAAAGCATTAACAAGCAATTTCCAAAAGTGATTAGAAAAGGGAGAAAGCAAATATAGTATCCTTTCAAAGGTGCCAACCTTTGTTTGAGCAAAATGGCTATTCCCTCCTCTTGCAGAGCTCTACATCCTATCTTGTAGTCTTTTCGTGAGGAGCAGCAATCTGGAGAGATCTCAACTCCTTGTCCAGAGAAAAATTGCAAACAACTGGTCTATTCACTGGCTCTTCATTCCACCACAGTCATTGGTCCTATTTTTCAGAGCCATCTTCAGTCCATTGTTCCCCAGGAATTGGGGCTCTTTCACCTGTTTCTTAAGATTTTGCCCATTACTTGTATATACAATTAATTATCAGGCATTATTCATTGAATATGCTTTTTGAGCAGAACAATCCTATGTTTTGTTTCTTGATAAAATCATCCTAAACGAGTTATGAGAAAGGCAGGGGAAAAAAATCTTGGATGTTTCTGCTTTATTGCACCTGGCCTAGTTTGCATTGCCATATCTAATTGGAATTAACATATGCGACACTGTTTTGCACAATAAGCTAAAAATGATGTGCTAATTAATTCACATCTTTGCAACTGTGTAACAGCCCTGCATCATAGTTGTGAGCTAAAGTTGCAGCTAGCTAAAGAGCACAAGTATTTTAGAAGGCTAAAGAGGATAACCTGGCTAAGACATAATTTGCCTGAAAATTCTAACCACAGCAGTGAAATAATTGCTCCTTTCTTGCAAGTCCTTTAGTCAATCTGTTGCTGTTTATTTCCTCCACCCCCAATTATTTTAATTTCTTAAACTTGTAATTAAAACTCCTTTCACTAAGATTGGGGGGGGGGAACCTCACCTGGTGCTGTAAAATATGTCGATCCAAAGGTTCCTAATAGCTGAAAAGCATTAACAAGTCATTTCCAAATTTGATTAGAAAAGGGAGAAAGCAAATGTAGCGTCATTTCAAAGATTCCAACCTTTGTTTGAGCAAAATGGCAAGGGTGACTTTTCTGCACCTGATTTATTCTAGAAATATTGGACCTCAGTTTCCCAAATCCACACTTTCACAAATTGGGGGATTGTTGGATAGAAATCCCATCTCTCTGTGGGTCACCCAATTGGAGAAGGTATTTTCTGTTGCATATATATCTTCTGTTACCTCTACCCCAGCAGTGGAAAAGCAGACAACGATTGGCTTATTCTAAATTTTTTTATATACATAGTTGTGCTATAATTTAATTTAGGAGAAGAGTTTCCATTCTGGGGGGAAAAGAAGCTGAGGTGGAGGTAGGATTGAGGTTGAATAGAAAAATAAACCTAAGGAAACCAAACAGTAACTTGTCCTACTTTTTCTCCATACAAATGTAATGCTTTTTGAGGATGTTCTCAAATGACTGATTTCTAAATCAACTAGGAACTATACAGCAAAAGTACTCATAATCAAAAGCATTTCCAGATTACCATTTTATGCCATTTTCAAGTTTTGCTAAATACAATGTCAAATATATACATTCAGATATAAACTACTGCATCTTCATACTTATTTCTGTTCCAACATTCATAATGTTATGCTTTGCCTATTGACTGCTCTGTGCCGTGCAAAGAACATTGGCATATTTGCTGCGTGAACTGACCCCTTAAATTGTTCCTGCTGTTTCTCTGCAGATCCTTTCCCAATTGCCTTTAGCTTTTACAAGTACTGATACATCTCTCTGCAGCAAGGCAAAAAAGAAACTAGGGGTTTGTTATCCCTTCCATAAATCAATCCAGTTATTTGTTTATTCTAAACAGGACCACAGGTCCCTTGAGAGCTAGCTAGTTGAACAAAATAGCACAGTTGAGTGCACTTTAGAATGAGTGAACTCTTTGACATGAACATTATGAAAAATTGTTCTATCTAGAGGAAGTGAAAAGAATGTCCTGATATTTCAGTTAAGCCAGACATGAGAGTTGATGGTGGAAGCACTGGGATTCTGAAGGAAAAACATATTCCTTATTGGATGAGGTTAGCATCATCAGGACAAGCAGGAATTTTTGTATGAATGAGATGTTTTGCTGGTGCAATAAACTGGTCATCTTCCAAAAAGATCAAGCCTTTTAAAGAACCTTTTAAAAGACAAAATGTTAATGATTTCCAAGATTTGTTTGTTTGTTTTTTTGTTTGTTCCCTCCTTATTATCCTTATAAATAATGGAAGGCCTAATATTCCTAATACCTAATACCTAACATACCTAATATTCCTTCCTAATATTTTCTCCACAACAACTCCATGGGGTAGGGTGGGTTGAGAGAGAGTGACTTGCCCAACATTACCCATCCTGCTTTCAAGCCTAAGGCAGGACTAGAACTCAAGTCTCCTGACTTCTAGGCCAGCACATTCACCATAAAGAAAACTGGGTCCCATAGTGCAAATGTATTTAATGCAATTTAGTGCAAACACTTGGAAGTGCTTGGGAGAACAAATAAAGCTCACTCCCAGTTTTAGAGACACTGAACAGCCTTCTAAATCTATTGCCCTCTGGATGATAGATAGATAGATAGATAGATAGATAGATAGATAGATAGATAGATAGATGGATGACAGAGAGAGAGAGATGGAATACACACACACACATCTATATCTATATCATATTGATCTATCATATCTATTGATCTATGTATGTATGTATCTATCTATCTATCTATCTATCTATCTATCTTATCTATCTATCTATCTATCTTATCTATCTATCTATCTATCTATCTATCTATCTATGGAGTGGGTCTGTTATGAGGAGGGCTATAGAAGTTCATTCAATGATAGGGTAATCAGGGACAGAGGGAATACACAAAGAAGGATTTGTAAACAGATTTACAAACAGAAGTTTGTAAAAGGAAAACTTACAGCAGAGAAGCCCAAGCCAGTAAGTGGTCCCAAGACAATTGTTGGTAAGCAGATAATGTCCTGACTTGTGTGATGATAATAATGAGTCTGGAGCCGGAACATATGTTGGGAGTACAGACTAGTAGCCTTTCCTTGGCACATTCAACAACATAACAGCTGAGAATCCTAGCATGACTCAGTCTGTTTACAATGTCCTGGGTTGTGTGGGACAGGACCCAAAGCATGTCTTGCATTCAAAAGCTGAGTTATCATTCCAGAGCCTTGGGTCAGGGAGGAAAGATTGGGTTAGTTGCTTGGTTGATATATTTTACAGTATTTGTAATCTATCCCAATGACAGAAATTTTGGGAACAGTGTGACATAACATCCACAGAATATAACATCACCTCAATTACAATAAGTCCAGTTAATGCAGTTGCTTCATAAAATGGAATTAATAGAACAGCATTCTATGGAACAGTCTCCCCACACCCCAATATCCAAAGTTCCTGCCCTCATGGTTTTCAGAAAAATCATTAAAACATGGCCATTCAAGTAGGACTAGTAGGAATGAAATGGTGGCAATAGAAGATTGACTTAACAGATAGATTAATGTTCCAAGTGCAATATTTTACTGATTAGTATAAACAATCTGAGAAATGACCTTGAAGCAAATATTTGGAAGCTATTATGTAAACAAAAAGAGAGAGAAGCTTTCTTAAGCCTGAGAAGGAAAATAGTATTCAGAAGAGACTGAGGCGCTGACTCTTCCTTGACTCACAGAGCGGGGAGGAGAAACACAAGTAGACTTGCAATAAGGTATGCAGGTAGTCCTCAATTTACGACTTCAATGGAGCCGAACATTTATGTTGCTAAATGAGAAATTTGTTAAATGAGTTTTGTCCCATTTTATGATCTTTCTTGCCACATTTGTTAAGTGAATCACTGCAGTTGTTAAATTAGTAACATCATTGTTAAGTGAATTTGGCTTTCCCATTGACTTTACCTACCAGAAGGTCACAATAGAGGATCTCATGACCCTAGCCCCTGGACACTGCAACCGTTGTACATATGAACCAGTGATCAAGCATCCGAACGTAAATCACATGACCATGGGGATGCTGCAATGGTCATAAGTGTGAAAAATGGTCATAAATAAAAAAGTTTCAGTGCTGTTGTGACTTTGAACGGTCACTAAACAAACTGTTGTAAATTGAGGACTACCTGTAATTTTCGTCTCTGAAGTTGGTTTCCTGTTCTGATCTATCTCATAAGGCTGACAGTTATGATGTTTGATATATTTTGGCTTATTGCACTATTGCTTTTTAAGCTGACATACATTTATTGCAGTGGTGGGTTGCTCCCGGTTCGCACCGGTTCTATAGAACCAGTAGTAAAACCGGGGGGAAGCTCCGCCCACTGACCCCGACATCATCAAAATGCTTCTGCGCATGCGCAGAAGAGCGCACACATGGCCCCGTTGCGAACCAGTAGTAAAGGTAAGTAGAACCCACCCCTGATTTATTGGGATGTGTGCCATTCAGAGTTCTTCATGACTGGAACTGCCTATAAACTTAGTACAATAAGCATATTAATAAATAAAATAAACATTATATAAATATCATCCATAATGCAGTATGTTCAGTTATGGTTCATGAGATAGAATTGGTAGAATGGGAGGGGAACAACCTGAATCATTGGCCATTGTTAGGTTCTAAACTGGAGAAGGGAACTATTCCCCTATTTTGACAAAGGTTTTATGAAACGAATGACTCATAAAAAAACAGAATAAGTCAAGGGACCTTAAGTACCACAGTACAGTTTGAAAAACCCTTGTTTGTTTGCTAATTTGTTTATTGGATCCCATCTTTTGTCTGGAATTTTAAGATACCTTACACTTAAAGAACTGACTTTCTAATAATCTTAAAATATGATTGGTAGTTTGAAAGAAAGATGTTATTTTAGTTTTGTTATTCCAAAATCTGGAAAGAGTTTAAAAATGTTTTAATCTGTCTGCTCTTGTGTGCAAGTCTGCTATAATATTCTTCCAAACTCGAGCTTCCAGACTGTTTTTAGGAAGGTCACATTACTAGTTATTCTGTGGGTTACCAAGCCATTATTAATTTGGCTGTCTGTGAAGAAATAAAGTTAGCCTGTCAGATAAGACTGCATGCCTTTAATGCCATGTCCTTGATCCTGACCAGACGTGAACTTTCTCATAGAGGTATATCATCTAAACAGATTGATCAGGGTTGACAACATGTGTTCTTGCAGACATTGCTGCAACTTCCAAATTCCTCATCATTGACCATGATGGCTAAGATTGCATTTAAGAGAGATGACACACTCCCAGAGCTTTTGTTCCTCAACCAATGCCATTTCCACAATCCAAATTTAGTTTGTCAACCATCTGACCCAGTCTCCAAGTTCCCAGTCTCATTCAGAATAATTACATTTGTTCCTTGTTATTTGGTTTTAAAAATACATACTGATGAGTAAATGACATGCCACCTCAAAGTTTTGTATATCTTCACCGAGCGGCTTCAGATGGACTTAGAACAGTTCATTTAGTGACCCATTCAAAGTTACAACGGCACTGAAAAAAGTGACGTATGACCATTTTTTCACATGACCATTGCAGCATTCCGATGGTTATGTGATCAAAATTTGGATGCTTGGCAACTAGTTCATATTTATGACCACTGCAGTGTCCTGGGGTCATGTAATCCACCTTTTGTGACCTTCTGACAAGCAAAGTCAATGGGGATACTAGACTTAACAATAGTGTTACTAACTTAACAAATGCAATGTCACTTAACAGCTATAGCAAGAAAAGTCGTAAAATGTGGCAAACTCATAAGGAATGTTTCACTTAGCAACATAAATTTTGGGCTCAATTGTGGTCGTAACTTGAGGACTACCTGTATAAGTTAAATAAAGTATGAGACAAAACAGTATAATAACCCATTCCCCTACCTACATCTACTCAGTTTGATTCCACTGTTAGTGGGCCAAAGTTCTTTTTCATTTTCAGATTCAAAGGGAGGGCCAGCTTGTAAGACCATTTTAGCCCAGCTCATTTCCCCTTCATTAGTTCTTTTCAATTATTATCATCAGATTACAGTATGTTGTACATTTGGAAACAGTTCTCCCCATAATAAGTTGCAAATTGCAGGTAACAGCTGCATGTGGTGAGCAATCTATGAAGTACCAAATTAGTAACACTTTGGCTTAAGAACAACATGTTGAGTTAAAAACATTTTACATGACTTCTTAAGTGTCTTAACATTTACAATCATATCTAACCCTAGGGGCAAGTGGGGGGAGGATTCCCCTTAGATTGTCTCTTTATTTCCTCCTTAGATCTTAGATCTTTTCAATGTCCAGACAGCTGCCATTCCTTTAGTTTCTAGTGACTGCAATATAGCACTCCTGCATTTCCCTGTCTCAGATCAAGCCACCTGTCTCCTCACCCATCACCTAGCCAAAGCATCCACATCCATTATTAACAACTGATATCCTTACTACTTTTTTTCATGTGAGTGCATTGAGCATGAACTAAATTGCTTTCTGTGGTGCAGTAGGAAGTATCAGAGTAATGGAACCCATGCAAGAGTGAAATCCAGCAGGTTCTAACAGGTTCTGGAGAACCAGTAGCGGAAATTTTGAGTAGTTCGGAGAACCGCCAAATACCACCTCTGGCTGGCTCCAGAGTGGGGTGGGAATGGAGATTTTGCAATATCCTTCCCCTGTCATGCCCACCAAGCCACGCCCACAGAACCGGTAGGGAAAAATTTTGAATTTCACCCCTGCCCTGAACCCATGGTATATGAAAAATAGTTGAACACAAGTGCATAATATTTAAGCACAAGCGTGTCATTCAAAGGTCTTTGAATGGGGCAATAATTTATTGAGTCATGGGGAAATAATGTATTGTAAGTGAATTTTTTTTCTAATTGAGATGTATTGTGAAGAACAGTTCTTAGCTACCATAATGAACTTTTGAATAGATCATTCAGGTTCTAATACACTTAGAAAACCGGGCATTATTAATGCATTCAGAATTTTGAATACATTATTTCATGAACCTATTATACCACAATAAATTTGGAGCAATGTTTTTGGACTTTGATTCAGGTAGGTCTCAATAGTTTGCAGTTGGGCTTTGACAGCAACCCTCTGTGATTTCTCATGTAAATCACTCTGCCATAGACTGAGTCAGGTGGGCTGCTTACATGCATGTAAGATCAGTTTTGGGCAATGGATTGCAAAAAGATGAGAAATAGTAGCTCTCCAATCTAGAGTAAGATCTATTCTGGTGAATCAGAATCAGTAGGATTCTGGTGGCCATGAATCTTCCCAACTATAGTCTGTTTTCTTTTCACCTACTTGGGAAAAATAAAGTATATAGCCTAGCCACAGACTGAATACTTGACAAACATGCCTATTCAGAACTTGAAGGGAGAAGGAAGGTTTCTGAAATCTCAATACTCTCTTCTGCATAATTATTGTACTTTGATATGCTGGAAATGCTTGAAATATAAAATTTATATAATGTAACTCAGCTTTCCACACCTTGGAATGAATTGATGAATTGGGACTTGCTGCTTCATCCACACTGGCTGGGAATTTTAGGAATTGAAATTTCAACACATCTGAAGGGCATCCTGTTGGGAAAGCCTGTAATATGTTCCAGCCCAAACAAATATTGGAGCAACTTCTAAGGGAGGGTATTAACTCCTCATCACCCCACAATGGCAGTTTTGCCATGACAGTCATGTGAATCATCCCTTGGTCACCAGCCATGGTGTATACATTTCACACTTTCATGTCCACAAGAACTCATAAGCCATAATCCAACACAAAGGTAAGCCTGCTTAAGACCATTGAAATCAATAAGCTTACACATGTTCATCTCTGCACTGAATTCTAGTACCAGTCTCAAACACCAACTAACATTCCATTGCTAAGCAGGCTCTTGACAGCAGGGAGGACAATTCATCACTTTAACCTGACTTTAACCTTTCTGTTCCTAAGACTACAGAAAGATTGTTAGCACCTGCCATACTGCAAAGAAGAAATGGACGGGTGCCAGATACAAACTAAAATTGTTTGTATACTTTCATTTCTATTGAATTAAGTTAATAGAATTATTCTTCACTGGCATATTTAATTATTTGGGTTATCTATTCCATCAAGAACGGCAGCTAGGTAACAGATGTTAGACATTCTTGTAGAGTGTACCCAAAACTTGGGAGTGGGCAGGGGAGTACATGTAGACTCAGGCCTCAGTTTGGACATTTCTATTGTTAAGGGAATAGGATAGAAATTAGAACAGAGTAGAGTAGAGTAGAGTAGAGTAGAGTAGAGTAGAGTAGAATAGAATAGAATAGAATAGTTGGAAGGGACTTTAGATGTCTTCTAGTCCAACCTCCTGCTTAGGCAGGAAACCCTACACTACTTCAGACAAATGGTTATGCAATATCTTATTAAAAACTTCCAGTGTTGGAGCATTTACAACTTCTGGAGGCAAGTTGTTCCACTGATTAATTGTTCTAACTGTCAGGAAATTTCTCCTTAGTTCTAGATTGCTTCTCTCCTTGATTAGTTTCCATCCATTGCTTCTTGTCCTACCCTCAGGTGCTTTGGAGAATAGCTTGACTCTTTCTTTGTGGCAACCCGTGAGATATTCGAACACTGCTATCATGTCACCCCTAGTCCTTCTTTTCATCAGACTAAACATACCCAGTTCCTGCAACCATTTTTTATATCTTTTAGCCTCCAGTCCCCTAATCATCTTTATTGTTCTTCTCTGCACTCTTTCTAGAGTCTCAACATCTTTTTTACATCATGGCGACCAAAACTGAATGCAATATTCCAAGTGTGGCCTTACCAAGGCATTATAAAGTGGTATTAACACTTCACGTGATCTTGATTCTATCCTTCTGTTTATACAGAAGCCAGAACTGTGTGGCTTTTTTGGCAGCTGCAGCACACTGTTGGCTCATATTTAATTGATTGTCTATTAGGATTTCAAGATCCCTCTCACAGTTCTACATTTCTATTGTTAAGGCTCCTTAAAAAGAAACTATTTGCCCTAGATATTTCAATTGCTCAAATTCAGAAAAACCCTGGTGTCTTCTGGGTGCTGCTGTGCAACTTGCCATTACAGTTAAAAGTTTTCCAACCAGGACCACTGGTGTCCAGGGAGAGGTTGCACAACAACGCATATCAGCACAGCATCTGTTCCCTTCAATTCAGGCTGCACTGACTCTCCCCGGAAGGAGGCTGCTTGGAAACTTTGTGTGTCATCAGCGCAGGGAAAAAGACTGTTTCACATTCCACAAGAAGGGATAAGAGAGCGGGTGGAGTCAACCTAGCATCTTAGGGCAGGGTTAGAACAGCTGTTCCAAAATATGTTGCAACTTGTCATTGTCAAAGCAGCAGGGATATATGCTACGTGAATGGAAAGAAGCAGGGATTTGAGTGTTGGTAAGAAAGACAGTAGAGGAAAACCTGGAAAGAAAGTATAGAATTATCCTTTAAACATCCAAGAAGCAGGAGGAGATACAATTGGGCATCAGTTTGATAGTCAGGAAACAATAGGCCTAGCAGTAAGGAAGAGTGACCTGAAATATTTTGAAAGAATCTCACTGTATTCATTCTAAATGTATCTTTCAATCCTTTGTTTAGTCAGGTCCCTACAAGCTAATAATAGCCACATTATACATGAGGGAGAAAATGTAAAATGAATTCACTTTAACAGCAAGAATTAATATTTCCCAAACTGCAGATTTTACCAATATTTGTTTTCTGTTATCTTCCAGCAAACATCATGAGAGGTGTCCTTAAATGAAAATTAGTATCACTTCACATCTGGCAAGAACCCACTTACATGTCTAAAGGTTGCAATCATTCCATCTAACAATGTAAGTGGTGTAGGCATCATTCCAAAAACAATAAAAATAAATTTTCCCCACCACCTTCATATTTTTTCTAACCAGCTTATCTGATAAAATGCTCTTGAAACTCAACAGTTGCAGCAATGTTGTAAAGCCTGAGTTCAGTTGCAACTTTGAATTGTTTAGGCAGGAAAAAGTTAAGTTCAGTTTAATGCTGTAAAAAATACAATATACCACAATACTATTTTGTCTTTGCTGGATATGAGAAGCTGGAGAACAGAAACTGCCATTCCAAGTATGCAATATAGGTTTTCTGCTGTTCAAACTGGGAATGAAGCCTTTGAGGTTAAAAAAGAGGTTAATTTAACATAACTAACTAAAAGCATACAGAGGAAGAGCCAAATGAAAAATCTGCAAAAATCTGTTCCTGACATGGATTCAGTGCTTCTATTTAAAAGTATCAGGTTGTCATACAAGTATAACAAATGGAAGATGTAATCAGGGTACAAAAACAATGTCAAGATGAAAGGTCACTATTGCCTTCAATCAGTTCATCATCCTTCCAAAAGCCCTTGATTATGCTGTAGTTCCAACCACATTGGATCCCTTTAATCCTCTTTATTTGCTACCGGTACTTTTGAAGACAATAGTAAAGAAGCAGTTGTTACAAAGTTTGCTACTAAGGCTAGGATATGGATGGAGGGTTGATGATGTTGCAAAACTATAGTTCCTGGCATCCTTGCTATATTGATCGTGTTGGCTGAGGCCAATGGAAATGAAATGCAGCAATATCTGTAGGGTTGCAACCTTGGGCTAAGAATGGAGTTTATTCTGTCAGCTTTATCTAATTTATGGCGCTGCCATCTTGGGGCTCATGTTCTTGGCTTTAAGCCCTACATAATCAGGGACTAAACATTTAGGGATCATCCTAAAAAGTCCTTCAGATTCCCTCTACATAGCCAGCATCTCAATTAACAGGTGTGTGGGAAAGCTTCCATCATTGTATCCAGATGGGAAAATGTCCTGGCAATACTTTGTCTGACTCGGAATATGTATTGTTGTTCTTTAATCAAAATATAGGTAACCCTTGCTTAACAACTACGATTGGGACTGGCAACTCTGTCTCTAAGCAATGTGGTTAAACGAGGCTTATACCTTCACTTGTGATGTGGTTATAAACCAAATACTCTTTATTAAGTTATTGAACAAGACATCCTGTGACTGCAATTTGCAATTTTGCTGCCAGCTTTTCAATGGACTCTGCTTGTTGAAAGCTGGTTGTGAAACATGGAAATAGCAATCACATTACTGTGGGACACTGAATATCATAAATGCCCATAGTGGTGAAGCACCTGAATCTCAATCAGTGATAGTCATAAAGGCCAGCAACAGGTCAGCAAAACCTTTTCATCATGCTGTAGTTTTGAACAGCCTATAAACAAAGCAGTTGTTAAGTAAGGACTACCCTTAACACTGTTTTCATTATTACTTTGCATCTGATGTCTTAGCTTGTTTTGTTGTTTAGAGTAGATCTCTGGCAATGTATGGTCAAATGTCTGCCATCTTGACCTATTCCCAGTGATACTGTAGCTAAATCTAGATAATCTATTCATCTTGTTTGATGTTCTCTTCCTGCCCTTCCTTCAGTCTTGCCAAGCACATAGTTTTCTGTCCATCATCTGCTCACCTCACATGCTTAAAATGTATGTTTCTGCATACTAATTATCACCTTAAACGAGCAGTCAGTTTTTATTTGGTTGATTTTCTTTGCAATCCATGGAACTTCAGTAATCTCCTCCAATTCCAGAATTTGAAGGTGGTTCTCCTTTTTTTTCTCTCTTTCTATGTTCAATCTTCATAGCTTGTCATTGCCCCTGGGAAACAACTGCTTTAACTATTTTGTTTGTTGTTATCATAGGAATATCTTTGAATTTCATGGTCTTAACTAAGTTTGTCCTTTAACCTAGGATTAACCTGTCTATTATTAAATCTAAGAAAAGATAACTGATCTGCCATTAGCTGTGATTTATGAGGCATGTTTAGGTATTACCTAAGCCCTTTCCATATTTGCTTTCATAAGCAAATTATTTATTTAAAAATTTATTCTTCATTTTCAGCTAACAAGGTGGTGTCGTCTAAATATGTCAGATTGCCAGCAATCTGGTTTTGATCCCAGCTGCCATCTTTTTCAATCTTACCATTCTTATAATACATTTGCAACCAATATATGGAGTCAATATGCACTCTTATCTCACTCCTTCACTATTCTGCACATCTGTCTTTCCAGACTTGGTTCTTACAATAATGTATTGTTCATTGTATAGATTCCTCAAAAGAATCAGGTCTTTTGCCAATCAAGTGAGCCTTTATATAGTGTACATTCTGGCATGTGCAGACTGCCAAAGACTACTGTGTAGTCAGTAATGCCCAGATAAATCTCTTCCTTAGATTCTCTGTTTCACTCTGCTCTCATGGCTAATTTTTGAAGTCTCCCTATTTGGCATTATTTTCTCTATGTATACTTCTGTTCTGTTCTTTGCTTGCATAAGAAATTAATGCAATGGTTTGATAATTTATGTATTTTTTGTATCTGTTTTGTATTTCCAGTCCCTAGGCTACATACTCATGTTCCAAATTTGTTGATCTAAAGCTGTTGGCAATTTAACATCTTTTCTCCTGCAGCTTGAAACACAGTTTAATGAATTTTCATCTGTGCCTAATGTTTTCTTCTTTAACAGCTGGTCTTTTGCTTCTCTTACCTTCAGGTAAAGTCAAAATCTGAATATATTTCTTCTGTACAAGAATTACTATCATTTTGTACTTCAGTCTTTCCCTAAGTATTTTAACATAATTGGCCTCTATTAGGTATGTTCCATGATTATTCTTGAATATTCTTATCTGAGTTTTTAATTTTCTTGTGATTTCTCTGATCTTAAAAACACCCTTTGTTTTTAAAAGCATTTCATTTTTTGTTTTTTTATTTGGTTACAGTTTTGATTAAGATGTTTTTCTGTGTCCTTTCTTGCTTCTTACTGAAAATATGCATTTATCTGTTATATTATGTGTGCCCTTGAGATTTTTGGATTTCTTTTCCATTGTGATTTAATTCCTCAGGTTTTGTTTTGGTTGCATTAAATGTACATATACAATTAAATACAGAAGGTGTATGGACATATCAAACATCCTTGGCATACTTACTGTGTTTGATTTGTATGCTATGCTTATTCCGTAGATCTGACACCAGTAATTCATGATTTGTTTCACAATCTGAATCTGGAATTGTTTTGGCTTGAATGAATGGTGCTGCTCTCTCTTGTGTTTCCTATTATATAGTCCAATGTTATTCTATTTGGTGTAGAATTTGCATTTATATTACTTGAATATAAGCAGGTGTCAGCAATGAACAGAAAATATCTTTGCAAAGCTCCATTAATCTGTCTCTTGTATTATTGCGTTTATTCAGTTCAAGTATTCCTCTAATCCCAGATCTCTATATTTCTCTGATTTTTGTCTCCCAGTCACTCAATATAGTATTTTTATTTGTTTTTTTTTATTTGTTTTTTTTATTGCAAAAGTACTCAATATAGTATTTATCCAGCATATGGCATATCATAAATGGACTAGCAATATATATTAACATTACCCAATATAATACTATGTCTTTTCTTGCATTTAGCATCTCTTGAAATTTACCATAAAATTGCTCAATGTTTTCCACCACTACATCTAAATAGACTAGAATAGAAAAACTACTGATTGGCTAGTAGTCTTAATATATGTGAATTGGCTATTTATTGAGTTAAAGTCAATCATATGCTTTAATGCTTTAATATAGAAAAATCAAAGAGAAAAGAATTCAGAATGTATTTTTGTGATGTAAGCAACATTTGGAGCACATATTTAGTAATGTACTTTTAAGTATCATTCATTCCATCATAAGCCTTATCCCCTAAATCAGGACTGTCAAACTCGCGACCCACGGGCCAGGTGCGCCACATGCTGGCCACTCCCACACTCAGATGACATGAGTTTGACACCCCTGCCCTAAATAGTTTATCATGTCATGTGATCATCTTATTTAAAGGAGTGTATTCCAGTCCACATATCTTCACTTAGTTCTAAAACTTTCAATTTAATGCACTTCACTTACATTTTGACAATTTCCAGTTTACCTTGGTTCAAGCCTCTCACATTCCATATTCAAACAGTGTGTTTCTGTGTAAAATTATGAATGTTTCTTTCCATATTGGCACTATCAGGGACCTGCCTTCTTTGTGATATAGAAGCATCACCAGCACCAAATCTACTTGTAAAAGTTTTATGTTCTTCTCCAGTAAATAGAAAATCATCTTCTTTTCTGAAGTTCTCATCATTTGTCAGCCAGTTTATTTAAATGATACAGCCAAGTCCAAACAGTTAGGTGAGAGGGCAATGATACAGAAATGGTTTGCCATTATCTTCCTCCACATTTAATTTTGGAGTTTCTTACCTAGGTTGAAGGCTTCCTTGTGTTTTCAGAACCTTATTTTTATTTGTCCCATTGTAGCCTTAAGAAGGTGGATCTTTACCAGGAATTCTTGCTCCCACTGGCAGGGCTACAAAACATACCAAATCTTTGCACTGGTTGTCAGTGAGGAAGAAAGAGTTATGAGAAAATTTTGTGGAAGTAAGGTGGATGGAATGGTTTTGCTGTGAAATTTCTCTGAGAATTTGATGTCTGACAAGCCTCTCTTGAAGTAAGTCAAATCCTGGTTACGTTTCTATACATCTGAACGTCAAGTTTCTTCAGAGATTCTACAGGCATGTATTTTGGATATTTCTTTCCTGAATTCTCCCATAATATACACAAAAGTTGAAAAAAAATCTGAAGCAAATATCTATCTACAGTTGGAGACCCTTGAGGCTTTTAGCAATAGCCATCTTCCCCACCACCACCACTACCACCAAAACTAACAAACTAAAATTGGAAGTTGCAACTCTTGTGAATCATACCATTAATTTTCCCAAGGCAACTATTGTGCTAATGCACTACTACAGGGGTGTCAAACTCGATTTCATTGAGGGCTGCATCAGGGTTGTGTTTGACATTGGGGACTGGGGTGGGTGTGGCCAGGATGGGCGTGGCCATCTTGATGTCATTTGTGTCAGGGGCGCCTGTGGTGGCCCAAGCGTTCTGCCAGCAAAAATAAGCTCCTGTTTTTGGCTGTGACAGCCTCCTACAACTCTCTGCCAGTGAAAATGGAGCTCAGGAAGGCTGCATGTGGCCCTCCCAAGCTCCGTTTTCCCTGGCAGAGGCACCGTGGTCTGGTCCTTCACTGTTTCCAAGGCAGCCCCGCAGGCCAGATCTAAGCACCCCGTGGGCCAGATTCAGCCAGCAGACCTTCAGTTTGACACCCCTGCACTACTACATCTTTTAAATTTTACAAATCACTAAAAAAAAATAGGCAGGCTATTGTTAGCATTTCACTCTTCCCAGGAGAAAAACCTCTCTAAAATATTTCCTTGAAACCCAACACCAAAATGTTTCTGCTTCACAAACTCAAAAAAAGATCTAATATTTGAAACAGAGAAATGCAACATCTGCTTGAGAGGCTAATTTCAAAGGTATTCTTAATGTGCTGCCTCCTTTGGAATGCATATTATAGTTTCAGAAAGTATAATCTTATACTTTTCAGTTTGGATAAAATATTGACAGAATGACTTGCTATTTCAAGTATTAACAGCAACCCTTTAGAGTTCATGAAGAAAATAGTTCAGCTTGTTAGCATTAGATATCGTGAGGTGGGGGAAATAGATCCTCTTTATGCATTAGGTGGTAAATTTGCATGATAGATTATCTAAAGTTCTTTATCCAAATAAGGCAACCTGGGGGCCTTCACACATTTTCACCTTCACTTTTTATCATTAGTGGCAAAGAATACAGGAGCTGTAGTTCTAAAGATGAACTACAACTCCTTGATTTGTTCTTTAGTGATTCTTTTTGCTACTCCAATTTAAATCAGAACATATGCCACTGAAAGACAGGGCGATGAAGTCTAGATCCTACTGACCACATGTTTGAAATTTCCGGGGGTGGGGGGAAACCTGCAGCATGCAACTTAGGGTCTAAATTTGGTTTTGCTATAATTTATTACAAAAACAACAATATTTCAGTAAAAGTTATGTATTTTCATGTATTCATGTGTGTGTGTGTGTGTTAGCAACCATCTTTTGAAATTGAGCTTGAAATTAATTATGCTAGATGATACATATTTTAAAACAGATGAGTGAAAAGTTCCTTTTGTCTCATCCACCATAGCTCATAAACCTCTAATTTCATTGCAGTTATAGAATGTTATGTATTCCTACACAATGCAATTCCTCTAATATTTATATATTCCTTGCATATGTGTGTGTTTTATATCTGTTTGTTCATTTAATTCGCCATGAATTGACAGGTCACATTTTAACTGCATATCCTGATACATACAAATCAAATGTAAACAACACAACTCGATGTGCAAATACTCCCAGCAGTTTAATTTTTCCTGAAAATTTCTCCATGCTACTCAACTTTAACAATGAAACTGATTAAAGTTTGCATCATTGAAAGGAAAGGTACACTTTGGGCTCGGTGGAATGTGTTAAAACTATGGCATGTGATTCCTATAAGGCTGTGCCAGAAAAGTATTAAGAGCAAAGAGTGAAAGACCTGGAAGCAAGATCTTCATCAAAAGGAGCAGGTTTAAATTCAGCATCTAAGAAAGAAACATAATGAATACTGCAGATATGTATAACTGATAGGAAACATATGAATCAAGGTAGGTTGAAGGTTTATTTGTGCAGGATGGGCATTTTGGGAGGCACTGTGGCAGCCATTCTCAGAGAACATCCTGAGCACCAGTCAGAATCCAAAGTTTGAAATGAAGGCTCTGCTTCCTCAAAAGTGGCTTTTTTCTTCTTCTTCTTTTGAAACAGGACTCATCTCTGCAACGTAGCTACTTTTTGTCCTCCAGCGTGAGCTGCCCCCACTCTAGGCCCACCAACTATTCTCCTCCTTTTAACACAAAAATGTCAACCCATGACGGATTGGAACACGTTCACCTCTTATGCGCACAGTATTGCCTTTGTGTTCTTACCATCAGTGGACATCCATCATGTTCTAACCTGACAGCTGGCAGCAGAGCTTTAATCCCTCCAGCCAGTTTGGAATTACGGACCCACAAAAGGACTGTCCCCAGTAGCCTTGTCCTGGCCATATCCAGGAATGGATTGGTTAATTAAACCCTTGCCAAGCACATCAGAAATCCTTCCACACAAACTTTCCCTTATACCAGTGTAACTAAATTTAAGAAAATGTGTCACCCAGCTTCACTAGGCAGTAGTCCATTTTATTCTGGGTTCACCCGTCCCCTGAGTCAGAGGGGAATTGTGAGACTCTTGAAGAAATGTAAAAAAGAACAATTTGAAAACTTTTCCAGCTTTTCATCAACAAAGATGGTTTGTTCTATTCCGATGGGATAAGACAGAACCAGCTGTGGAGCAACCAAGTTGCAAATTGATCTCTATTTCTACATAGTCTGCTGCTGGACAGTTATCCTAGATGGGCAGCTTCAAGGCCCATGTTTGTTCCTCTTATTGCTCTTGATCTTTACATTGAAATTGAACATCAAAGTCCTTCAGACAGACAATTTCCAAAAGAGAATGTAAAGTAGGCTACATTGTAACAAGATGCTAGAGATGCATCTTTTAATAAATGACAAAACCAATCTTATAAAGCCTATGAAAAACCCAGTAGGGCTCTAGATTGCCATACATTTATAGCACATTTATCCAGAGTTAATTAAATCTCAGTATATAAAATTATTCCAATTTTATTAGGATTGCGGAACACAGGGAAACTGTTATTTATAATTTGATTTATATCTCACCTTTCCTTCAGGAGGCCAAGATAAGAAACATAGTGTTCACTTTTCCAATTTTTCTTATGATGACTCTTCCAGATAAAGTAGGCTGAGGGATGGCTGGCTGAACCGTGCTCTCTGAGTTGGTATAATATGAGTCACAAACTAGCCAACCAAGTTTGCCTTTAGTCATTTTAAAGCCCTGCTGGCTGGAGGATTCTGGGAGTTGAGGTCCACCCATCTTCAAGCTTCCAAGTTTGAGAAACACTGGTCTAGTGTGTTGTACTAACCCAACCTGAATGGACTCTATGATACTAGTCCAAACTACCATGTTTCCCTGAAAATAAGACCCTGTCTTATATTTTTTTTGAACCCTGAAATAAGCGCTTGGCCTTATTGCCATGTGCTCAAAAGCACGATTGGGCTTTTTATCAGGGGATGTCTTATTTTGGGGGAAACAGGGTATGGTTACCACAACTAGAAAGGACTTGCAACATTCTATATATCCAATATTAGAATGACATTTGGAGCCAAATGATAGTTGTAACGATTGTCATAGGATTCATATATTTGGACTTCAATGAACCATCTTCGTTGAATGTCCCGTCTCCCTTATTTCAGGAAGGGAGAATTAGATACAGACCTACACAGAAGCTACAGGCTCTGAAATTGAAGATCTACTGTGCCTCAATGCCTGGTATTTTGTTGGGACAACTTTGATGGGCTGTTCTTTATGACCAAGTTAAAATGTTATACATCATTTCTTGAACTGTCCAAAAATATACCAAAATAAAATTTTCCACTTCCATTGGCAATCACTACAGGTAGTCCTTGACTTAGTGACCATTCCAAGTTACAATGGAACTGAAAAAAATGACTTACAACTGGTCCTCACTCTTATAACCATCCCCATGGTCATGTGATCAACATTTCACCCCATGGCAACTGTATTTGGCAGCTATATTTATGATGGTTGTAGCATCCTGGGGTCATGTGATGGCCATTTGTGATCTTCCCAGTAGCTTCTGACAAGCGAAGTCAATAGGGAAAACTGGATTTGCTTAATGACTATATAATTCACTTAACAACTACAGCGATTCTCTTAACAATCATGGCAAAAAGGTTTTAAAATTGAGCACAACTCACTTAACCAACTTATTTAATAATGGAAATTATGGTCTCAACTTTAGTCATAAGTCAATGACTACCTGTGTCATTCTCACCACCAACATGATACCAGCAAATGATACTGTCCTTCCTTATAACATACAGAACATGCTAGATTGGTGGATTTTGTAGGCTTCATTTCCTCCACTCCCAGCAGATGTTACAGCCTAGGAAACTATTTAGGATGGGGAAAGTGGACATCTTGGATAATTAAATACTATTAAAGTTAATGATTGTTCTCTACCTCAGGAGTAGATTGATCATCATATGAAGGCAATGGATCATGAGGACAGAAGAAAAAAGTGGTTGCCATGGACATGTTTGCTTTACAATTTGATGCAAGTGAGGAAAAAACTCTTCATCAGCAGTGGCTATTATTGTTCTTTATAGGTTCCATTCCTCCTATATACTTTATTTTCCATCCTGATTTGCCTTACCATTGAGATAGGCATGCACACAAGTAGCTGCTATATCAGTGCATTTTTTTCCAATTGCTTTTTCTTGTTCTAGCATCTCAAATCAGGTTTTTTTTGTTTATTTTTACCAGTCATTGGGAGTTCAAGAGATAATCTGTTGTGCTGTATAGATATGAGTGTGTTTCTACATGTGAAATAGTGTGGGCTTTAAACTTGGTTGGGTATGGTCTTTAAGCTTCTTTTTTAACCCAAGTAGACTTGCTTTTCCATGTTTCAAACACAAGCATGTTCTCTCTTTTTATCCTTATGCAAAAGGGAATTGGGTGAAGGTGTAAAATTTCAGGCCCCTAAACACCTGTTATATGATTATTCAATTTATAGTATATGGAAATTTGTGACAGACCTTCTACCAGTTTACAGGTGCTAAAAGGAAAAATAGACAGGACTTAAGTGCTGGACATACTTAGTTTCAGGTACAATAATAATAATAATAAAAAGGATGAACTTAATACAAATATCAGAAGTATTGCCAGTTTGGAGGAAAGAATGGAGAAAGAATTGAAGGAAAAGATAAGTCGAGCAAGAAATGGAAATGGCCAGGGTTAACTGGGGATGGCAAACAGTATATAGCAGGTTCTATAATGGTAAAATACAGAATAATTAAAGTGCAAACACATCCCATGGATCTGAGAGCAAGAAGTAGACACATAAAAATATATGAACTTTCAGTTGGACTATTGCTGCCACCATCCTGAATTTTTTAGCACAACCTGCATACAGCCCAGTAATCGCAACAACATTTATGTTTTATACAAAAAATAAATAATAAAAAAAAAATAGGAGTGCAGAAGTACCCAAATGGCCTACATCCAATTTTGGGAAATGTCTGCTTATTCTAATCAAAGGTAATTAAAACAAGCCAGGTTTAAATCATTTTAAAAAAAAACAATTGGGGTTACAAAAAAAACCAAACACCACACTGCCAAGAGTTGAGCTGCCTTGAATCACAAAAGTTATGAAGATGTCACTCTTCTTTGTGAGCACATTAATGAAGGAGAATGTGTAAGTACAAGATTCCTCTCGGTTTATTTCTCTCCGCCATTTAACGTTTAGGTGGCTAGCTAGATTTTGAACCATCATTTAGATTATTGTTCAGCCTAGCCCTGCAGTTGTGGTAGTAAAGCAACTCCAAAATTCCAGGTATTGCATGCAATTAGGGCAGACAGGGATGCCCTACTTTTCTTATACTTTAAAGAAAATGTGGCAAGAGAGAATCTTTTTCCAGACGGCTGCTTTTCTCGCCCAACAGCCTTGTGACATACTCGATTAGATGAAATTCTCTGCTCTGCATAATAATTAAAATGTACTGATTCTTGAAACTGTATAAACGTGCGATATAGAGCAGGCTAAAATAAGGCACATACTTGCAAATAAATGCAAAAGCAAATTTCTTCCGAGTGTGCATGTATGTATTTGCATACATTTTAGGTATGTTACACAGATGCCAAAAATTTGAATATAGCCAAAAATGTGAGTAAGGGAGGAACATTCTCAAAGCAATTATATTTGTGCTCTGTTTAAAATTAAACATCATATTCTGGTCATAAGTGAGGCAGCTCAGTTATGAGCCTCCCAAAAAGTCCTAGCCTTCCCTAATGAATCATAGGCTGGTGTGGCTGCTAACTGTGTAGGCAAATTCAAAACATGCTAGAAATTTGCCTAAAGTCCCTCCCCATTGAGCCTGTGGGCTGAGAAATGTGAATAAAATAGAAAGTCTTTCTGACTGGGTGGGGGGATTTTGAAAGGAAAAATATCACCACTTTTTTTTTTCTTTTTTTGCTTACATTCTTTCCATTGACCAGACCCTCAACTGGTATTTGGTCTGGAAGCCATGCTTAGATGAACTGGATGGATGGTCAACTCTCATATCCTAGCATTATGCATGCCAGTCAAATTTAAGCTCTATTGAATGTAGCGTGAATTATTTCTCCAAAAACAATGAAAGAAGAATGTGGATCAAATGAAAAATAAAACTTTACTTAATAAGTAGCTAGAATACAAGATGCCTGGGTGGTGCTAAATAAGGGAATCATTGCAAGGTTTTAAATTTCTCTGTGTTGAATTGAAATAGCCATAGCTGTGCACTTAAATCTAAGAGAGCTACATTCCTGTCAAAGATGATGTAAAGTTGATGCTAGATGTGATGGACATTTTAAATGGATTTCTTTTTTGGTGCTTATCCCATACATAGAAAAAAATCTATTATACAGAGAGAACAATATTTTTGCTATCAATTATCCTAGTTCAAAACACAGCAATACATCACAATGATGCATATCTACAAAATGGGTTCTTTATAACCACTTATTTTCTTTTTAATCTCACCCAGACCTTTTGAAATCCTCTCCAAAATACTTTCTGTTATTTGGCTAGAACAGAGATGGGACATTAGTGGCACCTCAGATATAGATGATATCTTATCATGACTGTGCTAGCTGAGAATCCAACAGCTCCTGGAAGGTCACAGATTCCCAAGATTACAATAAAACAATTTTAGGAAAAGACTATGACTGATCAACTCAACTTTTAAACCAAAGAATCCTTTGGATTATAAAATGGCAATTTTATTAGGACCAATATTTCATGGACTGGAGTCATTTAGTAAGATGCATAAAGTGCTATCTTCAGTTGAAGAAGAGATTGTATGTGCAGCACTTAAGTTTATCCAAGAACAGAACAGAGTAATCCATTTATATTCAGCAAAGAATATACATCCTTCCCTTCACCACCATTCAATCAGAACTGAAGAAGGTTCTTGTATGAGAAGCAAAATGTTTTCAAGGAAAAAAAACCAGGCAAGTCCAGTTGTCTTTTGAAAAGCACCTTTGGGATAACCATGATCTGGATGGTTGAGAATCTCCATAGAAAAGCATTTATAATCCTTCGTGATTATAGGATTACTTACTGGATCTATGACTAGCTGGATGATTTTTCTACTCTCATAATTGTTGGAAGATTGTCATTTAATTGGGGGAGGGGAGCAGACAAAGGGCCTCCAGAGAAGTACTGTTTTTCCCCGAAAATAAGACCCTGTCTTATATTTTTTTTGAACCCTGAAATAAGGCTTCATTTTTGAGGAGGTCTTATTATTTTGGGGCGCGTGGAGTAAGAGAGGGCTCCTCTTGCTGTCTTATCTGATTTCCAGCTCTGTCTCCCTAACCCTAACCAGAGGAAATGGAGGGGACCGGCTGCACATGCATTTAAATATTTTTGGGGAGGGCTTATTTGTACATCTCCACCCCAGACCACCCCAACGATGCCCTTGATGTGATGTCTCGCTGCCTGGAGGCCGTGCGGGTCTGGATGGGGAGGAACAGGCTCAGACTCAACCCCTCCAAGACCGAGTGGCTGTGGCTCCCGGTGCCCCGATATAGTCAGCAGGTGCCATCGCTGACTATCGGGGGTGAATCTTTGCCCCCCACAGAGAGGGCTCACAATCTGGGTGTCCTCCTGGATGCGCGGCTGTCTTTGGAAGAGCATATGACGGCCGTGGCCAGGGGGGTCTTTTATCAGGTTTGCCTGATTCGCCAGTTGCAGCCCTTTCTGGATCGGGACGCCCTGCGCACGGTCACTCATGCCCTTGTTACTTCCCGGTTGGACTATTGTAATGCTCTCTACATGGGGCTCCCCTTGAAGAGCACTCGGAGGCTCCAACTGGTCCAGAATGCGGCCGCGCGGGTGGTTATGGGCGCAACCCGTTGTGCCCATGTGACACCCCTCCTGCGCGAGCTGCACTGGCTCCCAGTGGTCTTCCGGGTGCGATTCAAGGTGTTGGTTACCACCTTTAAAGCGCTCCATGGCATAGGACCCGGGTACCTCCGAGACCGTCTTCTGCCACCAATAGCCTCCCACCGACCAGTCCGTTCCCACAGAGAGGGTCTCCTCAGGGTGCCATCAGCCAAGTTATGTTGGCTGGCGACACCCAGGGGGAGGGCCTTCTCTGTGGGAGCCCCAGCCCTGTGGAATGAACTGCCCCCAGAAATTCGTAAGATCTCCGACCTCCGGGTGTTTCGCTGCGCATTGAAGACCCTGTTGTTCCGCCAGGCCGGACTATCAACACAATAGTTTTAAATTGGGTATTTAAATTTATTGGGGTTTTAAATTTGAGCCACCTATTTAATTATTTTAAATTTTATACTGTTGTTTTGTCTGTGTTTTTAAATAGGCTGTACACCGCCCTGAGTGAGAAGGGCGGTATAGAAATAAAATAATAATAATAATAATAATAATAATAATAATAATAATAATAATTATTATTATTATTATTATTATTATTATTATTATTATTATTTTCAGGGGGGCTTATTTTAACACATGCACTCAAAAGCCTGATTAGCTTATTATCCAGGGAGGTCCTATTTTCAGGGAAACAGAGTAGGTACTCCAGTGCACTGGAGGAACCAATGTGGACTAGTGTATAATCCAGTGAATCGGTGTGAATACAGCATGGATATTGAACAACTAACTTCAGCAAATTTGACTCCTAAGCAGCTGCAGTATGTTCCAGTGGACACACCTGGTAACTATTTGGAAACAGAAGTTATGCTTTATTCAATAGTATTGGAAGCAGCCAAAAGTCTAGATTTTTGATTAATTCTAATTTAAAATGAGTCCAACCCAAGGTTCAAATTCCACCAAATGTTATGCCACAGAACATTTATCCATTTAATTAATTTATTAAATAAATCAGAATTGGCTGACCAAACCCATAAACTAAGTAATTCATATAATTTATAAAATATATAGCAAGATACTTACAACTCGCTTTTACAAAACCAAATAGAATACAGTACAATTAAGTATATGTGAGGGCCGTCTAAAAGAAAGTGTTTTGTATAGCCACCCATTAATCTGGCACGGGACCAAACATTTGATACTGTGGCAAGAGGATTGGACAATGGCCGCACAGTGTCATTGCAACTTATAGCTCCCCAAATGCAGTCATCCCCCCTTCCCACCTGCTGCTTGCTGAGATTCTTGCAAAGCATGTTAAATACCCTGGAGTCTGATCTAGCAGCACGCTGCTCTTGGTCTTAAGCAAGGCCTCATTCTCAGAATCACTTAATGGGGATTAATTATACATTAAGCACTAAGAGATCCTGACTATGAACTTTATGTTCTTCTGGTTGAGCTGGTTCACTCCCAGCACCTTGGGTGAATGACAGAATATGTAAGATGAAGTGCGGAAAGAGATGTAATAGATGATGGTGCAATGAAGCACACAGAATAGGTTTTCTGTTTGTATTTGTTTATTACAGCAGTTTTAATACACCTCCTTTCTCCGAAAAGGTTACAAGGCATCCCTAAAATAAATAAAAGGAGTCCCTGGGATTTCACTCCGCTAGTCGTTGCCAAATATAGGGGGCAGTGCTCATAAATAGGTACCACTTCAGTGGGAAGGTAACAGTGCTCCGTGACATCATGCTGGCCACATGACCATTGAAAATCTTCAGTGATCGAGTGCTTGTTGAATAGCCTCAAAACGGAGATAAGCAAATATATATATATATATATATATATATATATATATATATATATATATATATATATATATATATATATATGCAAAATAAAAAACATCAAAAGTTATTTCCTGCATTCTGGAACAGCAGCTACTTTCCTCTCTGCTCAAAGTGGGCAAGGATTGCCCCCCTCCAAGCCTTAGCTAGAGGTACAGCCTGTCTTATCCAGATGCTTTTTATGCCACCAATGCAGCTTAGGCCATGCAAGATACTCCTTTTTTTAGGTATGTTAGATGGTAACTTTTAAACTGTTAGCCAGCTTCGCTGATTTGGTGTAAAAGGTGGTTAGTTCAATATATTTGGTGGGTGAAAGGCTAGAGAAGTTCAGTACTATTGAAACATGACCATCTAGTGGTCATCTGGATTTTTGCAACTCAGATTTGGTTGCCCTCGTGGTTCCAGGTTAGTGATCTTTGAAAATCAAAGCCAGGAAAATGAAGTAAACCAATCTGAGAACATAGACAGCTGATAAAGGAATAAAATGCCCTGAACTCCTGGCCCTGAAGAAATACAACCATCACTTCTATCCAGGCCCATGGTTTAGCTCATTGTGTGAACTCAACTGGCTCTAAGTTACACAGTAGGTTTCATGGCTAGTGGAGAGTTGGAAGCAAGTCTCCCCAGTGTTAGTCTATGAATGAAGAGCTCCTTACAGTAATCCCATCTCAAGATGGCTAAGGAAAGGATGACATCTGGTGAACAGTTCCTCCATTTTATGGGTAAAGTATGTTTGCACTATTGATTGCATGGGAGTCAATAAATCAATAGTCAAACATCTCCAGCATGAAGCTGCAGTGCTTGTGCAGTTCAGAAGAGTCCAGCCAAATCGTGTCACCTGCTCCAAGAAAGAGGTTGAGATGAATCTTCCTTTCAGGATATGTTCTGGACTCACCTTTGTGCCTGTCCTGGCACTCTTCTTCCCCCAGACTCTAGGAAGATTTAGGACTGGCAGGAAGCAATAACTGAAAGGAGCAGATGAGAAAGGAATGTTGCACAGAGCGGCCAGCTCAGCAACTGATCATCAATATCATTGTAGGAGTGCAAGTGAAAATAAATCCACGGGACTGCTGTTGGAGAGGCGGCTGGGCTTCTCTGGAGCACATGCCAGTTCCTTCATCCATTCACCCCCCCAGCCCCCCTTTCAGCCACAACACTGCCCCAAGCAGCCAACTAATCCCCATAGGGAGAGTACATGAAATCAGATGGACAAGTTTTGATGTGAAGCAGCAGCTTAGGGCAAGCTCAGGTTTCCTAGAGATTTGCTATATTTATCTCTGTGATTTAATGCCCACACGGGGTTTAAATGCCACCAAGCAGTTGGTGTGAGGAGCCAGAGTTTCATTCCCCAACACAGACTCTACTTTGCCAGACGCTTGCTATGGAACTCCTAGAGACCAACCCATATATTTTTACAGACCGGTTCTATGATGGGGAAAACTACCTGAGCCCACATTTACACAACTACGAACAGGCCACCTATCAAGACCGAACGGCCATGACACTTTGTCCTGATGGCCGGGCAGGTATAGAAGAAAAAGTCTCAGTTGTGGCAGACCATAGTCCCGGCCAGTGTCTGCCTTGGGCATGCAAAGTCTGCAAGAGGAAAAGTGTGTCCATCGATAGGCGTCGTGCAGCCACCCTCAGAGAGAAGCGCCGGCTGAAGAAAGTCAACGAAGCCTTTGAAGCTCTGAAACGGAGCACTTTATTAAACCCAAACCAGCGGCTTCCCAAGGTGGAGATCTTGCGCAGTGCCATCCAATACATTGAACGCTTACAAGCTCTGCTCACTACCCTCAATCAACAGGAACGGGACCAATCGGAACTACGCTTCTGTAATGCCATCACCCAGCCAGTGGTAAGTGCCAGGGGTGGGTTCAAACAATTATCTACAGGGACACAGAACTCACAGCAATAGGAACCCTTCCAGCTATGTGGGCAGGCCACAGTACTGTACGCAAGTTACAGTATGTTCAAAATTCACACTGATCACAATACTTTAGCACATACAGTTGATTAGATGATGACTGTCATTTATTTAGCTCTAAAAGTGGACGAGACAAAGTGATGGAGGCTAGTAATGTAAATACTCTTGAATGACAGGCAATGTTTCTTTATTGGCAGTTTCTGGTAGTGGCAATGTTTGGTCATCGTATTGAGCAGACTCTGGCACCAGAAGGGCCTTTGGGCTAATCCAAGAGGGCTCTTGTGTTCTTAGCAATGCCATCTTTAAAATATTGGCATTACCAACCCAATACTCATTACTGAGTAACTTTACTGAGGTTAAAATGATTCCTGCCTGAATCTAAGGAGAACTATACAACATCAACCTTTCTGGGTTAGAAAGATTAATAATCCCTTTTTTAAAAAAAAATCTGTGTTTGACTACTTTATTGTTTTTATTTTTTGATTTTATCACACTTTTTTATCTCATTTCTTGTGAGATGGGCTGCCATTTAAATGATAAATAAATAAATAATCTGATCCAGCATTATTACCTTTCTATGAGCCTATGAACAGAATAGCCTGACTCAAAGCAAAACCAAGCAAGTCCACAGTCTCATTTATTACTTAGTCCTATTCTAAAGGAGTTATTTTTCAAAGGAGCCCACAGCAGTTCACAAGAGAACACACATTATCTTAAATGATACCATTGTAATTAGCCAACATTCCTTAAAACGGACAAGCATATAAATTATAAGAAAAATTTTGTTATACACTGTAGGTAATAAGATAACCATGTTCATTAACATATCTGATCCATTAACAAGCAAACAGGCAACTCAATGCTGGTTCAGAAAAGTCTGTATAAACTGGAAGATTATATATCCAGAAGAAGAATGAATTTTATTTTAATATAGCTTTGTTAAATGTATGTATTGTTAAACATACATTATTAGTTACTGTTGGCCAATCATGTGTATTTCTTCACTGTATCCCTGTAAATTAATTTGTAACTTTTCAGGACTTCTCATTTAAATTCTAAGAGCCTTGGTAGTACAGGGGTTTAAGGCACCCTGTTATTAAGCTGGTTATTCAGACCAGCTGCCTGCAATTACTGCAGGGTTCGAATCTCGCCAAGGCTCAAGGTTGACTCAGCCTTCCATCCTTTCTAAAGTAGGTGAAATGAGGACCCAGTTGTGGGGGCAATAAGCTGACTTTGTATAAATATACAAAAGGATGAAGGCTATTGCTGAGCACATTGTAAGCCGCCCTGAGTCTTCGGAGAAGGGCGGCATATAAATCAAATTTTTTTAAAAAAATTGCCTGAACCCATAAATTACTGACTCCACTTTAAAAGTGTGGAAGAACTATAGTAAATAAAGCAACCCCACAATGATCAAATACATTTTACAATGATACTTCAGTTGTTTAGAGACAGCATGCTACAACAACTAGTATTTTTCAAGATAAGCACAAAAAAGAGGGCAATGATTAAAACAGAAGTGACTGATGGGTAATGTTATATTCAATGGATGACACTTCAGAATCAAGCTCTAGCAGATGTGCCAAAGTAGAGCGATAGGATGAGTGGTGGGAGCTGACATTTGCTAAATTCAAGTGGATTCCTAGACATTTCCATTTAAAACCACCCACGGACATTTGGATACCGACCTGGAGTATCAATCGAAAAGGAAGGAAAATGAAAGAGGAGCAGATGCCTAAATGTCTGGGCTCAGTAGCAGAATTTATGATGTGATTTCAGCTTTCCATATTTTTCTAGTGCCCTTTCAATATATGAGCTTGCCAGAAACATAGTTTTTCTAATAATTAGATTAAGAAAATCAGGAATGTTTGTTTGTATATTTGGGAGAATGAGAGAAATGTGTGTTTGAGAGAGATAAAATCTCACAGAGTAGAGTTGTTATCAAAGCTATTGAAATTACATTGGCAGCTGCCTGAAATTACAATAAAATATTCAGAATTTGTAACTTTTTATTTCTATTCACTCTTATCTGTCATCTTGATTTTTTCAAGGATAGAATTAATGGAACTTTAACATCATACATATTTTTTTTCATCCCCTCTTCCCAATATATCCACATCTTCGGAAGAAAACCTACTTTTTTGCAGAAAGAATATTCAGCCGTTAATTGCAGATAATCACGAGGGCAATTCTATTTATTAGCACTAGATGGAGATAATTTGTTTTTTTACTTAGGAAATTCTTCATACAAATAACACATCCACATTTGTTCTAAATAAAAAGACAAATGTGTTAGCAGAAATTTCATAAGCGATGATCACTGCTATATGTCACTTTTGCGCCAACAGATCCAATTTTCCTCTTGCATATTTCCATATTTACAAACTACTTGCTGATTCAATTGGCACAGGTTAAGCAGGTTGTCTTGGACAAGTCATCCAACTTTAATAATTGGGTGTATTTATTTAAATTCAAAATCCAGAATAACTGTGTCTCTTGTCTTTTTCTAAAATATTTTACTTCAGGAAACTTGCTTTTCAGTGCATCTTCCCAAACTACACAAACCCAAATCTGGGATGTGTGTGTGTGTGTGTGCTTGTGTGTGTGTGTACACATATGTATGCATATATACATACATACATTTCCAAAAAAACAAGAGGACAGCTGCATGCCAAAACACACAGACGTAAGAAAAAGCTATTGCACCGCTAACACTTAATACTTTGTCATAACATGTATTTCAAACAATGTAAAGGTTAACAAGTACAATACAAATCATATCCAGAAAATCTCATTGTTCTCTCAGTTGCTGGAATATTGGGTTCATGAAGTAATAATATCTTTGATGAGGTAAAGTATTACCAAATTCATACTTTAAAACAGTTAATTCAATCTGCCCTTTAGCGATCCAATTGCATTTATATACATGTTCAGAATCAATTTAATACTCAGCTCCCTCATTATGTAATCATTTGAATATTGTGCAAATGATACATATGAAAATCATATAGTTATGTATAATATATAATTATATAATATATGAATATAATCCTGTAAATCTCATGTCTTGCTATCAATTTTGAACTATAGCCAGGTTCATCTCTGAAGCTACCAAAAAACAAGAAGTGGGAGGAAATAACTCCAAGATAAAGAAAAAGTGATAAGCTATGTTGAAAATTTTTGAGCCCCATTACATTTTAATTTGGGTTCTTCTTTAAGGCCTTTCTGCCTTTCATGTTCAACACAGGGGAAAATAGCATAATTATACTGTAACCATTTTTCATTTCTGAAACCTTTGGTCTAGGTGTTCATGAAACTATTGTTGCTCTATTTCTCCTCTATCTTATATTTTGTTATGATAACTGTTTTACTCTGTTTCAATAATATCATCAAGGTAGACTCATCAACTTTTTCATTGTGGATTGATATTTTGAACAGGTGCATATATTAAATGTGCATATTTCCTCACAAAATATATTTTGGAAGAATAAAAAGCAATGGTAGGAAAAGCAAGCAATAAAAATAACCTGTTTGATCTAGTACAAAAGAGAATGCAAGGAGGGTACAATCAGTGAAGAACTTTGATTCAATTCCAAGCATCTTCATCTTCTTATTGCAGGTGCCAAGTGACCATGGATCTAGTAGCACCTCATGCAGTCCAGAATGGAGCACTCATTTAGAGTTCAGCACTCATCCTACAGGTAGGCTGGGTACAGGTATCCAAATTCAAATCCCAAAATCCTGACCATTCTTATTTGAAAGTAAAGTTCTACCCCATTGTACTGTAACTCTCTGCCAACTTCCATTCCTGTACATTTTAATATATGCACATTTTTATACTATGTCCATGGAACTACAGACTGGGGAAAATCATGCAATGATAAAACGTTTGTGTTTCTTAAGAAATAGCAATAAGTTCTGAATTGTGAAGGAGATTGTAGGCAACTGTGCCTTTTTAGAAGCAAGCGTTGTGTGTGAGACCTGGAGATTCTTCTGAAGATTAGAATTATGTAGAGTTCTCTGAAAAGCAATAGAAATTCCTCAATTTAGATTTTAAAATAAGCTCCTTAAAATAAGGAACTGCTTTATCTGTGATATTTATCCCCAAGGAGTCCTGGTGGCGCAGTGGTTAGAATGCAGTATTGCAGGCTAAATCTGCCAACAGTCTGGAATTCAATCCTGACGGGCTCAAGGTTGACTTAGCCTTCCATCCTTCCAAGGTTGGTAAAATGAGGACCCAGATTATTGGGACAAATATGCTGACATTGTAAAGTGCTCAGAGAGTGCTGTAAAGCACTATGGAGTGGCATATAAGCCTAAGTGCTAATGTTATTGCTAAGGAAGTTTATTTAAACTGATCTTTTTGATACAACCTAAATGTTAAGAAATAAGTGAATAAATTGAACCTCTTCAAGTCACGCCAACAAAAAACACAAAACTCCAATAAGCAATATTGTATTTGAAAATTGTTAATGACCAAGCCCAGATCTCATCACACTGCCAGTATAATTTGCAATGTTTATGTTTTATCAGTGGCCCAACATTGTAGCTGTCATATTTGTCCCTCCAACTGATTTGAAACTAAGGAGGAGAAATGATAACTTTTCCATATTTCACTGACAAGGGTGACTGTTTGCCCTACTTTATTAAGCACAGTCCTCCACCTGATTCTGAATGGCTAACAAGATCTAGTTTAAAGTTAAATAATTTTATCACTTATTCTGAAGTTACTATCTGGAAAGCAGAATGATACTTTTCAATACAGTTCTCCTCCAAATGGCCATTAATATGTGAATGCATTAGGACCCACCAAACGTGATAATTTTATATACCCACCTATCCATCTTTTAATGATTCTTAGATTCTTCACTTTTTAGATGCAATAAAATACTTTGTAAAAATACATTGAATGATTTTAATAATCAAAATGATAGAAAGTATCTTAGAGACAGACAGATCAAAATTATGACTGAATCCCACCACAAGGTGTCTTCAGATTTTGATTCTCCCATAGCACAGGTGTCAAACTCACCATGTCATGTTGATGTCATGTGACATATCATGGTTTTTTCCTTCATGGAGCTGGGGTGGGCATGGCCTGCACGTGACGCATCTGGCCTGTGGGCTGCCAGTTTGATACCCCCTATAGAGCCATAGGATCTCCCCTCCTTCCTATCTTGTCTAGTAGCAATTGGGTTTTCAGAGAAGGCTCTCTACTTAAAATTACTCCCTTGTTCTCCACAGATCACTTGCTGAGTGATGATTCCTCTGAAGACCGCAATCTTCATTCTCTGTCTTCAATTGTGGATAGTATTGTGGTAGAGGATGTAGCTGTTGCGTTCCAGGAAGAGAGATCTCAGAACTGAAGCAGCAGCCAACAGTAGCCATCTCTTCATTTTAGTCATTACCAGTGCATTGTAAAATAGAAGAAACAGGATACTAGGACTTTATAATTAGGAGATATTTTTATTCTCACTAATACTGAATGATATTCCAAATAGGGAAGAGTTCCCAGCTAACACTGGATGGCATTTCGTTTCCAAATTCTGATTGTTCTAGATAACAAATGAAGCCACTTATCCAATTCCATATGCCTGAAAGTGGTTTTGTTTTTGTTTTGTAACCCCTCAAATCTAGGCAAGCTAGTGAGAGATGCCTAATCGTACTCATTTAAGCTTCTGCCTGGTTTTCAAAAAGAATATTGTGACTTCAATGAAAAATATGGATCTGAATAGCATGTCCAATGTCATTTGATGTGTTACTGCAAACACTAATTAAAGTTGAAAAAAATAGCAGAACAGCATGCTAACGAAGAATCTGTTTCCTTCCAGGTTTTTAGAAATATTGTTCCTTTGGGGGCCAATTATTTTTTTTATTGTGGGTGTGTGCAAATGTTGTGTGTGTTTTTAAAAAGATGCTATTCGACCAACTTCTTTTGGCAGTTAGTTTGCAATTTCCAGGTGCAAAAGCTATAGAAAATGCTGCCACTAAAGTTTTCTTTCTCTCTCTCTTCTTTTTTTTTATTTTTACTGTGTGCAGTTATCATTTTTGTATTTTGCTAATTTATTGTGAGATTTTTAAAAAAATAAAAAATAAAGGTTTTCTTTGGTTAAATTTATTTTGAGACGGTATGGAATGCTCTCTTGGTTTCTTTTTGAAAGTACTAAAATACTCCCTGAAAAAGAAATGTAATTTCATACAAATTATATTCTCTGTACTGTATATCTTTTGAATCCACCCCTTCCCCTTTCAGTGCTACATTTGATACATCCACTTTTCTTTGCCAATACAAAATTTAGCAAATGGTATGAATCTCCAGGTATACAAGAGACATACTCTAACTAGTAGACACCGCCCCCCCGGCTAATTTGTTCTAATTATTAACATACATATGCGAAAAGAAAACATGGAGGGAGGACAGTTCTATGGAGATGCCGTCCTAGCAATAGCACTGATTTTCTTGTTGATTACCTTACAAAATTAATGACAAAATATTTGTCCATTTTTCTCATGAAAATTCACTCTGTGACTTTGGGCCAGGCACTCTTTCCAGTCTCCAACCTACATCACTGGGTTCTTGTGGGGGGGGAGGGGAATGGAGGAAGACCATATATTCCACCTTGAATTCCTGAAGAGAAAAGTGGGATCTAAAACTAACAAATAAATAAATATAGGTGTATAATGACCAATATAGTCGACTTTAGATTCTTATTTTGAAACCTCTACATTCTGAGGCTATTTGAAAAATATGAGGTCATTTTGTTTTCAGTGCAATCCTCTAAGCCCATATTTCTCTTAAAGAATACTGTATAGAAAGAGCCATGGAAATACTATGTATAGCAATTCATTTTTTAATAATGTAATATCGCAGCAATGTTGTAGACATATGCTGTTATTTCCCTTATTTCCTTCCCTGAAGCTAAAATTGAGAAATGCTATAGCCAGCATAATTATTAGCCATTAAGTCATAAGAAAAAAAAGCAGGACATTGAATATTCTTACTTAACAAACTCAATCAAAAAAGGCAAGCTAGACACTGCAAAATAATGTTGCAAAATGTGCTTTCAACATTAATTCAGAAACATGTGTCAACTATTAGCAGCTAGGATACAATTCCCCTTGTCTGCAGTGTATACTGGTAGAAAAACAACTAAAATAGCACATATTTGTGAAGTTGACAAAAGAAGTCAGCACATCCACAGAGACAAAATGTTCTGTGCAGGTCACCCAACAGAGGTGTTTTGCATTTACATCACTGAGCTAATCTTGCCTGAATAACTCATTGCTAAAGGAAAATGCTCATGTATTAACATGACCAATTTAAAACAGCATAATGAACGGTATCCAGTCATGACACCCAAGTTTTTTTTCTCTCTCAGCCAGAGAAATTACAGGAAGCCCCATGTAGCACTTAAGGGACTGTCTGTCCTCAGTCACAATACCCATCCCACCAGGTGCAGCAGAGGGGACATGTTACAGGTCCTGTCTGCTAAATCTATCCATCTAACAGGACCCAGAGATTAGCCTTTTCTGCTGTGGAATCCATTCTTTGGAACATGATTCCCCGAGGTGAGATTAACGCCAACTTTATTGTCCTTCCAGAAATCTCTTAACATGTGTGGCAGATTTTTTCCCAACAAGTTTGGGGATCCCATGGTAATAAAGAGCCCGTGACATGGTTATATTATATGTGAGATTTTTGTTTGTGATCTTATTTATATTTTATGTTGTTTTAATGATTAAGATGGTTTTGTTGATTTTATTGTACCCTTACTTGGATTCGAACTTGGGCTGCCTGCATGTTAGGCAGTTGTATTAACCTCTGAGTCACAAGTTCTCCTCCCTTCATCAGCTTGAGCCAAGTCTGAATCCAAGTAAGGGTATGGCTAGCTGATGAGGGCTAAATAGCTTGAAATAGATCTATACTAGTCTCCCTTTATTTCTTTATCAGCGAAATATAAATTTGGTATAAAATGGTTTGTCGTGAATGCGATTGCTTGAGGGCTCCTGGATTGGAGCTGAAAGGCGAAAGGGATGCAGTATGCTCCCTCCCACATTACATGCTGGGGTAGATCAGATGTCTCAATAGAAAAACACTTAATATATAGAGAGAGGGAGGGAGGGAGGGAGGGAGGGAGGGAGGGAGGGAAATAATAAATCTTCCAAATGGTATAAGTAAATGAGATAAACCTTCCAGTTCAACTACATTCATGATATGATTCTGAGGAGAGACGCTGCATTCATGTAGAAGACAAGTATGAATCAATCAGCCTTGTTTTAAAATCAGATTTATTGGAACACACATACACCCATTCCTGACCTATTTGCAGGGTTTGGAATCCATGCAGTACCAATATAACAAAAGAAAGAGATTATTCATATAAAGGGATCACTTACTCTGTAAATTAAAAAAATATTTAATACTGTATTAGGCAAGTTGTACACCAAAAAAGACATTGCAACTGTACAGTCTCTTGGATATTGCACTTTCAAACAGCACTGTATGAATATATGGCATTCCAGCCACCAAGAAATACCACATCAGTAATAGGGGGGCACACAAGGCAAAAGGCATCATGAAGAGACAAACAGATCCTACCCTAGGAGAGAGAAATAGTAACAGCTAAAATTTTGTGGGGATCACAGGCTACCTGTAGATGCAGAGAGAAGGAAAGGGGATTTTCTGTCTATCTATGTGGAAAAGATAGAGTATTCCTGGTATAACCAACAGAGATGTCCAAGAACATCTTCTTCTTTCCCAGCATCAGATTTAATTTTCTTCCATACATGAACATGGGATCTAAGAAAAGCCCATACAAACTTGCTTGGTAACCAACCTCTTCCTTCTCTCCATCAAGCACCAGTCCATTTTGTTTCTAGCCTGGGTATTTCTTAACTGAGGACCTATGTTGTCCACGGTCTTGTGGTGTGATGAGAAGCTCCAGCAGAAGCCCAATGCACCTGAGGAAGAGTTCAGAGCTGGGCTTTCCCATCTTCATTTGCCTTGTTTCTTGGTGATTGTCTTATTAGGTCCAAACTGTACAGTAGGAACAAGCAGCTTCTGCTGCTCTCAGGCATAATGGCAGAGTGTAGCACAGGCAGACAACGGTGCAGGAACTGCTGCAGAGCAGCATTAAGGTGCACCCACTTCTTACCAAACCTATGTCAAAATCATTGTGTAATACATAGTGCAGACTTAGAGACAGAGAAGCCTGTTCTCTTTCTCAATGAGGGTATCTTTAAAGCCAAGGGAAAAGATTTGATTGGGATTTAAGGATACCAAACAGGAGATCAGAGGGTTGTATACAAGCAGGAGGAAGAAAGTTCTGCTGGCCAAGAGGCCTAAAATGATTGACCAGTAGCTTCAGTTCTTTGGAGCTAAAGGAGCAGGCATAATCTCCTACTCCCGGAAAGCAGCCAGCATATAACCATAAAGATAGTGGGAATGTGCTGCAAAAGATCAGAAAAAAGGAGATAATTAAACTTCAATAATAACAGACACTGTACTGTGAGAAGTTTGTTCTGCATTTCTTTTCATTCTGAACTGGCAATCTAATTTTGCTTTACAACAGCAATTAAGGTTGTCCTGAAATATGTACTGTTTGTTGACAAAAAAAAAATGCACTTTCCAGTAGAATTAGGATCACGATTTTTAAAACTATGTGCTTTCAGGTTCAGTCCTAATATATTTCAAGGGCACCTGCCTGGAAAGAGCTCACCTATAGTATTTTAAAGGAATATCGAGAAAAACTAATTTAGCTTTATGTTCTCACATGACACCTCCAATAACTATTCAGTAGGGCCAGCTCTAAAGGGTGACAGGCTAGGCATCCCCAAAGGACTGAACTCAAGTGAATGACCCACACTACTGAGAACATATGGGAGAATCTCCTGGTTGATGCCTCTTTCCTCTGCTAGGTTACATGATTCCATTAAGGTTGCCTTGCCTGAAATTGTCAAAACAGTGGAGCTGGCATATTACATCACTAGGCCTTTACTGAAGAAGCAGAATGTATTCTCTACTGATAAACATAGAACTTGCAGAACAAATGGCAGACACAAACAAAGAAATGGGTGATGCATCTAGAATCCCCAATAAACAAGGACAAGTCTGTTTTTGTCTCTGTTATCAATATCAATGTTGATGTTGCCTTGGGGAAGAATGGATAAAGTTTGCTATCTTTATCCAACAGCTGTCATCTTCACTTCCACAGAGACCTTCCCTGCCTCTATTCAGCACATTCCTAATGCTCCCTCCTCTTTGTTATTATAACCCACTAAGATTTTGTGGACATTTCAGTCATTTGCATCTTGCAAGCTGATCAGTATCCTGCTGTGTGGAGAAAACATCCCCAATAATCTGGAATAGAAGAAGGTGCCTAAAAGCTCTACTGTGGTAATTGATATGTCATAAAATAGATCTTCAGTGCCAATGTTATAATTATTAACATGGTTTTGAATACAGTTTCCTTTTAATAAATGTTTTGAAAAAGTTGCATTTCATTCTAGGATACTGTCACTGTTACTGACATTGTTATAGCCACTTGATAGCTATTCTTTCCTGTATAATTTGAGTTAAAATATAGTATTCTCTCATATACTATTAGCATTTTTCTTTATTTTATTTCTTTGTCCTTTATTTATTTTAATTTCTTTATTTTATTTTTCTTTCAAAAAACTCAGGAGAGCACTTCAGGAGACATTCAGAAAGCTTCACAGCCAAACAGAAATCCATATCAAAACTAATAAATCTCATTTTAAACTATACTTTCTACTGTCCAACATTATTTTATCCATTTAAGGGATGAAGCTGGAATTAAAAAGGTCAATTATTTTTATCATTTCTTTGCTGGCTCATGTCATATAACAAGATTTCTTGGTTGGAGGTGAAGTGCTTTCTTTTTCTTAATATTGTCTCTTGAAAATTAAATGGAGAGAGAACTGGTTTTGTGCCCTGCTTAAACATGAAGACATGGACTAAACAGATTATTAACAGATAAAAGTTGATTAAGCCACGCCCAGTAATAGGTAAAAAAATCTGAGTTTAGCAACATGAAGGTAAAGAACTGCATTTGGTAGAGATAGTCCTTGGCTTACAATCACAATTGAGCCCAAAATTTTTGTTTTTAAGAGGGACAGTTGTTAAGTGAATTTTGTTCCAATTACAACTTTTCCTGCCAATTGTTAAGTGAATCATTGCAATTGTTAAGTTAAGGTTAGTTAAGTGAATCTGGCTTCTCCATTTACTTTGTTTGACAGAAGGTTGCAAAGACCCAGGACACTGCAACTATCATCAATATGAATCAGTTGCCAAGCATTTGAATTTTGATCATGTCACCAGGAGATGCTATAACAGTAATAAGTGTGAAAAACAGTCATAAGTCATTTTTTTAGTGCCGTTGTAACTGAATGGTCGCTAAACGAACAGTTGAGGTCGAGGACTACCCGTACATCAAGTAACTTCTGGTTACTCTATGGAATATGAAAACTGTATTTGTTCTGTCCTAGTTTCTAAACTTACCTGGAGCCTTGGCCAATTCCCACTGGAAATTGCATTTCAGCAGGAATATGTCCGAACTGTGGATGTTTCCAGCCTTTGGGACCCAGGTGCACCAACTGCAAACCATTTAGCACAGCACACAAAAGCATGCAATTAGTGGGGTCAATACGCTCTCATGCAAAGCTAATTAAATTTTGGTTGCCTGCCTACTGACTGCCTATTTTAGCTTATTATGGATTTCAGAATTTCTTAGTGGATATATTTTAATAAATTATATCCAAGAAGCTTAAAAGCCATGAAACACATAATCCTGATCCAGTTGTGGGTTTCAAAAATTTTTACTACCGGTTCTGTGGGTGTGGCTTGGTGGGCATGGCATGGCTTCGTGGGCATGGCTTGGGAGTGTGGCTTGGTGGGCGTGGCAGGGGAAGGAACTGTAAAATCTCCATTCCCACCCCACTCCAGAGGAAGGATACTGTAAAATCTCCATTCCCTCCCCAATCCAGGAGAAGATTCCTGCAAAATCCCCATTTCCTCCCGATCAGCTGGGACTTGGGAGGCAGAGAATCGATGGGGCGGGGCCAGTCAGAATTTTTACTACCAGTTCTCCGAACTATTCAAAATTTCCGCTACCTCTGTCCTGGTCTCACCAACAAATGGTTTAGGATATGGTAGCAGAAATTTTAAAACCTGAAAAGTAGTGAAATGAATGTCATAGTTTATGATCATTGACCATGGAAATTGTTAATTCTAAATTACCGTATTTTCCGGCGTATAAGACGACTTTTTAACACATGAAAATCATCTCAAAAGTCGGGGGTCGTCTTATACGCCGAATGTCGTTCTCCTGTAACCAGGCAGACCAGCCCAAAAGACTCTAACGAGCCTTAAATGGCTCTGGCGATCGAAGCCCTGACGATCCCAGCTTTGCCTGCTAATCAGGCAACTCAGCTGGGATGCCAGAGCCATGTTAAAGGAAAAAACTTTTTTCCTTTTACGTGACTCTGCAAGCTCTGACGATCCCAGCTGAGTTGCCTGCCAATTGGGCATCGCAGCTGGGATCGCCAGAGCCATCGATCCAAGCTCTGACGATCCCAGCTGCATTGCCTGCTAATCAGGCAACTCAGCTGGGATCGCCAGAGCCCAGAGCCCTGTAAAAAGAAAAAAGTTTTCCCCCTCCAGCTTGCTTACCTTAACTGGTAATCGCAACGCTTGCCTTGCTTCGCTTGCCTGAATCCATTCCATCAGCAAGCCACTCTCTGCCTGCAATCATGCAGGCAGGAGTTGTGGACTTCAACTCCCAGAATTCCTCAGCCAGTAAAAACAAAGCTGGCTGAGGAATTCTGGGAGTTGAAGTCTACAAGTCTTAAAGTTGCCAAGGTTGGAGACCCCTGTTCTATTGGGTAAGTTTTTTTCCCCTTTGGGAGCTTTAAAAAAATAGTTAATTGGGGTTTTTTAGTTGTTCTTTTTTAGACCTAGCCATTTAAAGTTTAGGAAGTTTTAAATTTAGTTTTCATATAAAAATAAAAATAAAATAATATTTGTGCAGCTTTCTGAGATGTGGTGTGTTTCTGTAGTGTTTCACTCTAACTACACAAACACACAAAATCTCACAAAGTTGTATGTGGAATTTTGTGTGTGTAAAGTGTGAAGGTTGATTTTTTTTGGGCTTTTTGTGGCTGTGTGAGGTTCCTGCTTGTTGCAGGGGCCATTTTGGGTCTAGCACAGCTGCTTTTACATTGTGGATGAGCCAATTGTGTTGTGTTGTGTTGTGTGTGTGTAAAGTGTGAAAGTTGTTTTTTGCGCTTTTTGTGGCTGTGTGAGGTTCCTGCTTGTTGCAGGGGCCATTTTGGGTCTAGCACAGCTGCTTTTACATTGTGTTGAGGCAGTTGATGTTTTTTAATTTTTATTTGGTGTGTGTTGGAAGAGGGGTAGTCTTATATGGCGAGTATAGCCCAAACCCTATATTTTAACAGGAAAAGTTGGGGGTCGTCTTATACGCCCAGTCGTCTTATACGCCGGAAAATACGGTATTTTAGAATTCAAATATTTTTATACTATATTTTAATTATATTTTATTCATATTTTATTTTATATGGGTGGTTTCTATTTTAGCTCTTTCGGCCAAATTATTTAATATTTTTAAATTGTCTTTTAACTTTCATATAGTTGCGGGTTTTATTTTTGGCTGTACACCGCCCTGAGTCCTTCGGGAAAAGGGTGGTATAAAAATTTAATAAAATAAATAAATAAATAAATAAATATTTTATTTGTTTGTATCCCGCCTTTATTATTTTTACAAACAACCCAAGGCGGCGAACATATTAGCAACTAATCAGTAATTTATTTATTTTTTGGGTATTAGAAACTTGTCATAAAATAATTTGCTCTTTCCTTAATCCCAACTAAGGCAACTAAGGAAATGCTCTGAATGGAATTCAGATATACCCTGTTTCCCCCCAAATAAGACATCCCCTGATAATACACCCAATCGGGCTTTTGAATGCATGGCAATAAGGCCAAGCGCTTATTTCAGTTCAAAAAAATATAAGATGGGGTTTTATTTTTGGGGAAACATGGTATGTTTTTCAGCAAATATTAATTCTTCTTCTAATTTTTTGTCTATGTCAAACCTATGTCCAGGAACTCAAAGGCTTGAATGTGTTATAGGTAAAAATTCAATGCACAATATTCATTTAGTAGTTAGGCTGATGCTTAAAAGAACTCTGCATATCAGCAGAGAATATACCATACACACCATGCAGGATCCAGAGAATCATCTAAGTTTTTAGAATGGTGTAATTCATGTCTCATGAATAATAGTAGAGTTTCACCCTACCTTCTGGTGGCATTTTTTTCGGTGGTGCTGAAGGAGGTGGCAGGGGCACCAAAGAGGTCACTCGAAAACCTGCTGGAAGTGTTTCTGCTGATCCACTAACCATGGTGATACTGTGAAAGTCTCGAGGGCGGAAACGTTTTCGCCAAGAAGGAGTTCGCCGAAAAGTCTTGTCTTCACCCTGTAAAGAAAAGAATACTCATATATCGCACAGAGTAACCACAGGAGAATATATAAACTCCAGAGGGAGATCAAAGATTAGGACAGCCTGTAAAAACTGGGTTAATTATACATGGGTTTCAAGTAGAACTGGGTTTCTCAGAAGACATTTTTTTTTCTTTTTGAGAAAACCTTTGAACTTTTTCTCTCATCATATTAGAAAAAAGAAAGCAGAAATTTCTCCAAATATTATTCACGGTACACAAGTATGTATTAATGGATTATAGTCTATAATAGTAATAGACTATAGTCACATCTAGCAACACTATGCTTTGAAATTAGGTCCATAATTTTGGAATCATGATGTTGGATGAAAAATTGGAAACAGGCTGTCCCACAGTTTGTCACTACTATCTCCTGCAATGGCAATACAGGCAATCCTAAAGTTATGCCTGCAGTTGGGGTTAGGATTGCCATTGCTAAGTGATGTGGTTGTTACATGACAGCATTGTTTACTGCATGTAAGCAAAGAGAGGAAGGAGGGAGGGATGCAAACAAAGAAAGGACGTGTGTGGGGCGAGAAAATTACTCAAGCAACTTGCAATCTTCCCTGCTGGTGTACCACTGACTTTCTACGTGGGAAGCCAGCAGGGGAAGTCACAAATGGCTATTATGTAATGTGGGACACTACAACTGGTCACTAAGTGCCCAAATTTTGTTCATGTGTCCATGAGGGCACTGCAATGGCTGGAACTTTGAGAACCAGCCATAAATCCCTTTGTTCAGTGCCCTCATTAACTTTGAATGCTAGCTGAACAAATGATAGTAACTTGAGGAATACCTGTAATGGAAATAGAAAATGACAAAGAGGTATTCTACTTGCAGCTGAAGATAGCAGTATGTCCAAAGATCTTCAGATCTTTGCCCAGAGGAATTTAGGACCATATATCATTCTTACTACTTTTTAGGAGTTGATTCTATGATACAGAAAATGAAATTTTGTTTACAGGCTGGGGAATTCAAGGAACTGAAGTCCACACAGGTTAAAATCGCCAAGGTTGAGAAACACTGTCTTAGATTAGCTCTGTTCATCTGAAAGTGTTTAAATTAATCTAAATTAGATTATCGACACAGGGTTGTTATGTATGCATTTCTTTAAAAACAAGGTTGCTGAAATTGGTTTTGACTAGCAACTGTCGCTCACAGATCTAAAAGAAGAGAAAATAGCATATGCTCTGCCAATCCTTAGGCTTTCTCTCTCAAGAAATAAGGTGGCTTCCATCTCAATTCTTGCCCTGCCACCTAATTTTATAATATCGCTCTCATCCCATGCATGTTTGCAATGTGGAAATGCTCACTTCTACTTTTCCTCCACATAATTGAACATTACAGTGAAACCTCCCAGAAGATAACTACAATATCAATTCTATTTCCAGATCTCTAGTTGCTTCCTAACTGACAGTATAAGCACAATATTTCTTAAATTCCCATCCTATTTTAGTAAGTACTTTATACTCACATCATCAAGTCGTCTGTCAGTACCCAAGGCAAGAAGATTGTTGAATTCTCTCTCCATCACCTGTCGTGCCTGTAAACAATATTGAATAATTAAATAGAAGCAATGTAGGCAAATAAAACTACTAATGCAAACTGTTTATTATCAGAACGAAAGACGAAGATAAATTGATATTTATACTAGTATATCTCTTCATACTTTTTGGTAGACCAGCAAGATTTCCCTAGTAACACAGGGGTAGGTTTCTATATATCTATTTGCATAACTCTAGTATTTGGCATAGCAGTTGTGGGAAACTACCAGCTCCAACTAGAGTGTTTTTACTGCATTTGATTTCACTCATCCATTTTTAGCTTAATTTCTCCTGTTGGTAGAACTTAGTGCAAATAAATTAGATCTCCCAAACTAGAAGCTTATCACTCCTGGTCAAGATAAATCAATTGCCTCCATCTAGTTCAGCATTCTGTCTTTCAAAATAACAATACAAAATGATTTTTTGAATGTTAAAAAAAAGATGCATTTATCCATATCCTAAAATTCTGAAAACCAGGACTCTGGTTGATTCAGTTCTCATAAAGGTATAGAGCAGGGGTGAAATCCAGCAGGTTCTGACATGTTCTGGAGAACCGGTAGCGGAAATTTTGAGTAGTTCAAAGAACTGGCAAATGCCACCTCTGGCTGGCCCCAGAGTGGGATAGGAATGGAGGTTTTGCAATATCCTTCCCCCAGGAGTGGGGAGAGAATGGGGATTTTGCAGTATCCTTCCCCTGGAGTGGGGTGGGAATGGAGATTTTGCAGTATCCTTCTCCTGCCATGCCCACAGAACCAGTAGTAAACAAAAATTGAATTTCACCACTAGAGATACAGAAAAGGGATTTCATAAACAGATTTGCAATGAACAGTAAGATAAACTTTCAGTCTCATAGACTTTGGTTACCCTTAAGAGGAAGAAATATGTAACTGAAATAACTTATAGCACAACAAAGTAACTTTTATTGTATCATTTTTGTTTTAATTTAATAGTGTTAGATTAAAAATTCAAGGAAGATGTTCTTCATAAAGAACAGAAGGTTTATTAATTATGAGAAATAACCATTAACTCTGTTGGTGTAAAACATTTCTTCCTACCTGAGTATTCTGAGTGGGAATTTGTAAAATAAGTGCCAGACTATTATAATCAAAATTTTCATCCAAAGCAATAAGTGCACCATGGACTCCACTTTCAATGATGTTGTTGGCATATTCTCTAAGACCAATGGATTGAATCCAGTGTATTACTTGATCATTTGTCCAGACCAACACATCTAGAAGACATTGAAATTATATACATAAATGAAATTACCCAGAAGAATGCTCACTTTTTCTGAGCTGTTCATGACATAAAAAGAACAAAATACTGATGTAGTATCTAAAAATAGTCCAACTTGTGTATTCAAGTCATATTCTTCTAGTATTGTTTCAGGGGAAATAAGTCCCACTGTAAAATGTCAAACAAGTATGTGCTAATTTATTTATACACCAAAAATCTATATTTACACCTTTAGCTTGAAGACAATCCAGAAAGAAGATGTAGCAGGCAGAACAGAAGTGTTCCTGACATATGGCTGAGATTAACTACACAGTGAATATAAATGAACACAATGAAAACAAATACAGTAACATGAACAGTTCAAAATGACATAAGCAGCAGCTATAAAAACCAGCAAAGCCATGAAAAACAGAAATCAACAAAGCAAAATAAAGAATATTTACAATATGCCATAATATTGCTTAACGCATTGTAAGCCGCCCCGAGTCTCCGGAAAAGGGCGGCATATAAATTGAACCAATAAATAAATAAATAAATAAATAATATCGTAAGGATTTTTTTTTAAAAAAAAACTTTGCTTAGATGATATTAACTTTGGAAAGATAATATTAAAGTTAGTACCAGACAAGCCTCTCTGGTGAAGCATTCCATATGTAGAATAGCATGACCATGATGATCATCTGGCACCATAAAAAAGCTTTGGAGGACATCTTCTGATGAAGTATGAAGAGTTGGAGTGTGTTCTTTGGTATGTATTCCCAGAACAAAGCCTGGCCCAGCCCAACAGCAAAGCGCAAAAGAACCTCTTGCTCTCCCAAGAAACCACAGCCGCCTAAGCCCAGTCTCAGCCACCCTGCACCCCTGGCAGTTACTTATACTCCAAGACTACAATCTCCCATCGGCCAGAATCCCCTACAAGGACACGTGAGCATGATGTATAAAATAACAGGAAATGTATTGAAATATAATAATATAAGAAACATTAAAGTGATAAATCTGAGACAGATTTCACAGGCAACAAATCCTGCTGAAAAGTCAGTAATTGGAAAACCTCTGGAGTATTTCTACTCTCTATAACTTGGAAATTTGATTTTGTAAACAGCATTGACTAAAAAAAGGTCTATATTTCATAAAGAGATTTGACTTTTTTGAAAAATAGAAAGGAAAAAGCAGCTTTAAAAACTATACTTCAAAATCTGAACTACAGTCATGTCCAGAGAACCAGGAACCTTAATTGGACTACTTCTGAATAGTTCTTTTATTGTTGCTCACCTACAAAAAGTATATTACCAAACTAAAGCAATTAACTGAAACAATTATAGGTAAACCTCCAGAAGTTTGCCTCCAGAAGTTGTGGGTGCTCCAACACTGGAGTTTTGAAAGAAAAGATTGGACAACCATTTTGTCTGAAATAGTATAGAGTTAGAAAGACCTCCAACGTCCCTTCCAACTCGGTTATTCTGTTATACTCTGAGAATTGCTAGGGACTGTCTTTCTGCCTCCAGACATTCCAAATTCTACTTCACTTTGTTTTCTGGGAAAGAGCCCCTCCTTCTTGCGACTCCTGACTATATTCCACTACAACTGTATTTTTGCAGCTTGCCTTGAATTCATTTCTAAATTGCTACTTGCCTTTGATTTCATGCTGGCTTTCTTCCCGCCTCTTCTCCAGCTCCTTTCTATCGTAGTTCAATCTTTTGAGGCACATAATCCCGTACTGGAGACTTGTTCTGCAACAATGCAATACTTAGAACATACTTAGAATACTTTTACTTTCAAGAGGTGTGCATGTGAATATGTATTTTTTGCCTATGGCATAAATACATAGCTACTTTTGACACTATTTCAAAAATACTGAACTGTCTACACTATTCATCCAATTTTCTGATTTTTGGCTTTAATGTAGTATAACCTTTAATATTTATGGGATAAGCTACTACTCAGCCTATAAAAATCTTACCATGCCTGTTATTATTGCTCTTCATTCAGAGGAAGGACTGATAAAAGCCAGAGTGTACAAGTTGAACTTCTAGGATCACATGCAATTCTCAAAAGCATTGGATGCAGTTTCCAGAGCCTCTCCACAAGCTAAACTGTAGCTTTTTTAATGTAACAGAAGCAGAAAGTTATGAAATACATGGGAGATAACTGTATCAAAGTTATTATTTATCCATTAAATTTCAACTTTAAATTAAATCAAGTTTAGGATATTTATTTATTTATTTATTAGTCATATTTCTATGCTGCCCACTCTCCAAGGACTCTGGGCGGCTTATATCAAAGACAATATACTGAATAGCATATTGCCCCCAACAATCTGGGTCCTCATTTTACCCACCTCGGAAGGATGGAAGGCTGAGTCAACCTTGAGCCGGTGAGATTTGATCTGCTGATCTGCTGAACTAACAGTCAGCTGAAGTAGCTGCAGTACTGCACTCTAACCACTGCGCCACCTCGGCTCACATATGGTCTCAGAGATGTTTAATATTTGTTTTCAAATATTCAATTATATTAATTTTAATATGATCAATTATAACTGTTAAACATATAACTGCAGAGTATTATATTAACTTTGTTTAAATAATTTAAATGTAAAGATACAGTCACTCAGTGCTTCGGATTTAAAGGCAAAAAAGTGCTTGGAGCACATACTCGTGAAGCACTTTTATGCAAGTACTTGAAGCAGCTTCATTTCTTTACCCCATGGTTGCCTTTTGGAGCAGAAGTAGGATCCTGAAAAAGATGTGTTTGATTTAAAGAGTTTCAGACAACTGCTGTATTTGTATCCTGGCATGTTCCCAAACCCTTTCTTGCCTTTGAATCCAAAGCACTGCACAACCCTATTGAATATAATGAAATCAGATTTGGGGTCTGTCCAGGCTTCACCTCTTTTTGGAGTATAGTCCTATTCTCCAAAGCAAAATATGGACCTCAGCCTGAAAAAAAATTACACACCCTTTGACTATAGGAATTTAAGGTGGCTACAAGAGTGCTTCAAACATTATCCCAAGAAAACTTGCTCACCGATGGAAACTGTCTACCATCTTCAAGTGTACTCGAAGGTCTTTCTTAGTCAGATGATCCAACATTCGTGCATCCACAAGACATTCCATGAAGTAACTGCGATACTGTGGTAGACCTAGACTAGGAAGCCATTCATTGCCTATCCATTCATGGTTCATGTCCCCATAAGCCAGAGTCTGTGGAAATTTTAAAAAGAAAAAGCAAATAACATACACAGGATATTTAATTGGGTTGTTCCTCTTGTTAAACGGTGTCCAACTCTCAAAGACTGACCAGAAAAGTTCCTACAGTTTTCTTGGAAAGGTTTTTCAGAAGTGGTTTGCCATTTCCTCCTTCCTGGGGCTGTGAGAAAAAGACTGCTGCAACATCAGCTGGCTTTGTGTGTAAGGTGGGACTAGAACTGACAGTCTCTCCATTTCTAGCTTATTCTCTTAATTACTACACCAAACTGGCTTTCACATATAAATATACCTATTAGCAATACTGAAATAATCCAGAGTGGGAGGCCTACAGATTGGAGTTAGAACATTTTAGTAGAGAAAAACTACCAGAGATAACTGAAATCTTCTATCTTAGATATAAAATTCCTAATGAAATATACTAGTGAGTTGTGTCACAAAAATAAATGATATAACAGCTTTAAAATGCTTCAGGACCACGTTCAGTAGATCTGAAATAATTCTACTACCTCAACAATTTTTGTTGAGTAACAATTTTCAAACAAAAATTGTAACTTCTAAATAATATACATATATTGAAATACATTTTTCAATATATGACAGTATGACATACTGACGGTTGTAACAAAATCTCAAATCAATTGCCTGAGTATTATTAACCATGCATATTATATGTCATAATGTAAGTATGCCATACTTCAAAAATCTTAAACACAAATAAAGCATTTATATTCTGTTTTCAATACCTTAGGAATAAATACACTATATAGCTTTTTTTAATAATGCAACTTATCTGAAGGATATTTTTATGTGAATGTTAATTTTATTTGAGTCTGAAGACACAGTTAAATAGAATTTGTTACATGCTAAGCACAGAATTAATAGATAAAGTAAGCAATGGAGTTGCTGGAAAATTTGGCTCAGAAGATCTTATCTTCAAAGGAAGATCTGTCCTCTTAGCTGTCAAAATTTTCAATAGTAAAGAAGCAAAATCTGAAAATAAAAGATAACTATTCCCTATTAATTCCTGATAGGATTCTTTACTTTCTGCTTGTCAAACAAGAAATATCTGATTTTTTAAAAAGAAAGTTAAAGAACATACTAGAGATATATTAATGGTTTGTATGGGGAAACAGGAAGAATAAAGAATCTGGTTAGGTATAAATAATGCTAAAATTAAATGAAAAGCACCAATAAAATCAATATAGCAGATTTTATATGTTGATATCCTTAACAAGGAATTAGTTATTATTAAATAAAATATGACTAGCTTCCCATTTGGATAAAATAGTAAGGAACTACAATAGCAACCAAAAGGAAGTATAGGAAGATTTTCAAATATTCTGCATTTGTTTCCATTATTCTCTAAGAGGATCTTAAATGAATCTAGAGAAACTGCTCAAAAAGACAATTTGATATAATTGTTGATTTTGATACATAACTCCATTTCACTGGAAATTACTGAGTTTTGTATTTCAGTACAGAGGGGGGAAAACCCACAAAATAATGCAGGAGTCTCACCTGTGCCCAACTGCCTTCCTCAGTATCCTAAATGTGACAGCGCAGCATGTCAATAAAATAAGTAAAATCAGATACCACAGAAAACTGCATTTGTTTCTCCCCTTCCCCAATAAAGCAGAGGCATTGTCTATCATGAACATGATCAAAAAACTGTCACATAAACACGGTTACAAGTTAAGAGGCTCCCATTATTCACCATTTCTAATTTAAAGGATCTCACTGTGTTTGGCATTTGATCTCTCAAGAATGTGCTGAAGTTTTGAAAACAAACAACAAACAAAACTCTCAGTTAATTATTGTTGTTCTTAAGGAGCTATCAAAATGAGGTGCCAAACTGGTAATCTTACAATTGGCTTTGTCCAAATGGTGATTTGGATGTTGGTTGCCACTAAGCACAACTAATGTATTTCTGTTCCCAGAGCTGCGAACAGATTTAAGCAAAATGCCACACACAGTCATCAAAAAGCATGTACTAGATATTTAAAGATATGCTATCCACACAAAGAGTTAAATAGACAAAAAGATCAGATAGGTGAACATGTTTCTCTTTTTCCTATATAAACACGAAAGTTTTTATTTTATTTTATTTATAACATATTCATTTTTTAATATAATGCACTCATATAATGCACGCCTTGGTGGCGCAGCAGACTAAAGTGCTGTTAAATATCACCAGCTGCCTGCAATTACTGTAAGTTCAAATCTCACTAGGCTCAAGGTTGACTCAGCCTTCCATCCTTTCGAGGTAGGTAAAATGAGGACCCAGTTTGTGGGGGCAATAAGCTGACTTTGTATAAAAAAGAACACCGCTTGTGGGGGGGCGAAAGCCCTACTAAGCAGGTATATACAAAAGTATGAAGGCTATTGCTTAATGTAAGCCGCCCTGAGTCTCCGGAGAAGGGCGGCATATAAATCGAACCAATAAATAAATAAATAAATTTCCACTTGAATAAGAACAAGTGATCTATCCACTGACTCACTCTGGCACTAATATACAAATATTAGTGCAGTAAGTAAAATAGCTGTTATAGCCAGCCTAGTGCCAGAATACATCACAAAAGAGCCCCTTACTAGAACAAATCAGTTACTATGCATTTGCATTCAGGCTGGCTTTCTGAACATGAAGTAGATCATTTGTATCCCATAAGAAAAGGCATATTTGGAGTTTTGGCCATTTAGGATCCCGGATCTGCGTACCTTCCGTCGCGCGCTTAAGACCTTCCTCTTTCACCAAGCCGGCCTGACCTAAGTCTTTCCCCTTTTTAAATGGAAATTTTAAATCTGGTTTTAAATTATTGGGGTTTTAAATTTGTTCAGCCAAATTATTTAATTCGTTTTAATTTATTTTAAATTTTGTATTTGTATGTTTTATTCCATGGCTGTTCACCGCCCTGAGTCCTTCGGGAGTAGGGCGGTATACAAATTCAATAAATAAATAAATAAATAAATAGGCCCTGTCTTTCCAACTATTTTCAGAATTCCCAACATGGCTTGGAACAATTGATATTACTCCAATGTTATCTCAATTATTCTTATTATCTAAACCAAAAAATTAAATTGCTTGGTGAAAAATGGGTTTTCTTTTCTTTTTTTTTAATCAGAAGCAAAATTATTTTCCTGTCGCTTACAATGAGGACAAGATGGCAGAATTCTCTTACACACACAAAAAAATTACCATTTTGGTTGAAGGAGCCATGGTTTCCATTTCTTCATGAGTAACCCAGACATTTCCAGATGACTAGGGTAAAAATATGACACACATCAATCAGAAAGCAAGGAATATTCAATAAAACTTTTCAACTCAAAACCACTACTATGGCCATAGCTTAGGCCATAGAATCAATAGTTGTGACAATGTCAAAAACAGTTAAAAGCTCCCTTGAGTTGAACTCCTGGAAACAACTTATTTTCTTTTACAAGATGTAGCTAGTATTATTGCACAATATCAGTAGCTTATAGCCTTAGAATTTCCTGAAGGTTTTCTATCCAAATATCAGGGGTATCTGCCATCTTGACTTCTTTTGTAACCCCCTGCTGACATCCCTGTCAAATATTAATTATGGTTTTGTAACAGATATTTTCTCCCAGCTGGTAAACATGGACTGTTGTAGACTGAAGGAAGTACCTTTCAGAAATTCCACATTAAAAGACCTACAACTATAGCCTGTTTCTTCAATTTTCAGCATATTACCTGCTCTTCCTGTTGGGTGGGCACAGGAAAGAATCTCAATACATATTGTTCCATATATTTCTGCCTATAGTATTAATATTTTTCACACAGCAAGCAGGGAATACAAAGCAAGTACATCATTACGTTTCAGGAAGAAATAGGCATTGTTCACCAAACCCCCAATCCATCTTTCAATAGCCGTCATAGCTGCTAATAATGCACATTTAAGTTGGCCAGAAAGTCAACTTACAAATGGAAATAATAACAATAACTCAGCACTTCATATAAAGCTATTGTGAAACTATTTCTGGCAAGTATATAGAGATGAAAAAGGCACAATATCTTTTACTGATTTTACAAACATATATTACAATGGGACAGAAAGGGTACGATACAATTGACTTTCTCTGAGGAATATGGGGATTTCAATTTTTATCAGAATGCTAGCGAGGACCTGCAGTCTTGAGTCTGACTAAAGGGATATGTGTTTGTTTTACATCTATTCAAATGCAGGTTCTTAGTGTTAAATATGGAAAGAAAGCCCAGATTATACATCCCAAGAAGCCAAGATAGAGTGCTTACTGTTCTGGAGGTGGGTGGAGCAGAAGGGCTTGTGAGAGACACCATTTCCTGGATTGCCAAGCGCAGTTTTAACCTGTGAAGGGCATTACTAATTCCAATTTCCCTCTGGATCTCTGTATCTGACAAGGCAGACATAATAGCACCGCTTTTCACATTAGCTCTGCAAGCTGCAACATACCAGGCAGGCATGCCCACCCAAAGCTACAACATAAAAGGCCAGAGATGAGTCTGCATTTTGAACTGCACAAATTTCACATACTAGGAATTTACAATGAACAAAAGCACTGAAAGATGAGATTTTGACTGACTATTAAATTCTTCTGATTCTTATGACATACATTCTTATGACAATGCTGTATATTTCTTCTATCATCTCCACATTTCATGGTATAAGATACATTATGCTGAATTATTAACATCTGGGAAGGGTAGTCAAAACAACAATACTCAAAAAATATCTATGCTCTATATTTACATAATATTTTCAATATTTTTACTTAAATTTGATAGGATCCAAAGAGAAAATTATTTTTTTTATTAATACAGTTTAAATCAAAGTTTGTGACATTATATATATTTGTATATATTTCAAACTTGAGAAAGGTTGTCAGTTTACCCTTAGGGCAGTGAGTAGCCAAAACCTTCCCTATGTTGCCTGCTCACTTTTACTGCTATTACGAATACAGTCACATGCCTCTACTTAAAAAAACGATCCTAGGAAATTAAAAATCAGACTTTGCAACACAGCACAGAAAAAAGATTTGTGCATGTGATTATATTGCAAAGTCAATTCAAAATTATGATAAAACTCCAGATCCTCACACTATGAATGTGTAAAATGGAAATTCTATGTGCAGATACTTCCCCCAAATGTCTTCATTTGCCTTAAATCTAGATATGCAATACCAGTTTCCAAATATATCAGTCCATTATGAACTCAGGTTACCTGGCCAAACATGATTATTTAAACTGAATAGGTAAAAGAAGCTTACCTCCAGCCAGGAGACCACAGTTGGCCCATCCCACTGAGCAAAGGGAATACCCTTTCTTCTAGCATCTTCCAAAAGTTCATGTCTGGGAAGGGAAGCAGTAATATAACAATTCTTACTAGCTGTGCATTCCTCCAGAAAACAAACAAAGCCCCAAAATTGAAATTTTATCTAAACAGTTGATAACAAATTTAGCAAGCTGTCCCACAGAATGTGGCAACAGGAAAGCATGCAATATGCAGTTAATATCATTTGGTATTATTCTACCCTGATCATATATTTTGAATTCACTGAGCAAAACTGGAAAGCCAGCAACAGCTTTCCCGTATGAATACTGATAGACATTTTGGCAGCATGCTTCCTTCACACATCTCAGCTGTTCAACACCACATGTGCTCTGGCATAAGACACAAGAATGAGCAGCTGGCACCATTAAAGAAAAATTGGTTCTATTCCTTGGCGAAAGAGAGTTAACAAGTCTCTTGACTAAGTTTTAGTTGGAAGGTAGCAGCTATAGAGTTACATATGAGTGTGGAAGGGTGGTCTTTAGCATCAGGACCAGAGTTAACTTTCTGTAGGTAAAGAATTATCAGATTCTAGGAAGTGAGTGGGTGCCAGATGTGATACCTGGACCATTGGTTATAAAAAATCTGGGGAAAGATTTTTTTTAGGTTTTTTTTTAATTAAACCAGGTTTTGTTTTAACTGAATAGGCTCTTAGGAAGTTTCTGAAAGAGATATGTCTTGATCGCTTGCCCAGATAGTGACAGGCAAGTCTATTCTGATAAACTGTGATAATCCTTTTATAACAGTTTCACAATGTAGAGATGAAAGCCTTTGAAAGATGAGAATCATGAAGTTTCAGATCTCCCTCTTTCTTGTTAAGCTGCCATCCTTTAATATCTCCATCTTTCTGTTTAATTAAATTGTTTTTTAAGAAACTTGAAAATGTTATAAAGTATTTCTTTCAGGAGAAGGAAACAGAATAGTTCTCACAAAGCAGTTAATTAAACTTTTCTAACAATTTATTTCAGGAAAAAATGAGCTTATTCTAGGATGATAATTCAGTCCAATCAATGTGGAAACTTGTGCTAAAATATTTCCTAAATATTCTACAGTGACCCGCAATTCATCAAGAGTCTACCCAAATCAAGACATAAATTTTCACTGCTACAATATTTATCAAGACAGTAAATACAACTTTCCTCACTTTTTTTTGAGTCGTCGATCTTTTTCTGCTTGTGCTCCTAGCTTGCCAAGACCAAGAGAGTCCTGTATATTCATTTCTGAATCTGTTAGCAAAACTATGAAACACAATAGATGAAGAATTAAATACTCCTTGTGATATAATAGGTGTGATATATAATATTATAAAAATATAATAAGCCTTTTTTTAAAAATCAAAAACAAACTAATTTATGCCTACTCAGGAAATTCAATTTGCTATCAAGGAATTTAAACTCAGTAATTCTATCTGCCAAGAGTAGCAAGCTTTACTTAGCTTAATTTAAGCTTGAAGATTTAATATTTGATAGTATCCATGAAAATCCAACAGTATTGACAAAGAGATTCTTTTTATACTACCACAATACACTAGCCTTAAATATATACAATTATAAAATTATCTCCCATCCTCACCCAATGTTTCAATTTTTTCATGTATATTAGTAATCACTGTTTTATTGTGGCGTGATAGACAGGCTTATGAAAAATTTAAGGAAGAAAGTACTTAAGCTGGGATGAAACCAATTTATCCTGGGTTTCATCCTAGATTAGGTCCTTTCTTCCTTAATTTTTTTATAATCCTGTCAATCCAGACCTTTTCAGTTCTACTTCCATGCTTCCCTTCTGCTGGTCTCATTACATTATTACTTTCAAGATCCAGGTCTATGACTCCTTGCCATCACTGTATTTACAAAAGCCTAATTAGACTACTATCAGCCATCCTGATTCATTCCCATACTTTGAAAGTGGGTTGAAGGAAAGAGCACCCAATGATGCACACACACAAAAATAAACAAGATCCCCAAGACTCCATTTCCTGTTCTTGAAATCTTCTGTGGATAATTCTGTAAACCTCATGCTACATTGACATTCTTATTGATTGCTAAACTATGGCATGCTTTTGCAAACGTTTGTACTCCTAGTCCTTCCTTGTTTCAAAACTTTTCAATCGTCCACCAGTGAACTAATCCAGCCTGCTGTGTAATAATATATGCTAATTTAGGCAAATAGAAAGATTTCTATCTCTATCTCTAATCTCTAATGAATAAGATTAGAAATAAGATTAGTGCTCAGTTTCCGATACTGTATATTAAAAAGGGTGACCATTTTTTGTTATTTCTCATATTCAGTCTAGAAGTAAGCAGTGGAATCAATCATCCAGAAGAGTGTTGGGCATCTATTCAATACAAATGTTCAGAGGATAGGTAGCTACTTCAGTATGCTTTAATTTGGATTCATACACTGATCAGAGGATTGGACTCCTTGGTATAAATGGCCTCTTCTATACTGATAAAAAATTTGAATGAATCAAGGGCATCCTTTGGCCGATTTCTCTGCTTCTGCTATAGTACTTTCAAGCTATGCCACTCCTTATCCATCCAGGAGTTCTATGTGACCAAGTCATTAGCTTTATTCACTGCTTCTGATAATTCATAGCTCAAATTCTTATTTAGAAGATCTGATTACTGCAATCATATTGATAGGCCAAAGACTAACACTTTATTGATATAAGTGGGATATTATCAACATACATTTTGCAGCCCTGTATTATTTCTTTCTAATGCCTTTGACGGATCTCTACAGCTATTATATCATATTTTATTGTATTAAAATATTCGACAATTCAAGCAAATGAAAATATAATCCTGGAATTTGTAAAAGACAAATGGTCAGCTTCCAAAATTTGTGGAATTCCTTTATTTAGAAAAGGTGAAGAGAATCAATTACCTTGCCCAGTAGTGCCTTCTCTGCTCAGTTGGATTAAGCGCCCTTTTTCTTTCTTTCCAAACAAGCGTCCAATTGAAGATTTGATGCCTTTCCTCTTGGACCCTTTATGCAGTGAATCTTGGCTGCTATTACTGCTGCTGGGGTTACTTGCTTGATCCTCTAGAGAACTAAAGGATGGGAAAGAAAGTTATTAAAAATAGTGTCATTAAAAATAGTGAAGTTAAGGTCCTCCTCTTGAGATCAGCCTCATTCCCCCCACACCTGTTTTCAAAATGCCCTAATTCTTCCCAGAGACCATATTCAGCTAATCTCTAAAGGATAGCAGTGCAAAACATCTAGAGAAAACACAACTGAGATGTGTATCTGAAATTCTGCGGAATAGTATCAGCTGCATAAATCTTTCATATATGAATAATTATTTCGTTAGAATAGTTAGATCCCAGAAAAGAACCCCAAGATTTTTTGTTACAGACTATCATGCACTGAATGTTATACACTATAATAAGACTTCCATTAACAGATTTTCTATCCATCATCGTTCTATCATCATTAAAGTATCAAAGAAAGGAAACCTCAGTGACTGTAACAACTGGAGGGGCATAACATTGCTATCAGTCCTTGGAAATGGAAAAGTTCTATGCCTTGTGTTGCTCAGGAGATTGGAGCATCAGTGGATGCACATCTAGGTCAAGAACAAGCAGCATTCAGGAAAAGACGCTCCTGTAACAACCAGTTCCTGACCTTAAGACAGTGTTTCTCAACCTTGGTAGCTTGAAGATGGGTGGACTTCAACTCCCAGAATCCCCCAGCCAGTAATTCTGGGAGTTGAAGTCCACCCATCTTAAAGCTTCCAAGGTTGAGAAACACTGCCTTAAGATATATCACTGAACAGAGTTTAGAATTCCAGAAGCCAATGGTAATTAATTTTATTGACTTCAAAAAAGGCATTTGACTCAATTCATTGAGAATCACAATGGAATATTGTAAAGTCCTATGGTATTCCTCAACATTTTATCAACTGCTTTAAGAACCTGTATTATAACTCTAGCTGCTGTGTACAAATAGAATCTGGCAACACAACCTTCTTTAACATCAATACAGGAGTAAGACAGGGATGTATACTATCACCAATCTTGTTTTTCCTCTCCATGTACTTCGTTATGAATAAAGCGATGGATAACCCTAGCTTTGGAATCCTATGGGCAACAGCCCATCTAATAAATTTAGATTTTGCAGATGACAGTGCACTGCTTGGTGAAGCAAAGGGGTGTTTGCAAGAAATGACCAGCAGTTTAGCTAATGAGACCAACTAGATCAGCTAATATATAAATTATGAGAAGACTAAGTCATGCAGATCAGAAGTGCTCAGGATAATATGCCTATAATAGTCTGTGGCCAGACTATTAGAGTAAGTCCAACAATTTACTTATCTCTATCGATGAAGGTAGATAAGGATATTAACTCTCAAATTTGAATGGCAGCAGCTGTGTTTCAATGCATGCATCCAATTTGGTCTATGGCAGCCATACATATTAACCCAAAGTATTATCAGTCTTCTAGGATGTTGTTATACCAACTGCAATATATGTTTGTGAAACATGGAAGTATACAACCAAGATGATTAAACAGTTAGACATTTTCCAATAACCCTGCTTGAGAAGACTCCTCCGCGTCTGATATTCTTCTACTATTCCTCCATATAGAAGGAAAAAATAGTATTAGGCACATTCTTCAAGACGTTTTTATAGATGTAATATACTGAATAAATAACTTATCTGTCCATCCTAATTCAATAGAGCAAAAGTTTGAAAACACTTTTTTATAATCTGCCTTTTCACCTCATATAGTTGAATATAACTGACAGCCTTTAAAATGATAGATTGCATCTGTTCTCTTCCCAGATATGTACCTCTTGCCTTCATCTTGACTAAAAGCAGGATGTCCAAGTTTCTCCAGCCTGAGGCTCCTGGGTGAAGAAGGAGGAGAAGTCTCACATTTGATGGTCGTTTTATCTTCTCGACTCTCATCTCGACCAGCTGGTGACTGAACAGATAAGGTAAACTCAGACTTAGATGGGAGATTCCTGTCTAAAAACTTTCCTCCAATCTCTACCACGCTTATCAGAAACTTGCTAATTAATTAAAGGAGAAGACAGAACAGAATCAAATAAATCAAGTATATCATGGGAATTACTGCTCACTGTATGCCCAACAAAAGGACTGAATGGTCAAGTTATAATGATATAGTCATAATATGAGGCAATAGAGCCAACAGCAACAGGAAGGAGGTGGCAGATTGTGACACATTAGCAGTAATATGTAGCAATCAGGGAAGGAGCCTTTGACTTGCCATCATTTAAATAGCAATTCATATATTTCTATTTTAGATTTGTATGAATCATATACAAAGTAGTACTCTATGGGCATAAGGATTATTTTTGAAATAACAATTGCTAATATATTTTGTCAGATGGGAGTAGGCAATTTGCTACCTAAGCCAAGGACCTGGGACCCTCTCATCAGGATTGGAAGAAGTACCCTGCAGAAACTGCCTATTCAAAATTATCGGAAGTACAGTTTAAGGAGCACTGCCTACGTAACTGAAAATAATAGAAAAGTAACCCCCAAAAATGGAAGATATATCAATAGACACACTGTTTTCCAAGAATTTGGTCTTGAACAAAGCCACTGTTACTGCCTCATAAAAATACGTTCACAATTCTCACTCATAGAAATTTCTGAACTCTCACTGGCAAATCAGCAAAGAAACCGATTCAGCATATCTTAGAACACAAACCATTCTTCTTAAAATAAACAGAGTTTGACACTACAAATAAAGTTATTTAAGCATCCAGAAATAAAGAGCAGTGACCTTTCTAAAAGAGAAATAAATTATAAGCCCCTAGCAGAGAAAAACTACTTCTAAAATAGGAATTGGGTGCAAATCGATGTATTCTGAACACAGAATGATCAGGCATTCTAGTTTAATGCAAAGATGTATAAAAGGGAGACGCAGGTGAAAGCATGCGAGAAATAGCAGGAATATGGCACGAATAGCACTGTCCTAAAGGAAAAACTGGATTAAATATCAAACCCCAAGTCCCAATTTAAATAAGCAGAAATACAATAAAGAGAAACCTACTTTTCAACTTCTCCACCTCTCACGAAAGATATTCTCTATTTACAACCTAAGACTTGCAATATTCTCTAATCTGTTGTAGTTTATGGGGTGGGATATAGTTATGGGAAATTAGCACCGTGTGCCTTTTATTGACCAGCTATTCTTTATCTTACAAAATCTTATCCTTTAATTATTTTAATATCTCAATATACTCGCTTTAAAGCTTCCTGTCTAATTTACTTTTTTAACACACTTCCTACTGTATTACATAGTTAGGTGCATCTTGAATGTCTGCATTTGGGACTTTTGGATTTCAATGTTTACCTACTAACTTGTTTAATATATACCCTGTCTTTCTATGCTAGCAAATACTCAAGATAACTTTATTTGAAGCATACATGAATAAATCAAATACATATATCTATTCACTCTTGGAAAAAGTGTGATATTGTAAACATTCTAACAATTTACAAATAAGCACAGCAACATGGATTCTGTGTAAGTTGATATAAGTACTAATTATATGAATCCATTATATATAAATAATTACTACTTACAACCTCCCAGCAGCAATCTGTTATGATCTGAATGGCTTGAAACAAACGCATGAGCTCTCAGCAACAAAACTTAATTTGGAAAAGAATGCTACAATACTTATAGCTCTATATTTATGGTAGACCATTTATATCTATATGTAGGACGAAGGAAACCACCTACAGGACTAGAGCTATACAGTGTGGTATCATTTTATCCGCATCCGAGAAGGACACATTTTCAAATAATAGCCTGAGTAAACATTGCTTTATTCTTTAAAATATTTTCAGCATAACTTTATTGTTTGGAAGACTACAATTGCAATGTTGTAAATTAGATTGTGTTTGTTTAAGATGACAAAATACAGATACAGAAAAGGAGCATGAACATAAATCTACAAAGAAGAGCAAAGAAAGGGACAGACTCACAAGTAGTTTCCTCCGGTGTTTCCTCAAGTCACTTGGCTGTCAAAAGATTGACATCAAAACAGTGGAAGTTAGCTCAAAATTACCCTAGGGAGCAGATGGCACACTATTCAATACAACTGGGACTAGAGAGGGCTAAAGAAACTATGAGCAATAGCCATGGTGGAGGACTTGTCAAGAGAAAAATAATGTGGCATTGTAATATTGGACTAAATAGCTTTAGATTTTAAATAAAAACAAATTAGAAATGCTAAAGGCCATCGTGGTTGGGCAATACAGCTGACCATTATAGGACATAATGGCAGCATTGTAGAGAACATAGCATACCACCAAAAATCCCACTTCCCAGTGGAACACACTTTTTATTATTTATTTATTTTTCAACTCTTACCAGGGTCATACTGCATATCCGATCAAGGTCCTGAGCTGTGCTGCGAGAGGTGAGTTTTGGAGTAGAACGCCCACTGACAGGAGGAGATGAGCTTGCCAGAGACAGGGCAGTTAAAGATGTGGGAATGGATGCTCTCTTGCGTAACTGGGTCAGATTTAGGGCTTCCATGCTACCACTGGTGACACGGCTCTCCAACTGTTCAGCCCGCAGCTCAGTTGATTCTTTCTCCTCCTGGATCATTCTAGACCAGATCATAATTTGAATGAATGCTCTATGCAACTCCGTTGTTACAGCCTCAAACCCTCTCAGCTTCAACCTCAAGCTGTCTACCGTGGACCTCACCCCATTCCTAAGAAGTCTGTAAAGGGGACGTGCATAAGCGCAACTGCGTGCCTACCATCCCTGTCTTACTGTCCCCATTTATCTGTACTTACTTGCTCTGTTTATGTTGCTATCTTGTACATGTTTGACAAACAAAACAAAACAAAACAAAACAAAACAAAACAAAACAAAACAAAACAACCAAGATAAGACAAGACAAGACAAGACAAGACAAGACAAGACAAGACAAGACAAGACAAGACAAGACAAGACAAGACAAGACAAGACAAAATATAAAAATACATAAAATAATTTAATCTCAACTGGGATTTTACTATGTTTCATAAGGAGGGACAGATAGAAGCATTCAAGATTTGTATGTTAAACACAATTCTAGTTCACAGAGCAATTCGGTATAACATGCTTATATACTACACCAAAAGAAACTGGAACCATCTAAATAGTAGTTGGGTTTATTCAAACAGATACAAGAGCTCATTTTTAAAATAATATTTTGAAATATTTATCCATACAACCTAAAACTGTTCTGATGCACTCCTTATTTATAGTCCACATTTTCTATGTTCTCAGAATCCAAAATGCTTGAAAAGTCAACTTTTTTTTAATAGCTCAAAACTGTGATGTGGTCAAATGACTCCATATATTGAATCTCCTTGTATTTTAATCTATGGCTATATTTTATTTTCTGGAAAATCATCAGTATAACTTTATTACTACATTAATGTAATGTAATTTCCATTACAAAATTAAGACAATCATATGATTTGTTTCCTGTATGTCATTGCACACATTAGGCAAACCTTTGTTAAATCAGATTTGTCATTAGTTTTAAAAAAAAATCTCTTGCAGGCAGCAGAGCCAAAAAATGTTTGTGATGGATTTTCAACTATAAGATTGAGGTTGTGACAGAAATAAAATTGCTCATTAACTTCTACCTGACTTGGTAGTAGATTCATTTGGGATAAGATATACCTATTTAGTACCATGTTGGTTCACCTTATTTATTCATTTATTGTTTTTATGTTTGTATCTCTATACTCCACAAGGACTCATGACAATTAACAATTAAAATTAACATTCATTCATGAAGCAATCAGTAATTGTGGACCACGCTACATCATGCTCTAACTGTCCTCTTGGAACAACCCATGGGTCTGAGGCAACTGAACTAAGAGCTCATCCAGACAACCATTTTAATTTAATTGATTTGGTATCATTAAACTCTATTACCTCATAACATAAGAAAGAAGATAAAATACAATATAATTCAAAAACACCATCAGCAAAAAACAACAAAGAAATACAAGCAAAGAAAACACAAGATGGTAAACCCAGCAAACAGCAGAACTCAGGTAGCTGGGGTGAGTTCTGTTGTTGTTTAGATTTATCATTTTGTCCAATACCAGATTTTCAAGGACCTCCAAAATGCTATTAAAATGGGAGCCACCCAGAATGCATTTAATATTTTTCCCTACTACCTACTCATATTTAATGTGCTTTCTTCCAATTTCTGGGGTGGCAAAATGTATTCCAGCCTAATTAGCTTTTTTCCAGGAACAAGTCTCCCTTTCCCCTTATAATTATGCTAGTAAGCAATGCTGCCCTTACAGGTTGAATATGGAACAAGACACTTCCTCCCCCACCAAAATTTCTGTTCCACCTGTTGAATAGGGAAAGCAACCATTAATTGGTCTCCTCAAGACTGTGATGCAATAGAATTGGTCATAGGAACCTACCAAGTAAAGACCAGGCCCACTTCTTTCACCCAAAACTATTATAACCATGAAGACAGTTTAATGGTCATATTTAAAACAAAATAAACATTCTGTACCATTCTTCAAGTTGCCTAAATAATAGGTGCCCAGCAGAAAGATACTCCGCAACAACAGGTTGTTACCAGTGGTGAAATCTGAACCGGTTTGCTGTCCGTGCATGCACGGTGTGTGCCAAATGCATGCTGTGTGTGGATGCATAGTACGTGCCAAAAGAAGGCTTTGGAAGGTAAATAGAACGGGGGGGGGGGGTCTGCTGTGCCACAAGATTTCCTGCTTTCTAGCAAAGCTAAACTGCGTAGCACAGCTGATCGTCGGAAATACCGGTTCAGAGGAACCGGTAGCTTTTTTTAACTACCGGTTCGACCGAACCCATAGCTTTTTTTTTATTATTGGTTTGCCTGAACTGGTAGTTTTTATCACTACCCGTTCGCCCAAACCGAAGCTAACCAGTAGCCTTTCACCCCTGGTTGTTACCTGGGCTAGATCTAAACCAGTACGCTCCCATAGAGAGGGGCTCCTCCGGGTGCCGTCGGCCAAACAATGTCGACTGGCGGCCCCCAGGGGGAGAGCCTTCTCTGTGGGGGCACCTACGATCTGGAACGAGCTCCCCCCGGAGATACGGAGGATCCCGGATCTGCATACCTTCCGCCGCGCGCTTAAGACCTTTCTATTTCACCAAGCCAGCCTGACCTAAGTTTTTTTTTTCCCCTTTTTAAATGGAAATTTTAAATTTGGTTTTAAATTATTGGGGTTTTAATCTGTTCAGCCAAATTATTTAATTTCGTTTTAATCTATTTTAAATTTTGTATTTATATGTTTTATTCCATGGCTGTTCACCGCCCTGAGTCCTTCGGGAGTAGGGCGGTATACAAATTTAAGATAAATAAATAAATAAAATAAAATAAACAGCTGCCTAGTTCTGGGAGAGTGATGTGTGTAAGTGTATGTATATGTGCATAGGCATGTCAAAGAACCTCAAGACACCAGCTGACAAGTCAATGGCATGGTGAACAAAAGCAGAATGGAACACCGAAATAGTCTCAACTGAAACCTGTTCTGTTGCACTCATAACAACATATCCTTTTCTTACAGTTAGCTGTGAAGATCACTGTATAACACTGTTCCTAATGCGCTCAAATACACACACACTTACATATATTTTCACCCAAGTACTCGATACGTTTTTGAGCAGGTCTAGCACAATTTTAGAGGAATGGTGAATACAGGAATACATGTAAGAGCTGATTTACATTTCAGAAAGCACCAGCCAGGCATGAAAACAGGCAGCTGCCTGTGGAAACCGGTTGTCATGTCAACCAAGCTACACAAACCAACTGGCCATGAAGGGTGATGCTCAGCAAGCATACAGGATAGCATATATACCTGCAGCTAAAAGCATCCAGTAGGAGTTGGGTAGATCTTAATTCCTGGCTAAACATCACCACAGCTATTGCCAATATGCCTGTATAATGAGGCCTGCTGCCAAATACATACACCATTAGATTGGACTTGCAGGTTCTTCTAAGTGGTAGTCTCTCAACCTTCTCTGACAATCTACTATACTCTTTCACACCCCTGATGACAGCCTTTTCACTTTACTGACACTATCCATTTTTCCCCAAAGAAATCTCTCTGGTGCTGAAGTACTTGGGTATAAGTGAAATGGAGACCACCTCTCTGCCTTCCTTCCTCCCTCCCTCCCTCCCTCTTCATAACTTAAGCAAAATGAAGACATATGCTTTTGAGAATGAGTGTGCTGATTTAGAAAAAATGTGTTGCAGGGCTTATGGCTGTGTCCCAGCAGGAATACACAATCTACATAGATAGATATGAACACAGACAGGACAAATTAACAAAGCACAGCAACAACACACACTTCAAACAATTTTCCATAAAATATCCTCTCTTGGTCTGTTCCTCCAGCAACATTTTTTTTTAGCAATGAAAGAAACTAAAATTACACACTTAATACTCTTCATTTATTACAGAAAGTATAGATTTTGCATTGTGTTACCCAGACCGAGATCTTTGGAGAGATGGTATTAGAGATAAATAAATGTGCTATTTCTGGGGGGCAGTCCAATCAAACTCTCATATATTTTCTCTCAAACATTTCATTACTGCTCACAGAATTCCTTATCATCTACATGCAAACATTTGGAAGTATCAATCCAGACAATGTCTTCCTAATTTATTTCTTGGAGATAAATCTCACACTTTTGTATCCAGTCCTTGGACACATACAAAATCAGCTAAAATATACAGAATATATACACCTGATGTAGATACCTAATCTCCTCGTTGATGGCATCCAGTTGTTCCTGCAGCATCATGGCAAGAGTCTGGGCATCAGAGTGCCCACTGGGAGACAGCATGTCCATAGAGCTGAAGACTGTCTCTTGGTCATCCTCATCAACATCCGAAATCTCAGGGTCACTATCAAAACTGTGAGCTGAAGTACTCAGGATGCCACTTGTTTGACCATGCTCCCAATCCTGGAGACAAAAAATCATAAGGTATCCTACGTAAGGTATGATTCCCACATAATTGCAATACCAATTTCACCATCTTGCTGAAATGTCTGTTTGAGATGATGGATTGTTATGTATGTAATTTAAATGATTCCAATGTTTCACCTAAGCAAACAAGAAAATTCTGCTGAGAACAGGGCCTTCAGAAGATAGATTTAGTTCTTTGAGAATCTCCTGCAATTGAAAGGAATGCATAGCATACAGTGCAGGCCTTCATCTTGTTGCCAAGCAAAAGAGCAAGCCTGTGCCAGAGATGTAATTTCCACATTACTCATTCCCTAGTTTATCTCTCCCAAGCCTTATGAACTTGGTTTGACTGCTTGTTAAGAATTTTTGCCTCCAAAAGTTGTGGGTTAAAAACACTGAAGGTTTTTAAGAAGGGACTGGATAATAATTTGTCTGAAATGGCATAGGGTTTCCTGCTTGAACAGGGATTGGACTAGAAGACCTCCAAGGTCCCTTCCAACTCAGTTATTCTGTTAAAGAATGGTCATGTACACAGACATAAAGCCAGGAAAGAAACAAAAAGCGGGGGGGATTTCAATAATTCTTCAATGCTTCAGATATTTGAGTACAGGTTGGGCACAGATTCTGGCTTAGTAAAACAGCTGCATTTTACTCATAATAAGCTATATTGTGGAACATTAATTTTAGTGGTTTAAGTCATCAGCCCCCAAACCTTTGGGCACCAGGGACCAGTTCTGTGGAGAGAGGTTTTTTTGCGGACTAGAGGGGACGTGGTTTTGCATACTGCCTGCATCCTGCAGATGGGGCTTCGTTTGTTGATGCTGCCCAGTGCAAACGGACTGGTGCCGGTCTATGGAACAGGGACTCCTGGCTTAAGTGTTTTATGCAAACACTTTAAAAAGCATAAAATTGTATTTATAATGCTGTAGATAAATCAGCAATTTAGACAAGAAAACATTAAATTATCAGGTTAACAAGCAGATTACTTTGACTTTCAGCTGATTCAACCAAGAATCTCAGTTCTTAAAATAATGAGTTTGGATTCTGGGTGAGCAATTTCATCCACTCCAGATGTTCCAGATTGCTTATCTTACAACCTGAGATGCTAGAGGCCATCTCAGGGCTCTGTTCTCCAGACTTATGGTTTGGGGGGACTTCAATCTGCCATCCCTGGGTTCGGCCTCAAAAGCAGCTTAGGAACGTATGACCATTATGAAGGCCATAGGCTTATCCCAGATCATTTCAGGTCTGACTCAGGACAGTGGTAACAGACCAGATTTGATCTTCTTTTTGGAGCAATGGCAACATAATCTGAAGAGATCGCATTGCCACTGCTCCAAAAAGAAGATCAAATCTAATATTATCCCTCCTGCAATGGTCATATCACGCCCTGGTGTCCTTGAAACTTTTTTATGTCGCCCCCTCCACAGGGAGGCCAGGTCCATTTGAGAGGTTCACCTCCAGAGACTGATGGACTCGATTGAGTTTCAGAGGGTACTGTGAGATATCTCAGAGACTTTGCGGCACAGTTCTGCCAAAGCCTTGGTAACATCCTGGAATCAAAGGGCAGCTAGGGACTGAACAAGATTGCGCATCTCCAGATCCATCACACCTGACTTTCCCCATGGTTCACAGGTGAGTGGCAGGTTCTGGAAAGGGTTAAGAAATGCTAGCGCACCACTGCAGTAAAATGAAGGATGACTCTGACTAGACACAACTTAGAGTTGCTATTATAGCCTACCTCGTGACAATAAGTGCTATATGGGGCTAACCTTGAAGAGCATTCAGAATCTACAACTGGCATCATGGGCAATCTTTGGGTCCCCGCAGTGGTCCATGTTTCACCACTCTTCCACAAGCTGCACTGGTTGTCAATTTGCTTCCAGGAGCAATTCAAGGTTTGTGGGATCACCTTTAAAGCTTTGCATGGCATGAGGTCCAAATTACCTGAGGAAGTATCTCACCCCAATAGGACTGGCCTGCCCCACCAGTGCTGGGAGAGGAGGGATACTGTAAATCCCATTGATCAAGGAATTCTGGCTGATGGGGTCCAGGAGAAGAAACTTCTCTGCCATGCCTCCTGCCTTCTGGAACATTTTGCTCCCTAGGGTGAGATCTGATCCCACCCTCCTGACCTTCAGGCAAAGAGCCTGAAGACCTGGCTCTGCCAGTTGGCTTGGGCCCCCAATGGGGGAGTATCATGCTGAAGGTGGTTGATGGACCATCTCCCCCCCCACCATGCATTTTGCTCTCTCCCTTCCTACTTTTAATAATAATTTGTGTTATTAGAAATATATGTTTTTTCATGGTTTATTGCTTTTAATGTTGTAAACCACTCAGAGTTGCCTGTGGCTAAATATGCAGCAAATAAATTTAATAATAAACAAATCTCTTACAATACGCTTTATAGGCTGGGAATGATTGAAGTTGATACTCAAAAACCTGGGTGGGTACAGTAATGGTTCATAGTAAAGTGATTGTGGAGGAGTATGGAGATGGCCTTATTTATTTATTTATTTATAATTAAATTTATATACCGCCCTACTCCCGAAGGACTCAGGGCAGTGAACAGCCAGAAAGTAAAATATACATAATACAAACGTTAAAAACCCTTTAAAATACATTAAATACATTGGCCAGATTTAAAACACCCCAATTATAAAACCAATTTAAAAACAATTAAAAAGGGAGGTTAGGCCAGACCAGCCTGCTGGAATAAGAATGTTTTGAGGGCGTGGCGGAAAGTGCGCAGATCCGGGATCCTCCGTATCTCCGCGGGGAGCTCGTTCCAGATGGCAGGTGCCCCCACAGAGAAGGCTCTCCCCCTGGGGGCCGCCAGTCGACATTGTTTGACCGACGGCACTCTGAGAAGATTCCTTGAAGAAGGAATTCAAACCTTTGTGTAAACATCAGCTTAGCCTGGATAGATAGAACAGAGTAGCGACACACTCAGAATTTGCCTTGCCTTGATCCTCCTTAGTGTAAGAGAAGAGAGCGAAAACCTCTGTCAGGCTTTCAAGATTCTGTTATTATACCCTATAACAATATTAATTCAGTAATACTGTAATTATTACAGTAATTATTATGTGGCATTTATTTCTTGACCTAGTTTATCTCAAAAAGCAGGTAGTGATCCTTTATTAACTTTACAGCTGTCTGATTTTATATTGGAGTTGCAGGCCCTATACAGAATTTTAATATTTATATTAGAATTTAAGAAGTTTATTACCCTTTATTCTGCAGCTGATTTGACCCTTTCAACTCTCAAGATTTATGGGAAGCAGTTTGGAAATATATTTATTTAATTTATGTATGTATCTATGTATCTATGTATGTATGTATGTATGTACTGGTGTCTTGAGTTCCATGAAAAATATTTTCTTAATAAAAAGAATTGTTAATACATTTGCTATGATACTGAGTGCATTGGATTGAGGAATGACTTAATTACATGATTAAAAAATAGGCAGAAATATAATTAATTTCAAAATTGTAGTTTCAAAGAAGCACACAGAAAAGATATCTATTTATTTCAATATATCATTTTACCCAAAATAAGTAATACTTATTTGAGCAGTTCACTGATCCCCGAAATTTTTTTTAAAAATATATACATGGCTAGCTCAAATTTCCAACGTGGGTGGTGAAAATAATTACAAAATAAAATATGAGAAAATAAATAGCAACACCGCATCCCAACCAAGTATTGAAATACAAAAGCTAAGAGCTCTTTCTTTGTTTTCCAGATTTCACAGTATTGCAAAGATCCTTTGAAATTTCATCTTACCACCTTCTTCTGTATAAGCCCATCCCATAAGTATTGTCCTGGCCACCATCCAGTGAAGTAGCCTTTCTGCACAACAGGGAGTCTCTTTCCTTTAGAGGGGTTTAGGTTTGCAGCTGTCACTGCCAAGCGAAAGGCCATTGTGCCCCCCCCCCTCTATTTTAAAAACACAAAACAGCTGTTGCAGCTGTTGCCAATACAAAGATTTTATGGTGCACTCCAAGATGTAACTGGAGCTGCCCCCTAGGGATTGGTTTGCAGCAAGGCAAACATCAGGAGTTTTACCTTGGAGGGTTCTTCCTGCAGAGCTACAAAACGGCTCTTTGGTGCCCGATGAAGACTAGAAGGTGTTGCAAAGGGGTCCGTGGATGGATGGACCATAGTACTCAGGGGATATCTGAGATCAGGAGTACTTCCAACAAGAGACCTATTAAAAATTAAAATGGGAAAAAAATATTTATTTTAAAGAAATAATGGAAGTTGTATTGCTTAAAGTTTAGCTTTCTATAGAGATATCCTTAATTTAAATACATCCAATATGGTATTTTTTATCTTCTATCAATATCCTAAAATACAGACATATTGTCAGAGATTATGCATTGAAAATCACAGGATAGGATGGGTCCTTTATTTTTTCTGGCTGGTGTGAAAATTTGGGGCTAATAAACATTTCTAGAGCAGTTGTAACTATGCTATAGATATTCTTACACAAAGATTGCCATGATGAGTATGACCCCCATCGACATACCAAAGGAAAATGAATAACCAGACTATTTCATTATCTATGGATGTTCTGTTTTAATTCAGAGCAGCATTGACTGGGTCTTTCAGAGGCATAGGTTAGTGGTTTCCAGGATGCTACCTAGCGGAGTACTGAAAAGCATCTGCAAGTAAACAACAAAGCTCAGGAGGCACCAAGAACTCCACAGTAAATTTCTTGAAACAGTAAAGAACTTCTGGAAGCTAGTAGACCATCTTTGTATACCACATCCAGTAGAAAAATTGAACTATTCATTGTTGAACTTTTGAAAATTGAACTTTTCCTAGAACATTCTGTTCTGAGAAGGTAAATTTTATCTTGACTTTATGTGTAGATCAAGTCTTTTTGGAAATATAGATTATACTTAAAACTGCTGCTTTGCCTTGCAGCATCCCAGCTTCCCATTGGATAATTTTTAATCAAAAGACTTATTTAAAATAAAATAAGGTAGGACAGGATGCTGGGCAAATACTGAGGAAAATGTCAGCAGATATGTCCTTTGTTTCTCCAAGGCCTTATCAAAGATTAAGCCAACAATAATACCAACATTTTCTAAGAAATAGCCAAAATCCTGAATACATTTATAAGCAAATAAGCAACCTTTGTCGAAAAACTTATCTTATTATCATAATCTAGATATATTGAACAGAGACTTAGATAATGGGAGCTGAACAAATATCTCCAAGACTCTAAGTCTTGAAACAAAAATATAGTCAAAGTGGCTCAGAATAAATAAATTAATTAATTAATTAATTAATTAATTAATTAATTAAAGAATAAATTTAAGTAGCAGGTGGGGTAGAGTACTGCTAAATATCAGTGAGGAAACACTTGGTGTCCTGAAGATTAAGACCTTTTTCAGGAATACTTTCTCATCTCCAGGGAACAGAGACACAATTGTTTTTCTCTCCTTCCTCCCTCCCTCCCTCCCTTTTTTATTTTAAAATTTTATTGAACAACAATACAGTATCTAATGTACAGTATGTAGAAATACACTTATTTCCTTCTTGTAAGAAGCTACGCAAAAGTGCTCAAAGCTTGCTTTATTTTTTAGACTTATTATTAATCCTTTTTATTTTATTTAAAACAGAGGGGTATTTTCAAAAAAGATATTACCTATGCAGGCACAAATAACTATTGGGGTTAAACAATTACTGCTCAATTAAGCATTAGTAAAAGATACCAAGCAGAGTGTGTTAAGTTGGTTTTATGATATAAAAAATATATAGGTAAGTATTTAATTTCCCCTTTCTATGAGTCCAACCAATTTTGCAATACCTGATGGCTTAAGCTTTAGAATCCATAATCTAGAAACACAAGCTATTTTGGATGAGATAAAAAGAAAAGAATTGAAGAAATTTCCAGAGAAGGTAACTATCAGTATTTCTCAATAAACTAACCTTTTAAAACAACAATTATCTATGTTAACAGTAAAAGAAATGAAAATGAATTATGTAAAGTAAAAAAAAATTGCAAATAAATCAGGAAAAGGCTGAAATACAAATTATGAAAAGAAAATGATACTGAAATTACAAGAGGGAAATATTGTATTAATAGACAATGTAACCAGACAAAATTTGATCAATACTGTTCCAATTTTTATAAAAGAAGTGATGTGTCTCTAGAGAAAATAGATGAATATCTAAAGAATCAAAATTTACTGAGGATTACAGAGGAACAGAGACAGGTTATGAATGTACTTATAACAATAAAGGAAATTTCTGAAGCTTAAAAAAAATTAAACCAGGAAGAATGCCTAGGCCAGGTGGATTATCAAGTTTTATTATACATGATTTGAGGATTTTACAACCTTTACAAAAGACAATGAACTCTATATTACAGGAGGAAAGATGTTGGAGTGTTGGAAAGAGGTCAGCAATAGAACTAATATTTAAAGAGGGACAGTTTTGACTTGAATAAAAAACTATAGGCTGATATTAAGACTGAAAACAATTTTGCAAGAATTTATGCATGAGGATCAATGGGGGTTTTTATCTAAAAGACAGTTAAGGGACAATGTTTAGAAATGCATTGAGCATTTTGGAATATTTAGAGCAATATAATGAAAAACAAGCCACCTTGACTTTCTTAGATGCAGGAGAAGACCTTTGATTATTTGAACTGGCTTTCTTGTTCAATATTTTGGAAGATATTAATTTTGAATATTATAAAATGAGTAAAATCAATTTACACTTCACAGAAATCACAAATAATTGTTAATGGAGGTATAACAAAACCATGTAAAATACTAAAAGGAACAAAAAACGGTTGCACACTGTGGTTCTTGAAATATTGAATAGAGATATAACAAAAGGTGAGAAGATTGTGGGAATATAGATTTTAAAAGACACTTGTTAAGAGTTTTGGCAGATAACTTGGTTTTTTGTTCTGGAAGATCCTTTAAAGGGAATTGAAACATTAATAGACTATTTTTTAAAAATGGTTACATTAACAAGTTTCAAGATTGATAAACAGAAGATAAATATAATAACAAATAGAAGAGCAAATAGAATTGTTGAATAAAATAGGTTTTAAAATTAAGAAGGTAAAATGTCTGAATATCACTGTAATGATATGAACTGTAAGATTTCAAAATAACTATGGTAAAATATGGAATTGAGTTCAATGGCTAAGTTAAGATAGGAGAAATTGCAACTGTCATTGCTAGAGGAATTTCTGTGATAAAAATGAAAGTTTTGCCTAGAATGATACTTTTGTTTCAGACAATATCTGATTTGACAATTGATGATCAATTTAACAGAAGGCTGAAGGATATATCTATATTTGTGTGCTGGGGGAAAACATGACTTAAATATAAGGTGTTACAAAATGCAAAGGAAAGGAGGATTGAATCTACGTGATTTTAAATTATTTTTGCAGCTTGCTGTTTAGTTTGGATAAAAGAATGGATATTGCTGAGTAAAAGAAAGCTCTTGGAGTTAGAAGGACACAACCTAACATTTCGGTTGCATGAGTGTTTGTGGTATGATAAAGTCCAGGTTAATTTAGATTTTAAAAATGATTATGCTAGGCATGCCCTATGGAGAATATGGAATAGATACAAATCCAGATTGTGCCGGAACACATCTCTATGGATCTCAGCACAAGATTCATTTTATAGATGAGAAATAATAGGGAAAGAGAAATCATGAGATAATAGAATTTTATCAAGCGTAATGTACTGTAAATAAACTCAAGGGAAAAACTAGTGGCAGTAGGATATAGTTGCTAGTGTTTTTTTATTTATTTATTTGTCATATTTTAAAATTCCTACCAAAATGGAACAGATTCAATTAATTAAGGGCAATTAACTAAATTACAAACTTGGTTAATAGATAGTATAGCCTTTATTGTCATTGTACATCATGTATACAATGAAATTGGTTTTAGCCTCACTGGTGCAATTTATGACAGAGAGAAAGAGAGAAAGAGCATTACATAGATCTTCAGAGGAAGCATATTTTAGAGTGTGGGGGCCACTACCGAGAAGGCCTGGTGCTTAACGTAGGTCCTATGTATGAGACAGGAGAGAAGGAGAGAGAGAGGGAGGGAGAAGGAGAGGGAGAGAAAGAGAGAGGGAGGGAGGGAGGGAGAGAGAGAGATCTAATGGTATGTAAATATAATAAATAAATACGCAAATGTAACAGGAATGTAACATGTAAGTACTTCAAGATAAAAGTAGGTATAAAAAAATAAAATAAAAATAATCAGATTTAAAGAATTTGTACCTGAATATCAAAAGAAATTCAGAAATATTTTGAATATTAAATAATAAGCAGCCATTGGTGATACTTAAAATTCAACCCAGGCCTAGAAAATCCATAAAGTGTGCCAAAGGATTTCAGTGATTTAAAAACATACTTGAAATGTACTGTCTAAAAATGATATTTATTTTTAAATAATGTATATGTGCATGTTTAAAATTAATGATTCCCATGATATAACTGAAGTCCTCAGTTCTCTTTTAAATGTTTATCTGTTAAGCTTGTCATATGCCACATTAAGCTCCCTCCCAGGCCAGCAACCACTCTCTCATCGCAAGGCATATTTCTGAGAGCCTCATTTCATTCTGGAAAGAATAAAATCAAAAGGAAAAGCAACAGCTGTGATCTCTACTGAATACAAGATTTTTCAGCCCTACCAACTGGCTTCTTCTTACACGTGACTTCCAACTTCATGCTCTGCCAATACCTGACAAGGAACCTTCTATAACATTCAATAGATAGTAAGTCTCATCACATGAAACACAACAATATTATTTTTTTAAAATGTTCTACTTTATTTTGCATCACATACAAATTTTGTTACATTACTACAAGCAAAATATGAAATCTCAACGCTGAACAGTTGGGGGACTTGTGAGGATGTGTTTAAAGGAGTGCTAAATGTGCAATTTACTCAGCATGGAATTGATGAACACCAAAACTGAGAGTGTTTTTTATGTTTTTATTTCAATTTTATAAAGTTTGTACAGCTATTAAAATAATTTTGGGCATGTCTCCAAAGATAATCATTTGAAGTTAGAAAATTTGGTAAATACTATTCAAACAGCTGTTGGATATGGGACGTTCTAAAATATTAATTCGTTTCTATGTGAAATAGGTTTTAGAAAAGCATCCTGTCTTTTTTGCTGTCCCTTGCTACAAAACTTACTTATTTGTAACTGTGGCTCTTCATAGGATCATCCATCCATTCACAGATATGAGATCTGAATCTACACAGAAGCCTACTAGAATATTCTCTAGCTGAGATTTTTGATGGGAAGTCTATTTCATTGTGCATATCTAACAACATGGTTCCCACTGTTTCTTCGATTTTCCCAAGGTAAACTCAACAGTTCTAGAAACAAAGCAGTTACTACAATAAGCATCTATACAGACAAATGGGTTACGTGTATGGGTTATGTGTACGCAAAATGACAATTCAAAGAACACAATCACAGGTGAGCAATCATTTTTTTTCACCATGCTTTCTGTGCAACACATATAAAAGAAAATATCAGGTGTACCTTAGACAGTGTGCAGTACTTCAGGTGAGGTTAAAGACAGCACAATTCTGGCAATTTGCTTATGCTTGGACATCCATCTATAATACAGGTAAGTCCTGTCCTCGACTTACAATCACAATTGAGCCCAAAATTTCTGTTGCTAATTAAGACATTTGTTAAGTGAATTTTGCTCCCTTTTACGACCTTTCTTGTCACAGTAGTTAAGTGAAAAACTGCAGTTGTTAAATTAGTAATATGGTTTTTCAGTGAATCTGGCTTTCCCATAGACTTTGCTTGTCAGAAACGGTTGCGAACCTGGTAGTAAAGGTAAGTAGAACCCACCCCTGCATATTGATTATGGGTGGCTCTTTTTGGTCTGGTATAAACTGAAGTTGAGAGTTCTGAGAGCATAGGAATGGGTTCCAGTTTGAACAATCTTGATCCACACACCTTAGTTTGAATGAAAAAAAGGAAGCAATGGCCAGCCCAGTGCCAGGTCAGCGCAGAAAAAGAGATAGAGAATGAATGCTAGTATTAAATGGCAGGTATCTGTTGGGAGTAGCTACTGGAAAGGGCTATGAGAGTGCTTCTATTGGTGAAGTGTAATTTACTCCCCCATCCATTCTGGTAGGGTTTTTGCACAGATGGAGGATCCATATATGGAATGTGATGCACAGAGACCAAAATAAACCAAAAATAATTAAAAAGTGTAGAACCAAAAATAATTATTAACTGGGAAGATTAAAAGAGAAGATCAATTCCTAAGTTCAAAACTGTATATATGCTACCCGCTAATCAACTATACAACCAAGGGACAGCTTAATTGAGCTGTCTCGCTTTTCCTCCAATTAGAAACAAGGAGGAAAAGACAATGTTACTTAAACAGGAATTAATCAGACAAAAAGCTTAGGCAGAAATAATATTCTTTAGACCACAGTGACTAAACATACAGAGCTACATTTCATACATTTTGCTAAGAAACAAATAGCAAGCTTACAAAAATGCTGTACATTTTCTTTTTCAATAAAGCATGAGTGCATATTTTTTCTCAGGCAGAGGGCCTCATAATATACTGTCTCTACAACAGATGAATTGGAGTCTGATTTGGTATGGTAGCATCAACAATGGTTAAAACAATCAGCTACAAAGTGAAATGTACATACAGTAGTTGACAATCCAGATAATAATTTCAACAAATTTTATTACATTGAAGTAATATTCTCAGTGATTCATATCACTGAAGTAATATGAATTGTAAACGGCATGAGAAAAAGAGTTCAATACACTATACAGAGATAATTCCTATTCATATTTGCAGCAACATTGCAAAATAAAAACTAAACAAAGCAATTGCATTTTATGTGTTTGGCTGCTTTACTTAATTTGTTGGCATGTTATATAAATGCACCCTCTACTGGATCCCAAAATTACAGCAACTATCCAGATTTTAAGATAAGGATAAAAATTTCTCTGAGTAAAGATCACCTTATAATGATTACATGGGAAAATTAATCATTCAATTTATTTTCCTATTTAAAACATGCAAAAAGTTCTCCCTACTTTCTTGTAGGATTTTTTTTTTTTAATAACCAGTCTAGCCACTATCCTTGCAATTTCCTGGTGATCTTCCTGTTGAGATATAATGATACCCGGTTCTGCATAGATAGCTGACAAGCCAATTTCACCTTCTTTTAAATTTTATTAGACTTATTTCGCAGCCTGAAAATGCAGAAGAATGTCAAACACCTTCTTTGAACATACAGCAAGATGTAAAGTCATTATTGTAAATCTCCTTTAACAGTCTAATTAATATCCCTCACTCAAAAGAAATCTTTTTGTACTTCTGTGTCTCTTGAGGTTACTCAAACCCTATTGAAACCACCCTTCTTGTCAAGTATTATTTGGCTACATAAAGGATATATGCTAAATGTATTTGTTGTTAATATACAAGTTACTTCATAATTTAGTAAAAGTTTCACAGGGTTTTCAAATCTCAAAGTCTGGCTCCCAAATTAGTGGCATCTATAATATCCTCCTTACATAAAATAATGTTCCCACTAGTAATTAGCTCTGATCAGGCTTACAAAATAATTTCATTGAATGAAAAACAAAAAGAACTATTCATTTTCCTTATCTGATAGTGATAACATATCATTCTCGTATCTTGAATGGAATGCTATCTTAAACCAAATCAGACTCCAATTCATTAGAACAACAGCTTTTCCTCCAGGGTTTCAGGCAAGAGCCTCTTCCAGGTGCCAGGAGTCAGTCTGAGTTGCAAACGGTACATTTTGTCATTGAAAAAAATAGCACTTTTCTGCCAATAAATGAATCATCATGAGGTTGATCTCCTTGTTGTGTTCCAAAGAGTTTGAGAGATGCTTAAGAGGAGATGACTAGCTTACTGGCATTGTGTCCTTTGATGTGCTGTCCCTGAACCCAATCCTTCCCCTCTGCCCATAATAATTATTTTGGGAAAAGTGAGCTTTTCTTCCCACCTTGAAACAGAAAAGTACACAAAGAAGTAAAACTATGAATTATTCCTTTGTTCTCTCAAGTATGCAAGATTCTAGTCATGATTTTTTAAAAAACTTATGAGTTCAGAACTTACCAATAAAATTCAAAAGTACAAGGGACTATCATAAAATGCATGCTGCTGTGAAGCAACCACTAAATAAGTGGAAAATACGAATTCGAACTGCCTTATATAAAGACAATTTGTGACTCAGTTGAATCAAAGTAGCCTTTTTACTTCTGAGACATAAAAATAATACAGTATCTATCACAATAACATTGGATTTAATAAAGGGGAACAGTTTCTATTGGATAACAAGGTTTTTTTCCAAGTTTGAATGAACACATTTTCCCCAACAGTGGGAAAAATTCAAAAAGGTGCAAGAAACTGCCTACAGATAGGTTTTTCAGCAGACTTAATTATTATTCCAGAAAGAATCATAGATAAAGATGTTCCTCACAGAAGTATTAATTTCTGAAAGTGTTGATAAAATAAAAAAGAAATGACTGTCCTCACCTGGTATGTACACTGTCAAGTAAAGGACCACTTCTTGCCTTTAACTGGTCGATTTCTAGCCTCAACCTGTCAATTTCATCAGACAGCCTCCTCTGTTCAGAATAAAAGCAGAAATTGTTTCTCTACAATCTCTAGGCAATTATAACTAATTTTCAAAATGAATGCATTTGTGAAGTTAAAATGCAGAGCCAAGCCAGAGGTGGGTTTCAGCAGGTTCTGACCAGTTCTGGAGAACTGGTAATTGAAATTTTGAGTAGTTCGGAGAACCAGTAGTAAAAATTCTGACTGGCCCCAACCCCATCTATTCTCTGCCTCCCAAGTCCCAGCTGATCGGGAGGAAATGGGGATTTTGCAGTATCCTTCCCCTGCCATGCCCACCAAGCCACACCTACCAAACCATGCCCACCAAGCCATGCCACGCCCACCAAGCAACACCCAGAGAACCAGTAGTAAAATTTTTTGAAACCCACCACTGATACAAGCGAATAACAATGAAACAAAGCAGGAAATAGAAAAATACTACTACAAAGAGACAGAAGGAACATTTCTGAAATGCTACCCAAAAAAGCTGAGACTGATAGAAAATATTATTTCAGAGAAGAATCTATAACTGTACTACCAAAGAGCTTTGGTAATACAGTGGACTAAAGCACTGTTATTAACATCTGCTGCTTGCAATTACTGCAAGTTCAAATCTCACCAGGCTCAAGGTTGACTCAGCCTTCCATCCTTTCAAAGGTAGGTAAAATGAGGACCCAGATTGTGGGGGGCAATAAGCTGACTTTGTATAAATATACAAAAGTATGAAGGCTATTGCTTAACGCATTGTAAGCCGCCCTGAGTCTCCGGAGAAGGGCGGCATATAAATTAAAGCATAATAATAACAACAACAACAACAACAACAACAACTAAATATAAAATAAATCTCACATATCTGACCTGTTTATCTAAATTTTTATTGAATGGAAGGCTCAACAATATATTTTCTAGATTATGACTTTGTACTTAATTTACCTTTTGTTTACTTGCATATGTATAGAGCAGGGGTCTCCAACCTTGGCAACTTTAAGACTTGTGAACTTCAACTTCCAGAATTCCTCAGCCAGCGTTGAAGTCCACAAGTCTTAAAGTTGCCAAGGTTGGAGACCCCTGGTATAGAGGTTGAAATTATGCTTTTCTAATCAGAAAAAGAAGCAGTAGGTGCTTCATTACACAAGTTACATTTACTGTTGGTTATTACTATGTAAACTATCAGTCATGCCAGAATGACTATTCGATATCTTCTGACTGTGTTACTTGAATATATTAAAAGTAATTCTGATATATATGTCTGGTACTTCTTACACAAGGTTTGGTAATAGCATTTACCTTGTCATGCTGCTGCTCTTCAATCTGTTTTTGAGTATTTTCCAATTCTTGCAACAATGTGTTCTTAAAAACCAAAAGATGAGTAGTTAGAAACATAAGGGGCCTGAGATAAGATCGTAGAAGGTATACCCATCAAAATAAATTATTTATTTTATCACAATTATTAAAACAAGTAATTAATAAGGAGCAATACTCAAGGGAATAGTGTAGTTACACTAAAAGGAACAATATCACAGAAAAAATTACACATAACAGACATTGAAGAAAGGATGATTCTTCTTAGATTATCATAGACATGGCCAAAGAGTAAAAATCTCTCTCCTCTCCCTGCCTGATCCCAATTCAATCCCATTGCCATTATTCTACCTAATTACTTCTGAAACTCTTATAGAGAAGATTAACCATAGGACAAATGGAAAAATTGTAAATATTTCATGAAAATGGACCAGAAATCTTTTTCACAGTGCTTTTACAGGAATAATATTCACCAGTTATAATAGAGCTGTAGCAATTATACATAACAAGTTTCTTAAAACCTGACAGCATTTGAAGGTAATTTTTTCTTAGATGGGCAACAACTGGATTTTCAGTCCAGAAATGACTCCCTGAATTTACAAAATATCATTTATATCTGGAAGTAATGTACCCTGTTTCCCCGAAAATAAGACATCCCCTGATAATAAGCCCACTCAGACTTTTGAGCGCACGGCAATAAGGCCAAGCGCTTATTTCAGGGTTCAAAAAAAATATAAGACAGGGTCTTATTTTCGGGGAAACACAGTAGTTTAAATGATATTGTTATTCAGCACTGATATAAATGAAAAAAGCAAGTAGCAATGGCACCAAAATGCCATGAAATTTAGGCTCATTCGCTAGAGAGGAGGATTTTATTATAAATGGTACTGACTATCATTCTTGTTTGTGATCCTTGAAAATGGCATTCCCTGAGCAAAGAAATGTGAAGACAGCCTGGTTCACCAGATCTAACTGGATGGACAGATACTACTACTACTTGTGCAGACACTTTAAGGGTGGCAACTTTCAATTGCACCCAGAAGTCAACTGGAAACCAATGCAGCTTGCACAGTAATAGTATTATATGGGTGAATCAAGATACATGTGTAATGATTATTTTGTAATCCTGTGTATATTTATTTAGTAGGACTACCTCATCACAAAAGTCAACCAATTTGCAGTTAATCAAAAGTACCTTTCTCACCCATAAACTCTCAACTGCATCTCAATAAGCAACCAAAATCTGGCTTTTTGATAGTGTATGTGTGTGACTGTGTGTCACACACATACATATACATGCACAGAGGAAGACAAGATAAGTTTCTCAGATATTCAAGATGTGAATGTGGATTGATAAAATAAAGGGATTTCAAAAAAATTTAAAAAGCCAGAATTCTATTCCATACTTATTGCAACAGCTATTTGAATCATATCTTCATAGTTCATAGTTCATGATAAGAACAAAGAGAAAAATCCCAGAAAGAAGGCAAACTCTGGTAAAAACCAAGGCAGCAAGAATCAACCCCTCTAGCTAACCTATTCCCGTGCTCTAATGCGAGGCAGCACCAATAATTTTCTAATATTCCTTCTACATAAATCACTGGCTTGAATACACCTGCTACACTTACTACAGGTAGTCCTCGACTTACAACCACAATTGAGCCCAAAATTTCTGTGGTTAAGTGAGACATTTGTTAAGTGAGTTTTGCCCCATTTTGCAATCTGTCTTGCCACAGTTGCTAAGTGAATCACTGCGGTTGATAAGTTAGTAACCAAGCTGTTAAGTGAATCTGGTTCCCCTACTGATTTTGCTTGTCAGAAGGTTGCAAAAGGTGGTCACATAACCTTGGGACACAGCAACAGTCCTAAGTATGAACCAGTTGCCAAACATCTGAATTTGTATCACATGATCATGGAGACGCTGCAAAGATTGTAACTGAAAAATGGTCACAATCATATTTTTCAGTGCCATTGTAACTTGGAATGGTCACTAAATGAACTGTGGTAAGTCAAGGATTACCTGTATTCAAAACATCTATGATATGACCCATCAAATGTCTTAGCTTCTTTTTAAAGATGGATTTTTGAGGTTATGAACATTCCGGTACCATTTTAGTTATCAGCAAAATTAATTTTCCTATTTGAATATAAAATAGTAAAAAGAACTGCACTGTACCTTTTCTTCAAGGGCTGCCATTCTTTCTTTAAGATGAAGCTGAAGTCTCTCATTGGATTCACTCAGCAGCCTGTCCACAGTATCAGAGAGCCTCTTGTTATGTTCCTCATTCATTTTCTCCCGTTGACGGGCCTGGGGGACATATCAAGATCAGCCAAATATTCCCAAGCAGTTTGCTCTGAGACTGCATTAAAATTAACCTTAATGATTCAAGAAAACAGAAATTACTATTTCACTATAACTAGCCCATTATAATGTAAGAAGATATTTACAATGTCAAGGTCATTTTATTGACTGGAAAATGTTGAGACTTACCCTCTAAACTTTTTTTTAACTTAACACCAGTTGAGAGAACTCTATAAATATTAAATGCACTGAAAATCAGAGGTGAATTGTGCTATAATTTGAGCATATATTTATTCTAGGATATAATAATATTCAAAAATTTATCGCCATTAACTGTTGTTGAAATTTTAATCAGCATATCATAGAATTATAGGGTTGGAAGTGACTATGAAGTCTTCTAGGGCAGAAATCACAGACCATTCCAAACAAACAGCTGTCCAACTTTTGTTGGAAAACCTCGAGTTAAGGATCGAGTCATCCACAACTCTAGGAGGGAGGCTGTTCCCCTGCTTAATAGCTCTCAGAGTAGGAAAATCCTCCTTATTTCAAGTCTGCATATCTTTATATAAAGCTTCTATCTATTGGTTCTTGTCTTACCCTTGGAAACTATGGTGAATAAATCCACATCCTCTTCTAGTATTCAAGTATTGGAAAATTTATAAAATGCCTCCCTTTTGCCTACTTCTCTAGGCTATACATACCCACTTATTTTAAATTACTCTTCATAGGATTTAGCCCAAAGTCTCTCAATATGATTGTGTTTTTCTTTACTCTCTTTTCAGTTCTTCAGTATCCCTCTTGTATTATGGCAATCAAAACTGGATACAGTATTCCAGATGCAGTCTGAATAGGTCATCATAGACCAGAAGTATCATTTCTCATATCAACATTATTGATTCAGGCCAAGACTGAAACTTCTGCTAGCTCATGCTTAATCTGTGGTCTATACTAGTGGTGGGATTCAAATTTTCTTACTGCTGGTTCTGTGGGCATGGCTTGGGGGACATGGTGTGGCTTGGTGGGCGTGGCTTGGGTGTGGCAAGGGAAGGATACTGTAAAATCTTCATTCCCTCTCCACTCCAGGGGAAGGTTACTACAAAATCCCCATTCCCTCCCAATCAGCTGGGACTCGGAAGGCAGAGAATAGATGGGGGTGGGGTCAGTCAGAGGTGGTATTTACCGGTTCTCTGAAGTACTCAAAATTTCTGCTACCGGTTTCCCAGAACTGCTCAGAACCTGCTGAATACCACCTCTGATCTACACCCTACAGGACAACCAGGTTTTTCTCCTGAGTACTACTACCAACCCAAGTTCAGCCTATCTTGTACCTGTGCATCTGGGTTTTTTCGTCCTAAATGCAGAACCTTACAGTTATTGCCATTGAACAGTGTTTTGCTGGATAAAGCTCAAAGTTTAAATCTATCAAATTCCCTTTGAATCTTTAAGCTATCTTCTGTGTTGTTAGAAGTCCTCCCTAGCTTTGTGTCACCTGAAAATTTGACACGTATTGCCTTTATCTCTTTTTCTAAATTATAAAAATGTTGTTCCTTTCTAAGTGCTTGCAAACCCACTGCTTGATTATCCTTTTTTTTTAAGGATTTTCTCAGATACCAATGACAAATTGAGTGATCCACTTTTCCCTTTCTTTAAAACAGGGGAACGATGTTAACTCTATTCCAGTCTTCTGACCTGTATTCTATATCAGTGGTCACCAACTGGTGGTCCGTGAAAAAATTTTGGTGGTCCGCAGAAAAATTATTTGCATTGTTTATATTGCACTAAATCAGAGGTCCTCAAACTACGGCCCTTGGGACGGATGCTTGCAATGGATGTTTCTGTTGCTGCAGAGAGTCTCCCCCTTCAAGATCTTCTTGTGTGGATCGGAGGGGAGCAGAAATTCTAACTTGGGGTCTGCTTCAGCTTCCTGGTGTGGGGCTTTGGGCGAAGGCTGGAGGGAAGTGCCGCTGATGGCGAAGAGCCGGACGACCTTGTTCCAATGGGACTGCATCATGGCTTGGAACTGGCTGACCATCTCAGCCCACTGAGCCTTCAGGCACCAGTACCTGGCCTTGCACTCCCACAGGTCTTCACTCTGCTTGGAAAGCCTATGTTCATAGTCCTCAGTGAGGTGCTTCGGCTAAGCCTCGTTCTTGGTCAGATCCAATTTGAACCGAGTTCTTTTGCCAACTCTTTCTCGTGGTGGCTGGTTAGCTCCAACAACTGCTTCCTGTTGGGGCCCTAAGGAGCCCAGGTGGGGAGGCGAGGAGTTGGCCACACCCATCCAGTCACATAACCACCTAGCCATGCCCACCCAGCCGGACATTAGGCAGATCATATTAGTGGTCCACAGGATTTAAAATTATGAACTTAGTGGTCCCTGAGGTCTGAAAGATTGGTGACCCCTGTTCTATATGAAGGGCCACAACATGACAGGCAGAAACAGGGAAAGGGGAATGTAGAAATAGGGTTCAGAAAGAAAAGTCATCATAGATGGGACCAACTGATATTATAACATTAAATTAATTTAATTAAATCAGGAAGTGAAGCTAATTATTTAGATAACTATACCTAACACAACTATACTACATTTGCATATAATAAACATGGGGTTAAAGTGATTTCTTCTATTGCTTCAGTGCCACAGATTTAACTACATTGTAACAACCTATCACTTAACCATAACTTAAGAGTGTGGCTGAAGATGTAAAACAACCATGTGGGATCCCAAAGGTGCTTTTTCAAGAGGCAACTGGACTTTCTGGTTTTTCTTTGAAGCTGTGTGCAAAGAGTATAAATCCTTCCATTCCCCACCATCCAGTCAGAGCTGAAGAAGCTTTTTGGTTGAGAAGCAAAACGTCTTCAAAGAAAAATCAGAAAGGCCAGTTGCTTCTTGAAAAAGCACCTTTGGAACAACCATGACCTGGATGACTGAGAATCTCCACAGACAATCATTCGGGATATTCGTTCTCACAACAAGCTATCCATATGATACCACATTTGTAAAAAAAAAAAAATCATTAATATCATAGAAGAAAACATAACAAGTAATATACCAAGTTACCATTTTCAATTTGACAATACTCTGACCTGAAATGAAATAAAGCTACATTCTCTAGAGAAAAGAACTTACCCTTCCCAATTCTTGGTTCTTCTCCTCCAACTGAGTTTCCAGTTGCCGCAGTCGTTCTTCGATACTGCCATGCCTTTCCTCAGCCTACATAGAAAAAGACATTCTCTAAAATGGTGGTTGTCAGCCTCCTCAAGCAATGAATCTGAATCTGAACCTGAATCCCACTAAAGTAAAAACAAAGCTCTGAGTTTTTAAAGAATATTTCTATATTTATATGTCCTCTGTTATTGATTATTGTAAGTTTTAACTATATAAAAAATTGTTCTTAACAATAATTTGTACATTTATAATTGTAAAAGCAAACAGATAATAAATACTTTCATATTAGCATGTGGTTATATTTTACTGATTGGCATCTCAGTAAAAAAAATATCTAATATTTACTTTCATTGGAGTAAGACATTGTGATTATATTCTGAGACTCTCTTTATTTTACTCCAGTGCTAGAAGAAATCTTGATTTTCTTCTGAGATATTCAACCAATCAGAATGAAGTTTCTGTTTCAGTCCAGATGTAATTTCTGCACAACCCTTAATCTAGCAACTACTGAGATGTAAACCTCACTGATGACTCAAAAGATCAGTCTTTCTCCAATAAACAGCTTCTTTTAGCTCATTTTATTGGCGGCAGCAGCTAGAAGCTGGGAAGACCATAAAGCTAAACTGGAGACAGGTTGCTTGCCCTTCTATCAGTTTCTCTCATCTTCTCCCATGCATTAATTTAAATACAGGTAGCCCTCAATGTACAACCACAATTGAGCCTAAAATATCTGTCGCTAAACAAGACAATTATTTAGTGAGTTTTCTTCCATTTTATGACCTTTGTTGCCACAGTTGTTAAGTGAATCACTGCAGCGTTAGATCAGTAACATGGTTGTTAAATGAATCTGGCTTCCCCATTGATTTTGCTTGTCAGAAGATTGCAAAAGGTTTAAGCATGACCTTGAGACACTGCAACTGTCATAAATACGAGTCAGTTGCCAAGCATCTGAATTTTGATCACATGACCTTGGGGAGACTGCAACAATTGTAAGTATGAAAAATGGACATAAATCATTTTTTGCAGTGCCTTTGTAACTTTAAACAGTCTCTAAATGAACTGTTGTAAATCAAGGACTACCTGTAAATTAATCCTATCCTATCCAGGGGCTACCTGTATATCATCAATGATATTGTTAAGCACTGCTCTAAGGAATTAACAAATCAGCTATGGAAATATGGGTTGGGAAAAATGGTGAAGACTTGTTCTTATGTAAGATTGCACTTATATACCACATAGATATAACTAAGCATTCAGGATATAACCAATGTGGATTTACTTTTATAAAATATTTGGAAAGGCAGCAAATTATTCTCTGAGAGATTCTAGAAATAGACCCTCTCAACCCTAGGGCACAGACATGAGTTCCTTGTTGAATTCATTACGATGGTTGAGAAAGCTATTTGAACCTCAAAGCACATATTTCTTGGATCATTCTAGTTTATATCAAGCCTTGTAAGTATATATTTCATTCAATAAGTATACAAAATGCTCCCATCTGATTCCTTAAATGCATCTATGTGAAAATAACAGACTTTATAGCAAAATCACAGGCTTGGTAAATGGATCTTAATCTCAAAACTAAAATAAGCACACAAAATATCTGACAATTTAATGGGATAAAATCTGCTTTAAAACATCCTTGGACAGCAGTTACTGCCCTCCAATCCTGTGTGCATTAAACAGTAAAGCCTAGTATAATCCATTGAAAAGTTCAGCACCACCAATCTTACCTAAATACCAGCGTAGGAAGCAGCTATACACAAATTGAATATAAACTGGATTTCTCAATCAGTTCCAAAAGTTTAGCTCAAAATAATCCAATCCAGTGCTTCAACTATTCAGAGCCCCAGCTTTTCTGATTTGGGTAGCATCAACTATTTGAATCACATTAGAGCTTAACTGTACATCACTAGTAGCTACTTCTTAGGATAATTATAGCCCTAAGAGAACTTTATGCTGGTCCAATTGATAATGCTGAACTTTCCATTTTTAAAAAAAAAATAAATCAATTTTTAGAAAACAATGAGTAGTTCATGACTTTTTCTAACTTGCTTTCCATCGCAAGAAAGTCATATGGCCTGGACAGATGCCAAACCATCTAGTAACCTAGGTTTTATTGAAAGCTCATTACAGTCCTATCTACTTGCCTTGGTAAGAGCTGCTATTCTTTGTGCTAGCTCAGCTTCCACCTCAGGCAGAGTCTCAGCTTTCCTCATTGTCTGCTGCAGTTTCTGCTCTGCCAGCTCCAGAAGCTCCTGAAGATGCCTTGCCTTCTCTTCACACTGTGGAATGATGCAGAATGGCAGTAATGTATACCAGGAGCCAGAAATGCTAAGGATAATTCCAAACTATGCCAGAGCTCTGTATTCTAATGCATATATTCCAACCAGAAACAAAGGAAAAACTTGAATGCCGGTTTTCATTACACATGCTTTTGATTCTGATTTTTAAAAAGCTGAATATCAACATTTACTGCTATAGGATTGTGGAATATTTACATTATGTTCATTAGATCATGTTTTAAACCTGTATAAAATGTTCTGAATTGAAACACTATGGCTCCAAAACATCCTGTCTCTATTCTAACTATGTAAGACAATTATTTAAAATGTAAAATAGGCTGTTTTGAACATTTTACATGATTCAACCTGAAACAGTGCATTTTATATTTGAAACAGAAGTGTTCTCATCTTAAAACATTTCTAAGATGCTCAAAATGGAATGTTTTTACTCAGAATGTTTCAAAATCAAAACATCTTGCACGCCCCTACTAATTTTATATATTATAAAGTTCCTTCATATATATTTTACTGGATTTATTTGTCACTCATAAAGTTTTCATAATGGAAGTTATTAAATATCTTCCCAAATAAATAAATAAAATGTTAAGCACAGCAGTAAATCCATACAAACATTTTAAAATTACAGTCTTGTAATTTTAACACTCTGAATATTAAACCACTAAGGTAAATGGATTTGAGGCCTGTACAAAAGTTTAATATTAGGTATCGCTTGGAACCTGTACATAAAAATTGCATTCTCCCACATGAATCAACATAATAGGCCATTGTCTAAATGTTCCACAATCAGAAAATAGGACTTTTCAATGTGAAAAGGTTGCATGGTACCTAATTTAATAGCCAAGGAATCGTTGGCAAAGACAAGGCTTTAAACATTTTTTACTCAAAGAAAGTTGTCTTTTAATTTTAACTGTCTTTACATTTAAACATTATTTTAAAATTCTGTAGTTTTATTATAGATTTATGTGCAAGAATAGCCAAGCCCAATCTTTCACTTGAACAGCGAGTACAGTGCTAGTCATGAAGGCAAAGTAGTAGTACTCCTGGGAAAGAATCATCTCAACAAGAAGAATATCTAGGAAGAAAGTTCTGGAAAGGAGGCAAAATGGGCCTTCACAAATAGAGTGCATCATCCATGAAGCTCTCCATCAGATTGACACTGTCATTCCATTTGCCATGGCATTAAACCCCATTACCTGACGATGGAGAGACTCTTTATTGGCAAGCTCATTCTCCAACTTGTCATTAAGGTCATGAATGGAAGTGGCTTCTCTCTGGGCTGCCAGATAGCGTTTCTCTAGGGTGGTTATCCTCTCCTCCATGTCTTCTTTTTGTGCCAAAGCCTGGGAAAGGAAATATTAAAAATGCAGGTTTACTTCTGCAGTAGAGTCTAACATAGTCTAGTTCCATTGTAATTCAGATTCAACCTATATCCATTTTTCCACTGTTATAGTTGGAAGTGGGACAACAAGTGCTGGAAAACTCCATCACAGTTAAATCCTCTGATACCTGGCAGCAAATTATATTCTATACATCATTTGCAGCTGTAGAATGTCTGTCCAGTACTGATTGGTGCCTTTCACTATCTGTCAAAGATATTATTACAGGGGCTGGTAGGAAAAAAATGTAGCCTGGATTTTCAAGAACTTGCACTAAATATATAAGGAACCTGCTGAGCTTTTTCAAGAATTTTAACCAAATATTCTAAACTAGATTACCTTTTTGGAAGGGTTTAGAACAGGGGTGAAATGCTCCCAGTTCGGACTGGATCACCCGATCCGGTAGCGATGGGGGTGGGTGGTTCAGAGAACCGGTAGCAAAAATCCCTGCCCCCTCCCCATGCCTAGGTGAGCCGCGAAATCATCAGAGGCTTTTTTATTATTTTTAAAAGCATTTGTTCTACAACCTCTTTGGCCGAAAAAATGCTTTTAATAGTAAAAAAAATAAAAGCCTCTGATGATCGTGTGGCTCAGCTAGGATTGTCAGAGGCTTTTAACAACATTTTTTCTTCAACCTCTTCGGCCGAAGAGGTTGTTTAAAAAAATGCTTTTAAAAGCCTCTGACGATCCCAGTTGAGTTGCCTGATCGTCAGAGGCTTTTAAAAGCATTTTTTTAAACAACCTCTTCGGCCGAAGAGGTTGTAGAAAAAATGTTTTTAAAAGAAAGAAAAAAAGCCTCTGCTGATCAGGCAACTCAGCTGGGATCATCAGAGGTTTTTAAAAGTATTTTTTTTACAACCTCTTCGGCTGAAGAAAAAAATGAAAAAAAAATGCTTTTAAAAGCCTCTGACGATCCCTCTGATGATCCCAGCTGAGTTGCCTGATCGGCAGAGCCTTTTAAAAGCATTTTTTTACAACATCTTCAGCTGAAGAGGTTGTAGAAAAAAATGGTTTTAAAAGTAAAAAAAAAAAAGTTGGCCATGCCCACACAGTCACATTACCCACCACCACCAAGCCATACCCACAGAACCGGTAGTAATGAATTTTACATTTCACCACTGGTTTAGAATAATTTAATAATTCATTACTGCATAGCTAAACCCACTTCTTCAGTTACCTCAATAAACTCAGGATTCAGTCTAGCTAGAAAAACTGAATTATTTTAAATTGATTTAGAAGAGGAGTTTTTCTATACCATCATTTTCACAACTGGAATTTAGCACTCTGACCTCTCGTAGGTCTCTCTGGTACTTGCTGCTCATTTCTTCAGATTTGATGAGGTCCCTCCTGGCTGTGCTTAGATCTTCTTCAAGCTCAGCAACACTGGCAGCCAGACCAGCTAACCGTTCTTTAGCTTGTGCTAGTTCAAAGTTTTGTTTCTCTAGAAGCTCCTGCAATTCCACAATCTGACTTGCCCCATCATCTGGGTGTATAGAGCCATTAGGGAGTCTCTGTCAAGTAATATAGAAAAAGATTCCAACGTTTCATATCAATAGAGAATAGATAAATTAGAATATTGAACTAATATTCAATGAATATTGAACAAGTGTCATTGCATGTTTCTAAAATCTATTCAACAATCATCCTTTTTATTTGCAAACCATATAATAAGGTGGGTTTTTTTTTTCCATTCAATTGTGTCAGAGGCTGCCTGGACAAGTTCCTGCAGTTTTTTTGGCAAGATTTTCAAGGTTTGCCATTGCCTACTTCCTAGGGCTGCGAGAAAGTGACTAGCCCATTAGGTCAGCCAGGTGATTTTGTGCTTAAGATAAAACCAAAACACAGAGTTTCCTGGTTTGTAGACTGATTCCTTACCCACTACACCAAACAGGGTCTACATAAGTGCATAGCTCTACACAATGTACCTTTTGAAAATAAGGTGTCTTAAATCAGATGAAATTTTAGAACATGTTCAATCAGCCTATTTCAAAATTTTAGAAACACAGCAAAGAAAACACAAAATTTGTCTACAGGCTGAAGAGTCCCATGGAACATAACTGTCTGACTCACAATTGCAGACATACGGTATTTCAATTGTATCTTGGCTATTTTCCAATTCCCAGAAAGTTGCCTCTTACCTTCCAAAGCATTTTTTGTCCAGATTCTTTGCCCTCAGTCCTTTTTTCATCTTCTCCTACAGGTGCTTCCCTTTGGGAAGATCCTTGCTGAAGAGCATTTACCTGGAAAATACAGATTCAGTAGAACTTACAGTTCTCATAAACATGAAAACATTGCAAAGCAGATCTATAGAACAAGAGATCTGGAACACTTCTGACAGTTAAACTGATATTTTAAAAGCTTTCAAAGGAGGAGGCGCACCTACTTTTCACTTACGACAAATTATTGGAAAGAAAACTCCACATCCAATAAGTTATTTTGTGCAGTTTAAACTTCATGATATAATAAATGCATGCATGTACCGTGTTTCCCCAAAAATAAGACTCTTGTCTTATATCTTTTTGAACCCTGAAATAAGCGCTTGGCCTTATTGACATGCACTCAAAAGCCTGAGTGGGCTTATTATCAGGGGATGTCTTATTTTGAGGGAAACAGGGTATTTAATTAATCTTACTCATTACATTGCTGCCATCTATTCTGTTATTTTCTCTTTTTTTCCCTCTTCCTTAGATATGATATTGTCTAGACATTATTTATTTTATTTGCAGCCCATTGTTATTATTATTACAAATAACTCAAGGTGGCAAACTTATCAAACACATTTTCCTCCTCCTATTTTCCCCACAAGAACCTTGTGAGGTAGCTTGGGCTGAGAGACAGTAGTGACTGGCCCAAAGTCATTCAGCTGGCTTTCATGGCTAAGGCACAACTTAAACACATGGTCTCCTGCTTTCTAGCCTAGTGCTGTAACCATTAGACTATACTGGCTCTCTATTACAATAAAGACAGACTATTCTGCATGTTTACATTGGGCTTTGTTGCTCTATGTGCTTGTGTAAACAGAACTGACAGATTACTTGAGAAATATTCCTACAAAATCTGGGATAGAAAATGAAATGCATATTTACTTGCTGGTGGGCACTGGATAGCTGTTCTTCTAGTGTTGCTACTCGTTCCAGTGCTGCTCTTAGGCGTTCTCTTACCTGAAAATGTAAAGAAACTGAATTGTTATTTAAAAGAGAAACTGATGAATAGAGAGGTTTCTTGCAATTTATTGGACTAAGGTGCCAGATTTCAGAACAGCTAGCATCTGAAATTCCATTTCATAATACAAACAATTTAATGAGATCACTCTCCTCTTGAATTATTTGCCAGAAAGGTGCAGAACTGTCAACAATAGGAGCCTGGATCTCATTCAAATAACAGAATGCTCTTGTGGAAGACTATGATCTTTCATATAGTGACTTGGACTGCATGTGGAAAGAGTACTGTATGTAAGTATAAATAGAAGAAGATTTCAGAAAGTTGTCTAAATTAGTATTTTTCAACTTCAGCAACTTTAACGTTTGAACCAACTCTCAGAATCATCTAGTCAGCATCCTGTGAATTGAAATACAGAGTTGAATTAGAATGGAAGTGGACTGCTGGAATATCCCTTTAGAGGAGCACTTGTACAAATTCAGTTTTGACAGTAGCTTCCTGGAATGTAAAGCAATAATATTTGAGAATTTTCTTCAAAGGGCAAAACCTTTTAATATGGAAATCATTTAGTGGAAGGGTCAAAAGATGCATGAGAGTTCTAAGGAAGTGCTGAGCCAAAGCAATACTAGAGATCACCACAGCTTTGTTATTAAAAGGCTATGAGTTAAAAACAGATGGCTTTATTAAAGCTAAACTTTCTCCAACAAAACTAACCACTACGTAAGTCTCACCTTCTCATCCAATGCTTTATGATGTTCAAATAAAGACTTCAGGGCCTTCAGAACTTCAACCTCACTGGAGACACCTGATGGAGACTGAGCTTGCCGCTTTACTACTGTCATCCTCAGAGAGCGTTCATGCCTTGAGACCAGGCACTCCAAGTGCTCCAACAAAAGCTGAAAATCAAACAGCAGCTCCAGTTATTCCTTATGTAAATCACTGTAAGCAAGATAAAGCCTTCAATCCTTGATTTGAATAATTACCAGGTTTAACTGCAAGGGCATTTTCTGCACCAGAAATATAGACATCAGACTAAAGCTGAAGTCTTAAAACCTAATAGATAAAATTTTATGTATAAAAATAAATTAATAAACATACATACATCGAGAGATTATTCACAGGAAATGTAGCAGAGGAAAAGATACGTAAACTTTATTAAACTGTCCTTGGATTAATTCAGAAATTATCCCATTTTTTAAAAAAAATGTATTATAAGATGATTTACTAGATTGGGGTCTCCAGAATGGTGGTTGTAACACCCTAAGATAGTTACAATTTACCAGGAACAGGTATTTTGTTTTAAGTTGATCACATTTATGCAGGCAAAGTGGGAGTAGTGTTAAAATTCACTCATACTTTATCTTGGCAAATTTACTTTGGTCTTGTGTTGCCAAAACTGAGAAAAAAGCCCAGTCTTAAATTTTGAGAGATGGCTAAACCCCTGAGTGTAGCCATCTGTCAAAACCATTTGCCAATCATAACAGCATTGTGTCTGGCAGATGGTTTCTTGCTAGTGTGGCATGTAGTAGTGCATCCAAACTTTGAAGCATCTCTAAGTATAGAATTAGTCAATTCTTCTATTTCTCATTTTAAATTTCTAGCATTTCAAATGGAAAATGTATTGACGTGTAGTTGAGAAAGATAACCATCTTCCAGTAATGCTGAAAACAGTAAACCTAAGCAAAGAAGACATGGTGAAAGTTATGTATCTTTTGCCCAAGTTTAACTCTCAAAAGAATCATTAGTTATATTCATGAAGTAATCATATAAATTAGCATTTTTTCTCAACAGAACTTGGCTTTTCTTTAGAGATTGCCTTTTTTCTGTTCAATTGTGTCCAATTCTCAGAGACTGCCTGGGCAAATCCCTGCAGTTTTCTTCCCAAAGCTTCTCAGAAATGGTTTGCCGTTATCTTCTTCCTGGGGCTAAGAGAGAGTAACTACCCCAAGGTCACCCAGGTGACGTTAAGGTGAAACTAGAACTCATGGTCTCTTGGTTTCTAGCTTGTTCCCTTAATCACTGCACCAAACTAACTTTCTGAGAAATTGCCTTTAACAAGTCCCTAATGTTCTTTGCAGTGGTTTACTAATACTTGAAGGACTGTCACAGACAGAAGGGTACGAATTTATTCTCCATAACTAGATACGATCTTAAACTGCCTCTGCAGGTATGAAAACCAAGCTGCATTCTAAGAAATATAAAAAACAAGGACAACATTCTATAGAAATTACACTGAATTTAAAGAGATTATGTTAAATCCTGTCATAATCAAAAGAACAAGAGAACAGTAATATTAAATATTACTGAAGATGGCAAATTCTACAAAAAGCTTTCAATCCTCTTAAAACCTAGGGCTGGGGGAAACTGCAAATTTTCTGAATAATTGTCTATTAGATAGAATTGGGAGAACCTTAGCAAAAAGCAGACCATGCTGCATCTCAATTAATCTAGGTAGTTAATTCTAGGTTCATAAAGGAAACAATATTGATTTCTTTCCTTTTGGCCTAGAATGATAAACAAATCAGGCCATTATGGCATATTCAACAACTTATGATTAAAGCATGGCTGAATGTTATCTGCAAATATAAATGTTGCTTTTGGATTAAGCTAAGAACAGAACTGTGTCCAGCATAAAACTCATTTATTACTCACCCGCGTATTATTGCGTTCTGCTTTCAGCTCAGAGATTTCCTCTTCCCTTTCCAACAGCTGTTCTCGACATGCATTGAGTTCCCTGGTCAGTGTTGCAAATTCCTGCAAGACAATCATAAGCTCCACAATTGAGTTAGGTTCCTATAGATTTTGCCTAAATAAAAGTAATGCCATAAAAATGATAATTGCATCCCTATCCTTCCCAGCCTCCCTATCCTACCCAAGAAGATCACAAAATATTTCAATTACCCAAACTGGATTTATGTTGCCCATCTGATTATGAATTATAAAATCAGCTAAATAAAATGCATAGTCATTCTTCAGCAAACAAAAATTTTAAAAAATGTTTTTTTATTCTGACACTTATCAGCAGGTTTTTATACTTCACAAGGTATTCAAGTGTTCCAAAGTTACATTTATTATTTTGGTATAATCTGAAATGGCAGTAAGATTCCACTACCACCAGTACCTCTGCCCTCAGTTCCTTTCCTATGTGAATTCAAGAAAATAAGAAACAGCAAGTAAAGTGTTTCAGTCTGTTCATATAAGACAGTTACTAGTAAGTGCATTTTTAGTATATAAAATATCTTGAGATTTATATGCCAGCTCAAATTGCCATCTAATTTTTTGTACCAGAACAAAACATAGTTTTGCTTGTTTGTTTTCCCACCAAGCAAGATTTGGATCAGCTTTCTGAGTTTTTGTGCATGGCTTACACTGGGGCCTCCTTTAATTTTATTCGCACAGTAAACCCAAGAGGTATTTTGGGCTGAGAATGGCTGCCTAACATTATTCAATGAGTTCTGAGCTTGAATCTGGGCACGTTAAGACCTTAAGATGACTATAATCATTATGCTACATGGATTCTGTGAAGTTAGAATGGTGTAAGCATTTTTTTCATTATCAAAGGGTAATATCACCTGAAAAGGAGGGGACAGCCCTGGTATGAAAGGTTGTACTTACAGTCCTGGTGTGATAGAAGGTTCTTCCACCCACATGCACAGAGACATGGTTGACTGGTCTTCCTTGCTCCCATGTAGGATATCCAGATCTCCCACCCTTAACTGTCTTGCACCCTCCTACAATTTCTGGGCAAGAATCTACTCAGTAAATATCGCCATTATCCTCTTCATTCCAGAGAAAGTGCTTCTCTGCAGTGACTTACATTTGGAGAGGGCAGAAGTAGCATACTGCTTTCTTTCCTTCATTCTTGCTTAGACAAGCAACCAGGCAAATGATAAAAGTTAAATTCTCTATTAGAACAATTCAATAAGAAATGTAATACTTTCTAATGAGTAGCAAAGTTAAGGTACTTAAGATAAAGATAAAGCCAGAAAGAGAAAGGGAAATGGGAGAAAATAACAATTAAGTCTGTAGGATGTTTCTCAGTAGCTGCTCCTCTCGACAAGAAATGCATATACAGAACACATAAAACAAGGTACAGCTCAGATCATTTCCCATTAAACAAATTAAGGTTATAATTTGCATCAAGCTTTTACTAGTTCTTAGGTTGCTGTTGCATTCCCAATTTCCAGCTTCTGTGGAACTGGAGTGCTGCTTTTCTAGTTGTGAGCCAGCTGGGAGAGATACTTTGTCTTCCCATGGGAGGAAATCACAAAACCAAGATAAAATTGATTTTGCCACCACCATGCACACTCTGAAGGAAATCTCTTCACTACTGATTGTTTTTTAACTCTAGACTGACAGGTTAGATGTTGGTTCTTCTCTTACAGGATGAGATTTTTTTCACACTAGCATTCCATGGTGGCCTCCCATTCAAATAGCAATAGCACTTAGACTTATATATTGCTTCACAGTGCTTTACAGCCCTCTGTGAACTGTTTACAGAGTCAGTGTATTGCCTCCAACAATCTGGGTCCTCATTTTACCAACCTCAGAAGGATGGAAGGCTGAGTCACCCTTGAACCGGTGAGAATCAAACTGCTGGCAGTCAGCAGTATTAGTCTGCAATATTGAATTCTAACCACTGCGCCTCCATGGCTCTGTCAGAAAATAAACTCTAAAACAGTTCTCAATTTTTAGCTTACAATTCATCTATACATTGTATACCACTGCAGTCTGAGTACTCTCCATGTCAATATTTTTCTCCCGTGGACCACAACATAAGAAAGTCTAGCACTGGTTCGAAATACTAACACTGATTAGCTTCTAAACCCAGACAAGATCAAACAGGTGCTGTCACCTGCCAAAGTGAAAGTACTAAACCACAGTTCATAATTTATCATTTGCCACTGAATGTTGGTGGCATTGTCCTGGTGGAGAAGCAAGAGAATCAACAAAAAGGTACTGATTGCGGCTGCCCTCTTTGACATACAATATTGTCTCTGACAGTGCAAAGCTACAGCTGCCCTTCAATGAACCTTTCACTGCTATGAGACACTATATATTTCCAAGAAAACTCCGATAACTAGGGTTTTTTTTGCCTTTTCATTAGGATGGTGTTGCCATGTGTTTATCAATTAGAGAACCTGCTGTGATGATGACTCTGTTAGAGATGTAAAACATACCTGATGATAGGGAGAAAGAAGAAAGCTAAAAAAACCAATAGCCATCTCTCACTTACTCTCTCTCAAATATCCCTTCTATAATTTCAGAGGACTTTAAAAAGTAAATGACAATTGGAGAAATTTCTACAGATACAGTTTACCTCAAAAAGGGCAAAAATAAAGCAGTGTACGAAAACAGGGAAATACAATAGGAACTATTTTGGGAGATACTTGATTCTCTTTGGCGAGAAGGTGAAGGTATTAATAAATTGTATTTTCATAATATAGAGCTGTGATGACGAACCTATGGCACGCGTGTCACAGGTGGCACACGGAGCCATATCAGTGGGCATGTGAGCGTTGCCCTAGCTCAGCTCAGTGGGACCGGAAGTTGGCAAACGGGCCATTTCCGGCCTCCGGAGGGCCTTCAGGGGGGATGGGGAAGGCCGTTTTCACCTCCCCAGGCTCCTAGATAGGCTCTGGAGCCTGGGAAGAGCAAAAAACGGGCCTACCGGGCCCACAGTGCCATCACGTGCCAAAAGGGGGGGAAGCGCTGGGGGGGGGTCATGCGTGCAGATGCAGGGGGTCGCATGTGCATGTGTGGGGGGGGGGCGAGGCACATTGAATTATGGGTGTGGGCACGCACGTGCATGACTCCCCATGCTCCCCCTGCTTTTGGCACATGACGGCAAAAAGGTTAGCCATTACTGATATAAGCATATGAAATAGCTCAGAGTGCTCTTAATGGGCTATCTTTCCCAAATATTAGAATGCAGACAAGAAAACGGCATTCAGATAATCAGCTTGAATTTTCTCTGGCTTGATATTTTGGTAAAATAACTGTAGTGTAGCATAAGAGAGGGACGTGGTGGCTCAGTGGCTAAGACACTGAGCTTGTTGATCAAAAGGTCGGCAGTTCAGCGGTTCGAATCCCTAGTGCCGCGTAACGGGGTGAGCTCCCATTACTCGTCCCAGCTTCTGCTAGCAGTTCGAAAGCATGTAAAAAATTCAAGTAGAAAAACAGGGACCACCTTTGGTGGGAAGGTAACAGCATTCCATGCATCTTTGGTGTTTAGTCATGCCGGCCACATGACCACTGAGATGTCTTCAAACAGCACTGGCTCTTCAGCTTTGAAACGGAGATGAGCACCGCCCTCTAGAGTCAGGAACGACTAGCACATATGTGCAAGGAGAATCTTTACCTTTACCTTTAGCATAAAAGATGAGAAGGGAGAAATCCTCCTGTGTGTGTCTTTCACTGAGGCAAAATCCAAGTACATGTATACCACAAGTAGTAGTGGGTAAGAAAAATTAGGAAAGTCAATGCAAAAGATAATTATCTGATTTATTATACTGTAATGTAAGTAACAGCAGGTTGACTTGCAAGGTAACCTTTGAACCAAAGATCCTTGCTTGCATATTGTAATGTGAATATGCCTGGGGTGGAACTACATTTCATTTGTGCTTGAGGCACAGTAACTAATATGTGCTCAACTGATTGGTGTTATGTCCTTACTGTTAAAAGGGAATGCTGCATGTGACATGGTTATACTGTAACTAGGACTGGTAACCTACTTCTTGATGAGTGATGGAGGTCAATATTCATGAGCCCATTGGTTGGCGAAGATGGTTTATGGAAGATTGCAACTTGGACTTTAACAGAAGTAAATGATAAAGCATATGAATTAATGAATGAAATGAATGAAAGAAAAAATAGATACTGTATATTTTTGTGACTGTGAAACAAATGAAAGGGGAATGATGAAATAGATCTGATTGACAATGACCTGATTTAAAGTAATAGAATTGATGAATACACACAGGGAAGTGAAGGAGTAGGTTTAATTATGAACAAAAGCACTAAAATATATCTCAGAAAGTATGATTTGGTATCATCTAAGTTATTGTGCATGTGCATAGGAATTCATTAGGTAGTAAAATTGATTGATTGATTGACTGACTGACTGACTGACTGGGGGATAGTGAGAGAATTAGTGAAGGATATTAAGATGAAGAGAGATTGTACCATTATTTGGTAGAGTCAAAAATCAATTTTGGGAGAAAATGGACATTCAAAGAACTAAATTATGTCAGAATGAAGGAAGAATGACTACAGGAAGAAAAAGGTTGACAAATTAACAAAAATGATTGACAAATAGCTGTAAAGAAAGGCAAGATGAAATTGGAACAAATAAAAATAATCATGTTACAAAGTACTAGAGAAGCACATGGAGTTATGTTAATAGGAAGTACGAAAAAGGTTGCTTGTTCGAATGATGAAGGGAAAGGGGTGTGGATGGGAAGAAATTCATATATAAGAGAATAACCGCTGCAAAAAAATGAACGGAGGAAGACAGAAGATCCGTGGTGGAACTACCAGCTAAAGGAGAGGAAAGCACTTCTAGGAGGAGTAAAAAGACATTCCAGCTTGGAGTCAGTTCAGGGGACAAAACATCAGAGGTCTGCCATTTTCCAAGGGAAGTCTGATGAGATGTTTGTAATATAAGGTAAGCAATGATAAAGTATCTACTTTGGTTTGTTCATGGATTAGTTCTGTTTGTTTGCACCTGGCCAATCAGGTGTTTAATAAGAAAATGGTCATAGCAAAATATATATCAAAAAGAGTAAGGAATTAGTTAAGGTACAGTTTTGATGGAAATAAAACATTGTTTGGAAATCTGTGATAAAGGCTATGCAAGAAGACTTCAGCACAGTAAATAGAATTAAAATTAAAAGTGGTTGCAGATGACCAGGCTGAGCACAAGGGGTCAAAAGTGTCATCAGTTTGAGTCCCTCATCAGTGTTGAGTCCCTTCCCACCAATAAGAGATAAAAGTCCAGCCCATCTTGAATTCCATTGATTCTTATCTATCACCAATTTGCTTTGACCATTAATAGTTCAGATTCTTGTACAGTGCATAAGATTGCAATAAACCTTTATATTCATTTGAACTGCTTGGACTTCTGGTTTTCCTGTACTTGACAGTGGTAATAAAATTTGGAATGCAACTGAAGTTAGGGAATGTTGGAAAGAGTGTTTCTATCAGAATTTATAGAGTTGTAGTAGAATTGAAATAATTACCATAAACTGTGAACCTCAAAAATGCTGTGAGAAAGTTGAATGATGTAAGGTTGCAAGAATAGATGATATAACATGGAGAAATACTAAAATATTTGATATGATTTGCTTATGGTGAGGCTAGGTAATTAACTGTTCCACCTAATTGTAAGTACTACATCTATGTCTGATGGTTAGAAATATACTATTATTATTCCCTTATATAAAAGGAAGAGTAGCAAGAGTATATGCAAAAACTACAGAGATTTTTTTTCTTATGAATGCCAGGAAAGATTTTAGCAGAATTTCAGGTCACAAGAAAATTGCTTAAAAGGGAATAGTGTGATTGATATATGGCAGTGGTGGGTTGCTACTGGTTCTACCCAGATCTGCAAACCGGTAGTGGTGGCAGCAGGAGGCTACACCCACCCATGCCAGATGCTTCTGCACATGTGCAGAAGCTTCGTGCGCGCGCACAAGCGCACGTGCATGCACGAGCAAACCAGTAGCAATGGGTTTTGCAAGCCACTACTGGTATACAGTACAATATGTAAAGTTTTTTTAAAGAAACATTTAAGTATTTTTGCATGGGACTCAAGATTCCTTTTTAAGTTTGTAAGTTCCTTTGTAATAGCAAAATTCTGTTAATGTAAGTTAACAGTTAGTATTCATGGTTGTGCTTCTTATCTGGACTATCTCAAAGGGTTAACATAAATCTTGCAAGACTGAAAGTACTTTCCCCCTCTTTTCTCTTTCCCCTCCAAAACACTAGAGAGGGCCACTTCTGAAACTCTTGGTTTCTCCACCTGTAGAACGGACGTTGCTCACCTGAACGTCCATTTTCAGGGCGCTGCGACTCCAATCCAAGGACGGGTAATATCTTCTAGTTGCTGGGCAGAACTGAGTGCAGATCACTTCCAATTGGCTGGCCACGCCCACCGCGTCCAATCATCTCCAGTCTTTTCTCACGAAGAGATAGAACTACGGAATAATACAAGTCAACGAAACTCAAGCAAACAACAATAAAACAGGCAGGCCCAGGGTGGGTATGGATTGGAGTCGCAGCACCCTGAAAATGGATGTTCAGGTGAGCAACGTCCGTTTTCCATTGCGCTGCTCCTCCAATCCAAGGACGGGATATACCCGAGTTCAATTGCCCTGGGCGGGGGACTGACTGTCAGCTCCTCCTTGGATCGTGGCCACCTGTTGTAGCACCCTACGCCCAAAGGCTGCGTCAGCTGAAGCATACTTGTCGATTTTATAGTGCCTAATAAACGAGGAAGATGAGGCCCACGATGCCGCTCGACAAACCTCCAAGACAGAAGCATTAGTGGCCCAGGCAGCTGAAGCTGCTGCACTGCGTGTTGAATGTGCATAGATCTTAGCTGGCCGAGGACGGGCCTGGGTGTCATAGGCGATCGAAATGCATGCTTTGATCCATCTGGCTACTGTAGCCGATGAAACTTTACGTCCCATTGAGGAAGGAGTGAACGACACAAGCAAGGACTCCGTCTGACGGAATGATTCAGTGCGTCTGATATAACGGCGAAGGGCCCTCCTAACGTCCAAAGTATGCCAGAGGGACTCAGATTGATGATGAGGATTCGGACAAAAGTTAGGAAGGACTAAGTCTTGAGCCCTGTGAAAATGTGAATTTATCTTAGTCAAGAAAGTTGGATCCAGGCGCATCACCACCCTATCGCTGTAAAAGGTACACAAATCCTTCCTCACTGAAAGAGCAGTGAGTTCAGAAACACGCCTCGCAGACGTAATGGCTAGTAGAAAGGTAACCTTCAGTGTTAGAAACTTTAGAGACACCGAAGCCAACGGTTCGAAAGGCGTGGAGGTAAGAGCCTGAAGCACAAGAGGAAGGTCCCACGATGGGTACCGATGCACAACCGGTGGTGAGAGGTTGGTGGCTCCGTGCAAGAATGATTTAATTCGTGGATTTTGCGAAAGAGTACGGTGGTTTTCACAAGCAAGGACTGTTGAAAGAGCTGCCACTTGGCGTCGAAGTGTAGCGGGGGCTAGGCCTTTAGCCAGACCTTCATGCAGGAAGTCCAGGACATCTGGTATATCAGCAGAAGTCGGATCCACATGATGCACAGAGCACCAGGAAGCGAATGTTTTCCACGATTCATAAATCCTAGTGGTCGACGGCCGCCTGGCAGACTGAATCACACGGATGACGTCATCCGACAATCTGTCCTTCCACATTTGGAGCCGCTCAAGCGCCAAGCGCTCAATCGGAGCCACTGCGGATCTGGGTGGTAGATGACCCCCTGGCTGAGGAGGTCTTTTGTGGGAGGAATCGTCCAGGATGGTACAAGGGACAGGTCCATGAGGTCGGCATACCAGGGCCTGCGAGGCCAATGGGGAGCAATGAGGATCAGCTCGGCCTTTTCGAGCAGAAGTTTGCGAATGAGCCGTGGAATCAGGGGGAATGGAGGGAACGCATATAAGAGACCTGGAGGCCATTGACAATGAAGAGCGTTGAAGTCTTCCGCTCCAGCGGTTGGATAGCGCGTGAAATATCTTGGGAGTTGTGCGTTCTCGGGAGTCGCAAACAGGTCCGCCTGTGGAAGGCCGAATCGTCGTACTATCTGTCGAAATATGGTCGGATTCAGTGACCACTCTGCAGGGTCGATGTGTTCCCTGCTGAGCCAATCCGCAGTGATATTGGCTTGCCCTGATATGTGATCCGCCACCAGAGATGCCGTGTGGCGCTCCGCCCAAGCTAGTAGTCGTTCTGATTCCAGCATCAGGGGTCTGGATCGTGTGCCTCCCTCCTGATTTATGTGCGCCTTGGTCGTAACGTTGTCCGTTCGGACTAGCACATGTTGTCCCTCTAGAACCTTGCTGAAATGGCACAAAGCAAGACGAACCGCTCTCAACTCCAGCCAGTTGATGCTGTTTGACTGTTCTGTCGTGGACCACTGACCTTGAACCACGTCGTTCTGGAGGTGGGCACCCCAACCCACGAGGCTCGCATCGGTGGTTAGCACCAGGCGTTGGGTCTCGAGGAAGAAGCACCCTTTCTGAATCGCGGGGGACCTCCACCACGTGAGGGACAGGCGTGTCTGCGGAGGTAGCCAAATCTGAAAAGTGGATGTACTGCGGTTTGTTTTTTGAAAGGGTAGTAACAGCCATTGAAGGGGCCGGGAGTGCCTGCGTGCCCAAGGCACCACGGATATGCACGAGATCAACTTCCCTAACAATTGTGTCAGGAGGAAGAGTGATACTTTCCTCTGGGTTTGAACCTGTCTCACCAATGCCTTTATATCTAGGATTCGATCTGGTGATAAGAACACCTGGCCCAGTCTTGAGTCGATCACCGTTCCCAAATGCCGGAGGCGGGTCGTGGGGATCAGGTGACTCTTTTGATGGTTGATAGAGAAACCGTGGGCCTGAAATGTCTGTAGAACTATCTCTATGTCGTTCCTCGCTTGGGAGGGGGATGGAGAGAGGACGAGAATATCGTCTAGGTAACATAGTAGACGTATCGAGCGAGCTCTGATGGTGGCTGCTATCACTGCTACCAGCTTCGTAAATGTCCTGGGCGCAGAAGAAAGGCCGAAGGGCATCGCGCAATATTGAAAATGCATATTGTTGTATTCGAATCTGAGATAGCGACGATGCAGGGGGTGAACCGGGACATGGAGGTAAGCCTCCCGGAGATCCACCAATTGAAGATAGTCCCCTTGTCTGATGGAAGACAGAATCGACCTGAGCGATTGCATTTTGAACCTTCGATATAGTACAAACTGATTGAGTCGTTTTAGGTTCAGTATTCCTCTGTGGCCCCCGGATGACTTGGGCACCAGAAACAAGGTAGCGTAGAATCCAGTATGCTCCTGACCCTTGGGAACAGGTTCCACCGCATTGATCGAGAGTAGGTGTGAAATCTCTGCCTCCATGAGGCGTCTTTGAGTTGGGCATCGAGGGACAGGACAACGTTGAAAACGATTCGGTGGTGTGGTATGAAACTCGATGCAGAGACCGCGACGAATCAGGTTGCGGATCCAAGCATCCGTCGTTGAGAGGTCCCACTGGAGATGGAAATGCTGGAGACGACCTCCAATGGGACCTGGACTTGGTGAGTCACTTGCCTCTGCGAGCTGGACGGTACCCGGCTCCTTTGAAGGGGCGCTTCGATTGAGGGAGGGACCTACCTCTGTCCCGAAAGGACTGTCTGTCCGAGGTTCCATCAGCGGTCTGGGTATACGATCTCGGAAAGTATTGGTTGCCGCCCGTTGAGTAGGATCGAAAGGATTGGCGCGGAGCATAAGGTTGAAATCTACGCTCAGGTTTGCGGTAGGAAGAGGAGGAGGAAGGCAGGACTTTGCGTTTGTCCTTATCTTCAATCAGAATCGGATCCAAACAGGCACCAAAGAGTGAAGGGGCCGAGAAGGGAGCTGCAGCCAACTTCCACTTCGCCTTGTTATCCGCCTTCCAACCACGAAGCCAGAAGAGCCGTCTGTTTGTCACCATCGCTGCTATGGCCCTTGAAGCAAACTTAGCCGCTGATAGAAAGGCATCTGCCGAATACTCAGTAGCGGCCACCAATTTGTTAATATCCTGGTGTAGTCTTGTATCCGAGGGTGGCAACCTCTCCTGGAGCTGGCGGAGCCAGATCAGGGAAGCCCTGTTAAAGAATGAAGTTGCTGTGGCTGCCTTGATGGCCCAAGCCACCGCCTGATGTGCCTTTCAGAAACCCAGTTCCATCTTACGGTCGTCTGCTTTGAGGCCATCAACCACATCTGAAGTCATCAGGGCAGAAGAGGACAAGTTAGCGACCGGAGAGTCCACTGAAGGCATGGCAAGGTTGTCTTCCAACTCCTTGTCCGCAGCATAGAGACGCTTGTCTAGACCACTGGGGGATGTAAGCGAACCCGGTTGGCCAAATGCTGAAGTTATGACATTGGAGAACAGGGGAGGGCAAGGGATCACATCCCTATCCTGTTCTGACACCTGGAATAAGGGGTCAATGTCAGCCGAGGACTGGCCCTTGTCCGCGTCCACATTACTGAGGCCAAATTTGGTGGCTCTCTTGGCCTTATGAAGTATGGACTTAAAGAGAGAAGGCCGAAAAAGATTTTTGAAAGCTGGCTTCTCAGGTGGGAGGTCCTCGTCGTCAGAGAATTCGATATCCTCCGGGCAGATCTCCCCCTCCTCTACTTCCTCCGAAGAAGAGTCATGGTAATGGCGTCTGGCGGAAGCAGCAATCTGGGTTGAGGCCTGGGCTGGAGCCTGCGAAGGCCCAGCTTCGGAACCCAAATCCGCCTTCTCCTGTTGGATGCCTGCTGCCAAAATCTTAGCCAAAGCGTCAGATAAAATGGAGTGAAGATTTGCAGGATTGGCCGGCACCTCCGGGTGAAGCCCTGCTGCAGTAGGAGTAAAGGTAGCCTCAGGTATGTTGCCGCCTACAAGACTATCCGATCTCGAAGGAATGGAAACATCAGGCAGTGACATGGAGACTCCCTTGGAACGCTGGAGATTAGAAACAGCCCTGACTTGAGGATCCCTGGAGGGACCCGGTCGTTCCTCTGTACAACGCGGTTGTTCTGGCAACGATGATTGTTGTCGCTGCTGCGCCCGCTCAAATTGTCTCTCCAGGGCCTGATGTCTCCTCTGTTCAGCTTTGTTAGAGACAGGCGTTTTGGAAGTAGACAGGGTCTTGTGAGGCCTGGATTTAACCTTCTTTGGCCGTGACTTATGCTCAGGAGAAGGATAAGTGCCAGCGCCCTCTGAGTCGGAAGACAGAGCTAAATCAGCCATCCCTTCAGTTGGATCAGGGAAGGCAGTCCCAAGAATTGTCAACACCGAGGCTCACTAAGCAGACTATTGCCCACAGTGAGGACACAGAAGGATAGGGTTCAAACTGGCTCAGAAGCTGCTGAGCTCAACCCCAGTAATAATAATAAAAAAAAAAAATTAGATGCTGGCGAGATTCAAACTTGCAGTGATTGCAGTTATGCAGTTGCTTTAGTCTGCTGTACTACAGGCCTTTGTTCCACTTTGACAGAACGATGACTGTGCCAGTTGCGCCAGCCAGGAACACAAGCCCAGGATCACAGGGCAAACTCCAGTAAAGGCCCAATGCCAAGAGTCCAGAAATCGATGGGGCCCTGGAGGCAAGCGGCGCAATTCTAAGGCCCGTTAAGCCTGCTGTCCATCAAACGCCCACAAAATGGCGGCCGCGCCCAAACCACGGAGACAAAATGGCGGCCCCGATCCCCACAGTACCTCTGAAGCTTGAGGAGATCGGCGGTGAACAGGGCCTCACAAAATGGCGCGGAGAGAGCTCTCGCGGCTGGTGGCTTCTGGCCCTGCAGTTTAAAATGGCCCTTTTTGTTGGCGCTCGAGGCGGAGGTCGCGGAAAGCACGCTGCGCCTCCCAGCTGATGAGCGCAAGCTTCGGAGGCTGCCTCTGAGCCCGGCAAGCGCTCCGGAGTCGGCAATGGAGAGCTGAGGGGCCGCAGTACTATAAAACGCCCCCCAGGTCCAGGTTCCGGCAAAGAAAGGCTGCCTGCCACGCGGATCTGCCCAGCCGGGTCAGAATCCGGTGTCCTTCTTCTCCCGATGGAGAGGGAGAGAAACGGGACGGTTTGGAGCCCCAAACTCCTCCCGTTCAGTATCAAGCCCAGAAATAGCACAAAAATAAAAAATTAAAATAATAAATTGTTGGAAGGATCACAGAAATAAGGGAGCACTCAATTTCTCCAGTTCTCACAGCAACTGAGTGAGAAAGACTGGAGATGATTGGACGTGGTGGGCGTGGCCAGCCAATTGGAAGTGATCTGCACTCAGTTCTGCCCAGCAACTAGAAGATATTACCCGTCCTTGGATTGGAGGAGCAGCGCAATGGAAAATGAGATAACTTTTACATGCCTGTTTGTCTAATCTGCAGCTCTTCCTCCTGCCTATCAAAATAATTCTCACACGGCATTATAGATACAGATTTGTGAGATTTCCTTAATGTTTAAGCTAAACAGCAATTTAAAACTGTTACCTTTTGGAACCCAATATTACCTTGTCTCATTGGTATCATGGTTCTTGTAGATACATTTAACAAGTTTTTCCTCCTTTTATTAATGCAATTCTTTATAAGCTGATATTATGTTGAATGATAAAATGTACAGTCATAAACTTGGCAAGACACCAGGATCAGCTTTAGTTATGGCACCGGCCCAGGACACCAAAGCTTAAGGGGCTCCATTACCATCCTCCTTCCAAATTATTCTAAAAATACATTTTCACATCAGCAGGAAGTGGCACCATCATTCAACATGGCCTAGGGGTGCCATATACTCTTAAGTTGACTATATGAATTGTTGTTGTTGTTGTTAGTTGAGAAGTCGTGTCCGACCCATCGTGACCCCATGGATAGTCTTCCTACATCTCACCCTATACAGCAAGAATGATAACACTTGTTGCTTTTAAATTTAAATATTTAATAATTATTAGTTTATGGTTTTTTCAGAAACAAAATCCAGTAATATATGAGGTTGTCAAACTCTTTTATATTTCCTATCAAGTTGTTTCATTCTTTTTAAAAAACCTTTCCAAGTATCTTAATAAGATCCATACATCATAATATCTAGAATAAGTATATCCACTAAAATCAATGGAATTTTAACATGACTGACTAGAATGCCATCTATTTGAATAGATCAATTCTAAGCATGACTATGTCTGGATGGGATCCATAATAAACCATTCTTTATTTATTTTTATTTTTTCTAAATAGAAGGAAGAAATAAATAATTCTGGAGTACTGGTCTCATTTGAGGCCTCTAATTGGAATAATGGTTTCTGCCAAACTTATTTTGTGAGTCAAAACAGATGCCAAAGCAATCAGTACTATTGACTAAGCATCACACAAATAATTATCCCAATGGGTAGCCAGAAAAACCCTTCAAAACCCCTCAAAAAAAGGGGGACAGAAAATAATGTCCCAATCAATCAGCACAGTGGTTTCAAACGTCTCATAATTGTCAATATGCCTCTTTAGTTTGCAGAAACAAATATTAGCTGAAATGTTAGAAAATAAAATAGCAGTAGTGATAGCTGTAATAATAATAAAACAACAAAATTTTCTTAGCCATCTTTCATGTCTGGTGGCTTTGCCCAAAAATTAAGAAATATTGGATAAAAATAAAAATTTGGATATCAGAAATAATTGCAGAGGATATTGAGTTAGAACCAGAAATCTTTTTGTTAGGAATGCTTAAACAAAACATTAGAAAAGAAAAAAAGTACCTAATATTACATATAATTATGGCAGCTAGGTTAGCCCTAGCACAAGTCTGGAAAACAGATCAATTGCCAACGGAGCAGCAAATAATTCAAAAAATTTATACATGTGCAGAAATGGATAGACTTATGTTGAAATTGAAAGATAAGGAAGACTCACAGTATTTTAAGATATGGGACAGTTGGTATGAGTGGATAAACCAATGGAAAAGAAGGTAAAGTCCAATTTAGTAAGAAATTAAAAGTAATAATTATACACCGTCATTAAGGAAAAAAAGGAAATAGGTCACTGTGTATATTTGTACTTATATACATTATATATAGTTTGTTTGTTGTTTGTTGATACTGTTGATACTGTTGATTGTATTTTAAGGTTGTGAATGTTTTATATAATTTTATTTTTTTTAAATCTAATAAAGTTTGTTTTTTAAAACTAAATAATAATAATAATAATAATAATAATAATAATAATAATAATAATAATAAAACAGCAACATTTTCTTGGCCATCAGAGTTCAAGCTCAGTTTCTCTGAGATTGCACATGAGCACAGCTGAATACTTTCAGAACTGTCTCTGCAGCCATTATTTCAAACATAAAAATCTCTGTTGGATTATCTAAAAAAAACCCCCACTAGTTCACCATCCTATTTCTCACATGGTAAAGTGGGAAGCTTTTAGGAAGCCCACAACAAATATGACAGCCCCTTTCTCCTGTTCTTCCCCATTCAAAGTATTCAGAGTGGGGTATTCAAAGCGTGCTGCCTCTGATTTTGGCCTTGGCATAAAAGCATCTTCAAAAAGAAGAGGGTGAACAGTCACTGTCAGTTGAACCCCTGTTATCAGTAGAACTTAATTTTGTAGCTATTTAAACATACAGACTGAAGTGTGTGAAACAAGAAAGATAAAAACTAACAGGAACTCATAATTAAGATGAAAGAAAGAGAGAACAAGGCCAAAAGTGCAGGAAGAAAAGGAAGAAAAAAGGAATATAAAGAAATGGGTTCTGATTTTCTTTTATAACAGTTATAAGCAGGGGTGGGTTCTAAATTTTTTTACTACCAGTTCTGTGGGCGTGGCTTATTTTGTGGGTGTGGCTTGATGGTCATGTGACAATTATTTAGGATTTAGCAGAGGTACTGGTCTACCAGGCTTTTAACTGCTTGCAGAGCTGTACCAGTCTAGTCATTTGTTTTTGGAGGCACTGGTCTACCCATTTATTTTTGCAGGCACCGGTCTACTCATTTGTTTTTGGAGGCACTGGTATACCACCACACTGCCTTTTAACACTGATCAGCTGTAGGGCGGCCCTTTGAAGTCCCGCGGCAAGAGTTTAAACGGTTTTTTTCCTTCTAGACGATCAGCTGGACTCAGGAAGCAGTAGTAGACTGGGAGTGGGGCCAAATAAAAGGTAAGAATAACGCGGAGGGGCGGGAGGGGCACAGAACTGGTTCGGTGACAATATACCGGCTCGGCAAAACAGGGCGGAACCCACCACTGGTTATAAGTATAAATTTAGATTGACTTCTTTAAAATTACAATATTAATTTCATTAGAGAGAAATATTAAAATTGTCAAAGTACAATATACAAAGAAGCAATACTAATCATGTCTCTGGAGCTAACTTATCTAAAAGTACAGCTTAAAGCACAATCAAATCGTGCAAGCTTATTTGACCAGAAAAGACTATAAAAGAACTGGGGGAGCGGGGTGGAGAAATTAATTTCAGGATTTTTTTTAAATATCCTAATTTTAACATATCATTTCTACATAAGATTTCTACAACTCTTGGTAAACACACTCTGGGAACATAGGCATATAGAACAAAGTATAAATGTCTGCCCTTTTAATCAACAAACACAGCATGCAGTTTGAAACAGCAGGGGGGATTTAATAAACTGCAAATTCATACTCACTCAGCTATTACTCACTTCCAGAACCCTATACACAATTTTCTGTGATTGTTCAAGTAACCTAAAGCAAAGAACAAACATTTCTAAATGAGTAGTTTCCAAAAGCCAAGGGCCCCATTTCTTACATATAAATGCCAATCATACCAGGACACCTTTGAGGGGCATATTTGTTTCCAGGAAGCAGCCCTAGAACTATTAGCTCTTAATGTTGGTGGTATAACCAGCAGCACTAACACTGCCCAAGTCCTCTTGCCCTCACAAAGACTTTTGGCGCTACCAATTGGAACTTGGTTTCCATTCCTTAACACAAAGAAAAAAAGCAGGATGTCATGCCCGCAAATAACTTCTGAAAGAAGATGCAAATCTGTCTGAAACTATAGACAGGCCTGAAAAACTAATAACCCTGGAGTATTTCTATCTAGAAAAAGGAAATGCTAGGATGGATAGGTATTGCAAGCAATACCCTGCTTACCTGAAACATGAACATGCTGAAATTAATGCCATTGGGAAGATGGATGTTTATGAATTGGTGCCCTGTATTCATGCAGGAAAATCATAGCCACCTTGATCAGTAAATCCATAGCTCTACAGACTGAAGGGAGAGTAGCAACTAAGTCCAGGAAGAAAGGTTAGAAGCAGCACAGATTCTAGATGCCACTGCACACCTTGGTTTGAGATTCAAATCAGTAGGAAATCACTTCATATTGTACCTAGAAGGATGAGGCGGATTGGGCACTGTAACAGTGTCACCAAAGCTTGCAGAAATTCCCCATCTGCTGCCTGTGTTAATCACATCGCTTTTCAAGATACAGAGAAGGCAGATGTATGATTTGGTAAGAGAGGCACAGGAGCTACAAGCAGGAGCTGGGAGCCAGAGCAGCCTCCCCCAGAGGATCTCGCAGATACACAAATGACCTAGTTTGCTTTGCATTGCTTGCATGTTCCCTACCCTGAATGTTAGAGGCAGAGGAATTGAAGCAGGAGCAGAAAGTAAATCACTGGATAGCCCCTTAATCCAAGCGGCTGCAGAGCTCAGGAGGCATAACCCTCCCTTGGTGACCTGGCATGCTCTCTGCCCAGCTGCTCAGCATGAACAGATACCATTGCTAGGGCTCTCACTCCAAAAGATGAGCGCTTAGCAGGAAGGTAGCAAATTGAAGGCAGGAAGGGGAGAGTTACGCAAAAGTTAGTTGGAACCTTCAGCATGGACCGTAGCATATATATTGATAGAACTGGGTGATCCAGCTAGAGAACAGCCAAAGGGCAGATGGTTCAGTGAGGAAGGAGCAAGACCATAACATGAGAGGGCCAGCTCAAGTATTTAGCTTTTCCCATCCTTGTCAAGTTCCTATAGGATAACTGTGGCAGCTTAGCAGTAGAAGGGGGTTGGCACCACCATAAAACAGCAAGTGGTGAAGTCAAACTCTTTAGTTCAGCAGACAATTTATTAAGGAATTTCATCAAAATACAGACACATGTTAATTCAAACCCCAATCACTATGATGCTAAGAACAGACACTTGCACTGCTTTCAAACAACTCCCTTACCCTTAGTTTAATTTTATTTTTCTGAAGAAAAACTCCCCATCCCCACAACAATAGTATTAAGTAGATAAAACAATGAAATGCTGACAATTATATTTCAATATACTGCTATCTCTATGACACTTTGTCAAGTCAACATTTCTCTACACTGCTACACCTATACCTGGTGGTACAGTAATGAGGCCAGGTGCTTAGACCAAGAATTGGTTAGTTAAAGTATCCATGTTTAAAATAAAATATTTTTTATTTAAGAAAATTTATATAACCGCCCAACTCAGTCTGTGACTCCGGCAGGCTTACAAGAATAAAATATCAATTAAAATATTGGAGGGGAGCCCTGCTTCCCACATGTAGCTTTCACTAAACGCCTTCCATTCCTAAGAACAACAGAGTGAAACAAAAGAAATAGTAAAGTCTTTATCACTATACTTGTTATTTATTATATTTGTAAGCCATATACTTCCAATACAACCAACCAAGTCATCTAAGATTAATTCAAGTTAGCAGACTGGATTGTGTTTATTCACAGATGACCACTCAAAGAACTATACTTATAGTTCAATAACCTTTTTTTCCTTTCATTGTGGATTTTCATGAGTCACAAACTATGTCACTAGCCAGTTTACCAGAAGAAGAAATTTGTTATCATACGGCAACTGAAAATGGATCAGCTCTTCCAAAAATTGTATCTGTCTTAGAATGATGTCCAATCTACAGCCCTTAATAAATAATTGAGCTTATATGGCCATCAGATATAACTGAAGAGAAAAAATTTTCTATGGAGATACTCAATTAACCAGATCACCCATCCCCAGTCATCTTTCCTGGTTTCTTAGAGAAGCAATAAAAATGCTTACAAGGCAAAAGGATTCTAATAACAAGGAGAAAGCATACTTGATGGCAAGGAAAGCTATGACAAGTAAAAGGAGACAACACTTAGACATGATTCACTAAACAATCTTTATTCTAAAACACAGAACCTTTCTTTTCTCAATAAACCATTGTTTATTGTCATTACCTCACTACCTCTGGCCTCATAGATACATGCATGCTTAGAGCTACAAAAATGCATTTATAGGGTTGCATCCCTGCCTTTTTAGGTTTGTTATTGTAGTTTCCAATTTCAAAATAAATGCAATTTTTGCTTTTACCAATTGATAGGTATTGTGGTCTCTGTTATTAACAAACCCATAAAAGAGAAATTTCTTCTATAGTACTACTACTGCTCTTGTGGAGTCAGTGCAAAGCATAAGAGGCTATACATATTTAGTCAGTCTGTAGAAAAGAGGCGTTGGACTTACCGTGAACGCCGTTTCTCCGGGGGCTGCGGAGTGGGTCAGGAGTGGGTTATCCCAGATGGTCTGACCGGATACTGAGTCTAATTGAATTGGCCACGCCTCCTCACTTGTCCCCTGCTTCCAGTTTATGAGACGAAGATGGATCTGCAAGATAAGCTCAGGCAAGTAATCATATCAAATCCCAAGAACCCCTAAGAACGCAGGCAGGGAGGGGCTGACCCACTCCGCAGCCCCCGGAGAAACAGCGTTCACGGTAAGTCCAACGCCTCTTCTCCCAGTAGGCTGCGGAGTGGGTCAGGAGTGGGATATGCCCAAGCTAGGTCGCCTTACGGGTGGGAAGCCTGCGAGGAAGAAGCCCCCGAGGCTAGGTGAACCTGTTGTAGGACCCTCCTGCTGAAGGATGCGTCCGCAGAGGCAAAAACATCCAATCGGTAGTGTTTAATAAATGGCACTGGAGTGGTCCAGGTGGCAGCCCTGCAGATTTCGTCAAGGGGAGCTTGCGTGGCCCAAGCAGCGGTGGTAGCTGCACTGCGTGTGGAATGTGCTGTGATGTTCCTTGGAATGGGAAGTGCCTGGACCTCATAGGCCCTGGCAATGCAGGCCCGTATCCAGCGTCCAATGGTGGCGGAAGACACCTTGGATCCTAAGGTATTAGGCTGGAAGGAAATGAATAGGGCCTCTGAACGTCTAAAGATTGCTGTCCGTGAGATATAAATCTTAAGAGCCCTGCGGACATCTAGGGTGTGCCACTTACGCTCTAGCGGGTGGCAGGGCTTCGGACAGAAATTAGGTAGAATAACCTCTTGTTCTCTGTGAAATCGGGAGTTCACTTTGGGAACAAAGGAGGGGTCTAATCTAAGGACAACTCTGCCCGAGTGGATGACACAGAGATCGGGCCGAGTGGAGAGGGCCGCGAGCTCAGAGATGCGCCTGGCCGATGTGACAGCCACCAAGAAGGCCACCTTAAAGGTGAGGAACCTGAGACTCGCTGAGCGCAAGGGCTCGAAAGGAGGTTCGGTAAGGGCCTTCAGAACCCGTGGTAGGTCCCAGGAAGGATAACGGTGCACCACGGGCGGGCGAATGTTACGCACCCCTCTAAGGAACCGGTGAATGGAGGGATGATGTGAAAGGGGGGCCCCATCCCTGGGGGACAAAATCGTCGACAGTGCTGCGACATGTCGCTTGAGGGTGTTGAGAGCTAGGCCTTTGCGGAGCCCAGCGTGCAGGAAATCCAGGACCTGTGGGACAGAAGCTGAAACAGGGTTAATCTCGCGGGATGAACACCAAGAAATAAATACCTGCCAGGTGATGTTGTAAAGCCTGATGGTCGAAGGCCGTCTGTCAGCTTGCATGACCTGGATGACCCCTTCCGAGTAATGTGCCTGTCTTAGGAGGATCCCTTCAAGGACCAGGCGTTTAGACGAAGCCAGCGTGGATCCGGGTGTAGGAAGCTCCCTTGGCGGAGAGACGCCTTCCCCGGTGGAATCCTCCATGGACGAGCCCTTGAGAGATTGAGAAGATCGGAGAACCAAGGTCTCCGAGGCCAGTAAGGGGCGATGAGGATGATGGTCGCTTCCTCCAGCACTACTCTGCGAGTCACCTTGGGGATCAGAGCCGGGGGGGGGGAATGCGTAGAGCAGGCCCTTTGGCCAAGGACACCGGAGGGCATCCGTGTCTTCCGCTTCCGGCATCGGAAAACGGCTGAAGAACCTGGGGAGCTGTGTGTTTGCTGTTGTCGCAAAAAGATCTATCTGAGGGCAGCCGAAGCGACGGCAGATGTCCCTGAAGATGTCGGGGTGTAGCTGCCATTCCGACGGATCCACAGTGGTGCGGCTGAGGAAATCCGCTCGTAAGTTGTCCGTCCCCGCAATGTGCTCGGCCCGTATTGAGATGAGATGGTACTCCGCCCATCGGCCCAGTTGAAGGGCCTCGCGCATGAGGGTCCTGGACCGGGTTCCGCCTTGACAGTTTATATGCGCTTTCGCCGCAGTGTTGTCGGTTAGAATTAGTATGTGGCGACCCTCTATCTCCTAATGAAACGAGCGTAGAGCTAGCCGTATTGCGCGAAGCTCCAGGAGATTGATGCTGGAACGTGCCTCCTCGGGAGACCAACGACCCTGAGCTACAAGAGCATTCAGATGCGCGCCCCAACCATAAAGGCTGGCGTCGGTGGTGATCACAGCTCGTTGAACATCTAGGAAGAAACATCCCTTGTCCAGAGCCTGAGAGGTCCACCATTGGAGGGACCACCGAACCGATGGGGACAGCCTGACTCTCTGAGAAGAGGTCGCCGTCCTCGAGAGTTGGTGAGGGAGGAGGAACCACTGCAGACTGCGCGCATGGAGGCGAGCCCAGGGGACGATATTTATGCAGGACACGAGCTTCCCGAGCAATTGTGACAAGGTCAGTACCGTCGTCGTTGGGTTGCGGAGTAGTTTCAGAGTCATCGATTTGAGGTCGTCCCGCCGTTCCTGGGACAGGAAGACCTGCCCTAGTCTGGTGTCGATGATTGCCCCGAGGTGTGTCAAACGAGTTTGGGGTTGCAGTTGACTCTTTGGAAGGTTTATGAGAAATCCGTGTTCCTGTAGTACCCGGATAGTCAGTTTGAGGTCGGATTTGGCTTGGGCCAGGGACGGAGCCTGGACCAGAATGTCGTCCAGGTAAGCCTGGAGACGGATTGGGACTGATCGTAAGTGGGCAATTAAGGCCGCAAGGACCTTGGTAAAGCTCTGCGGGGCCGACGCCAGGCCGAAAGGGAGGGCACGATATTGCAGGTGACGGCCTGCGTAGCTGAACCTGAGGAAGCGGCGGTGAGATGGTAAGATTGGTATGTGAAGATACGCCTCGGAGAGGTTGATGGAAGCTAGATAGTCTCCGGGCCGAATCCCTTCTAGAATGGTCCTGAGGGTGCTCATTTTGGACCTCCGATAGACTAGATGGAGGTTGAGGGTCTTCAAGTCTAGGATCGCACTCCAGCCCCCAGAGCGCTTTGGCACCACGAAGAGGATTGAGTAGAATCCCTGTCTCCACTCGGCGGGAGGAACCTCCTCCACCGCCCTGATCTCTAGCAGATGACGGATAGCAGATTCCACTAGATGACGTTTTGCTCTGGAGTTGGAGACAGGGCATGGTACAAAGCGATCCGGAGGACTGGAGCGGAACTCTAGAGGGAGACCCTCCCCTATGGTGTGTAGAACCCACTGATCGGATCTTATGAGAGTCCACCTGTCTAGGAAGAGGCTCAGCCTGCCCCCGATGGGAGCGGAGAGCCGAGAGTCATTTTTGGCGCCTGGGCTGGCGGCCGCCTGAAGCCCGGCTGAGGCGCTTTTGGGCCCCATAGTTACGTGCCCTGTCTCTAAAGGAACCCCTATCCTGGGGACGAAAGGAACTTTGAGGGAAAGGGCGCTGAAAGGAAGACTCTTGGGGAGAGAAACGGGAAGGTTGTCTCCTGTAATAAGGGGTAGCTCTACGGTCTGCCCGCCTGGTGGACGATGGGAGCACTTTTTTCTTATCCTTGTCCTCGATCAAAAGTGGCTTGAGGGGCTCGCCAAACAACATGGGCCCCGAGTACAGGGAAGTGGCGAGGCGTCATTTGGCTCTAATATCAGCAGGCCATTGCCTCAGCCACATCAGGCGCCTGGCAGTAACTGAGGAGGCCATCGCTCAGAAGGAATATTTAGCTGCATTGAGCGTGGCGTCAGCAGCGAATTGGGAGGCAGCAATGATTTTATTGAGGTCCTGATGGATCCGGACCTCCTGAGCCGGAATACGGGATTGTAGCTGTTGAATCCACAACAATGACGAACGGGAAAAGAATGAAGCCGCAGTGGCGGCCTGAATCGCCCAGGCCGAGGCCTGGTGGGTCTTTTTGAATGCGGATTCAAACTTTTTGTCCTCCGGCTTAAGGCCGTCGGAGGAATCTCCAGACAAATAAGGGGAAGGGGAGGAAAGGGCGACGACGGGACCGTCGACAGAAGGTACCTGTAGAATGCTGGCGAGCGAGGGATCCATGTTATAGTTCCGACGATCTGTGCCACTGGGAGTGGGCAGAGATGATGGAGAGGTCCACTGCTTTCTCACCACATCGAGGAACAGTTTGGGGGCCGGAACGAAGAGTTGCTCGGTTATTGGTTCCGAGAAGATCCTTTGACCAGCAGCGGAGGTGGAAGCGGAAGCTGGGTCTGGAACCAGATGTGACCTTGGCTTTGTGCAGGAGAGATCAAAAGAGACCTTGCGGAAAAAGGCCTGTGAAGGCTGGAACATCAGAGGGGGCGCTGTCATCATCTGATAATTCGGTCTCTCTGTGAATATCATCATCTAGGCAGAGATCAGCGCTCCCTTTAGAACGAGAAGGAGAGTGTTCCGGTGATTGATCAGGCGAGCCAGTAAGGCTCACAGAAGGTGAGACTCGGGAGCGGTGAGAGCGATTACCTTCAGAAGCGATGGAAGATGAGCGATGCTCTTTGATGCCCTCGGAAATGCCCTGAGAAATTGCCTATGCAATTAGTTGTTGAACAGATTCAGGCAGGTTACCCAGGTCCAGGCCCTGAGATCTCTGACCCGAAGAAGGTGGAGGAGGTGCCTGAGCAGGGGCAGAGCATGCAAAGGGATCTCTAGTTTTCTGCACTGAAACGGGAGGAGAATCAGCGAGAGAGGGGCGATCCGATGCCTCAGGAGACAGCGCTCTCGAGAGATCAAGGTGCTCCTCTTCTGCTTGATCAGGAGAACCAGGAGTGGCTTGAGCCGAGGGGATCTCTTGATTGGTCCTGTCTTTCTCTGCATGCAATATCTGCCTCTCCAGGGCCTTATGGCGCCGCTGGAGGTCCCTTAATTCAGCTTGGGAGGGCTGATGGAGTTTCTTCTCGGAAACAGATTTAGAAGTCGCCTTTCGGCCAGATTCGACAGAACCATCCTTTGTTTGATCCGCCATCATGAACTGACTAGATTTAATTTTTTTTTTTTTAAATTCTTGGCCGCCCAATGTGGAACGGAGCAGCAGAGAAGGGCAAGAGAGCTGTCAAACCGAAGCCCTGTGACCAGAAATTGCCGCTGTTGCAAAATGGAGCAGAATGGTCACCGTCGAATGGGATCCAAAATGGCCGCCGCACAAGGGATAACGGTCGCCGCACTCAAAATGGCGACCGCGCGAGGTTGAACAGGGCGAAGAAGTCCTCCCTCCGAACCCTGAGAAGATTGCTAGCCGCCTCGAAGAAATTTCTCAATACCTGCTCGGTGGAAGAACGAGGTACGTGTTGCTGGAGCCGCTGGAGATGGCCCCAAGCCAGCAAACCTCTCAGCTGAGAGGCGGTGGCGGCGGCGGCGGTGCCGACGGGGCGGCGGCGGCGGCAGTACAGCGAGGTGGTGGCGATATGGTGAGGCACGGCTGTGGTAACGAGGTGCGGCTGCGGCGGCGCGGCTAGGGGCGACTGCGGCGGTGAGGAGCAGCTGCGGTGGTGCAGCGAGGCGCGGCGGCGGCGCAGCGGCGGCATTTCCAGCCGAGACTGGAGTGTCCAGCACGCTCAGTACAGGGATATCCGAAGGTTGTAGGCTGAAGAAGAGTGGGTGAGGGACGAGGTGACTCAGAACAGGTCTGGCCAGATCCACTGAGTCTAAAAAAACTGGAAGCAGGGGACACGTGAGGAGGCGTGGCCAATTCAATTAGACTCAGTATCCGGTCAGACCATCTGGGATAACCCACTCCTGACCCACTCTGCAGCCTACTGGGAGAAACTTGATGGTTGTCATTATTCATCTGGAGAAATGCCTTGCTGAAAAAAACCATGCCCTTTACATAGAATGTAGAAGGCCAGGAATAAATTTGGTTTTATAAAATTATAACAGTTAAAAAGGAAGAACATAATACACATCCAAAATTAATGAAATGAAATGAAATGAAATGAAGAATGAAGAATGAAATGTTTCAAATGATGTTGAGAAGTTGGGTGAATTGGAAGACAATATTATGTTTTCAAAAAAATGAAAGAACTTTAAAAGAATGAATTTACAAAAAATAAAAGTATGTTGTAAAGGATTGGTTTTTTGAAAAAGGAAGGAAGGCAAGATTTTTTTCACAAGGCACAAAATTCTCCAGCTCAATAAACCCAACATAATGGGCACTTAAAAAGCTACTTTCAATGAGTAAATGTGATTCAATGAGGTAAAAAATAGGGTGTTTTTAGATTTAAACAGTTCCAAAATGGCATTGTGAAGAAAAAACCCATCTGTGTGGTTTTTAGAGGCCATTTAGAAACAATGAAGAATACATCAATCAATCTGAAGTCAGTCTTTGAAAGACTCTGCTTATCAAGTTTTACTAATTATATAAATATAAAGAGGATACACTCACATTTCTTTGTAAATCAGATACTATACTATCTACCAGGTTCATGAAAGTAACTTAATGTGATTCAACTTTGTAAAAACATTTTAGAACAGTAATTTCCAACTGCAGAACCAGATGTAAAAATAAAGAGTTAATATTTGCCCCTTCTTAATATAGTTTGTATATTTTATTTCTTTATTTGAATCCCAGATTTATTGAGCTGAAAGAACTCCATATTAATGTCACAAATGAAGGAATGTGCGGGAAAGGAAAAATGAACAGATAACCAATCTTTGAGGTGGGAAATATCATAACCCATATTCATTTGTCAATAGATTACATTAGCTGCTTATACATTATTATGGAGTCTTCCATATATACTTTGTTATATATTAATCCTGCACATTCCACACTTTTCTATTTGACTGGCAGAATGAAAGCAAAATTCAAGCAGAAACTTTACTTAATCATATATAGACAAAGATATTACCATTTTGCTGAAAACTAGTTTATTGCAGTGATTAAAATGCTGACCTAGAAGCCAGGAAATGGTCAGAACTAGGCCTCCTCAGGCATGAAAGCCAGCTGGCCAGTCACTCTGTCAGCCCAACCTATTTCATAGTTATTGTGGAAAAAATAGGATGCAGGAACATTATATATGTTTAGATATGTTTGCTACCTTGAATTATTTATTTTAAAAAGTAGAATGAAATAATAATTATTGTGGTTCATCACACAGTCATTCTGGTGTTTAAATTGGTTTGGCATTTTAATCGACCAAGGTATTGCACAGGATGTAAACTGCTCTAAGTAAAGCTGCCTTTTGCAAGTGACTGATGATGATTTCAATGGTGTTCAAATGGTGCTCCAGATGTTCTGGGATTGCACCCAAGGACCCCATTACTATTGGTACTATTTTTGCTTTCTTTTGCCACAGTCATTCTACTTCTATTTGCAGGTCTCTGTATTTTGGGATTTTTCTCCAGTTCTTACTTTTATTTTGCCATCTCCAGATAGTGCAACGACCACTATTCAGTGTTTTTGTCTTTCTTATTGACAATTGTAAAGTCTGGGGTGTTATGTGACAGATGTTGTCTGTTTGAATTTCTAAAGTCCTAGAGTAATTTAGCTTCTTCATTTTCTTTGACTTTCTCTCTTTTATGGTCCCACCAGTTCTTGCTTGCAAGCAAATGGTATTTCTTGCAGATCTTCCAATGCACCATTGTTCCTACTTTGTCATGCAGTTGTTTGTAATCAGTCTGTGTGATCTTCTTGCACAGAATGTAGCAACTCGCTATGGCCAACTCACTGCAGGACAACTTGCCACAAGAAAATTCAATGATGTAGGACAGCCATAACCTGATTTATTCAGTATTGTTGACAGAGGAATTAATGCAATAACAAACAGGAATAGTGATAGGGAGTCTCCTTGAAAGATCATTCTCTTAATATTAACCTCTCTCAGTCTGGCACCATTGACCAGCAATTGTGTCTTCCACAAAGCTGCTGATGTTTCTACTGACTCCTGTTACTTCTAGGCACTTGATTATCCAATCATGTGGCAGGGAGTTGACTGTCTTCTTGTGATCAGACCAGGGGTGAAATCCAGCAGGTTCTGGAGAACCAGTAGCGGAAATTTTGAGTAGTTCAGAGAACCAGCAAATACCACCTCTGGCTGGCCCCAGAGTGGAGTGGGGATGGAGATTTTGCAATATCTTTCCCTCAGGAGTCAGGAGGGAATGGGGATTTTGCAGTATCCTTCCCCTGGAGTGGGGTAGAAATGGAGATTTTGTAGTATCCTTCCCCTGCCATGCCCACCAAGCCACACCCACCAAGCCAAGCCAGCAGAACCGGAAGTTTAAAAAAAATTCACCACTGGATCAGACCAAACTATATTAAAGTCTATTTTCCTTCTCTTGCAGTTTTCCAAACTCACTATGTCAATTAGGAGTTGATCTTTTGTTCTTCTGCTTTTAGAACTTTCCTTTCAGCTCAGGTGGAAAGAACTTGTTTTCAACTAGATGCTGTTGGACTGCATCAGCTACAAACCAGTTAGCAATTTAAAAGTTGTTGGTAATCAGGTAATTGGTTTGTAGTTGCCTGGTGCTGTCCCTTTTGCTGAATCATTCCTTATCAAGTAGGTTTTGCCAAATGTTAGCTACTCTTTAATTTCACTTCCTTGCAGTATGTTGTTAAACTGCTTGGTAATGAATGAGTGTAGACCAGTTAGATCAGAGGTGGGTTTCAGCAGGTTCTCACCAGTTCGGGAGAACCGGTAGCAGAAATTTTGAGAGTTCGGAGAAACGGTAGTAAAAATTCTGACTGGCCCTACCCCCATCTATTCTCGGCCTCCCAAGTCCCAGCTGATCTGGAGGAAATGGGGATTTTGCAGTAACCTTCCCCTGGATTAGGGTGGGAATGGAGATTTTACAGTATCCTTCCCCTGCCACGCCTACCAAGCCACGCCCACCAAGCTATGCCACGCCCACCAAGCTACATCCACAGAACCGGTAGTAAAAAATTTTGAAACCCACTACTGAGTCAGATGTTTCAACCAAAAACCTGCAGTTCATCTTCACCTGGTGCTGACCAATTCTTGATCTTCCTTGCTCTTTTCTCTACAATTTCTACTGTTATTATAAGTTGTTCCATCTCATCTTCTTTTTTATTCTCATCCGCCTCCTTTAACCAAGCTGAATCCTTGTATTTCTTTGGGTTATCACATATCTGCGCCCAGAACTGCACTGTTTCTTCCTTGTCAGGTATTAACTATAGTTTATTGCAGTTTCTCCATGGGTCGATTGATGAAATGTTTCTGATTTTATTTAAATTGGAGATTTTATCTATAGTATGCAATTCAAATTTCATAGATGATGATCTTTTGTTATTTGCTGATTTTTTATTTCCAGTGCTTCTTTAATCTTCCTTGTTTTTAGATGATACTTCTTGATGAAGTATTCTATAGTCTTCTAGTTTCTCAGCTTCTTTTCTTTAAATTGCTTAAACTTATTTGCATCTGATTTTAGCATGTTGATTTTATTTTCCAGTCTGATCTTCCATTTTGGTGGTGCAATGTTTAGCTTTCTTTTTCTTTGATTCTGCATCCTGGGTATTCAATTATAACTGCAGCCATACTGTACAGTATTCAGTTTGTTTCTTGAAGTGAGCTAGTGTCTATATTTAATATTACAGACTGGCGTCTCTTAGTATTTGTACTAGCTGTTTCTTTGGAACAATCTTCAATGAAGGCAACCTTATTTCATTGTTTTATGCTGTTCTTTTCTTTGTTTCAATTCTTCATTTTCAGTTAGAAGGCTTTTGTTCTTTCTGAAACGAAGGCAGAGGAGACAGTGACTGGTTTGGGAATGAAAATGATTCAGTAGAAATGCTGGCTGCCTCTACTGCTGGTTTCCTCTGGTTTGCCTCTATAGTCTGAGCTACTTTTGGCAAGGTTTTGATTTCTTTACCCTGGGTAGACCTTTGCAGTTCTCCCAATTCTGCTCCTGTGAATACTTTACTTTGTGTTATAAATTGCTGTTGATCTGCTATCCCCTGTTCTGTTACTTTCTGATTCTGGATGTTGCTCTTTCCAGACTAGCTATATTCTTTCTGATATCCTTTTCTTGCTGGACTTGATTTGTAATAACATATCATTATTTCTTTGTTTTCAATCTTTGTATATTTGTGACTGATAAACAACTTTTCTTCCAATAGTCCTGCTCCTGCTGGCCTTGGTTGCTCAGCCAACAGTCCTGAGACCTGTAGCCCATTTGTCACCAGAGGTCCAGGAATTCCAACACCTAGCATGGTCCTTGTTGACCTAGATGATTATCAATCTGGTATGGGTTACTGCAAATTACTGTATACCTCATCATTTTATTTACTGGAGAAACATTCTTTGTCTGGGTCTTCTGATGAGATTTGCAAATACAAGTAGAATGACTGTTGAAAAGGTCAGGGAAAAATGTGCTACCATAACTAACTGTTCCTTGAGGGAAGAAATCTTGCAGTTGTGGCAAAACAGACAATGAGCTAGACGTTTTGGAATATTTAAACACCCATATTGTTGCGGCATAATTTTTAGAGCAAAAATCCAGGCCCATAATGCTATGAGATTTCTCACACAATCAGTGAAAAATTATATAAAAGCAAATGTATCATGATAGCAAAACATGATAATGTGACAATGACAAAAACAAAGACTGCAAAGAGGCAAGCTAATCTGCTCAAAAGAGAGAGAATGTATTCCTAGATACAGTGGGAAGGAAAATGAAATGTAAGAGTGTTAGGTTATACTGAACTTCATATGGAACAGTGCAGTTGCTGAAATACTTTTGTTATGACTTCCTACTTCCTTTAATATACATTTCAATACAATATCCAACAAAATGGAACTTTATCAAAAAAAAAAAAAAAAGCCGGACTGCTGAACTCACTATAGCACAAACCAACACAAACTATGAAAAGGATAAAACTACTATACATTAAAAACATCTCAGAAACAATAAACAGACTGCCATTTGACATTATTATAGCATACAAACCAACTAAAGCTCTCCAAAATCTACATCTACATCTACAACACAAGAGTTTAAGCCCACTTATGTAGGACAGGTAGGCAGAAGATTAGCAGACTGCATCCATGAACACCAACTAGTTATCAGAAGACACAATGAAAACTCTTTAATTTCATAACATATGGATAAATGTAATCTGAGAAAGCTTCCTAGATCAAGCTACCGGTAAATCAAAAATGGTAGGGAATTCCTGGAAGCTTGCAAGTCAGGCAAATCGGCCATCAAAAGGCAACTAGAGATAAATAACACACACCATTCCAAGACAATAAAAAAGCTAAAAAGGGAACTAAAAGACCAGAACACCTCCTTGAAAGTAATCAACACTCAGTTAAGCATGAAGTAACACCAGGATTATCACCAGACAAACAATCAAGCAGTAAATAATACCCTAATAATGGAACCACCAACTCAGGCAAACAATCAAGCAGTAAACAGCTTAATTAAAGAATTACCAAAGAGAAAACAATGCCTCCACCAACACTGACAAGGCAAGCAATGGTATATAAACACAGCAAATCCCACTTGCTTCTAGTACTGAAGATGTTATCTAGTCTGGTAATAAAATGTTTGCAAGCAAATAACTAAGCTCATAGAACATCAAAAACTCCATAGTTGAACCCTGAGCTACATACCTTCTCTTCTATTAGTATATCTTTATTACTTGTCATTCTTGCAATTTTTGCTAAAGGTTTATTCTTGAATATGATAATTCCTTCTTGTCACTGTATCCAAATCTTATTTATTTATTTAAATTTATTATAGCCACTCAACACTTATGAATTCTGGGTGGTGGTACAAAACTAAACCAAATAAACAAGCACACTCCAAATCCATAAAAACAAGCAAAACCTAAAACCACAAAGTCGCCCCAGACTAAAATGATCTAATACAAAGCAAAGCAAAAGACTACTCAGGCCTGGGTCCAAAGTCAGGCTTTCCAGAATCATAGGAGACAAGGTGTTATCCCTATTTCATTAAATTGTAAATCAATTTGTAAAACCCTTTGGAATCCAACCTAGTAAAAATACATGCTTTTTGTAATTATTATAATAGTTCATAGATGAGGGAGATAGTGTAATATTTGCTGTCAAGCCCTTACAGAAGGACACAGAGACTTTAATATGGAGTTTAAAAACATGAATCGAGGAAAAGATATAAAGACTTGGAAATGGAGTTCCCATTGATTAGATAAGCCATTAAGGAATCTTGCCATCAATTAATTGTTTATTGCTCCTCCTGTTTCTCTCTAAACTCCTCACAATTCTTACAGAGTACAGAAACCTATAATAAGGAACCAGCCTTCTTTTTAACAACAGTAACAACAAAATAAATGTTGGCTAAAGTTGCAGAAAAAAATGAAGCTTTTTAAACAGTTGTCTTTATCTGGTTTTTTCAGTTTTGATATGGGTTAGCAATATTTTGCAGGAATCTGAGGCCTAAAAATAAGGTCACAAAACTGATGGGGAGGTACAATCTGTGATTCCAATTCTCACACGTATGACTAAAGCCAGAATACTTAGGCTAAAATATGGGGAAATTCCTTCTGTACCGTGCTGTGCTGAGCAAAGGTAAGGGGCATGAAGCCATGGAGGTAATCAGTGTTGTATGCATGGGAACTCAGTGTAATGCTTTCCCAAATGGATTATGAGCTTGATGACAATCTATTTCCTGCAACTATCAGAAATTGTAATAAGAAAACCAAATAAAATTAAGTGACTCTTCAGATTTCATGAGATTTCAGCTGAACCACAAACATTGGAATCAATAATTTCCATTTTCACAAGGCTGAATGTGCAAGATATACATATTACATGCGACTGAAGATTTTATGAAGTTGCCCATGGCACCAGAATAAAATAAGTTCTGGCGCTTTACAGTTGAGCAGTCTAGGCCTTAAAGGTTACACAAATGATTAAATGTCAATGGGTAGTCTCACATATCTGACCTTTACTTAATTTTCAGATGTTATCACATCTGATATTGGGATTGACTTGTTTCTGAAGAAGCCAGATCTGGTTATTTGTTTATTGCAAAATGTACAATATTTCATGGACATTTTAGAAGGGGTCTCTTAGAAGGGCACTCTTCTGAAACATAACTAGGTTCTTCAAATAATACACATAGATCTTGTGTGTATTGACCTAGCTCTTCTCAGAGAGAAGAGCTGTCCAGTCTCCTATCTGCAGGAGTTCAATATTCAAAACCACTGATGAAAGAGAGGAGATGGGAATGATGGAACCAAAGAAAATAATGTAGGGAACTCAAAGAATATTTCTTCTCTTGACAATAGAGTGCCATAATTCCTCAAATATTTTATTGATCCCCAAGTAGAATTGTATTAATGCATACAAAATCTTTGCAGTAATGGATACATTTCTCCTATACTTTTCCTGGCATACCCTTTCAAATTGGGATTTAAACCTCATTAATTCCAACCCACATCTGAGTTAACAATTGAAAATCAACAAAATATTATCTCACTGAGCATTTATCTTGTCTTAGGTTATAGCTTTTGTGACTGGCAGTCATCTGTTTGAAAGATTCATCAAAAAAGCCCTGAACAGTGTCACAAAACTAACATAGTTATTCATATCTGGGCTTCCTCTCCCTCTATCAGAACACTAATTATCAATCCCACATTAATTCAGTCCAAGAGGTCTTAGAAAGATGTACAACTCATTGAGAAAGGAAAGTACTAAATCTGCCCTGATTTCATTGTACATCAACCAAAAAAGCAACAGCTCAGCGATTGACAACTGATGCAACTCCCACTACCGCTGATGGACCCTGGATTGCATGTGAGTTGTCACTGGGAATGAATTCCATCCACCATATTTGTGGCACTGGTTTATTACTCATTAGTCAATCATTCTGTTGCCACACAATTATGACACTAAAAAGATGCTAGCAATTTGTTCCACATACAGTTCAAGAGATTTACAAGTATAAGCATAGTTTATTTCTGGCGTATTGGTGCTTTTTCTCATTCTTCATGGATGAGATGAGTAGCTGATCCTACTGTCAGAACTTCATTCAGGCCACATTTAACAGTGGAAGAGTTAAGGATAAAGCTGAGGTAGATATGTTGTTTTTACTACAGATACAAGAAGACCTAATAATAAACATCATACACCACAGAATCCAAACTACATTCCACAGAATCCAGCCTCTATTTTTGTTTCTCTTTCTCCCATCCTTATGTGGTGACAGACTTCTTGCTATTTGTTTCTCAGCCTTGGATCATAATGGCACCTGCATTGTCTTTTGATAAAAGTCCTGTCTTGTTTGCAAGCTACCCACTCATAGTCTAAAAGCTCATAAGATAAATCATAGATAGATCCAAAAGCTTAGATAAATTCACACATAATTCTTACACCGAATATTATGTACGAACTTGTGTTATGTTACTAGCCATCTCACATGAAGTGATTTTATATACCCACAATGCTACCCCTCAAACAGCACACTGCTGCAGCAATCTACAGAAAAATGTATAAGTAAGCACTGCAGCTTGCTGCAAAACTAGCTTATGTAATTTCAAGTACACATGGCACCACACAGTTTAAGAATGCTAATGAGGAATAAACCATAATTTAAATAATTACAGATGTTAGAAATTTACTATGATAATCATACTCTATATTTCAAAATTGCTGTAATTAAATATGAATAATTAAGACTAAAGAGCTCTTTTCTTTAGCCTGAGGCATTTAAAACTACCTGGCGAAAGAAGCAATTACAAAATAAACTAATTCCATATGTAACATAAGAGAAATTTTCAAGATTTAAGATTTAATGTTCATCACATAATCTTTATAAAACATGTTGCCAGAAGTAGAGTGGATAATCTCATCTATAACAGATATGCAGTCCAGGCCATTTATGATTTATACTACTACAGTACTTGTGAACCTTGAATGCTACTTGAAAAAGCCAATATTATAACAGATGGGTGAAGTTACCAATGGATGTCAAAATGACTTAAGTTTATGTTTTGCAAGAATCAGCTGATCAAAGCATTTATACTGCTACTGTAAAAATGCTAACTGTCCCTTCAGGGAGAATAGTGATGCCTTTCACCACAATCCTAAATTGAGTACCTCAGTTGTTTTAGCTAGATTAAATTTATATTTATTAGGGCTGGACAAGTTTGGTTTCAATTCCAAAGAGGTGCTTTGGAAAGCTTAGGAGTGTGAATAAAACACCTGCCTGTGACTCATTAAAGCAACTTTTCCAGCTGCAGCTGCACAATCCTGAAAACCGAAACAGGTACTTTAATTTCTCACAGATAACAGTATTCGCTTTAGCATTTTTTTTCAAAGAATTTCTTCCTAAATGAATCCAAAGCATTACACATCCCTAAAATTATTCTCTCTCCATTAAATTGAAATTGAGTCTGTAACTTTTCAAAGAATCTAATGGACATTCAGCTGTTGAGGTGGTTTTTCATTTTCATGGTCTTCATCTTGCATAGCTAGACAGACTATCTTTTCTAAATAGTGATGGTAGAGAATTGTTCTAAATGATAAATCCAACACTACTTTAGAAGCATTACCTCTGTCAAACATTGGTGACAAATAAGAAAGCAATGAATACAGTATCATCATTATATCTTAATGCTTTAGTTTAGCGATTACAGTGTAAAAGCTATTTTCTCTGTGGTAAATCACACAAGATCAATACACTTGTGCCTAACTATACCTGCTGCTTGCTTATATTTCAGCTAACAAAAATCTGGTCTATTTATCTTCTTACCTGAGGTAGAGCAGAGTTTAACTGTCTCTGCAATTGGTCTCGTTCATGCAAAGTCTCTTGCAGCCGGCCCTGACTCACAGATAGTGTCTCACGTGTTTCCCGAAGAGTCTCTAGCAGTTTGTCTCTCTCATCAAGCATGTTCACCATCAGCTGTTCAAAGTTGGCATCAGAATCAGAGCCTGGCTGTGGCCCTAAGGGGTCACCCTCACTAATGGTAGGCATTACCTCACACATCATGGCAATATTTTGTAAATTGCCTGTGCTAGAGGAAGAGCTTGAATTGCCAAGGAAATCTCCCTAGAATGCCACTTAAGGCAGTAGAAACATCAAGTTAAGGTCACATGGTTACTGTAGGCCACTGCAGATTGTGGCAACTGTCAAATGTAGATGATAAAGTCCATAAAATCTCCATTTCCTTTTGCAAATAACTGAAACTAACATTACATATCTAGAAAAATAAAAAAAGTCATCACATCGTTACGCTCAATGTATATGTAAAGTAATTAAGATCAGCAAGGCCCCTAGATTGAACTGACAATGTAATCTTGTGAGAGTCATTCCCATAATCTTCGACAGATATTCCTTTGATCTCTCAGATGATGACCATCAACCAGGGCAAAGAATTCTTTCTTGTTAAAAATATTCATTGTTTCCATTCAGCACCAAAATCCTTGCTGTTTTAAGATCTAGAAAGGATTAGAAAGCCTACAAAACATTTCACTTGTCTTGATATGATCAATAAAAATCAACTTAGGTAGCTCAAGTAATAGTTTATGAAATCCAAAGGGAAAGTAGACTGATCATTCTTGAAGCAAGATTAAACTTTTACCAAAGATTCATCTTTCATTCTTCATTGAGAATCTGTTGGAAAAGAAAATATTTAGAGATTAGAATGGTCAATTGTGTTTAATTTCTAAATTTAGATCAAAAGTTTTTCATTTCAAGCAAAAATTCAGAAGGGGAACAATTTATGGAGAATTCTGGAAATTATGGAGATTAATAGTTTACCATTTGTTCCCTATAGCCATTCTTAATTTAACAATCAGGTTTTTAAATGTAGATACCATAGAACATTTGTTCTAATTTCAGAGCTTTAATGTTTATTGAACATTGTATCTTCTGCAGACCATTTTACTGTAATGTATCTTGAAATTAAGTATATTTTGCCTAGATACTTTTATCCTAAATTCTATTGCAGAATATTTGCTTATTTTTATCAGAATACTAGACGACCCATGACTCCTTGGATCATAGTTTCAGAGATATTTCCTTACCAGATTCGTCAATGTCTTCAACAATGACAGGGTTTCTACTGTCCTGCCTTCCCCAAACCAGCTGGAATACATTCGGAGATGTATCTGTTTGAAAATAGCCCAGTCAAACATCCACACATTTATGACATTTTATATTATCATAAACTGTTTTATGATCATTTTATGTCATAAAATGATTTATAAAATTTACCAAATTTCAAAACCCATTTGAAGTACCTTGGTTCAAAAGATTTTGCCTTATGGCCGTGATGACGAACCTATGGCACACAGAGCCCTCTTCTGGCACGCGCACTGTCGCCCCAGGTCAGATCTCTGTGGCGTTTCTTTCGGGAGCTTCTGTTTCCCTGCAAATGACGAAACAGAAGCTCACGAAAGAAAAAGATCTTACCTCTTGCCACACTGCCGGTGTTGGGATGCCCCGCCTCCCGCCAGCCAGCTAGTGTTCGGGTCAGCATGTCCGTACATGCACACATTTGTGCATGCCTGCACATGTCCACACATGCATGTGTTTGCACGCACGCACACCTTTCAGTTTTGGCATGCACGAACGTGCATTTTGGGCACTCGGTGCCTAAAAGGTTCACCATCATTACCAGTAGTGGGTTTCAAATCCTGTTGCTACCAGTTCGCTCATGGGCGGGCGCCTGTGCAGCTCTTCTGCGCATGCGCAGAAGCGTCCAGGTGGGTGGGCGGAGCTACCAGTTTGCCCAATCCGGGGTGAACCGATAGCAACCCACCATTGATCACTGCCCTATGGTGTGTGGGAAAACCCCTCTCCCTTCCTACAACAATGAAATATTTTGGGGAATATTAAAAGAGGCAGAATATTATATTTCCCCAAATGAAAAATGGAGAAAAATCTTAACAAAGGCAGAAAGCAGCCCCCAGCAGATGCCTGAAGTCTTCAGAGATGGAGATTTTCTGCCCATTAAGAAATCCGAGCCAATCTATTCATAAACAAAACACCTTCAGGTCCAGGTGATGGGATTAAGAAGGACAGGACATGACCTTCAACACATAATAGGATTAACCCACCACCATTGAAATAGCAAGAGACACAAAAGCCCCTTTATTGCACAATCCCAAGAACAGTTGAAACTTCAAAGTCACAGAAACCTATAAAGCTCCATCCACTCATTCAACCAATTTATCAGATGTCCCAGAACTACATGCTGTTGGTGGTTCAGCTCATCAATAAACAAGAGTCCTTCTTTCCAATCAACCTCCATTTTATTTCCAGGGCTTTTCCCCCAGCTTGGAACTGGACCAGATTTTTCTTCCTACAGGTGTACAATTTCACCCAATTAAAGGTTACAGGAATTAGAGTTGTATTACTATATAAATTTTTCATATTCTTGTACTGCCTCTTGCTTTAGAGTAATGATTTGGTTGTTCCTGCTGCTACCACCCAACTTTACTTAAGTATATCACTTCCAATGTGTGAAAAAGAGAGATCACAACCAGTACTATTTTTCTTGCAATAAAAAGATAAAATCAACATTAAAATTATTTCTCTAGCACCACCTCCTGATCATATAGTACCAAGCCACATGAGTACAGCACTGAATTATTTAATCTCATTCTTTTTAAAATATGACTAATATGATTTATTGAACAAATATTTTGAGTTTATATTCTATGGGAGATGGGCAGTCTAGAAATATGAAATATAAACAAATAAATATTGTGTGAAATAAAACAATACAAGTAGAAGAACCAGAACAAAAAACAATTTAAAACAAGAATAAGTGTAAAAAGAGGGTGCATTTGAATGTTGGTGGCAAAATAGAATGAATTTTTCTCCCACCAAAATTAAGAGTAAATATGGGAGTAGAATATCTCAGAGAGTTCTGACACCAAATACTATTTGAAATCCCTAATAGTCCTAAACTTACAATTTTACAGGCTGATTGCAACTCAATGTTTTTGTTTTGCTCAGATTTTTAAGAGTTTAAGTGGAAGTGAGAAATATATGCAAGGCAAATCCTCCCACCTATCTTTCAACCCTCTTCTCCAAACCTAAAATTGGCCTAAAATGGCTGCTGGGGAAAAGTTGTTTTAAGAGTGTGCTTTGTCCTTCCCAGAGGTGTCTTGTTCCCATCACCGCCCTCAAAACACTGAAAATACACCCACACACAAACACAAGGAGAAAAATATCAGCCTTATTCCTTTCAGTGGCATAAACACATCGGCAACTTCTGCAGTCTTATAGATTCAGAATAGGAATTATCCACGCCTATATATAAAAGCACTAGCAATAGCTAGACCAAATAAATATATGGCAGGTTGGGGACTGATTTGCAGGTGAAATCATCTTGAAATCTTGAACCTGGAATGTCATCAAAAAGAGAGTTTAAAATATGGCATTCCAAACCTGGAAATGTTTTTCAAAAAACGTATTATGCATTTACCAAAAAATGACATATTAATTTCAATACCGAACACGCATTCTCAAGACACATGGTACACATGGTAGCACTATTTTTTGTATTGTTGCCAATTCAGAATGGCAACAATAATATATTTTGAATTGAATCAAATAATGCACTGAAGCTGGAATTCACAAAACCGTTATCCAGTAGGCCCGTGATGGTAAATCTATGGCATGCATGCCAGAGATGGCACGCAGTGCCCTCTCTTTGGGCACACAAGCCGTCACCCCAGTTCAGCTCTACCATGCATGCATGCGCGCCTCCCGTCAGCCAGCTGGTCTTTGGGTCTCTGCTGCGCATGCACAGGGGTGGGGCATGTGCGGGGGGGCACACATGCATGCACAGGGAACGGGCCATGTGCAGGGGCCACAGGCGCATGCGTGGGGGCAGGGAAAATGAAGTGGGCCATGCACGCATGCTCAGGGGTGGGCGCAAGGGCTGTGCATGCATTGCATTTTGGGGGTTCAAGGGCACGTGCATTTGCGCATGTGCACTTTGGGCACTCTGTCTGGAAACGGTTAGCCATCACTGCAGTAGGCTAATGTTCTCCATGAGTCTGGAAGTACCATCTGTATGTATATACATAGACTAAGTAGATTTTAGTCTTTCCACTATTATGACAGCCTTCCACTGAAGAAGTCCACTAAGATATATTATCTACCAAAAAAAATGCCAGGAAAAGCTATCCATAAGTCTCATGAAAACACACTCAAGGGGAAAATTTATCATACTATAAGATTAATGGAAGCTGAAATAATTCTACCGTTAATACAAGTCAATGTATTGCCAAGTATTTCTGAGAAAAGACTCTTGAGTACCTCTTCCTAAACAAAAAATACCAGATGCCACCAGCAAAACACAATATGCACTCAAACTATTCTACAATTAATTAATATGTAAATATAGTTTTAAAAGCTCAGCTGTACTGAAGGGGCTGCTACTGAATGCTAGAATTGGAACAATGCCCTGTTCAAATTAAGCTTTTCTGGTCAAGGCCATATATACATTTTAATATAGAAGCATTATTACCACACATTCCCATAAAATCCTTCCATTATAACAAGCTAAAACCAGCTTGTTATAATGATAAATGATGATCTTCGCAGAAATGAAATACTGGCCACAAAAAGAATCAATAATATCAAGCAAAGAAATTAACACATAGAAACAATCACTGTATGATCAGCAGCCCAGAAACCATATTTCTTAAAAAATAAGACAAATATGAAGAACCAAATGAAAATATGTAAATGAATGCACTGAATTTAACAAAATTCAACATGCTCTTACAATATATAATACAGCACTTACGCACATGATCCAACTTTATTCTACTTTTTCCATTTTTTGCTTAAGTTTAGTACAGTTGGAAAATAATCAGAATAAACTATTTCCAATCTTGTGTTCAACAGATGGTAACATATAAATATCAGTAGTAGTTTTCACTTAATAAGGAGATATGAGATCAAAACACATGCATTATTAGATTCAAGATGAGTAACGCTATTTTCCTCTGACTTCATTTTATCTTATTTCTACGCCACATCCAGAGAATAGAAATCTAACCATAAGAGGCCAAGAATGCAAATGTCGTCCTGAAATCCTATTCTAAAATATCAGCTACAGCTAACTTGCATTTTTAGGTGCATATGTATATTAAACTGTCATTTTCCATGGCAGGCTAGAACCCATCTGAATCTTACATGTACAGATAATCCTTGACATACGACAGAAATGGAGCCTGCCCATTACAGTCATGTCATAACAGGCATAAAAAAAGTGAGTTGTGTGATTGATCCAATTTTATGACCTTTTTGTCGTGGTTGTTAAGCAAACACTTTGGTCGTTAAGTGAACCAATGGTTTGCTATGGGCGCAGTTTTCAATTTTTGGCAAAACCATCATAAAATGCTATCGCATGATGCTGCAAATGGCCATAAATGTGTCTGTGTTGCCAAGCATCAAAAGTTTGGTCATGTAACCCCAAAGAGGGACTGACAATGTCCACCCTCTATTTCAATACCTACAATGGTTGCCAGTTTGCTTCCTGTTGCAATTCAAAGTGCTGATTATTGCCTATAAACCCCTGCATGGCATGGGGCCTGGTTACTTGAGACACTAGCTGTCTCTATATATTTCTGCCTTTCTAGTGAGATCACCTAGAGTGGATAATTCCCATTAATTAAGTAGTATCATCTTATAGGATCTAGAAAGCATGCCTTCTTGGAGATGGCTTCTACACTGTGGAACAATTTTCCTCTAGAGATCAGTACTGCTGACACTCTTTTGATCTTATGTAACCTGCTAAACACCCAGTTCTTCTAGGCCTTGGATTAAGATGATGGTTAGATATCAATGGTTTGATTTCTTTGGTCTTTCTGGTTCTGTCTTCCAGTGAGTTACCTTCTTTGACAGGGGTGTCTTTTTTCTTTTTCTTTTATTTGTAAGACTCCAAAAGTCACTGCAGAGTCAAGCAATCTATTTTATTCAGTTTTTTTATGAGAGTACTATTTTAACTATTTTATCAGAATTTTAGTCATGTTTGTCCATTCAACTTGAAGAAATAGAAGGTAGAATTTCCTTCACCTACAATCCCACATCACTAACTTTTTCCCAAAACTGTAAACTTTGTTCTATACTAAAAGACTCTATACTAGTATACTCTATAAACTAAAGTGTAAATTAAACTACTTGCCTTATCTTGATGTAATTTATGTAATAATCTTCCTTTCTCTAGATACAGAAATGTGGGACAAAATGTTACAATACAGCCTCTCATTTTATAAGGCAGGGGTCCCCAACCTCGGGTCCATGGACCGGCGTCAGGCCACAGCATGCCAGAAACCGGGCCACACAAACAAGCAAAGCCCCCACCCATGAGATGCAGGCAGCATGCAAAACCACACGCCCTCCAGCCTATGGAAAATCCTCTCTCTATGGAACTGGTCCCTGGTGCCCAAGTTTGGGGGCCACTGTTATAAGGAATGCTCCAAGTTTCCCAAGGTTTTTTAGCCTATTGGAAGTCACAAGAGGAGAAGGGATAAAAACTGTATTTCTTCTCCTTTCTTATTCCTCATATGGTTTCCTATGATGGGGACATCGTTCTAGAATACTCAGCATTGATGGCTCTCTGCAGTTCTAGAATCAGGAGAGTATTTTATGGCTTGGAAGTAGAGGATGAGTGAAAAATGAAACTGTATTTTCTTCCTTAAAAACATATCTTTATAATTCAGGAAACAAAAGTATTTTTAACTTTGTGGCATGTAATACATAACTTTAATTTCCATTTCAGAATGCTTAAGAGTTTGAGCATATTGTCTCTCCCATCTCTCTTTACATTATGGCACAATGCTTATTTAAGAGCACTAACCTTTGAAAATACATATATATTACTCTGTTTTATCTCAAATCACTACAAAACTGTATAAAATAACATTTGTGCATTTTATTTATTTTATTTTGGAAATGTTTTTGCCGCCCATCTCATATCCAATGACTCTGGGCGGTATAATAGAATAAAAACTTTAAAGCATTAAAAACATTAAAATCAACAATCATAGAACACAGCAGATAAAAATAATTAACAAATAGAAATCATTAACATCAGATGGGAAAGGAAGGAGCCAGACACACTGGGGTGGGAGGGATTACGTTTTAGTTAGTCAATCACCTCCAGTATGAAGCTCCCCGATTGGGTCCCCAAACCATCTGGCAGACCCAGATCTTGAGGCTCTTTCAAAATGCCAAGAGGGTGGGAGCCAATCTCACCTCAGGGGGTAAAATGTTCCAGAGATCAAGAGCCATGGCAGAGAAGGCTCTTCTGCTAGATCCCACCAGTTGAAATTCATCCGCTGACGGGATTTGCAGTTTGACCCCTCTGCTCCGCAATATGCCCCCTCTGCTATCATGGGATGAGGAGGTTCTCACATATTGTCTTGAATTAGGATACTATTTGGAGAAGAGTAGACAACCTGTGTCCAACTGGGTGTTCATTTCAGAGGTATTTCCTTACCTAAACAGAGAAACAGAATGACTATGGGACGGCGAAAAAGAAATGGAAGCAGGAAAGTCCACTGAGTTTCTTTATAGGAAGCTGGCAGGAAGCATCCAAAATCTTCCTTCCCTTTCTTTCCCTCCGTTCCTCCCTCCCTCCCTTCCTTCCTTCCTTCCACAGAACTTCAGAGCTGGTCCATAACCCCTTCATGTTACAGAGAGTGGGGACTCTGAACACAAATTCAGATAGAAAGCCAGAAGCTGCAGCTCATTCTAGAAGGCAAGTGCACCAGCATAAACTGTAGTTAAAAATGGGCATCTGTTTGAATACCTTTCTTGTTCTACAAATGCAAGGAAATACCAACATAGCTTTAATATTCACTTTAAAATATCAGGATAGGAAAAACACTTAATGACATTCAAGTATCAATATCTTAACTAGCAATTATTAGTATCTAAATGATGCAGCTATGCAGCTGCAACAGACTCTGATTTCTGAGCACCAACACATACAATTCCTCCTCTGCATTAAATCACAATAAGTGCTAATTTATTCAGAGGTACCAGCACTAAGCAGTACTGCCGAAGTCTACACTGTAACACACTAAAGCTTTGACAAGACAAATAATTACGCATTGGTCCACATCAGTTGAAACCTTTAATATATCATGTCGCTTGCCTTAGCACCAAGTTACAATAGGAAATTATTTGATTTCATCTTCTAGAAAACAGACAAGAAAACTGTATTATTATATTACAAGATCCAATCTGGATTGGTCACCAGGACCAGAAGTTTACTCTTCCAAGCTTTCACACTATTGCTGTAAGCCATCTTCACGGAATCTCTCTTTACTGGAATAAAACTATATTAGTTGAGAAGGAAAGGCCTAGTTGCCCATGCAGTTTGCAAAATGAACAAAATGAACATTATCAAAAGAATATATATATTCCATCAGTTGCTCTTCTGGGCATCAACAGAACACTTTGCTCTGCATTTACTGGAAAATATTAACAGCATTTAACCTGTGAAGTTAACATGAAAAAAGATGAGCCCATTTTCCACCAAACTCATAAAGGGCTGATTTAAAACAAGCCAAAGAGACCTAATAGAAGAATGTAGTCTTAAAGAGCACATTCTATAACTTGGATAATATGCAGCATCCAAAGTCATTGCAAGGCCAGATACAGGTAGTCCTTGACTTACAACCATTTGTTTAGTGACTGTTCAAAGTTACAACAGTACTGAAAAAAGTGACTTATGACCATTTTTCACACTTACAACTATTGCAGTATCCCCATGATCATGTGATCAAAATTTGGATGCCTGGCAACTGGCATGTATCTATAACAGTTGTAATTTCCCAGGGCCATGTGATCAACTTTTACAACCTTCTGACAAAGTCAATGGAGAAGCCAGATTCACTTAACAACTGTGTTACTAATTTAACAACTGCAGTGATTCACTTAACAACTATGGCAAGAAAAAACATAAAATGGAGCAAAACTCATGTAACAACTGTCTTGCTTAGCAATGGAAATTTTGGCCTCAATTGTGTTTGTAAATTGAGAACTACTGTAGATCTCTTATTTCCATCAAGTTTTACTAATCTGCAGTAGCAATTACCGGTAGTTATATATTTTTGTCAAAATGTGTATTCATGCAAAGAAACGCAAGGACTGTAATTTTGAGTGTGTGCTTTAAGAGCCACAGAGGAAGAAACATGGTTGAGATCTAGCTCTGATTAAATGTTTGACAAAGAAAAAAAAATATAAAAAGAGAAAATATATATAAAAAAAGAAAGGAAGGTAACATATGCACAAGTTTTCATACTGCCAGTAAAGTGATAGTTTCTCTTTTAGGAAGACAATTAAAAATTAAAATCAAACTAAAGAGCCAAGAAAAATGCAAATTGCTAAAAATATAGGTTGTCAGCAGAGAGAGACATATTCTATACTCCCTCTACTTCTAAAATCTGTGCTTGTTTTCAAAAAACAAAACATCTGAATGCTGTAACTAAAATAATACATACAGAGAAGTTTATAAAATTCAGCTAATGGGCAAAAGGCAAAAGAAAGTAGGCTGGTTGGAAGATTGTATTGTTTTCCAGACATCTTGGTTAAAAAAAACCCTTAGAAGGCAAGGACCCTCTGTATACATGCAGAAGTGAAATGCTCCCGGTTCGGACTGGATCGCCTGATCCGATAGCGATGGCAGCGGGTGGTTCGGAGAACTGGTAGCAAAAATCCCTGCCGCCCCCATGCCCAGCTGAGTCGCGCGATCATCAGAGGCTTTTTTTTTTTACTTTTTCAACCGACAAAATGCTTTTAAAAGTAAAAAAAAAAGCCTCTGATGATCAGGCAGCTCAGCTTGGATCGTCAGAGCCTTTTAAAAGCATTTTTTCTACAACCTCTTCGGCCGAGGAGGTTGTTTAAAAAATGCTTTAAAAGGCTCTGACAATCCCAGCTGAGTTGTCTGATCGTCAGAGGCTTTTAAAAGCATTTTTTCTACAACCTCTTCAGCAGAAGAGGTTGTAGAAAAAATGCTTTTAAAAGTTAAAAAAAAAAGTTGGCCACACCCACCCAGTCATATTACCCCACCACCACCAAGCCAAGCCCACAGAACTGTAGTAACAAATTTTACATTTCGCCACTGTGCCTCAGTGCCTCAGATGCTATGTTATTCATGAGCATACCTAGATCTATATCCATATAAATCTAGAAGTACGGGTAATACCTTGATTGACAAAAAGATGTGAAATATAGCATGTTTCTTTTCTCAATTCTCAATTGCTACTGTTGATGCTTTAGAAAAATGGAATAAGCCTCTGATTCTTATAAATGAAGAGTGTGTGATCTAAAATTTGCAGGGAAGGGAAGAATTACCTTGTAAAGTTTAGTATATAAAAAAAAAGCTTTCCAAAACATTTTGAAAAATACTGTGCCAGAAACTGGCAACATATTATATATGACAACCCAAGGAACAAACTAGCAACACAGCAAAATGCAAGAAGGATTACTGCACAGTTTGATCATTATTTCCAGCTCTAAAAAGTGTGGACCTCATGGATGCTTCTGAAACTTGGGCTTTTTGGAAAGCTGAATAGAAGACACCAAAAAAATCTCAAATGTAACACTATAGCATTGAATTGCTGAGTGCACAAGTATTTGGGGTGGGGGGGGGACTCTTTCTTTTTTGGAACACGAGTCAGATTCTCTATTACTACAGCTCCAAGCATTATTTCAGTTCAATTCCCATTAAGTATTTTCTGAAAATGTCAAATACAACAGTCTCAGTTAATTTGGTGACCTCTTGCATATTCCATCACATTCTTTGAATGATACTGTAGTGTTATTGAGCAATTTCTTTTCAAATTCCCCCATCTTCTACACTTGCATCTCTGAAATTTATTTTGTAGGAAATTTTCCCCTTTCTTGTCATCTCTGACTCGTCCAGGATCTTCCCACTGACTCAGATTTTCATCTCAGTCTCTGACATTAGTCATGTCATCTTATTTTTCAACATTGTTTTCTTATTCCTTTTAGTTTTAATGTTCTTCTTAATATTCGGCATTGCTATATTTTGCTCCTTCAGTGAGCTCTACTCATTTTAAAGCACTATCTATTCCATTTTGACTTTTCATTTTTATTATTATAATTTGAAAATAATTATCCAGTGATATCAATTTTATTTATTTATATAAACAATTTATAGCCGCCCATCTCGCAGCGTTGATACTAACACTTCATGTGAACTTGAATCTACCTTCAAAGAATTTAATGTAACAATATTGCTTGAAATTTTCTGGAATTCTTAAATTCAGTTGTCATATTTATTCAGATATATTCTCAGTTATGTAGAAAAGCTTTTTCTACTGATGTATATCACCGTCTATCTCTTTTGATATTATATGTTCAGAGTCATGTTTTTTTTTAATTTAAAAATGGAAAATAGTGTCAGTATATAAATCAAAAGGGATGATTCATTTGCATTTAAACCTCTTATGTGAATCCAGTCTATTCACCAATTCAGTGGTTCTCATACAACTGTACTGCATTGTGTCTCTATGCCTGCATGTTCAACAGATCAAAATGTTCAACAGGATTTATAAGATTCTAATGATTATTTTGAAAAGATTCTAATTATTTTCACTACCTAATTATTTCAGGCTAAAATGACCAACATGGTAGCAAGGCAGTTTATATGCAATGTCAAAGCAGATCAGAGCAGCCAATTAATGTTTTATGGCCAGGCTATGACATTGTCAGACAATTATGAAATTGCCTCCAACAAAATCTGACTATGCTCCAGTCCCCTCAAGTCTCCATTTCTCCAGTCCACCCAGGACTTTTTGCTTCAGAAAGAAAATGATTTGATAATTTAGGGTTTTGATGATTAGAAAGGTTATAGAAAGAAGGGAATTAGGATGAAATTGGAGAAAACAGTTTGATTAGAACTGTATGTATAATTGCTGAGAGGATATCAGAAGTCTGTTCTTTATATACGTAATTTTTTTCATGCTTTCTTTTTTCTATGTTTTCCCTGTTTTTTTTTCTTTTTCACATTTACTTTGATTTAGTTTTCTTTCTTTCTTCTTTCAATTGTATTACTTGTTATCTAAGAAGAGTCAATTCCCACTGTGTAGGTAGGTCCTATACCCAACCTACAAATGAAGAACCACCAAACTCTTTCAGATGATGGCAATGCCTAGTCAAAAGCCAAATACAAAAATGTCTAATTTCAAAGAAGTTCACTCTCCACCACCACCACCACCCAATCCATGACAGTAGAAATTATCTTTTGCTTTCCAGTAGCTTTGGCCTGGCCTTAACTTATGGCTGATTATCATCAGCTGGATTTTGAGTTTCGTATATAAAAATTCTGCCTGAGACCAGTTACCTGAATAATGTTTATGATCTTGAGATGTCATCATTTTAAAACACCAATTCTGCCACTGATCTCCAGACCATTTGATCTTGCTGTTGCCTTAACTATGTTTTACCACTAAGTTTTTGCAGCACACTAGTAATGTTCACTGTAGTAGTACTAATTTGACTTTCAATTGCTCTTCAACTACTACGTTTGCTTGATTCTTATACCATGAATCAAATCCCTATACTGAACTAAACTTTGACTATAATGTAATTTGTCCATAAACTGTTATACATGCATCTGACACCAAATGGATTGACCTAACCCAGCATGGTAACCACTTTGTCTATGAGCAAACTTTTCCATTCTAGCCTTTTTGTGAGAATATACACAACATGCTCATAAAATTCTAGATGTCTGTTCAGAGAAGTTTGTATACCTATATTGTAGAGTTTCATTCATTAAGAACCTAACTTTCAAACTGGAGTAACAACAGTGGGTATAACGTCTTTGATCAGCTGTTAATTTTGATCATTGATTCTTAATTATATATTTCTTAGTGGCCAACGGCTAAGGAAAACAGATACTTAAAGTATAAGTAAAGTAAGTAAAGAGCTTCTTTATTATAATTCTCACTGATTACAAGTGCTTTAATTTGTGTCCTGTGCTGTCAGATCCCTAAAGCTATAAAGTGAGACTATTATGGAGACAAAAAAAATATTATACTCAGAATATCTAATTCCAAGACTCCCACATCATTTCTATTTCAGACAGAAAAAAAATGTTTTGGGATTAATTCTATATCATAGCCACAAGCAACAACAGAATACCCACACAGTATCTTGTTCAAATATGTTAGAAATGTTCATAATATAATAATTGCCTGCAGTAAAATGATAAACTATATGAGGAAATTATATGAATAAGACATTTAAAGATGCATACTAATAGCACAATTTGAAGTGTACAAACAGAAAATAATATTTAAGGGATTTATATTCTGCCTTTTCACCAATCAAGATGTAATGGCCATAAACTCTCACATTTAAAATATTACCAATATGTCCTAAAGCTGAATATATGGCACAACATTTATTATACCTAAACAGAGACTACAAATCTTTTTTGTATTTCAAAGCAACTGGGGAAAATAATTTCTGCCTATTCTCTGAAAATGGAAGTATCTTCCACAAAGTTGTAGAATTGGAAGAGGTCATTTTGGTCAAGAGGTTAAATCCCCTGCACCAGTCAAAAATTCAATTAAAGCATCCCCAACAAAAGATTCTCTACTTAAACAATTCTAGCAAAGAGGAACTCAACATCTCAAATGTATATTGAACAAATATTATAAGGAGCCTTGGTGGCGTAGTGGACTAAAGTGCTGTTAAATAGCACTTAGCTGCCAGCTGCCTGCAATTACTGCGAGTTCTAATCTCACCAGGCTCAAGGTTGACTCAGCCTTCCATCCTTCCAAGATAGGTAAAATGAGGACCCGGATTGTGGGGGCAATAAGCTGACTTTGTATAAAAAAGAACACCGCTTGGGGGGGTGGGGGGCGAAAGCCCTACTAAGCAGGTATATACAAAAGTATGAAGGCTATTGCTTAACGCATTGTAAGCTGCCCTGAGTCTCTGGAGAAGGGCGGCATATAAATCGAACCAATAAATAAATAAATAAATATTGACTCAAAAGAGTTCACTATTATCCACTATCAAATATAATAATAATAATAATAATAGTAACAGAGTTGGGAGGGACCTTGATGGTCATCTAGTCCAACCCCCTGCTCATACAGGAGACCTATACTAGGGATTCGAACTGCCGAACTGCCAACCTTTCTGATTGACAAGCTCAGTGTCTTAGTCACTTAGCCAGGCTATAATCAGGTCGTCTACAAATGATTTAGCACCGGGTTCCCCACAAACTTGTGCTTTGCCATGGGTGAGAGGAGGCTCCCTTCCGGCCGTGCTCCGCTCCCATAACGGATGGCTCTCCACACTGGGCCGGATGGTGCGGCTATCCGAGGCCCACCAAGGCTCCTTAGCACTGCGATATTATTATGTTTAGGGGGGATTCTGACTTAGAGGCGTTCAGTCAAAATCCCACCGATGGTAGCTTCGCCCCCATTGGCTCCTCAGCCAAGCACGTACACCAAAAGTCTGAACCTGCAGTTCCTCTTGTACTGAGCAGGATTACTAGCGCAGCAACACATCATCAGGGTAGGGTAAAACTAACCTGTCTCACAACGGTCTAAATATAAGAAAAGCTTTCCTAAGATTCAACTGGAATATATCCTTTTGGTAATATATTTTGGTTTTATGACAGATTATGCTGTCGGGACTGTCAGAGAACCAGTAGACTGTGTGGCACACTCTTTTCACATCTTGTTTAATTATCTTTTCTTAAAGCTCAACATTTTAGACTTAGCCGGTCAATGGACCGGCACTGGGCCTTGGCATGCCAGAAACCGGGCTGCACAAATAACTGAAGCTCCATCTGCAGAATGCAGGCAGCATGCAAAACCATGTCCCCTCCGCTCCACGGAAAAACCTCTCATCACAGAAACAGTCCCCAGTGGCCAAAAGGTTGGGGGCCACTGATCTTGATGACAATGATCAGATCTTTGCATCTATGTCAGTTTGTCTGAATCTTTCTTCAAAAGTGGTTTCCAGAAGCAGACACTATACTGAAGACAGAGTCTGAACAATGTAAAATACAGTAGAACTAGGGTTCAGATCAAATTATCCATCCAAGGATATGACCTTAAATTTGGGTGGCATGGATATTTGTGATAGAATAAAGTCAAGGTTAATACACATTTCAAAAATCATTATGTTAGATATGCCATATTGAGAATATGGGATAGAAACAAATCCAGCCGGTACACAAAAACATCTTTGCAGCTGTCAGTCCAAGAAGCACTCTGTGGAATAGATGAATTTATCCCAACTAGTGAGCAGCAGTTTCTCTATGTTCTTTAACCTTGAGTAAGATCAATTTAAATTTACCAACAAAGAAATAAAGGGAGACTAGTATAGCTATTTCAAGCTGTTTAGCTCTCAAACAGAAGCAGTATGCTCTGCCCATATTTGGGTAGACCAAGTTGCCCTGATAAACTGGTCTCACTGGAAAAACACTTAAGTAAGGTACTTTATTTGGGGAACTAAAATTTCCAAAACTGTAATTTAGCCTTCATTAAGAAAATATCACGATAAAGTTGCGACTTTGAGTTCAATTAACAATTAATCAGTGGAATAATTTGCCTGAAGAAGTTGTGGGTGCCCAACACTGGAGGTTTTTAAGAAGAGACTGGACAGCCATTTGTCTGAAATGGTAGGGTCCCCTGCTTCAGACTTGAAGACCTCCAAGGTCCCTTCCAACTCCTGTTATTCTGTTATTCTTTAATAAGATTGCATGGCTTCCAGGTTTCAGCCTACAAAAGGTGCTTCAAAGCATGTGGGAGCATAAATATGACACATATCTGCAACACCCAAATGTTGCTGCTCCGTTTCCCAGGATATCAAGTGGCAAACTCAAAAGAGGCACTAATGGGGTACTGAAGATGCTTTGAAGCAGGCATGGACACAACTTTAATAAGTTGTTAACTCAAGTACCTATTTTTCTGGGAGTCAAGGAAAAGATATTACTTTTTTTCCAGAGATACTCTGCCTATTACAGCATGAACACCCACTTTGACTTCAAAAACAACTTTTCATCTCCAAAGCAGAGCACATCCCTAATCTCATGCTATACAATTCTGAAAACAGGAAGCACAAAGCTACAAATAACTAGTAAGTGTACAATATTTAAGATAAATTCAAGTATGAGAGTAGATAGAAGTAGATAGATTGTATTTTCAAAGGAAAATACAATGTACTAGACTAGAGGGCACAATAGAAATTAAATTTCAAGAGGATATGTTTGACTACATAATATACTTACTGTATATTACTGCAAAGAACCTGATCTGGAATATGTATATTCATCCAGTATATTAAGAATCATGACAAAATATAATCTCTATAATTTCGAAACAAAATCTTTATTTGACTAATAAATATCAATACATTATCAATACATTCACTTCTTTGTGTGGGTCCAATTAATTTAACTCTGTTTTTTCAAGCTATGAAAAAATTAACAAATACCCTAAATGATATTAAAAGAGGCATAATTATGTGGGCACTCGAGAAAAATGCCAAACAAATACTTGATTTTATATTAAGCATACGGTACAATGCATTCTTTGTACTTTTTCATATTCAGTTAAATTCCAGCTTGTGACCCTAAATATGATGCATGTGGCTTGAAATTGATTTCTGCTTTGGTTGCTAAGTGACTGCTTTGATTTAGAAATCTTACTGTTCATTGACACTGATTACTGAGTAGCAGAACTCCTAGAATTAGAATTCAACTGACATATATACTGAGGAATAGTTTATGCAAATTTAATAACAGGGAATGCCTTTCTGGAGGGCTTTGACTATCAGTCCATCCAGAAAATATTATGATTAAAGAATCTGAGCCCCTATATTTTGTCACAGAACAATTTAGTGACATCCTCTAGATTATTTAAATAGCAAATATATTGAAGATCAGGAGTGCAATATCAGTTCAAAAATATAATTAGGACATGTTCACTTTCACTCTACAAAAACAATTTCAGAGACGATCACACTCACTGTTATTAAGCAAATAAAGTACCTATAACCACAAAGCAATTATTCTGCAAGGCAACATTTAATTACTTAAATGCCAAACACGATTTTTTAAAGCAAGCTTACAATCTTAGCCTCTATCATGACAATCAATATATCACTTTCTGTATTTATATTTCCTACTACTATTATACAGTTATTGTACAATTTACAAAAATATTGTGAAATATCAAATAATTAGAGGGTAATCCAGTTGATATATTGTAGTTGTTCAGGTAGATCTTCAGTATGCAGCAGTAATAGATTTAGTTTTTATACTGAGTTTTAATATATATTGCACTTTTAAAACTTTTAGACTTACAGGCTGCCTTGAGCATGTAAGTAGGTAGCATGCAAATAATTGTACTGTAAACAAAAAAAATGGATAGGGTGTTCTTTTCAAGAATATATTTAACAGGTAATACATGTTGTTCTTTAACTACTACAAACTTTACACAACATAGGGACAATACAAATTGCTTGTTAAGCATCCTATATGTCTTAAATGTAATACAGGTAGTCCTCAACTTACGATCACAACTGAGCCCAACATTTCTGTTGCTAAGTGGGACATTTGTTAAGTGAGTTTTGCCCCATTTTACACTTTTCTTGCCATAGTTGTTAAGTGAGTCACTGCTTTTGTTAAATTAGTAACATAGTTGTTAAGTGAATCTGGCTTCCCCATTGACTTTGCTTCTCAGAAGATGGCAAAAAGTGATCACATGACCCTGGTACACTGCAACCGTCTTAAAAATGAGTCAGTTTTGCGAAGCATTTGAATTATGATCACATAACCATAAGGGATGCTGTAACGATTGTAAGTGTGAAAAATGGTCATGTCACTTTTTCAGTATTATTGTAACTTTGAACGGTCACTAAACAAACGGTTGTAAATCGAGGACCACCTGTACAGATTTCTGTTTCCTTTCTCAGTAGACATTTAAAAATACTAAGCAAAATTATTTACTTAAAAAATAGAGACAGCTTGAAATTAATATCCTTTTGCTGATACCATAGAAGTCATTCATCAGCAAGATAGAATGATTTTCAATAATTCTGCCTCCTACCAAATAAAATATCTTTGGATCGGTATGATATGTGAATTGTTTTTCTTCCTATTCCACCAGCAAATGCTTTCATCAGCAGAAGGATATCAACTGGATATTACTATCATGCTGTACCCATATTGATTCCTATTTGCAAAGCCCTATAGATCAAACAATTTACTTCTGAACAATTAACAACAGGATCAGATTGCAGTGCTGGTAACTAAACTGTTTCCTTTAAGAAAAAAAATGGTGCAAATTTTAAAGTCACTGACATACATTTAGTATTTCTGAAATTCCATAAACAAATTTCAACAGTGGTCAGAACAGTTCATGATCATGCAAATGGACAATAACAATAGGTAATTTTCTAATTTTCAGCTGCATATCTTCCTTGCCCTGGTGCCAGGATGGCCTAGTTACAGTTTGGGAGACATGAATGCAAAATATCATCATCAATTGACTCCGAACTCATCTCAACAACCATCCATCTCTTCTACTTCAAATGATAACAAGAAAAGTGGTATGTCCCAAACCCTGTAATGGACTGGTGAAATGCCCATCCTGAGCAAGCAATTCCTATGCTGAATTGGATATTGAATTAAATAACTTTTGACGTGGCATTCTAATTGTATAGGTCTATGATTCTGACTATTGGATGCTTTTCACTTATGCAGATAGAAACTGTATGTTTACAAATAGCAGTGATTGGTGTTTGCTTTCCCAGCATGAATGGGTGAAGGAGGGAAATTTATCAATGGGAGTCTGTGGTAACTGCTGTCCTGACAGGACACCTAGCCAAACTTCGACATCTGGAGAGTGATTTCCCAAGTCAATTTCATTTCTAGCTGATATCAGCATGGAAGACAGACAGCTTAAGGCCACTGTAGAATTGCTCTCAGTCTTTTCAGTAGCATTATCCAATAGCATTCTATAAAAATAGGGATCTTTTCAAAGAAAAGCATCAGTGGTCATTAATTGTAAAAGTATACTGTATTGTCCCATGGGGGAACACCAAGGTTAATATCATATAACCACACAAAGAGATATCCAGTGCTTCTGTTCTCTAAGCTCAAATAACATTAGTGGAAAATTTAACTGAGGGGGCAAATCTGGTATAAATATTGCAATGCAATATATATATGACTCAATGCTTCATTAACACTTCTGTCAGAAACATTGAAAATAAGAAGTGGGAACTGTTCACTAAAGATAGTATTAAAGAAAATCTTCACAACACAACACCCTGGGGAAATCAAATAGCGACAAAATATTCAACATCAGCATAGCATACCTTTCCATAAAAAGAACTAGAAAAGTAATGCCCATTCCTTCCTTATTTAACCTGCTTAAATGAGGGTATGATGAAGGATAATAGCTTCATGTAAGCTGTCTATGGAGATTCTCAGTCATACAGGTATTGTTCTAGAACTGAAGAAGCTTCAATTGAAAGCTTTTTCAGGATGAAAAGCAAAATGTTTTCAAGGGAAAAAAAACCCTAAGAAAGTCCAGTTGTCTTTTGAATAGCACCTTTGGGACTTCATGTAAGCTCTTTTAAGTACATCAGAGCAACACCTTTCAAATACTGTCAAGTGAAAAAATGAGTGCAATTAAACATGTTTTAACACACAAAAAGCATTAATAGTTGACAAGGTGAATATTGCTTTGGGGCAAGTATTAATATAACGATTATATATTTAATCTGCACCATAAGCTTTTACAATGCATTGATTAATACAATTTGTTCAAAAAGAACAGAAAGTATTAAAATAAGTCATTTATTCACTGTTACTCTAGTGTTGGCTTTATACCAGCCCGACACATTCCAAAACTTATTGAGTCTATAAATCCTAATTAAAGGTGAAAACTAGAACCATTTGAGAGCTTACTTTTGGGAACAGGAAAATCTCCTATATTGATCCTATCCAGATTCAAGGAATGAAAATGTGGGGGGGACTCCCCTCTTCAAACCAGGTGATGACAGCTTACTTAATGTCTCTGAGTAGAACTTTTTTACTTGAGAAAACAGCTATACCCAAATGTTCCACAATTCAGGTAAAATCTTAGGAAGGTAAAGATCCCAGGAGTGCATTCAGTAGGCTTGTATTAAGTTGTGTTTAACACCAAGATTTTGCTCCACTACTCAACTAAAGAGAAGATACAGATGATGCAAACTGCAGATTGTAAACTACTGATTGCAAAAAAAAAAAAAAAAAGTAACTCAAGTAATACTGACAGGAAACTTTAATTGCCCCAATATCTGTTGAGAAACAAACATATTTCTTTCAGAAATTCCTGAATTGTGTTGCTGACAACCTTGTCCATCACAGAGTGCAGGAAAGTACAAAAGGACCATATATTCTTTACTTGATATTGACCAGTAGGAAAAACTATATTGAGGAAATGGAATATGCAAAAACACTAAGAAATCATGCAATTCTGAAGTTCCTAATTTCAGGGGAAAGTAAGATTGTGTATAGTTAAATGTATAGCCTGGACTATAATGAAATAAAATTTAATAATCCTAGAGCAATTATAAGCAGGGTCTCATTAAAGGAGATGTAATGGGGGGGGGACCCTAAGAGTTCCCAAAAAGAAGATAGATACAAAAAACAAACCTCCAAATAATTCCAAGGAAGGAAAAATAAGCAGCAAATAAAACCAATTCAGTTACCTAAAAGGCTAGGGTGGGATAGAAACATATATAGATGCTGTAAAGAGGACATATCCCAGATCTCTTCTAAGCTTACAGACAAGTAGCCAGAAGTATAGAAAGAGAAGATAAAGCTCCAAATGGTCTGACATTGAGGAAGGATGCGACCAACAATTAAAAAGTCCTTGTGATTTTTAGGACTTTAGGATGGGTGGATAAAAATGCCAAACCCAGTCTAAATATCTGGCTGATTATGCAATGAACTTTAACAATAATAATATGACATTCTTGTTTTTTGGTTAAAAACTTGATGTGCATGAAGGCCAACACCAGAATAAGAAAATAATAGTTTCCAGCAAAAAAAATCCACCCCAAACCGCTGCAAACAATCATAAATGCAGGCTGGTTGCCAAGTGTCCAAAATGCAAAAATTTGATCATGTTGGAATTTTGAAACCGGGTCACAAGTAGCTCTGGAGAGGTCGATCATCACTTCAAAAGGTCGCTAAGTAACCCATTGTAAGCGGAGGACTACCTATATTTAATTTTTGTCCCATTTTCTCACTGTGCTCCATTACTTTTATTAATAGTCTTTGCAGATCTTTTGTATTTGGTTAAGAGAGTAGTGTCAATAGGACAGATTATTGATGTTTCTTCCTCCAATTCCAAAACATGGTCATCCTCTTCCAATTTAGCTTCCCTTAATATGAATTCAGCATATAGGGTGAATATATAAGGGGAACATAGTTTTACCTTATTTCTTTGTCAACTTGGAGCCAGTCTTTCACAATATTCTGTATATAGTGTTTTCTCATGAAAACAATGGGATGTTTTGGGATTCCAATTATTCTCAGTATATTCCACAGCTGGTCATGATTCACAATAACTGAAGGAATTTCTACAATGAATGGAGCATGAAATGACTTCCTTTTGGTACTCTTGGCTTTGTCAATTATCCTGTATGCCTTGTGCTTCTCAGCTTTCTCTAGAGTCAACTTGAGGGAGTGTAGTGGCTCACGAGGTTAGGACGCAGGACTGACAATTAGCAGGTATGTGTTTGAGACCTAGTTGCTGCCTTGAGATGGGGTGAGGTCCCTGTCACATGTTCTAGCTCCTGCTAACCCAGCAGTTCAAATTGCCTGCTTTCGTGAGTAGGTAGATGAGTACCACTTCAGAGAGCAACTTAATGGAGATATGAAAGGAGCCCCAAACTAAGTGGTCCCCGGGCAACGGTGATGTCACTGTTCAGTCCTTTCAACCTGAAGGTGCCTCAGTGTTCCTGACACAACTGTAGGAGTAGTAACTTGATCAGCTGCATACGAAATTATACATATTGTATGATAGTTTGTATACTCTGTTGAATTTCCTTCTTTGGTAATGGAATGTAGACTGGCAATTTGATGGCCATAGTGTCAGTCTCCAAATGTTCTGGCTTAGCTTGGTTAGAATCTTTACTGGTTTCTTTTCTAGTGCTTGCCAAATTTCAATGGAAATATTTGTAGCATATTTAACTACCCAAGGATTATGGATCAAAGGCCAAATAAATCCATTTTTAATCCATCTATTACTATTACTCCTGGATTATCACCCTTTAAAAACTGACAACATAGACAGATTCTGTATGGGAGTGTATGAAATCCAGTTGAATTTCATTGACAGATTAGTCTGAACATGCTTACTAACTATTAGTTAGATTTGCATCCTGACTTTAAGGAGTTCTACATCTGCTTTAAGTATACTTTTTAATTTTTTTTTTGTTATTTTGATTACTAGTTTTTAAAGGTCATTATTTTACAGGTTCTTAGATACTAATGAACATTATTGTAAATATTATAAAAAATACTATCTTATTCTAATTAAGATTAGTTTAGGTTTAATTAATTCTATGGTGCTTAATGTGTCTTAAGTTTCATTGGGTTTAATTTTATAAATTTTAGCTTAGTAGCCTCTCTATAGTGTACATGTTGTCATTATCATTTAATATTATAAATCTATTAATTTAATGGTGTTTTTAGTCAACACTTGATAATTTTGTCATTGATATTTATTTTACACTTTTATTATTCAAAAACAGAAATGACAATTTATATTATAATGATGAATCAGAAAAAGCTAAATATTGCAACAATGCCTTAGAAATATGTTTCTAGGACATGTCTCAAAACAAAAACTTTTATAAAAAAATGAAGCAAAAAGTCAAATTAAGATTTATATATTTTTAAATGACAAAAGACATTTAACCTCTAAAAGTGTAAACATTTCAATTAAAATGTGTGTTTTTTCAGGAGGATTTTTTAAAATGGATTAGACCAGTGGTTCTCAACCTGTGGTCCACAGACCATTGGGGGGGACTACAATGTCATCACAGGGGATCTGCAAAGGCTTGAAGAAATTTTATGATCTTGTGAAGAAATCTTAAGTTTTGGGAGTCTGTGGCCATGGCCCATGACCACAAAAAGTATTTAAAGGGTGTCCATGGTGAAGAAAAGTTTGAAAACCATTGGATTAGACAAATGCATCAGAAATTATGATGAATGTTACAAAATATGATTCAAGATGAAATAGGAAGATTTTTACTATTATGATTTCAGTTTATCAATTTATTGATTTCAGTTTGTTTCAATTTATATTCCATTCACTTCTTGAAATCGTGGAAGGAGATCTTTTGTTAGAGATCTGAATGGAACTCTTTCCCCAAATCTTGACAAATCTGTTCATATAAAAGTAACTCAGCTAAACTCCCCAAAACGTTTTAAATTCTACTGTACACAGTGCTTTCCCTTTCAGACCTATGGCTATAAACACATCTTTTGGACATTTTTGCCTTTTTTGTCTTTCGCCCTTGTCCGGTTCATTTTTAACCACATTTCACCTCTCTCTAGAGAAACATGTAGGACTGTAAGTTTTCATTTTTGTCTGCTGTTGTATAACTGTGCTAGTCATTAATTATTGATCATTGTAATTATATGATATTCTTCTCTTCTGTACATCTATGTATAAAAAAGAATAGAACTTGGATTAGAAACAGTAAAGTTTTTGCCTCTTGATTTCTTTCCTATTCCACTTGGAGCAGCTTCAAATATCTTGGGATGTATTACATGAAAACCTTCAATGAGTAGATCAGCTATCATCTCAATAATCAAAAACATGGCAAATAAATAAACATTGTAGAAATTTATACATCAAAATACCTTGAGGGTACTATGTACTCTTTTGGTAATATGAACTGGACTTCCAGAGTCTAACATACATACAAATCAGCTAAAAGAATTGCTTTGTCATTATTATTTAATAATAGATTGTATTAATTAGGCAATATAATAAACCAAACAGACAAATTTTTCTTGAGGTTAAATTTAAAGCATACACAAATGAAGAGTTTGGGAGACACAGCAAGATAGCTGGGAACAGGTATTACAAACTTTCTGACACCTGTTTATTCTCTGTCTGATGCTAGGGCCTTGAAATTATTTTCCTTCTTGCATGTTTGTCCTAAAAGGCAAAAATTGCAACCTCCCATTGACTCTTACTTTGTAACAACCACTGCAAAATCTTTCCTGATACCTCAGACAATCTTTCTAAGCTAATTCTATACAAAGCCACTGTGAATAGGAATGATTGGCCTACTTCACACTGTGCGCAGGTATTAAAAACACAGAAACAGGCAACCTGGCTCTTCAAACAAATCTTGGAGCTTCTGCCCTCAAGTGGAACAAGAGGATGCATATGTTTAAATCTAAGGTACAATCATATAACAAAGGAGAAATAGTTTTGTAAAATCTAATTCAGAACACTGAGAATATTTTAATCTTATAGTGGGATCTGTGTATATACATAGTTCTACAATCTGATGCTTGGAGAACACACAAAAATGGTTCAGCAGCTGCTATGCTATGGCAGCTGTTTCTCTTGTTCTGTACTGTCATGCTGTCCCTGTTTATTTCCACCATTTGTCAATCCATCTGTTATTTCAAACCAGATTTCAAAAGCTTCTGGATGGAGAGAGGCTATTCAAGTTACAAACTACCTTTGGAAATGCATCTGTCCCATGTGAGCATTATGATAATCAAATTAAGGTTATCTTTACATCTCGTCCCCTCAAGTAAGCCATTCATCCATGATAGTTTTACTTTTTCACAATACATCCAGGGATTAAGATATATTATTCATTTCTAGGAAGAAACATCATCACATAATACTACCGGTACCTGGTTTCACATAGGCTTCTGATAACACCTAAGGCTGTTAGCCTAAAAAAAAAAAATCCAGAACCTTCAATAAGGAGGCATTCAGTGAAAACCGAGCTACTGCGATAGATGCGAACTGCAAAACTGCCTTAAATCTTGGCGAAAAGATCGATACGACCCAGTCTACGTTATTCAGAGACCTTTCAAAAAAATAGATCTCAGCCCATTTTTCAAGTATTAAATACAACCGCTTTTGAGGGACGCCAAAATCAGTTGGCTTTGAATACTATTCAAGACATTACGTTAGGAACAGTCTCTCTACGGCTGAAAGAGCAACAGGCTAGGGCTTTTTTCATTTATTTATTTTTTACAGTAGTTTTCCCAGCTAAGAACCACAAGCCAGCCTCGTACCGTCGGGGTACAAAGGACGCACGTTCCCCCTCCGTCTCTCTCAGCAGCGTTAATGTTCCGGGCGGAGCTGGCCATCTCCAGCTTACCACATCTCTTTCCCGGAGCTCAGCATCGCGGCGGCCGTCTGTCTACGCCCATCGCCTCTACCGCCTTTGCTCGGAGCCAGGCTGCCGGCTCACTCCTTGGAGCAGCTGCCCCGAAGCGATGGGCGGCGGGGACCACCAAGCTGGAAGGCAGGGAACCCGCCGCTCACCCCTCCAGAGAGCTGCCCGGGAAGCCCACCGTTTAAGCTCCCGAGGGGCGGCATCCTCCGTGGCAGAAAAGCCCAAGGCATCCAGAGACCCTGGCGCTCGCTGCCTCGCTTGCTCTTCCACTCCCGCGGCAGTATCAGGGGAGGGGGCTGACGTGATGCGGCAAGGATGGATAGGCGGAGGCCTCTGGAGCGGGCGGCGCACTTGTCTCACGCGCTCAGGCCATGAAAGCGCCAGCTCGCCGAACCGTCCGGGCTCCGGTATCCCGCTACCGATTGACCGCAGCACCTCACGCCGGCGCTATCGCCACGACCAGCCCAGATTCCCTCAAAGCAACAGAGAAGCAAGTCTTGGCTTAGTTCTTTGCCCATCCGCGCACCTCTCGCCTAGTGGGAAAGGGATGAACGAAGGATGAAAGCCGGCAGGGGGACGCCATCGCGTTCGGCCCCTCCGGATACAAACCGCTACTCACCGCTTGGACAGCAGCTTCGCCTCGCAGCGGGTACAACAGCGTCCCGGCTCCGGAGAAGCCACGCCCCCAAACCCGTCCCTATCCCACGTCTCGCCACGCCCCCTTTTCCATTCCAACCAGTTCTCCTGAATATTACTCAGCGCTGTTTCGATTGGTAGAAGCGACGCTCTGCTTCTGCTCCGCCGGGAAGATGTTTTCTTGGCCCCGCCTCTCCCCATGCGGATAAAGGAATGACAGCACAGGGGCGGGCTTCTTACGTTTATGCTATGGACGACCCTAAATGAAGAACGCTGATAATTCAGTTGAACAGGTTCCTATGTGTGCATGTGTATGTCATGTGTGTCTGTGTGTAATGTATGCTTGCGTCATATATGACACATGTATACATATACATATACATATATATATTAAAAGAATATCCCAGTCAGGTACACTTCCTCCTCTCTTCCTTGTTGAGCAAGAAATCAAAAAATGGAAACACACACTGTAGTAGATTTAATATATTTCCATTTATTTCCATTTATCAACTTGGTTTGAGACTTGTTTTGTTAAACTACATCCATTATTTAGCAACTGCTGCTTTAAAACCTTGCTTTGAATAAATAGGCACAGATCAAGTTGTATTTATTGTACTTATAAATCACACAGTGTATCACTAAGGATCCAGTCTTATTCCACTTTCGACAATGCTGAAACTGTTATTCACTCAGAAAACTCTAAGACATGTACAAGAAAAACATCCAGAGGCAATGCAACAATAAAACGACACAATTATATAAAATATAACACAATGTACAATTAATCATAATATAATAGTTCCATTTCTGGCACAGAGAGCTCCACAATTTTCACATCCTCAAAGATCCCCTGAAGCAGTCCTATTTTTACAAGCGTCTTTCTGTAGTAAGCTTCCTTCTTGAATTAAACTACATAAGATTATTCTATTTTAATTCTGAATTTATAGTTCTGAATTTTAATTAAATTCTGAATTTTAATTAATTTAAATTCTGAATTTTTATTAATTTAATTCAGAATTAATTCTGTAATAAGCTTATTCAGTAATAAGTCACATAAGCTTTTTCTATAATAAGCTTCCTTCCAATAATATGCCACAAGATCTGCTACAGTAAGCATATCTGCTGTTTTAAAAAACTGGCCTCTATTCAAGTTTTTCTACCTTGTACCACCACTTCTAAGTGTATTGGTGCAAAATACATACATTAACCTTACCATGAGGATTTGTACATCAAGCCATCTAAACAGAACAATTTTATTTATAACTAAACCTAATATGAAATTCAATAAAAATTAATGGGAATAAAACATTGAAGATACTTCATTAGGTACACCATCATTTATAAGATGACTTATTTTTAAATTGTTTTTACAGTTAGGCCTTTAATTACATTTTGACTGCTAGTAAAACAGAGCATATAAACAGTTTTGACTAAATGTTGTAGATTAAGTCATAAAGATAAGGCATTTTTACTGTTGGCTGAAATGACACAATTATACTAGACTAAAATAAGGCTGGCTACCTTTACCCAGTATGATGCAGCTCAGTGATTAATTTATGATTTAGAGCAGAGTTCCCCAACCTTTCTGGCTTTGCAGACCAGTGGGGGGGAGGGGAATGGTTCTGTGCAAGTGGTGGGAAAGCACAACCAAACAACTCTATTTGCATGGCCAGCAGGCACATGCTCCCGCCACTCATGCAAATAAAACGTGCATACATGCGCTCATCCACAGCTCGCACAAGTGGGGATGCATGCGCATAGACTTGCCTGCCACTCGCGTAGCCCGGTTCCAAACTGCTCAAGACCCAGTAGTGGGTCTTAGCCTGGGGGCTGGGGACCCAATTTAGAGTGTTCTGCATGCCCAATCAATTTACTATGTTTTATGAATATATAACACATACAACATATTGAAGTACGAAGTACCCAATTGCATTTTAGCCTAGGGGCGGTGCAATAGCTCAGCAATTAGATGCTATGCTTGTCAGCTGGAAAGCAGACAGCCCAGATTCAAGTGCTGCATGATGGGATGAACTCCCATTAATCACCCTCAACTCCTGCCAACCTAGCATTTTGAAAGCATGCAAATGCAAGAAGATAAATAGGTACCACTGACAGGAAGGTTGCTGCATTCCATACTTTCATGATGGTGGAAGCATCTCTCAGACAATGCAGGCTCCCTTGGCTAAGATCCAAGATGAGCAATGCCCCCTTGAATCAGTGACAACTAAAAAGGGGAAACCTTTTTTTTATCCTAATGTGTTCTGGAAATTCAACCACTATGAGTAGTTTACGATTCAGTATTTCTATAAATTCAGGTAATTGGGTTAAGTAAACTAGGATTTTACGTATTGTGCTGAATGAACATAGTTTTATAATTTATGCATATTAAATTACACAGAAATCCTAATCTTGATTAACTGCACAAAACCTGTATAAAATGTGCATTGTTTGTGTGTATGTGTGTCTATTAGCCAAAACTACAGCTAACAAAAATCCAGGCAATCTGAGCTTTTTGGTGCCATTTAGGATAAATCTGGGTTTTGCTGTTTTAGGCTCTCTAAATTCATAGTTAAGATGGCTTAGCTAAAAAATTACATCTACAAAACTAGTTCAAATGGAAGAAATAAACTTCAGCTATTACATAAAAGAGATGAAGAATTGAATCTGAAAGTTTTTCTTGTCCAGAAGTATCTGCAGCTAAGTTTACTAGGATAAATAACATGCTTGGAGGCTTCTGCTAGGACATGCTTTAATATAAAGCACATTCTACCTGTGCAGCCAGGAACAAAAAGAAATTAATCTGATGCGTTCTGCTTGAAATTATGGAGAGAGAAATTATTGTAGAATTAATACTGTATTCTTGAGCTTGGCAAGAGGAAACCAAGGGGAAGGAATTGAACATGTCCTACAGGTATTAGATGATTATTTCTCAGCCATTGGGAGCTCAATGGAGATTCACTTTTAATTAGGTTGTCCATCAGGGGTGAAATCCAGCAGGTTCTGACAGGTTCTGGAGAACCGGGAGGGGAAATTTTGAGTAGTTCGGAGAACCGGCAAATACCACCTCTGGCTGGCCCCAGTGGGGTGGAAATGGGTATTTTGCAGTATCCTTCCCCTGGAGTGGGGAGGGAATGGGGATTTTGCAGTATCCTTCCCCTGCCACGCCCACCAAGCCACGCCCACAGAACCGGTAGTAAAAAAAAATTAGATTTCACCACTTGTCCACCCTATCTTTTCCCTGATTTCCAGAGGAAATGTTTTTTCTCTGGTTTACAGAACAGTTTCCTTTGTGGCAAGGCATGAAAATGAAATGAGGAAAAAACGAGTACGCCTAAGGATGGACTGTGGCGCCTACGACCATTACAGTACTATAATGCTGTTCTGTGCACTGCTGTGTCCAATTAATCCCCCTCTTCCAGCCGAAATTACCTTTCTCGCTTCTTTCTTTTAAAAAAATGTTTAAAAACGACGGGGAAGGGAGTGTTTATTCACGACACAAGTTGAACAAGCATTCTACCTGCCATGCCATTCTTCGGGTAAGAAAATTCAAGGCCGAGAATGGAAAAGAAATCCTATGGGAAAGAGACTACCCACTGCCGGGAGAAAAATAGAATGCCACCCACTGACACTACCGCTCAGGGGTCTCCAATCTTGGCCACTTTAAAGACTTGTGGACTTCAACTCCCAGAATTCCTCAGCCAGCAAAGCTGGGAGTTGAATTCTGGGAGTTGAAGTCCACAAGTCTTAAAGTGGCCAAGATTGGAGACCCCTGCTATAGCTAAAAACGAACACCGTCTACGAGAAAATTCAAAATAATCCGAGGCCGCCTCGAAGCCGGGAGACAAGAGCCGCTCCGCCACGCCCGACCGCGGATCCGCTTCCCGTCTCAAACTAATGACGCCTCCTGTGGGCGCAGTCAGCTCGTCCTGTCCTCCGAGCCGAGGTGTTTCTGGGTACCGCGAGAATTGCTCTGTCGGCAGGTCACTATGCCGGTAGGGCCGGGATGGCTGAGGAGCTGCGCGAAGCCGACTCGGTAGGCTCAGCCCTTCGGCCATCTCTGACAAAATGGCACCCCGAGACCGTCCGGTAGTGGCACCTCAGGCCGCCATGCGCAAACGCGGGGCTCGAAAGCGCCTCAAGTTTCGGGCCGAAGACGTCTGCTTGGAGCGGAGTGAGTAGCGAGGCCTCGGCGTCGTGTCCGATGGCGGCCATTGTCCCCTGATCAGCTGCCCTGAACAGTCGCTTTCTTTCCGCAGTGACCGTGGCCGACTATGCAAATTCGGATCCTGCTGTAGTGAAATCTGGACGCGTCAAAAAGGCTGTGGCCAATGCGGTGCAACAGGAAGGTGAGTTTGGCCGAAAATGCTCACGTGGGTTTAACCTTTACACCTGTTCCTACACCTGGACTCGGGTTTTCTGGGTTTATATAGTAGCATTCTGAAGCATAAAGGAACTACTGTGACATTCCATGACAGGACAGGTGAATTTGTGGCTCAGGTGACACCTGGAAACCCAAGGCTACCAGAGGTGGTCCAGCAGTAAAATCAATTACACTTCGATCTTTTTAAAAAAAATATGTTTTGCGATATTTGTGAACAGTCCTATACAGTGATAAAATCCAAATTTTTTTACTACCGGTACTGTGGGCGTGGCTTGGTAGGCGTGACGGGAAGGATACTGCAAAATCCCTATTCCCTCCCCACTCCTGGGGGATGAATATTGCAAAATCCCCATTCCCTCCCCACTCCTGGGGGAAGGATATTGCAAAATCCCCACTCCCACCCCACTCGGGGGCCAGCTAGGGGTTGTATTTGCCAGTTCTCTGAACTACTCAAAATTTCCGCTACTGGTTTTCCAGAACCTGTCACAACCTGCTGGATTTCACCCCTGGGCCTATAGCTTCTCTGAACACCGTCAGGCAGTGTCTTATTTTCTATGACAACAAAATCACTTTTGACAGTATGCTTGCAAACTTTTCTGTATTATGTTTTTAGCGTTTTAATTGATGTTTATTTTTTTCTGTCTCGTTAGTCATATTTGTTTTATGCAAGTCAGAGTTCTATATGGCAAGTATATCACAACCGCCTGTCAGATGTTAAGTAGATGTTTCCTGTTTTTTTTTCAAACTTTCAAACTTTTTCAGGACTGAATGTATTCAAATTCATATAGGATATACATTGAAAACAAGATATAAATTGAATAGAGAACTTGATTAACAATAGTTCTACATAAGTTTATTTAAATTAGTATTTTAATATGTCTCTTAATTGGATAGCTGTAGCAAATAAAATCAAAATGAGAAAGGCATTACAGCCTGAAATTACAAATTCTTGAGTGTTTATTTGTATCTTCTAATCTAAAAAGATAGTCTGAAACATTCAGCACAGAACTGTTTAAACATATTTAGATTACAAATTTGACAATCAATTCTATCTTAGTAGTCAAATAAAAGCTTATGCAAGGGTACGTTTTAAGAACTCACTGCCACTATCCAGAAATAGTTTAAGAGTCTATATTAGTCTAAATTGATCTTGTCCCTTTTATCCGTTTTCCTAGTAACATTTATATGAAGGATGGAGGTGTATTTCCCTCTTCTCAGGGAATAATGATAAGCATTTATCAATAGGTCTTATAAGACAAATTGTTTCCGTTTAAAGACAGTGAAATAAACAATATGTGTTTAATTACAACATGAACATTTGACTTTTTACAATGAATTTCCATGTTTTTCCCTTATAGAAATATGTTTTCACATTTTTTCTTATTGTCTACCTATGAGCTATATTCAGCTCTCTAAGCTCTTTTAATTTTATGAACATAGATGTGTAAACAGTTCACTTTCTAAACTATCAGCAACATTTTTTTTGCATCATGATAGCACTTAATTTTCAAGGATAAATGAGCAAGAATATTTGCTTGAGAGAACTTCCTAAAATAACAGAGAAAACAAAAATGTCATTTAATAGTGAATGCATTAACATTAGCCTAAAAATGGCTTAGGATCTCTTGCTTCTGGATTGAAATACCGTGTTTCCTCAAAAATAAGACCCTGTCTTATATTTTTTTTGAACCCTGAAATAGGTGCTTCGTCTTATTGCCATGTGCTCAAAAGCCCGATTGGGCTTATTATCAGGGGATGTCTTATTTTGGAGGAAACGGTACTGACTCACACATACTTGCTGTAGTAGTTCACTTTCTACTCAAGAACAAACAGGTAGAAGTCAAAGCTTGCAAACTGAAACAGAATCTTTAAGAGACACTTACCTGAATAGTTTTTTAACAAAAGTTTACAGAAAAAGTCCAAAATTAATCCAAGGTTCTGAGAACCAGATCAGGGTTGTCATCCAGGTAGCATCCACACAAATTGCCACCCAAAAGCCAGAGATCAGGCGTTTTTTTTCCAGCAAAGGAAAATGAGTTAGGGCTGTTTCTTAAATCAGGCAATAGCCAACTGTCACTAATCAAGAAATGTACTCCTTTGCTTGGCAAGGAGCCTCATAGAATAGCTCTGCTCTCCTCTCAACTTACTGGGATGCAGAAGCTGGGAAGTCATACATCATCTAACTGTTCCAGCTGTCTAGATGCTGTTCTTTATCAGCCTTATTTGATTCTCAGCTTTGTGTCTCCTGAGGTTTACATTCCACAGGTTTTGCTGGAGCTTTTTCTTCAAAGTCAGAGCCAGCGTCTAAGTACTCGCTTTCCTCAAAATCATTTAACCTAGCTAGGGAAATCATGTTTGTGGTTCCACAGGTGGGTCTTGCGCAATACCATGGGAAGGGTATTGGTCTTTTTCTGTGATGGCCTCAATTAATAAATTTTCTCCTAAGGGAGGCATGAGTGCCTATGCTGTTTTATTTATATTTCTAATTGGTTTATTGAGGATTGACCACTTTTAAAGTCTTCAGAAGAGAGAACAAGATGAAAATAGAATAATATTTGCTTCAATTTTAATTTCCTTGTAATTTTTCCTGATTTTAAAATAACTGTATATCCCCTCCATTTGACCAGAGGTTTTCCTTTTGGGATTGATGGACAAACAGCTGGGGAACAATCCTGGAACTTTGTTTTTGTATATGATAATCACAGTGAGAGTATTATATGTACAAAGATAGAAAGGTTTGGCAATACGTACAATGGAGGAATGATTGGAGAAGATAATGGTACTTGCTGAGGTGACCAAATTGACTTGTTTGATTAGAGAAAAGATAATATCTACATTTATTGCTGAGTGGAAATCCTTATGGATTTTTTGTATAAAACAGAAAAATAAGCTTAAAATAAGTTTGATGATTAGATAGGATAATTATTGAAAGAAATGAGTCATAATTTTAGAGAAAGAGCTAAATCTCTAAGTTAGTCCTCAACATTGTCTTAAAAAAAAAAGTTGATTTTACAATTGTAGTGGCCAAACAAAACAAAATCCTTAGGTTAATAATGTTGGAAGTCTTGACCACTGTAGGTCACTATAAAAAATGAAAGTCTACCATAATCTTAATATAGGAAAAAATAATATCCAAATGTTTGGACTAGTGTTTCAGGATTTTTCACCTACCCCGTATCTTGCTAATTCAGCTAGTGCAAATCACTATATTTGAGGTTTTTTCTTGTCCTAGTCTAACATCCATCTTGATCCTTTTTTATCCAGCTGCATGTCTCCACTATCCATTCATTCAGTATATTTGTTTTCAGGTCACTGCCCTTTTCTCACTTCCTCTACCAGAATGTCTTTTTTTTTCTTCATATTTCTTATAAACCAATGCTTGTTCTATAATTTTTGTTCAAATCATCTTATTTTAATGTCCCTTCCTTAACTTGTCTGGTTCTTGGGGTAACTTTCAGTCTTTCACTCTCTCTTGTGAAACTTTCCTTCTTAAATGAACCTTAACCACATGTTTCTTAATGCAGACCATGCTACCAAGCCATTTCAAGCAGCTGGAGGTTTCCTCGCCACAGGAATTGAGTAATAATAGACAAACAGGTTGTCTTTCATATAAAGGAATGCATGTTGTCCCACATGACAATCAAAATGACAGGATGACCTTCAACACCTTTCTTTGTGCCTACTGGCCCCAAAAAGAATTTGGACTTGGATCTTCCTATGTTTCCAATTGTTTTTTCTCTGGGGGTTTGGATTATCAACATGAATTTATTTTACACTCTTGATTCTTATATCTCAAATTCTTCCATCTATTTATGATTATAGTGAAATCACTCTGTGGTTTGGAAGCATCTTTTGTACCCACTGATGAAATACTATCTGTGGCAGAGTCCTATGACAGTGGCGATGAAATGGATTCTAAATATTTCACCACTGATGAATATTTCATGACTGATAGAAAAAAGAAAAGCAAGAGGCATAAAGGTAAGATCTATCATTTTAACTGTTAGTTTTTAACGTAATTTCACTAAGAATAAAATACTTTTATCTCTTCAAATAAAATCATGCTGCTTTCTTCTTGAAGCATGTCCAGTTATATTGCTTGTTTTTTGTTTCAGAAAGCTCCGAGAGTGTGGTAGGCAAAGAATATCCAATTGACATATGGTTGATGTTGGCATCCTATATACGCCCAGAAGACACTGTGAGTTTTTCTCTAATTTGCAAAAGGGCCTGGATTGTTACTTGTACAGCTGTATTCTGGACCAGACTTTATAGAAGGTATGACAGCTTGTAGAATCTTTATTCTATACTGTGTGTATATTTTAATAGTTATGGGGCTTTTTATAGATTATTTGTGGTGGACAGCCTTATGAACAGCATGCCTATGAATTTGAGTATAAAAGATCAACGTTTCAATACTTAATGTTGTATTTGGTTCTGAGATACAATTTTCCCAGACCTGTCCACTGATTCTTTTATATTCTTTTTGATAAGAACAGTAAGAGATAACATACATCAAAATATTACGGCTGTGCCTTACTTCAGATTTGATATAAAAAGGTATCTCATAGCATGTGGGGGAACATCTGTCTGCAACTCCATAACCAAGGAACACTTTTCCTGGTATCACACAGTAATTGCCACACAACCACAGAAAACTGCAACTGCTTTAAGGTTGCTTGTTTGAAAAACTAATGTGTTTACATTCTGATACTCTAAAGTGCTTTTTTGTCTTTGAATCCAAAGCCTGCATAGCTGTATAAAATATGCCTATATAATTGGTAGTATGGATTACAAAATATACATATGGTATAAAAACAAAACTACATTATTGTCAAAGAGAAATTGCTGGGATTCATAGAAAGGTACTTGAGAGCTCGTAAATTAATAATTGCTACAGTTCTTTGGGCTTGCAGAACTTCTGTGGCTACAAAATCAACTTCCATTATATAACTTAAGTAATTGCATTAATTTCCTTGAATCATTTAAAACAGATTGTTTTAGATTAATGACTATTGCATGATAGAAAATGAGTCATATGTCCTCCCTTGCATATAATACAAATTTACAGGAATGGTTTCCATTAGAATGGGCAATGATATATTGATAAGAAAGGGCATTATGCAGGAATTTTTCTGTTTTTATAATTTTTTCTTTCTCTAATCCTTCAGCAGGAAATTGAATTCAAGCTAGCCTTTCTTTTAGGTAAACACAGTAATTCCTAACATCAGACCTTTAGCTGGCAACCCGTGATCTGTTGGGTCATTATTTCAGAACTATTTCCTTATCAGATTCCTCAATGACTGAGCCTCAATTCAGAAAAATATTCAGAGATATATCTACCTTCAAAATTGAACTAAATGGCACAGTCAAATATCAGTAGTTGACAAAGTTTACCAGAGGAAATATGCTGTGATATTTTGTATTATGTCATAAAATAGTTTTTAAATTTGCTAGATTTCAATTTTAAGGAAATTGTGGATTCTGGAGTTCAGACACATTCTGTTAGTTCATTTGAGGTACCTTGGTACAAAAATTGTTTCACCTAATTAGAGGTTAGGGAAATAAGAATTTTAGTAGGATATAGATGGTCTAGAAATATTATTTAACCTATATGAGAGTGCCTGAATGCAGCTCACAGAGAAAAAATTGAAGCATTTGATAAAAAATAGATTAATGGGGATTAGAGAAGAGGCATTATGCTAGTTGGAGCATTCAACCAGAGTAGCTTCCTAATCTCTTTTCTATGAGAGTTCAGAAGCTACATCTTGACTTTCTGGAGGTCTGCAGTTTACAATGATGGATGATACAAGGTTGGAACTGCACTACTTAAATTGTACTGTTATTATTTTGTTTTCGATGAATTAAGGATGGAAATGTTGGCAGGAGGCCTTTAGTCCCCGTCAATGCAATTTCAGTGCCATAGTAACTGATAGTATGATTTCATAAGCATCACAGAGAGAGGCAGTTAAAAGTGAGAATTAAAACAATTTGCTTCCCAAATGCCTCTTGCTTCTATTCCTATCTTTTACTTTGAAAAAAATGCCACCAAAGTCAGCTTTATGCTTCCAGATTTCAGTGGCATGATCTCAGAGCGCATAGCATGTATCATCCATAACTTATTCTTACAATTTTAGTTTTTCTTATTTAGGCATTACAATAGGAGTGCATCCCTCCCAATCCGTTTACAGCCAGAATCAATGGAAAAGATGCACTGCCTTCGTGCGTGTGTAATTCGTTCCTTATACCATACGTATAGACCTTTTGTTTCCCGGATAGCCAGAAACCCAACTATCCCGGAAGCTACTCCAAGCAGTCTAAAAAATTCAAAAGTAAGTAACACTTTGAAAAGAAGAATTACTCTCCTGAGTATTAGCAGGTTTCTTTCAAGCTAGTGAAAAGCATGCAAATGGGTTCGCTTCCCAGTACATATTTTAGACAGATGTTGTCTTGACTAGTGGTTTTTTAGACCTCTACAAGCTTGTTAATAATGTTTTAGGTTTATTATGCTTGGCTGTTTATTCTACCAATACAGAAATCAAAATGTTGAACCTTAAAATAAGTTTATTATTTTTGGTTTCATGTTTGAGATAGTTTTTTAAGCAATAAGATAAATGAAGTTTAACATCTGGATCAAGCAATTTACAACTATGTATTACAAAATAAATTCAGATCAGTAAGGTGGCTTTAGTTGACACCCAATCCAGCACAAAAAAATTGATTTGCATCGTAAATTTCACATCACAACGGCTTTGGTGTCCACAGTTAGTATCATACCAACAATTTGTATATCCTTTTGTGGGTAAAATTGGCATTAAAAAAGGAAATTAAATGTAAAAAATCTGTATTGCAGTAACAGTTACAATTTTGGTTACATTCCAAAAACAATGAAATTATTCAGTTGCTCCTTTCAATTGTTGAAATGCACATCTTCCATATGTGCATGGCACTATCTTTGTACACTATATAGTCAAAGAGCCTGTATGCTTAGACTTTGTTTTTATTCATTTAGAATCTCCTCTCATTTGTGGAGTTCACCACAAACATTGAGCATGCAAAGTAGGAAGAGACTGGTATTTTTCTTTTTGGTTACTGAATCCAGCTTTTTCCTATTTAATTTCCCTTTCTTTTTCTCAGTGTAGCTTCTGTGGGACACTGGAGCTGTTGTGGTGTCAGCAAAAGTTGTCCTTAAAGACAGATCCACTGTTTGGAGCAGCATACCAGTTGGTACACATCTGAAGGGTAGGACAGCTGACATGTGGATTATCTATGTTTTAGGAAATTCTTAAGTTACTTTCCTCCTTTTAACTAATATTCCATGTTTCACAGACAAGAGGCCTAATTCCACTAGCCGCATCCCTCTGAATCTAATGCAGGTAGTCCTCTTTAGTGACTGCCTCATTTAGCAACTATTCACAGTTATGACAGTAATAAAAAGGTAACTTTGTGACCAATCCTTGCATTTATAACTTTCTCATGTCTGTAAAGCAAAGGAAAGCTGAAGTAAGATTATAAGCATAGTTGCAATTTCTCTTAGTGACCATTTTGCGTGTGGCCACTAAATAAGGGTTAGTTGTATACACCTGTAATAATTTGCTTTATAAAGATGAGATGCTTACTCCTTTTTTTCCTATAGTAAAAAAAAAAGTAATATTGCTGTGCATATCTAGACTTTTGATTAAAAAAAGAATATTCTATTAGTTGTTACGTTAGCAAGATCTGCCCCTGCTTAATTTATTTAAACTTGTATGCCACTCAGTTCCCAATACCTCTGGCTCACAACAATCAACATAAAGAAATTATAATAAAACCAATAAAAGGATAAACAATTAAGCTTGGATTATATTGATATATTCACTGTAGAACAGCTTTTGTCATAAAAGATGATATGTTACTTTTCAAATCAAATGGATGTCTAATAAAGTTTGTGAATGGGTATCTTGTATGATAGTTATCTTCTCCATAAAAATCTGGAATATCTGCCCTATTCTGGTTTCAGTAGTTTCTTGATTTTTTTCTTGATAAAGCAAATAATGAGTGATTCTTAGCAATATTTTGAAATCATTATCTCTAGATTCAATTGTGGAAATATTTGTTTAAGTTCAACCACAGAGCTTTCATTTTATTTCCATGTATCTATTTATGTTCAGAAGAGGAAGTGCACAGTTACAATACAATGATATCCTTTTTTGAAATTGATGCCAATGTTTACTTTATCCTTAAAGTGATTTGTTAAAGTATAGAAACTCCAGACTGGATTGTTTTAATGTTCAATAATCCAGGATCTTCATTCCAAAGAGATTGGAAGCCTAGTGCTTTATTGCTTTATGTCTGTATAACACTATGTCCACAGACCACAACCCTTTCTCTTTTGCTCAACTAGTGCCTGCTCTTCTGGTCTAAAAGGATTAACCAGCAGTCTTCACTGTGGGAATTCAGCTTCAAATTCCAAAGGCAGGTATGAAAGCTAAATATTTGTATTAATGTCAAAATTTCATATTTCAGAATAGCTCACGGTATGTATAACTCCTTGTTACACTTATGCATATAACAGAGTGGATCTTGTTTGGCAAGATGCATGTCTAGATTACAGTCCAAAAAAGATTCTGTTCATAATGGGGAATAGTGAGGAATTTGGAGTATTTTGTAAAAATGCACTGCTGCCCAATCTGTTCGTTTTCCTTGCTCATCAGAAACGTTCATAACAGACAAAACAGCATGAAATAGCATGTAGTGAAACTAATATAAACTGCATAAAATTTGTTATTGTGCAGGGTGGGATGTTAATATCAAACTTGAGTGCAATAGTTCCCATAGGTTTATTTGCTCTAAAGGTAATTCCTATAGATAGAAATTGTTTGTAGTTTAGTTAAAGTATATCAGGGTTGTTGCTATTAATTCAATGTGCTGTTAATCTTACTAACTACTATGTGTCATATTCAGACTATACTCTTAGCATCTGAAATCATATCCATAGCAAAAGCAAGGGCCCATATTCAGACAAATATAACAATTCCATTATAGCCAAGATTTGTTATATTAAAACTATTAAATGTCACATTATTTTCCAAAAAACATATAACATATGTAAGTCAGTCCTAATCCTTCAAAGACAAATTCTCCTGATTTGGTACATAACTCTTCTCCAAGCATGTAATTTGAAAGTTTGTAGAAATGGAATCAGTTTCTGGTTAACTGAGTGAAATATTTCTCTTGAGTCTCCCAAGTTCAAGAATAAATGTTTGAAACCACTTCAGCCACCTGTCCGGTATGCAGATGTCCATATGAACCCTGACCAAGACTGCTGTCTGTTGCAGATAACTACTATCGACTTTATATATATTCCTATAATAATGGGCATGACAGTTACATTGGTAAGTGTTATGATTTCTTTGCTAATTTTCTGGTCTTTATATCAGGAATTTTGTTCACTTAATCTTGACCAAATAGTTTCTAAATTTGAAGTATTGTACTGGTAGTTCCTAGATTATAGCTCTATTTGGGATCAGAATTTCCATCACTAAGCAAAGTGATTGTTAAGAGAAACATCATATCAATGCACTGCTTAGCAATAAGTCCCAATTGTGGTCATTAGGAGAGGACTGTGTGGTCATTAGACAAAGATCTCACACTTCTGCCCTGTGTGAACTGCCTCCACTTTAACTGCTCTACCACCCAGTGCTCCGTAGGCCTTGTTGCACCCAGCTGACCTTCACTGTCTTCCTTCAACTGCTGATGAGCACCCAATTTGGCCTATGTGAGGCAGCTTCCGGCAGTGCTAGGATTTCTTCTCAAAGGCCACTTGCTCATTCTCATAATGCATTGGAAGGCTTATGAGATGTTTTGAAACCTGCCAGGAGGCTGGCTGCAGAACAGAGCTTAAGGCAGCTCCACAGTAGTGTTGAGGCTGAAGTAGAAGCCCAGCTGACTGAGACTGTCAAAGACCCCATGCCTCTCTTTCAGCCCTAATGCTACTGCCCCCAGAGTGTTGCTGCATAGGGCAGCCAAAAGGATAGAGATGTGGGGAGACAGGCAGGTGGGGAGTTGAAGCGCTTTTGTGGTTGTAAGTGTGGGCAAACTGCCAAGTGCCTGAATTTTGATCACATGACACATCACAGCGTTGCTGCCCTCCATAACTTCAGAGATTGGGCATAAGTATCATTTGTTCAACACCGCCATAACTTAGAATGATTCCTGAACAAATGGTCATTAAGATAGGACTACCTATATTTTTGAAATAGAAAAGTCTTCAAGCAGGCACAGATAAGAAAAATATAACTTTGAAAACTATATTGAATAGTCCAATAAGGAATGGCTACCACATGTGATTTTATTATAGACTACTGTATAAAGTTTCATGAAAAGCAAATATTGCCTGGAAGGACTTGCTTAAAGATACAGTTTATTTTTTAAATATTTACAGACAAAAAGAGCCTTGGTAGTACAGGGGTTTAAGACACCCTGTTATTAAGCTGGTTATTAAGACCAGCTGCCTGCAATTACTGCAGGGTTCGAATCTCGCCAAGGCTCAAGGTTGACTCAGCCTTCCATCCTTTCTAAGGTAGGTGAAATGAGGACCCAGTTGTGGGGGCAATAAGCTGACTTTGTATGAATATACAAAAAAAGGATGAAGGCTATTGCTGAGCACATTGTAAGCCGCCCTGAGTCTTCGGAGAAGGGCGGCATATAAATCAAATTAAAAAAAAAAAATCAGTTTAAAATATTGAATAAAATGCCATTTGATTTTGGAGTTAAGGAAGCCTGTGTGATCCAAGTTATTGAATAGCTTCCTTTTTTCTTTCTTTTGCAGTTCACAATAAATGTGAGCACTGACATGCGGCACCACAGAGTGAAATTAGTATTCCATGATTCTCCAGTATGGAGTGGCAAGAAACCCAGATTTGACCATGGAATGCAGGTTGTAATGGACCCTGTGCACAGTGTGCATCTGTTTGATTGGTGGCATCCACAGTTTCCATCTTCACACATTTGAAGACTCCCAAGTTTACATCATAAATTGTATTCTGTGCTATTTCCATAAACAACAAAATTTGATAAGCCAGTCTGTGTATATGTTTAATCACCGCTTGGGAAATAATTTGTGCTAATAAGATTAGAAAGAACTTCTGTAAAGCATTTTATTACATGAAAAATAATTCATCTGCAAATATTTTGGTGCTAATGAAATTTGTCCTTTTGCTTTTTGATAACAAAACACAGTAGAAATGTGTAACCAAAAGCCAACATGGGTTTCTCAAAAACAAACATGCCTGATAAATCTTACTGCATTCTTTGACAAAGTGACAAAATTAGTGGACCAGAGAAATACTTGGACTTCATTCAGCATCTGATAAAGTAGACCAGAACCTACTTCTTGATAAGATAAAAAAATATGGGTAAGACAGTATCACTACCAGATGGATTCATAACTGGCTGACCAACTGTACTCATCGTATAGTTGTTAATGGAAGTGCATCTACATGGAGGGAGGTATGCAATGGGGTACCTGAAGGCTCTGTCTTAGGCCCAGTACTCTTCAATATCTTCATCACTGATTTACATGAGATGGGGAACTTTGCAGATAATACCAAACTGGTAGGAATAGCCAACACTCCAGAAGATAGGCTTAACATACAGAAGGATCTTGACAGACTTGTACATTGGGCCCTAGCTAACAAAACAATATTCAATGGTGAAAAAAATAAGGTTCAACATTTAGCCAAGAAAAAACATTGCACAAGTATAGTATAGGTGGTACCTTGCTCAATATTAGTAACTGCAAGAGGGAACTTGGAGTCAGAGTGGACAATCACTTAAATATGAGCCAGCAGCTCATATTGGCAGCCTGCAACTGCCAAAAAAAGCCAACACAATCCTAATCTGCATTAACTGGGATAGAATCAAGATTACGTGTTAACATCACTTTATAATACCTTGGTAAGACCACACTTGGAATATAGCATCCAGTTTTGATTGTGATGATATAAAGATGATGTTGAAATTCTAAAAAGAGTACAGAGAAGAGCAACAAAGATTATTAGGCTAAAACATGAACAATTGCAGGAATTGGGTATGTCTGATTTAATGAAAAGAACTAGGAGTGACATGGTAGCAATGTTGCAATATCTAAGGGGCTGCCACAAAAAAGAGGAAGTCAACCTGTTTTCCAAAGCACCTGAAGGGAGATCAGGAAGCAATGGATTGAAACTAATCAAGGAGAGAACCTAGAACTAAGAAATTTCCTGACAGAACAACTAATCAATGGGACGACTTGCCTCCAGAAGTTGTGGGCACTCAATACTAGAAGTTTGGAAGAAGATTGGACAACCATCTGAAGTGGTATAGGTTTCCTGCCAGAGCAGGGAGCTGGACTAGAAGACTTCCAAGGTTCCTTCCAACTCTTGTTCTGTGTAAACTGGCCCATTTTAGAGTGATCCAACTCTGGAATGTTCATTTTCACCACAAAAGGGCCTATATAAACTCAGGCAGTGAGTTTTTGAAGTAGATTGTCTGGAACTGGAAGCTCTAGGTTGCCATGATGATATGGATGTGTCCAAGCCCCAAATACATCAGCCTGTTTCATTTCAGTGTGAATATTCTGGAAACTGATCGGTGCAATACGGGACATTCTAATCACACACCCCTCCTTTGTAGCTAGTAACATTCACAATTCACACAATAGGTAGATATCAATTTCTCTTCCACGTGCAAAAGTATTTCAATGTTCCACTCCTATAAAAGTGTTTGTTTTACTAGTTCCAAAGACTGTCATCATCAATCATGTATTTATGGCAAAGAACTTTCAGATTGTTGACATTGATTACATCTTCACAGAATATAAGTGGTCCTTATTTAAAAATTGCCTAGTTTAGAGACTGCAGTTACAATAGTGATAAAAAATAACTTTATGACTAATCCATCCGTAGGTCTGTAAAGCAAAGAAAAGCTGAACTTTTGAACACAATCACAGTATTTCATTTACCAACTGTTTTGCTTAATGACCAAATTATTAATCCCAGTTGTAGTCACTAAAGCAAGGACTACCTGTATAGGAAAAACAATGGTGCTGATTCCCTTAAGTATGAATTTTACAGGTATGCTAGGATAGGTTAGACTTTTCATGTTTAAAATAGATTAATAAAGATTGATGTTTAATTATTTAGTATATTTTTATCCTGTCTTTTTTTATATATAACAAGGTAGCGAACACACCTAATATTCCAGCCTCTTGTTTTCCCCACTGTGTCATTGGATACGAAATGAGGTGGGTTGGACTGAGAGAGAGTGACTGGCCCAAAGTCATTCAAATAGTTTTCATGCCTAAAGGTGGCGTAGAACTCAGTTTCCTGATTTGATATTGTGATGAAGGCTACCCCTTCATCCCAATATCAAACTGACGCTCATTTACATGTGGTTAATTTGATATCTATCATACAGAAATGAAGGTTTGCTCTAGAAACCAAGGCCTACTTGCTAGTTGTGAAATGAAACAATTTGGTGACCGTGGCTTGAAGAATAGGTAGGGGGTAACTGGGTAAAGAATAGTCTGGTTATAGGAAGAAAGGAGGTAAGCAAGCTAAGAATAGATGATCAAGTTAGCATAAAAGGAGATATGAATTGGTGTTAAACTACCATTCCTAACTTAAGAGTTTTTTTCCATCTGTACACAGCTGCTTGCTGTATAACTTACCTTTGGGGTCTAAAAATCGCTCAAATTGAATTGTCAGCTTTAATCGGGTGAAATCCAGCAGGTTCTGACAGGTTCTGGAGAACTGGTAGCAGAAATTTTGAGTAGTTCAGAGAACCGGCAAATACCACCTCTGGCTGGCCCCAGAATGGGGTGGGACTGGAGATTTTGCAATATGCTTCACCCAGGAGTGGGGAGGGAATGCGGATTTTGCAGTATCCTTTCCCCTGCCACGCCCACCAAGCCACCCCACCCCACCAAGCCATGCCCACAGAACTGGTAGTAAAAAAATTTGAATTTCACCACTGGTTTTAATACAATATATATTACTATGTGTTAATTGGGGTATAAAATGGCCTATAATATTTCAAACAGGTTCAAGTTAAATATTATTTTAAAGCTTTTCTTATATTCAATATATCTCATAAGAGTTTATTAATATATCTCATAAGAGTTTACAGGATCTTTAATATTACATCGCAAGAACTTCTAAAATCAGGCAGTTTTGGCTAACAAGCTAATTTTGAAACCAGCAATGTGACTGATGATCTAGCTTTCTCTTTCATAAGCAAGTTCCACATTTAATGTTTATCACTTTGCCCTATTATCCATTACCCTATGAATATTAGTTTTGTTCTCCACTTAACGTTCATTTATAGATCTTACACTGTGTTACTTTTAATATAGTAGCCAAGTGTAAAGTAAGGCTATGCAGTCAGGTAGTAGTGTACAATAGATTTCCATTAAATGATTTTAATATCCCATTGAATAGAAGGTGTAGCTTTCTCTGTCTGCACATAGTCATGTTGAATATGTATCCCAAGTACATTTTAGCTTTTGTTTTTTGTGGCTTCAAATCAGTCTTGATTCCTGGTGATTTAATGAAGAAACCTATCCGGTTTTTCAATAGTGGCTTGCTAGTATCATCTTACTAGGATTGACTGGCCCAAAGTTACCCATCTGACTTTCTGCCTAAGGCAAGACTAGATCTCTTGATTTCAGGGTTCCTAATCTTCTTCCACTACACCAAACTGGCTCTCCTATACCAAACTATAGGAATCCTAGTATAGGATTGTACCTTTGCATGTTCATACTGTATTTTGTATATTATTTCTTCATATTTTAAGTGAATGGGTTTTGCCATTCTTAAATTAATAAACCTGTGGGGAAGGGAATAACATTTTTTATTCAATAAGGAACGACTACCGGTAGTTCTATAATTGGATGCAATTCAGTTAATTAAAATTAAACAATGCTAGTGTGCCTTTCTATTCTTTAGGTTTATGTTCACAGGTAATTTTCTTACAGCATAATCTCATCTGCACCTAGATAATAATTTACCAATGACTTATAGATGCTATAATAAATTCAGTGTTTAATTAAGCATAGTAGATGGAAGATAACCAGAGAACTATCCTCTCATAACAGAAGACAGGCTTGGTGCTGTCGGCATTTGCAAAAGAGGACTGGATTTTAGAATGAAACCAAGTTACTGGATTACAACACTGAAGAAAGTATTCTACCCTCTTCTAGCCATAATTGGCATTCCATGTAAGTAGGGGAAACAACAGGAGTTGAAAGCTGCATAATTGGAAGTGATGTGCAAGGTAATACCAACAGGGTGCAAATTAATGCACAATCAATGTTGGAAGGGCAAGAACCAGCAATGTGTTGGGACACTTGATCTAGGGAAGAAAAGAGAACAGGAATAACTGAGTGACAGGAAAGAACAGAAAGCTCCTGTGAAAGAAATTCATTGTTTTTGGATCCTCAACAGCCAGAATAGTTACCTATAAATTGCAATGTACCTTGATTCCAAATTGGAATTCAACCTGTGACTATTCACTGACTATTTTCAGTTTAATTATGTAAACTGCATTCTATGTTTACATCAAATATGTCTGTAATGATAATGTCACGAGAATCTTTTAAAGAGAAAAAGAATGGAAGAGTTGAATGCTTGCATATTTCTGATCCTTACTAGAATCAATAACAAAATTTCCAGCTGCTGATACCAAGCTTCTGCAAGGAATCACTGAGCACTTGAAAATTCTGTTTTGATCTTTTTTTATTGTAATTTGGATTGCGTGATCTTGTGTGTACTGTCAGAGAAACCCATGGTTAATTATTTTTCTTGCCACACAATGCAAGCAAGTATCAGAAATTAGCTTTTTGTAAGAAAGAGGTGAAAAAAGGAAAGATTTTTGGCATTTTGCTCTGGAAGATTTTGAGAACAGCACAGTAGTAGTTTAACTCATTTGCACTAATCTTGATTGTGACAAGGCCTTTGAAAACCGAGTGAGCTGATGCAATAGGAACATATCCAATGAATAAGCTACAAGGGAACTTTAGTAGCCAACTTCCACATGGGAGAGGAATATGTCATGCTGGATCCAAACTTAAATAGATGCATGGATGGTGTCAACAATAAGAATAAACACTTTTGCATATTCTTATTTCATTTTGCAGCAAACGTGATGACATTAGTGATCTTCAGTCAAAAAACCTGTTTTATTTCCACCTCCAGTCGTTACTTCCTCATGGCTATGTCATTGGCTGACACAGTGGTCCTTATTCTTGTGGTTGGCATTGAGATAATTGTAGAATGCTTTTTCACAAGTCCATTCTGGTACAGAGATCCTTGGTGCACGTTGCGAGATGTGTTCAACTATGGTGCAGTTAACACTTCTGTCTGGCTGATGGTTTCTTTCACCATTGAGCGTTTCATTGCAATCAACAATATCAAGCTCAGGATGAAAACACCTTCTCCCAGAAAAACACTTCATATTATTGTTATGATTCATGTTTGCTGTTATACTGTGGCCATCCCCCACTACTGGTCTAACTATTCAGAAATGGAGAATGGTACGGGACATGTCACCTGCAAATATAACCCTGAACTCCCCAGTGCATATGTGAAAGGACTTGTGTGGTTCCAGACTTCTGTGATCTACATTATTCCATACATCATAATCTTCACCTTAAACAGCCTCATTCTAAGGCAGATAATTCACAGTAACAAAGTACACAGTGTCACTTGGCCAGTCATGCACAGAACCCTGCCTGCAACCCATTTTCGTAACTGGAAGAAATCAATCATCCTTTTGGTTACAGTTTCAATGACGTTTGCCTGTCTCTGCACCACCAGGTTTGTGACTCAAATCATCATAAAAACCTCCTACTATGACATAGATAGGCAAGATTATTCAAAGACCATTAATATCATAACAGATTTTGGTACTATGCTGGAAATGACTAACACTGCTATCAATATGTATCTGTATGCTTGTACCCAGTCTGCTTTCCGAAAGGAGCTTATCCGATATTTGCAGAGTATATTGTGTTACTGGCCAACAAAAAGAAAGCATCCACTGAATGTACTTTCAGTATTGAGCTAGATAGGCAGAAGTGGTACTGTTTGGTTGAGCTGCAAATCACCGGAAGTGTATGGTGTTTTACTTGCAGAAATGCTGGGCTATTCCCTTTTAATGACAATAAAGCTGCTAATTCTGCATTAAATTTCCTCTGCCATTATTCCGCTAAAAGCATGCATTTCCTCATCTTCTCAATTTATTTCAAAACAACATAAATGCTCTTTCTAAATATAAATTCTAAATGATTTTCTTTGATATTTATTATTCTGGTAGGCCTTAATTCCATTGCTATAGGACAGTGATGGCTAACCTTTTTGCCATCACGTGCCAAAAGTGGGGGTCGTGTGGGGATGTCACGCACGTGTGTGCCCACACCCATAATTCAATGTGCCCCGCCCCCACTGTGCATGCGCATGTGACCCCCCGCACTCACCCCACTTTTGGCACATGATGGCACAGTGGGCCTGTTTTTCGCTCTCCCCAGGCTCCAAAGGCTTTCTTGGAGCCTGGGAAGGGCAAAAACGGTGTTCCCCACCCCCTCCGGAGGCTCTCCGGAGGCCAGAAACAGTGTTTTTCCCGACTTCCGGTAGGCCTGGAAGGCCTGAAAATCAGGTGGCTGGCACGCACATGCATGCTGGAGCTGAACTAGGGCAATGCTCGCGTGCCCACAGATATGGCTCCGCGTGCCATCTGTGGCACACGTGCCATAGATTCGCCATCACTGCTATTGGAAATGTCTAATCCAAATTTCAAGTCTAGAAAGTGACTTGAGCCCAACGGTCAATTTTATATAATGGCCAGCACAATCACCAGAGGAACTACCAAGGCCCACAAGGGTTCTTCTACTCCAAGCATACAAGGCTGCTGTTGGAACAACAGGTGATTAAGGAGCAGCAGTGGAGGAGGGGATGGGAGTGGTCACAACAATAGTTCTTCCCATCCTTGCTTCCTTATCTATCTTTCTCGCTTCGTTGCTCCTATTGGGACCCTCCACGTTAGCTACAATGTCTTGGCTGCAAAATCCAAAATTCTAAATTGTTGCAGTTCACAGATGATTCCTCATGCAATCAATCCAATTTGTTGAAAGTGTGAGGCGAGGAAGGCGTGGCCCAGCATTGTGCCCATAGGCTCTGTGGCAAACACTGCCCTTCTCAATATTTATAGCACTGAGTCTGAGTGCTACCTGTTTCTTTGGAGCTTTTTTGATTTAAAGCTATGAGATTTTGGTTTTCGTTTGTACATGGGGTTAGGAGACCTGGCCTATCAGTGAAGCTACACAGATCTCATTTTAAATATCCCAGGATACTTAGTTGTGCTAAGAAACAACATCATTCATTCCAGTCTCTAATTACTCTTGGGCTTCTAATGGATGTTATCAAATACACAAATATTTTAAAAGAATATATTTTATTCTGTACTTTCTCTTTTTATTCTGTATTAATTATTTCTATAACTTGCACTTTTTAGTAAATCTGTATACTTATGTGTCCTCTTTCTTCTAATACATTGGTTAAAAACCTAGGTGGCAAGTTAAATGTTTTTGGTATGTTAAAAGGAATAAATTGGAAAAAGGAATAAATTGATCATGTCTTTGTACATTGTCATATGATCATGCATAACAAATGTGCTTTTATCATATATTCAACTGAATTATATAGAATTGTATAGAATAATATAGAATTGTTAAAAATATGTTGCTTTGAGACTCAATCTGAGTTCATCTCACCTGGTCTGGGAACTTTGAATGAAAAAGTCATCCACAGTTATTTTGTCTGTATATCTTTCTTATAATTATTTGAAAGAAAACAGCTTATCTTCAGTCTTGAGCAGACCATAAATCAATAGTTTATCTTCCCAGCCCTGAAACAGGGAATTTCTCTCAAATCTGGGGAAGAAAAGGAATTGTGTCTCTGTGGGAGAAAAGTTGCTGGGCTATCAGCCTGCAATGTGTAGATCTGTTGGGTACAGATAATCCCCAATTTACAATCACAATTTGGACCAGAACTTCAGTCGCTAAGTGATGCAGTTGTTAAGTGTAATCACGTGACTGTGCCCAATTTCACAAGATTTTTATCACAGTCATTAAGGAAACTCAGTTTCCTTATTGACTTTGCTTGTCAGAAGCCAACTGGGAAAGTCACAACTGATGATCACATGATCTCAGAGCACTGCAACTGTTATAAATACATGCCAGTTGATGCTGCAATAGTTGTAAGTGTGAGAACTGGTTGTAAGTCACTTTTTTCATCACAAAATTGTTAATTTTAAGTGATAAAAAATCAAGGATGGCCTGTATTAGACAATTACAAAACGAACGATTAAGCTGACTTGATGCTGAAGTTATGAAATCTATATGAAATCATAGTCTTACGTGAAGTGTAGGTGGAAAGTTCCATTGGTATAATTTGCACCAAGCTTTGTAAGGCATATTGAGACTAATGACCTCCCACAGCCCACAGAGTTTGAGAGGAGCAAATTATATACTGGCAGACTGAATGCAGCCTGCAAATTGCTCTTTTTGTTTCCCAGAACTTAGAGCCACAGTAAAGAACTAAATAACTACATCCTGGCAGTGAAAGTAAGAGCAGATAAAAAAAGATAAAATAAGATTTTTATTTGTCAGTTTGCTTGCTTCAATAAAATTAAACATCTCTAACATATTTTATTAATCTTGAATAAACTTATATTAGGAAAAAATATGTTTGTGTAACCAGTTCTGTATACATTTAATTTCCTGTGTCACAGTAATTCATTATCTGATTTCTGATTTCCAAGAACAGGAGTCTTAACAGAGGTTTTGCAACTTGCCTTGCCTTCTCATATTTTATTGTTAATGCTGCTGTTTTTTCTCTTTTCACAGAAAAGCTGCTATGCTAGAAAAATACAATAGGTACAGAATGATTTTTCACTTGGATTGTTAGAATACGCCATTTGAAAACTCCCTGTGTTGCTTTTGCTGCAACACACACAGAGGCATGGAGAGGAAAAGGGGACAGGGAGACAGAAATGGAGAGAGAGACACAAGCCTGGAAGTGGAGCTTTTACAATAAATATTAGTCAAAGATGATAACTAACACATATGCATGCTAATTCCATAACTAAACTTACTGTAGCTTAGGAAATATTTTCCATATTAAAAAAAAAAAGTTCTGCTATTCACTTCTAAACCATGAATATGGTTTCTTGGACCAAATTCAAATATTTCACTTTCCAGCAACAAAGCACTCCTAGAGATCAGGCTTGTAAAACAAGGAGATACTTAAAACTGTACTCTTTTTCTTAATTAATTTTAGCAGGATTATGCCAATACGTCCAATATTTCAGAGCCCTGTTTGTCCCCCTTCTGTAGCTTTTTTATATTGGTCCAACTTCCAGGATGCATTGGTTACAGCCTGTGGAGGCTGCTGGGAGTGGGGCGAAGAGAAGGCTCAACTGCAGTCTGATTAAAGGAGGCTCTTTAGCTACACAGTCCCACATTCAGTCCATCCGCTCCTCTGCTCAGGTTGGCTGATTTCTTTTGTTATCCAAAGGAACCGAGCACCTCTGAGGCTGCAATATGAAGCTACCTCTTACAGAGGGTCACTGATAACTCCCACAGCTCTTGTGCTGCAGACTGAAGTGTTTTTCGAAGGCAGCTGAGTCACAGTTATTAATGTTCCCAACACCACCCAAAGTTGAGCATGTAAGTATCTCTTTTCCTTCTGAACTTGGTATGGTGTAGTATAAGAGGCAAGGGAGCTACTGCAGAACTAGAAATGATATGGTGAGAGGAACAAATAACTTGGGACTCAAACTTTTATCTGGAGGGCTATGTTGAGCACTAGGGCTTGTCAACCATGCCTCTAACCTGGGAGTACTCCAGGTATATTGAGATTTTGGCAATCACTCCCAGCTAGCATGGCCATTACTCCCAAAAGACACCAAGGTGGGAAAGGTTCTCCTCCTGTGGAGAAGGAGCCACAATGGGGGAAAAGAAGCTCCACACCTTGAAAAGTTTACTTTCTGCCAAAGCCAGGGATGTAACAACTTCAAGCCTGATTCCAAAGAAAAGAAATTAAGTTGGTATGAAAGTGTTTAAGATTATGAGCTGAGTTTCTTCTTTACAGCTCTTTTCTCTGGCCAAGATGATCAAAAATTAATTATTGTGAATAGTATCAGTATAAAGTACAGCATTACATTCATCGCCTCCAAGTGTAGTTATAATGAAGTCATTAAATAATAAAACGATTCGGATTACCTGTTTACATGTAACTATATAAGTTTTAATATGGAAAATACTTCATGTAGTAGGCATATACAAGGAGAAAGTTAATGCTGCAGGGTTTAAGGAATCTGTGGGTTGTCTTCACCTTGTATCTGCTTTTCCAATTACTGGGAGAGCTTAATTAATTAAGGCCCAGGGGAACAAAGGCACTGTCCCTGGATTTTGCCCCTAGACTGCAGTTTCCTATTTCTGCAGTCATATGGTAGAACTGAGACATTTTGAAACTGCAAGCAACATGATAGTAGCTGTTGCCCTGCATCTTATAAACCCACTTTCCAGAGTAGACAAAGAAGCAATGACATGTGTGGAGGCTTGGATTTTTGTGATAACTACCTTCTTGTGTATCAACAGTTTGAATTTTATTCTTTATAATATTGTGTCACAGAAAAATGGGGTAATAGTCCTGGTCATATCAATTCTCAGATGCTGCTGCTACCATAAGTAGCAGCAGTTCTTATATCTTGATTGGTAATGAAAAAAAGAATACTGTTGAATATTTTATGTTTTTCAAATGTATTTCAAATATATGTTTATAATTCCCACATTCATAAGCAAGAAACAGATTTGGGTTGTTCTTGGGACAGATCTGAATATAACCATGAGAAAAATAAGCTACATTATAGCAACAGCATTTAGACTTATATACTTATATATACTTCTTCTGATGAGGTGGGAAAAAACATGTTTAAAGTTTTTGAAAATCAGGCTAGTTTACAAAACTAGGGGTAATTGAGTAGGTAAAACATCTATAATACTTTGGGGCTTTTTATTCTAGTATGATGCCTTTCCTGGAGCTACTTAATAATCTCATCCATTTCATTGTGTAGTTTCACATAAATAGCCTCTTTGAATTATCCTAGCAACTACAGTACATCATGTGAAAATGGATAAAATGGCAAGAGGCTACAGCAGACTGCCAATCACTGATATTTGTAAATTATACTTAGTGGCCATGTTTTGTGTGTGCTTTTTAATTATTTCATATGAATTTTGCTCTCGATTTTCTATCTTGTTTCTAAATAACTCAGATGAATCTCTCTAAAAGCAGAATTTATTATAATATAAATTCAATTTATATTATAATAGCTTAGCTCCTGGAGTTGTGGGTGCACCATCACTGAAGTTTCCAAGAAAATATTGGACCACCATTTGTATGGGATGATATAAGGGCTCCTGCCATAGGCAGGAGGTTAGACCAGAAGACCTCCAAGGTCCCTTCCAATCCTAGGATTCTATGATTCAATTTAAGTTACATTTAGTTGTGTCCTGTCCCTTCTATTTCTTGAAAATCTACTTTAAAGGTGTGCTATTCAAACTTCAGAGACATTTATTGTATCACAAAAGAACACATACTCTGATGTATACAGTGATACCACTTCAGATATATTCTACATATAAAATCTAACCAAGAATTACAATAGTGTCCCAAAAGCAGAAGATGTTTCTCTGAACAATTTTTCTTGGCAGATCAAAGAAGGTACATCAGCTTTTACATTAATAGCTGCCATGTCAAACATAATCTTGGAAATAAGAGCTTTTCTTTAGCTTTCTTTTTATTATTGAAAAAATTACAAAAGGGAGGGTAACAGCAGTGTCACAATACAAGCTTTACCCCTGTGTACATGTATTGTGATATCATATGCATATAAAAAAAGAGCAGAGCTCATGGCATATATTAACAATGCATCCAATCATGTAGACACCTCCATTACTGTACAACAAAGGTAGGAATGTCACTTTAGATTGATGGTGTCAACTGACTTAAGAACTTTTTAGCTATGCAACTTAATGTGCAATAAAATGCAACATTAATTACTTTGTATTCCAGCTTTACCTACCAAACAAAACTCTCCAGCGCCTACCAAACAAAACTCTCAAACCTATTTATAAAAACAGTTGTGGAGTTTGGGGGGGTCTCCATGTAACATCAGTTTTAGTGAATGGGATTTGCTCACCCAGAGAACACCAAGGAGTTAACTGTTCAATTCTGAGCTACATATATTCTCTTCTATTATTATTAAATTGTCATTCAATTTATAGTTTTTATTCCATTGTTAAAGGGGACCATTCTTGCTAGCGGGATTGTTATAGCAGGAAAGAGGCATTCAAACAATTACTTTTTTCACTGAGATAAATTATGCAAATCTCTCTTTCTTTTCCTGTCATACCACCCAGTGACATTTGAAATGTCATGAACTTGTGCAAACATCAGAGGCTGGTACTTAGTAATATTGCTAATAATCAGTTATCTTGCTTTTGCCAAGCCCTGTATCACTTTACGAATGTGTTTCCCTGATTGCTGCAAAGTTGTTTTCCCCACTCTGGATTTCTCCAGATATTTTAGAACTACAACTCCTAGAACTCCCAATCCATTCCAAACACGAAAAGGGTCTTGTTGGGAAAGGGTATTTTAAATAGGGAGCAATGTTCATTACATTAATCTGTATGGCTTTAAAAATTAGTTGTCTCTAAATCTGTTTCTCCTAAAGAACTTTAAAACAGTTGTCCTGCTGCATTTGTAGTATCATAAGGGGCACTTGGCAGGTATGATCCCTGAAGTTAGATGGACAAATAGCTAGCCTTTTCAATACATTCTAAAGAATATATACCTTCTTTGACATAATGCACTGTCCCAGAATTCTTTCTACAGAATTAATCTGTTCAGAGATAACAATGTCCTACTTATTTTTTTCTAATCCACAGGGTTTCAGTAATGTTTATTTTGTAATAGAATAGAATAACAGAGTTGGAAAGGATCTTGAAGGTCTTCCAGAAAATCCTATAACATTTCAGACAAATGGTTGCCCAGTCTCTTCCTAAAAACCTCCAGTATTAGAGCCACAACTTCTGGAAGCAAGTCGTTCCACTGTTTAATTGTGTCCTCTAGATCACACATTATAATTTACCTCTTTGGGCTTAGTAGCTCAGAGAACTCTATTCCAAATTCATCTAACATTACTTTTTCCCATTCGGTCTTTTTGGTTGGTATATAAGATAAAGTAGCCAGTGTCTTAGTTCTTTCAAGATTAATTATCAGGGTAAATTCAATCAAAATAGATTTCTTTTTCTATAAGCTTGTTAATGCCCATTAGAAACCAAAGGTAGATAATTTTATTTTAATTCTAGAAGTATTTTGAATGACTCAAATATGATTTGAAAGCTATTCTATTTTATCACTCAAAGGTTTAAAGACAAGTGCATATAAGTAAACAGATTTGGGGGGGGGGATCAGAACAAGGGTGCCCAATTTGCCAGTTAGTCATGGAATGGGAACTACCAAATAGGAAATCTCAAAAATTGCAGACCGGATTGAGATGCTGAATAAAAAGGTGGGGGGGGGAACCTTCTGGGTGGGAGGCTTTCATATTCCACAGTTCCCCAGGAAGCTTTTCCCTTAAGTCCCCCTGATTTCAATCCTGTGGGAGCAAATGCGACCGCTGGGGGGAAAGAGATGAAGGAAGAGCTGTGGGAGGAAACACAATTTAATGGGAGTTCAGTGTCACAAGTGCGCAAGAATGGTCAGAAGGTTCCTTAGCAAGAAATAGCCCTCCCCACACATTCGTGGAAAGTGGAGAAACAGTCATCAGTGGGGCTGAATAACCGCACTGGAAGCCTGTTGGAAAAGCTGCTCTAAAGTTGGCGAAGAAACAAGAGTGAGCCACGGCGCCCAGACATGCCGGAGTGAGGTGGGCCCAGAGGCGGGCGGTGCTCAACGAATTGCGGGGATGCCCCAATCAAAGCAAGCAGCAGCGGCGGAACCCGGGAGAGCCTCGAAACTGGTTTCCGCGTTTCGCTCGAGCTTTTTCTTCGTCGTCAGGCGGCCGGGCAAGGCTGCACGCGGAGGTTTGGCCAACGGGAACGTTTCCCGTCAAACGCTCCCTAAGTGGCTTATAGCCCCACTGGTGGGCTGCGCGTCGCGGGAAACGGCCAAGGCGAAATGGAAGCCGGTCTCTCGCCGAGGACGAAGTGAACGAGGAAGGCGGGAGTCAAAGGCTCGCAAGGCGAAGCTCGGCGTTTCCCTCGGAGAGACGCCTCCTCGGAGGCTGGAGTTTAAGGAGAGAGACCGAGAAAGAAAGACCGAGAAAGAGAGAGAGAGAGAGAGAGAGAGAAAGAGCCCCACCGACCGGCGGAGAAAGAACTGCTGCGTCGCGGCTGAGGAACCGGCGACATCTGCTCGGCGTGGGCATGACGGCTCACTAGGAAAGTAAGGCTGGGCTCGAAGGAGACGCCCGTTTCGATCCCGAGCTTAGCCCACCACAGTTGCTGACCGCGCGGCAGGGTAGGCCGCTCTCTTGTTCTGCCCCACGCATATAAATCTCGCGGGCCTTTTCGCTATTTTCTCTTGCAGGCTCTGGGCACGTGTCTGTTGTCGAAATGGCATCCAATTAAAGGAAGGAGCGTTAAGGCGAGGTCTGCGTTTCTCGGACAAAGGTCAGCTTGCGTCCGGGTTGGGCTGCTTAGACAAAAGACCGGAGAGGCGCTTTACTTCTGTCGGGAGCAACGGATTTCTGGGGTGGAGGAGTTGCTGGGAAGTTCCCCCGAAAGGGTGTTGCGGAAACCGCCTCTTTTCGGATTGTTCATTGCACGAAGCCCGAGCAACGGATGTGGCGCTCCGGTTTGAGCTGGGAGAAGTTAACAAAATTCAGTTGCAGTTTCTCCAAGTAAGTCATCCTTCGACCTGTTTTAGGTTTCCCGGCTCTACTATTTTTCCAAAACCTCGGAAAAGATCCAAAATATACGACCCGTTTCTAAATATAGTTAGCGCTCTCTCAGATTTAAAAAAAATGTCTGCTATGGGGGTAGAATATTTGTTTATCACTAATTGTTTAAGCTTTCATCTGGGAGCTTAGATAATCAAAGTTACTTTTCTGACACGTGCTTATTCACATCTCTAAGGATTGCAAGAGCAAGTAGCTGTTACTTGGCAGAGATGTCCAGCTGCCTTGATTTATAGCTTTTCAGTGGACCTGTTAAAGGAGTCCATTCAGGGGAATTACTTGTTGCCAGGATCTGCTGTTGACTTTGAATGTTGACTCATCAGACTATTATGGAAAAACAAAAAGTTGTGATACGTTGTTAGTGCCTTATTCTACTGTAACAGAGAGAGTAGGAAGTCAATGCTTCTTTTTCTTTCCCTATCCTTCCTCACTTTTCCTCCTTTTTCCTTCCCTCTCATTGTCCTCTTATTTGCTTTTGTATTTTGTATTTTACAATACCTTATAACTTAATAAAAAATGTGATACATGAATGTTGACTCATGTAGTTTAGTGAGTCTGATTAAGTGCTTAGGGATAGAACTCCGTCCTGATAGTGACATCAATATTTCTGTTGCAACTCATTTTGAGAAGCTTATTCAGAGCTTATCAAAAATTGATCTCAAGGAAGCAGTTAAATGCATTAATTTGCAAGTTGATTTGAGCAGGGGGACAACTTCCATAGGAATATTTATGATATATATAAAGCCAGACACTCTGATAGGACCATTGGACTGCTTCTGGAAATTAATAGAAGTACAAAATCTTTTTTAAAAGATAAAAAGAGGCTGGGTATATAGGGACAGCTAGTTATACCTCCAGAGATAATGATATAGCCAAATTCTGACTTGTATTGAGCAGTGGACCCAAAACTGCATGTCATATTCCAGTAGAACTCTGGGAGCTCTTTTCCAAATTTTATATGCTTGTCCTCAATAACAGCCTCTACCCAATCTAGTAGCCGACTCCCAATCCAACTTGACTTTCTGTATGTATTGCCGAAATTGAGAAATCAACCAAATGAAAGGGCTTAAAATTTCCAATAGCAATCTTATTTAGCTGAAATGCTTAAATTTAATGTTAATGTGGGGGAAACCATTCTGGCACTGCTATTCCCCTTTATTGTTAAAACAGTTTAATTTTTAAATGATTGGAGCATAAGCAGACTTTATTTGCATCAGTATAATAAATTGTGCGATAAACATAAGAACTCCACAATTGACGAAATTATACAAAAATAAAATGTTGAAGTTAAAGTTAATGTCAAGTACAGGAAATCAGGACGTTCAAATAAATATGCTCTTTACAAGAATTTGAAGGTCAAATTTGAAGGAATTTGAAGGAAGAATTTGAAGGAATACCAAAGGTCAAAGCAAATTTGCGATAGATAAGAATAGATAGAATTCAAGGTGGGCTGGACTTAGATCTCTTGTGGATGCAAAGGAGCTGGAAACTGATGATGCATTTGACCCCTCCCTTGGGCTCAGCCTAGTTGTCTCCTGCAGTTTAATGCCAATGGTCAACTTTTTAGCCCCACTAGAAATCTTTTTAACTTAGATTTTTAACCTAGTGATACTATCATATTCCGTATTTGGAATAGTATTTAGGAGAGCCTGAAGATTCAATATTGCTTTCAGAGCTTAGCCTGTAATTAAATAATTGAAGTTGAAGATTATGATCTTCACTGACCAGCTAGGGATATACAAGCAATAGTGTTAATGAACAGACTACCGTAATTGCTGTAAATAAAAATAGGTGCTGAGTGGCTGCTGAATTTCACTACCTGAAGATTTAAGACATTTTTCCTGAGATTGTTTTTATAGACAAGGACGCAGTGGCCCTGAAGCCCTTTATGGTCAAATTGCTGGGTGGAGCTCAATTAGACTTAAATCCAACTTTGCGTCTATATCTGAGTGCTCTGTTTCAGCCAACAAGATATATGCCTTATGCTGGAGTCAGAACTACTGAGAGTTGATAGAAGAGTAAAGTTTTTCATGTTCAAATACTGATGGAAATTATAATTTTACCCATTAGTTCTAGCCAGATGCGTAACTACAACAGCCAGCTACTCTGTGAATATTTGACAGTAATCTCTAAGCCCATATATTTCTATTTGCTCTATGTGCTCTAGTGCAGTGGTCACCAACTGGTGGTCTGTGAGAAAATTTTGGTGGTCAGCAGAAAAATTATTTGCATTTTTTATATTGCACTAAATACTATTTATATTTTTTAAAAATTCATGTTAGTGGTCCGCACAATTTAAAATTATGAATTTAGTGGCCCCTGAGGTCCTAAAGGTTGGTGGATCTATGCTCTAGGGGGCTATTCAACAATATAACATTATGTCGCTTTCCTTGAAGATTGACAACCGTCAGAACTATTGGATGCATCCCTTTTTTCTTCCATAAACGTTTCCATAAGGCATTGTTATTTATTTTATTATTATATTTTTACAGCACTTGTCTCCCAGCAGTTCTGAGCAGTTCACAAATAAAAAGCATAAACAAAAAACAATAAAAGTATAATAATAAAAACAAGAAATAAAACCAAGCAACCAAAACAAAACCCACACTACCCAGAAGAGAGCTTCAGTCACCCTCACCCAAAGCCTGGGCTTTGAGACCCTCTGAAAATACCATCAGTGTGGGGGCCATTCAGGTCTCAGGGAGAACCTCAACATATATCAGCATTACACTATTTCCAACACAGAAACTTATGGTGTTTCTAGAATTCATTAGAACATTCTAGTGGAACCTCTGCCTCATTTGTAAATGGGATATTTTTATTATATTTCTGTTAGATTTTAAATATGTCTTACTTATGCAATGAGGCATGAAAGATGTTGGACTATAATAAAGAGTTGTCTTGTGGACTTCTCAAGTAGCAGTTAACATTGCAAGAGCTGAGTTGTTCTTTTGAAACAGCTGCTTGAAAAAGCGGCAGAACAAATCTAAAGGGATCAATTTTTCAACCGCCTATGAATGTAGCCTAAAACATATACAGGAGGAAAGAGTTTTTGTTCAGCCTTAGCAAATCTCTATGTATTATTCCTTCTGTTTTTTTTAATCAAAGCATAAACCTGAACATGTGCATTTAGTATAATCTAATTCCACCAAGTAAGAATCACTCCCATTCCTATTTTAAGAATCTACTTCAATCTGACTGAAGGCCTCGTTTTCAACAGTTGCTACCTTGGCCAGCCTCTGAGAAAGGTTGTATCAGGAAACAGGCAGAGTGGATGAGATTCGGTTGCTCCTCAGAACCGTCAGTGTCTTTCCATTTCCCTGCATTATGGTATCCTTCTCCAACAGGCTGCCTGGGCTGATTAATGGAAGTGTTTTGTCTCTCTCCAGTGTCTGCATGAAACTATTAAAGAGATGTTTTGTTGCCTATTTTTATTTAATGGGCTGGCAGTAGGAAGGATGAAAAAACTGCTGATGTTCAAATCCATATAGCATTTGGCAAGATGGTAAGCAAAGCAATACATGATGTTGAGTTGGTATAATAAGGATATTACTCTATTAGGTATATGGAGGTTTTTCTTATGATTGCATTATTTTTCTCAACAATTTAATGTTGCTTTTGGCAAAAGGTGTTGGAAAATACGAAGATTTAATTATGATTATAGGAAGATGTCCAACCATTAATGCATTTAACCTTAGAAATACAACAGGGTTTGAAACAGCCTAAGGCAGTGGATGAGTGATGAGACTTTTGGTGATTTCCTCTTTCTTGTAGCTGATGGTAATGTTGTTCTTTTAATATATGATAAAAATCAGTCAAACAGTAGAAGTAATATACTAATTTAAAATAATTTCTCAAAGTATTAGTAGTAAGTAGCTGAATCAATTAGATGCCAGTTCTTTGAGCCATATCCACTAAGGCCCCTAGATTGGAAGGAGATAATTCTTTCCAGTAAGCTTGCAGACTACTTATCAATATAAATATTATCTGAATTCAGCTTCCTTCTCCTCAAGAAATTCCTTCTAAATAAGAATCTGAGGTTGAAATCTTGATCATTTGAGGTCCAGCAGCATGCTATTGCTCCCAGTTTATGGGGATTGTTGTTTGAAGGTTCTTTAGATTAAGGAGCCTCTGACTTAAACCCCATAATGCAGGTTAGTGTCTAACCCAGTTTTCTTGATACTAACAAGCAACAGAATGTCCTGACTTTGCCTGGGTTAAAAGAGAAGAGTTGAAATGTGGCTAGTACTCTGATGGATGACCACTCTCAGGGCTTCATATCAGATTATCACAATTAATCTCTTCCCAAACTGGCCCAATAAATTTAGCATAGTAGATTTATTGCAGAAAATTAAGAAGTCAATGCATACAGATCTGTCTCTAATAGCTATTCAGAATCCTTCCTTCTATAGAATTGAAAGTTTAAATCCCGGGTCTCTTCTTTCCACCTTTGGGAGTCAGCAATCGTGATTGCTCATTTCCTTTTCTTTGAGGGTTTCTACTATGCATCCCTTACAAAATGGCTTAATTTGGTGTGAGAATTAAGAGATTCCTGCCTTAACTTCACCCTTTGTTCAAAGAATTCCAGAGATATAGCATAGACAGGGAAGTAAAAAGCAGCAAAGAGGAGGAGGAAAAATGGCATTGAATACACTTCATGAGCAGCTCCTCCTTAATAAACTCAGAGAAAATCATCACATCACATTAAATCATTGTAGTTAAAAAAAGGGGGGGGGGGCAAACTTTCTGTTCCTTAAAGCCACCTCCCAGCAATCAATAAATCATGGAGGCCTGTTGGATCAAGAACAGTTTTATGTAATCAAACCTTCCTAGAGAAGCAGACAGACCGGATTTCTCTCTCTTGCTTCAGAGACTGGAACTACCAGTATATACAGTCCAAATGAAGTTCAGAGATTTTTTATATTTGCTATAACCTCTGTAGAAATTCTTAACACTCTTAATATCTGACATGGAATTCCAAAAATACCTCTTTTGCTTCCATATCGCTAACTTGAAAAAAAAAACAATGTACTCTACCACCAGTTCAATTTAGCTTTTCTAATTGTCCACTAACCTGAATGGAAAAAAACTCCCCTCATGGATTCAACAGTGACTGATCCTGAATCTACTTGGCTAGCAGGCTCCTACAAATCTTTTGTCACTGCTTTCTGGGAATATTGCCATTAGGGAAATGTCTATGGAGATTCTCAGTCATCCAGATCATGGTTGTCACAAAGATGCTTTTTCAAAGGTACAGTCCAGTTGCCTTTGAAAAAGCACCTTTGGGACATGCCAGTTGGAAAAGGAATTTTGCATTTTTGTCCTGTGTTATCCAATTTGATATCCTTCTGTTCCAGAAAACATGGTGAGTCAATAACTTGCATATTGAGAGCTAAATATCCCTGAAACTTCCAGCAGTACCCAGAATGGGTCAAGGAAGACACTGTGCAGGATTAAGTATCCATGTCTCAGCCTTAACATCAAGATTCTCCGTAAGAATCTGTGCCTTGCTTCCATCTCAACTTTCTAATCAGAATTTGCTGTTGATAACTGTTTATATTCCTCCCTCTATCTCTTATCCCCATATTCCAGAAATTTGGTCAATAGCAGAAGTCTATAGCATCAGGCTAGAAACAAGGAGACCATGAGTTCTAATCTGGCCTTAGGCACAAAGCCAGCTGGATGACCTTGGGCTCGTCTCTTTCTCTCAGCTCTTGGAAGGAGGCAATAGGGATAGTTTCTCGAGTGAGAAAATTTATTGCCATAGCTGTATGAAATCTGTCATACATTGTTGTGTTCATGAAGTAATCCATAATTGAATTTCACTCAAAATCTAAAGATAAAAATAAATCTTATCAATACTGTAGTTAATATTTCCCATAACTTAGAATGCCATCCATGGAGAACAATCGAAATTCGGGCTATTGTTTTTAATTTTTTTCACTTTTTTCACTTGAATTTTCTTCATATTGAATGAAATGCACACAACTACCTTCTAATAGAATAGAATATAATTCATTATTGGCCAAGTATGATTGGACACATAAGAAATTTGTCTTTGGTTCATATGCTCTCAGTGTACATAAAAGAAAAGATATATTCGTCAAGAATAATAAGGTACAACACTTAATGATAGTCATAGGGAACAAATAAGCAATCAAATCATATTAGGAAACAGTCAATATAAATCGTAAGGATACCAGCAACAAGGTTACAGTCATACAGTCATAAGTGGTAGGAGATGGGTGATAGGAACGATGAGAAGATTAATAGTAATGCAGACTCAATAACTAGTTTGACAGTGTTGAGGGAATTATTTGTTTAGTAGAGTGATGGTGTTCGGGAAAAAACTGTTCTTGTGTCTAGTTGTTCTGGTGTGCAGTGCTCTATAGCATCATTTTGAGGGAAGGAGTTGAAACAGTTTATGTCCAGTATGCGAGGGGTCTATAAATATGTTCACAGCCCTCTTTTTGACTCGTGCAGTATACAGGACCTCAATGGAAGGCAGGTTGGTAATAATTGTTTTTTCTGCAGTTCTAATTATCCTCTAAAGTCTGTGTCTGTCTTGTTGGGTTGCAGAACCAAACCAGACAATTATAGAGGTGCAGATGACAGACTCAATAATTCCTCTGTAGAACTGTATCAGCAGCTCCTTGGGCAGTTTGAGCTTCCTGAGTTGGCGCAGAAAGAACATTCTTTGTTGTGTTTTTGATGTTAGGTGTCCATTTTAGGTCTTGAGATATGGTAGAACCTAGAAATTTGAAGGTCTCTACTGTTGATACTGTCTTGTCTAGTATTGTAAGAGGTGGTAGTATGGGAGGGTTTCACCTAAAGACCACCACCATTTCTACGGTTTTGAGTGTGTTCAGTTCCAGATTGTTCTGGTTGCACCACGAGGCTAGTTGTTCAACCTCCCGTCTCGAATGAGACCGTTACTGTTGTGTCATCTGCGAACTTCAGTAGTTTAACAGATGGATCGTTTGAGATGCAGTCATTGGTACATATAGAGAAAAGTGGAGAGAGCACACATCCTTGTGGGGCCCCTGTGCTAATTGTACAGGTATCTGATGTGATTCTGCTTAGCTTCACCTGCTGCTTCATGTCTGTTAGGAAGCTTATGATCCACTTACAAGTGTGTTCAGGTACTGCTAGCTGGTTTAGCTTAGTTAGAAGAATGTCTGGAATGATGGTGCTGAATGCTGAACTAAAGTCTACAAAGAGGACCCTTGCATAGGTTTTTGGAGATTCAAGGTGTGGTGTAGGATGTAGCGCAGAGCCATATTAACAGCATCATCTGTTGATCTATTTGCTCGGTATGGTTTTCAAGTGAGACAGTACTAGCTTTTCAAAGGTTTTCATAACTACAGATGTTAGAGCAACTGGTCTGTAGTCATTCAGTTCCTTGACGGTGGGCTTCTTCGGCACTGGAATGATAGTAGACCCATAATACCCAGAAAATGTTCATAGGATCAATCATCAACAAGCAGTCAATATCTTACAATTTCTAGCTGTACTTCAAAGCTCTTTATGAGTGTTCCATCGGATTCGCTTCAAGGTGCTGGTACTTACCTATAAAGCCCTACATGGCATGGGCCTGGGGTATTTACAGGACCACCTTCTGCCTGCCTCCCACCGCCCTGTGCGCTCACATAGGACTGCCCTCCGGGTGCCATCGACCAGACAATGTCAGCTGGTGGCACTCAGGGTGAAGGTGTTCTCTGTGGCCGCACCGACCCTCTGGAATGAGTTACCCACGAAGCTCAGGACGGCCCCCGACCTCTGCTCTTTCCGCCGATAGCTGAAGACATGGCTTTTCCAACAAATTTGCTGATCTGAGGATTGGTTTTTTAATTGGATGGATTTTATATTGATTGTCTGTGTAGTTATTTTTTTCACTGTTTTTATTGTCTTAATTTCTGTAAGCCTCCCTGAGTCCCTTGGTAGAGGGATGGCATATAAGTATAATAAAATAAATAAATAAATAAATCATCTTGACTTATATTACTGCTGATAAAATTATTTTAAGGAGCGTGTTTATTCATTGCTTGAACCAAGAAAGATAATTTATTACAGAGCTTTATTTATTTGATTGTTTGCCAATGTATGACTCAGTACACTAATTGCAATATATACTAGAATATGGTTTTAACTCAAAGAGGATATTAAAAATTTGGTTTATCTCTTCTAATAACAGAGTTTCACTGCATTGGCAGAGGGATAGTGAATAATCTACTCAAAATAATATAATTCTTTACTGTAAAACCATTAACAAATTATTCCTCTGTTGTTGCGAGCTCAGTTACAAAAATCTATTTTGGATGGTGAAGTCCTTGGTATTTTGGTCTTTTTGATTCCTTCTTAGGTTTTTTATAGTCTGTTTTGGATGGATGGAATGAATGGAATCTGTCTGAATGTAATTAGATTCAACATGTATTTTTATAGACAAATATACTGAGCCACCTATAAATTAGATGAACAACTGCTGAAAGAACTTGACTTTGAGGTAACACTGCAGAGAAACACTTTGAATAGCTTTCAAAACCACAATACTAGACTTCTTGTCTGAAAACTGAGAGTTGTGTTTGCCACTGATTTCTCACAATATAAGCTGGCAGCAGTTCAGTTTAAGTGAATTAGCATTGGCTTGGAATACTGTACTGAAATCCCTCTGATAAATATATTTGCATCAGAATTAAACTGCTACACAACTACATTGACTGATTTAACCTCAGGAAGTCTGGAAACAAACAGTTTATCAAACTTCCAAGTGACTGGGTTCACAATTTCTTCACAGTCCTCAATGCAGCCTATCACAAATCCAGTTGAAGAAAGTCCAGTCCTAGACTATTGTTGTATGGGATATCTTAGGGCTTGATTCTCTCTCCTGTTTAACATTTACATGAGGCCATTGGGTGATGTCATCTATAAGCATGGAGTTGACAATTATACATCTCTTCCCATCTATACCTGAGTTGCCAATTATACATCTCAGCCCCTGACTGCTCAAGTGTTCTGGCTCAGTGTCAGATGAGATGGAAGGAACAGACATAGACTGAAATCTAGCAAGACTGGTTGGGAATATTAAAGCATCCTAGATCTGGAACAGTGTCTCTCAACCTTGGCAACTTGAAGATGTGTGGACTCCAACTCGCAGAATTCCAAGGCAACAAGGGGAAATTAGCATTTAGACCTAATGGTATAGTGGGTCCTCCTAGGGCAGTACGGTGGGTCAGCGGTTAAGATGCTGGGCTTGTCACCTGGAAGGCCAGCAGCTGAGGTTCAAGACCCAAGTGCCACGCAAAGGGGTAAACTCCCATCCTCACCCTAACTCCTGCCAATCTAGCAGTTCAAAAGCATGCAAATGAAAGTAGATAAACAGGTACCACTTTTATGGGAAGGTAACAGTGCTCTGAGATGTCATGCTGGCCACATGACTGTAGAAATGTCTTCAGAGAACGCTGGCTTAATGGCCTTGAAAAAGAGAAGAGCACCACCCCCTATAGTTGGCATTGACTAGCGGAGTAAAATCTGCAGGGACTCCATTTTTTATCTAGATCGACAAGTCTTTCTTGATAGTAGCTAGCAGCCACGGCTCAGAGGGCTTCTGAGCAAATCTATTTTATGCACCAATTGTACCCATTCTGGGATTAACAGAATCTACACATAATTCATGCCTTGGTCACTTCTCATCTGTATTACTACAGTGTACTTTATATGGGGCTACCCTCAGAAACTATATTTGGTTCAGAATATAGCAGTTCAGGTGGTTATGGGGATACCTGAACATGTCCATGTAATACGTCTATTTATGAACTGTTCCGGTCACCAGTACAATTCAAGGTGCTTTAAAGCCCTCAAGAGTCTGGTTATTTGTGGAACTGCCCATCTCCAAATAACTCTACCAATAGAAGATCTAGCTAGATCCATCTCTCAAGCCAAGTCATTTCAGGACCCAGGAAATGTGCCTTCTCAGCACTTCCTATAAAATATTATCTCTCCCAGGATCCATATGGCTCTAGCCTTATCTTGCTTTTGTGAGGTTTTGAAGACCGTATCCCCACTCCACCCCAAAGCATTGGGTCAAGAGGATTTATGAGCCTGACCACTCTGATTGTTCTGATTGTTGAATTTGCCTCTGGTGGAATATACTTTATAGTGTATTATATTTTAGATTTTTAAACTTTATGTTGTTCTCAGTCACGGAGGAAACGCCGGTCACTAAAGGGCTACAACCAAGCCAGTAGCTCTAGGACCGAGTCCACCAACAAAAGAAGCCCCGCCTCTTCCTGTATCCAGTTTTTTGACTCGGTCCGGTAGAGGACAGTCGTGTCTGTTAGTTCTCTCTCATTAACTCTTTGTGGGGGAGTTATTTGGCCATTGCTGGCTTATTTCTACTTAGTTTGCTCTTTTCTGCTCAAATTGCTGGCGTTTTCTTCAAAAACTTTATTGGAATCAGGTTGGGAGTGCTAGAAACTCTCCAACTGCCCTGAGCAGCCCTGCAGCAACGCCCACGTGCGTTTTGCAACGCCCCTACTATTTGCAGCTCTTTCAAAGGATTTTGGAGGCTTTTGGAGAGGTTTCCCTGCCTCCAGCTGCTGTGGGAAAATTCTGGCTGCTCATTTCTAGCTCCAAGGCCTTTCCACGCCCAATTTTGCCGCGCTGTTAAGCCATTTGGCTAGTGGCCTTTTCCTGCCTCCTGAGTAATCTTCCTGGCTCCTGGATTCTTCTCTGCTTCTCTCCTGGCGCAGTGAGTTACCTGAACCAATTATCCCCTGTGGGTGCATTTAAGGGTGATTTCTATCCTTTGCATTTATTCTGAGCTGCAAAAGTAAATTTCTGCTTTGTCATGGCTGATGCTAGGAGCAATAAATCGAAAAGCAAAGGAAAAGGGGCCATTCTTCTGATCCTAAAGAAAGTTCCTCAGGGGATTCTGTTACTCCCAAGGCAGCCAGAATTTCTACTAGATCTAATCACTCCAAGAGTACTAATTTTGCTGCATCATCAAGAGAAGAGACCAGGAGGCATAAGGCCATGGAAAAGGCCTTTCAAAAAGCTGCTTCAGAGGCCTCTAGAGTTTCATCTCCTTCTGTGGGGCCTTCTAAATCTCCTGCCCTCCCCACTTCCAATGTGGCTGTTCCTTCTTCCCAAATTCAAATTGAACATGATTTTTCTCCTGATCAGTCTACTCTGGGTGAGAATGTAATTGTTGATACTTCTTCAGTTTTTCCTGCTGCTAGGCCTCTATCTCCAATTGTTTCTATTCAGGCCCCCCCAAGGCAAGAATTTCCTGAGGCTCAAGCCCAATCCTGCATTCAGGGGTCTGAGGCTCCTGTAAACTTAACTCCTGCCCTAGCTGAACTTATTTCTGTTTCAATTAGGCAGGGTATTGCTGAAGGCCTTCAGCAAAGGGCCTCTTCTGAGGCCTCCAGTTATGTGAGTCAGCAGAGCCGTTCTGTGAGGGTCCAAGCTGTTGCTGATCCTGTGCAATGTGAAGAAAGGGTGGATTCCCCGGAAAATGCAAGTCAAGGTTCCCTGTCTGAGGGGGAAATTGCCCCTGATCAAGATCTCTCAGATGATGAAGGTCTAGAACCAGACCAGCCTTCCTTCATTGGTCTTTTCAAGCCTCAATTATTCAGATCCCTTCTATTTAAAGCTCAAAATGTTACTGGCCTGGGAATTTCTTCTACTCCTTCCTCTCAAGGGGCTTCTACATCCTCTTCTCAGCATCCCTCTTCATCATTATTATTTCAGGAACCTTCCATTCGTGCAGAGGTTGTTCCAGCTCCCAAGCTGTTTTCTGATGTCGTTCGAAGACAGTGGTCTTCTCCTAGTTCCAGCCCGGTTCCCAATGGTCTAGATAAAAGATTTTATAATATGGCATCTGATTTTGCTAATATTCTTCAAGTTCCTTCTGTAGATGCTCCCGTCGTCGCCCTCTCTTCTGCATCTCCTCTTACTGGTCCGTCAGAGGAATTCCTGCGCCCTGAAGATAAGAAGTTTGAATGCTCCTTGGTCAAGGACCACCAGGCCTCAGCTTGGTCCATTCAGGCCTCCTCGGCAGCTTCCTTTTTTAACAGGGCCTCCATCCTTTGGCTTCGCCAATTGCAGGAAAGGCTGCCTCCTTCTGATATGCGATCTCACCAGGATATCAACAAGATCCTAGCTGCTGTTGAGTTCTCTGCTGATGCTACTCTGAATGCGGCAAGGTTTTCAGCTAAGGCTATCGGGGCTTCAGTCACTTCTCGTAGGCTCCTATCAGTGGCAGGCAGATGTTCGGAACAAGTGGAGACTGGCATCAGCTCCTTTCTCGGGGAACTATCTCTTCGGCCCAGCCTTGGACCCACTCCTCATCGAGACGAAGGATCATCGCAAGATTCTGCCCTCCTTATCGAGAAGATCTGATCCTCGTCAGCAGGGTCCCTTTCAAAGCCATTCCTTTCGCTCCGACTTCTCTTCCTTCCAGTCCAGGCCTCAGCGGTACTCTCAGCCCAGGGGCGGACAACATCAGGATTTCCAGGTCAGGCAGGGATCCCGTTTCCCTCCCCGCAGACCCTTCGGGGGGGTAGGGGGCGTCCCTTTCGCAGGTCCCGTTAGTTCTCCTTTACCTATCTCTGACTCCTTAATTGGAGGTAGGTTAGCATTTTTTGCTGACCAATGGGATTGTTCAGTTTCAGACCCCTGGATTAGACGTACTATTAGGTTTGGGTTGACCCTTGAGTTTTCTTCGGTTCCTCCTGACTTGTTTGTCAGGTGCCCTGTCTCTCATGTCAGGTCCAAGAGGGTTCTGCTAGATGAGGCTATTCAACATCTTTTGGAGATTAGGGCTGTTCAATGTGTTCCCCTAGGGGAAGTTGGCCAGGGATTCTATTCCCGTTTGTTTCTAGTTCCCAAGGCTTCAGGAGGCTGGAGGGCCATATTGGATCTTAAATCCTTGAACCGCTATATAGTCTATCGTCGGTTCAAGATGGAATCCCTCCAGACCATTTTCCTTTCTATCCGTCCAGGTGATTTTTTGTCTTCCATCGATTTGACGGAGGCTTATCTCCATGTGCCCATTTTTCTGGACCATCGGAAATACCTCCGTTTTTGTTATCGGGGTAGGTATTATCAGTATAGAGCCCTTCCCTTTGGTCTTTCCTCAGCTCCTAGGGTCTTTACAAAGATCATGGCTGCCTTATCGGGACATATGAGATCTTTTCCTGTTAGAGTTTTGTTTTATCTAGATGATATTCTTATTTTGTCTAGATCTGAGGTTAGGGGTAATGAGGATATTCAGGTCACCCTTCAGACCCTGCAATCCCATGGTTTTTTGGTTAATCGTTCTAAAAGCAATCTAGTTCCCTCCACGTGCATTCAGCATTTAGGGGCTGTTATTGATTCTGTCAGGTTACAGGTTTCCCTTTCTCAGGATCGTCAGGACAGCATTGTTGAGCTGGTAGGTCAGGTTAAGGCCTCTCGTTCTTTTTCCCTCCTGGGGCTTTCCCGCTTGCTAGGGAAAATGGTTTCTGCCTTCGGGATCACTCCCTGGTCTCGGTTTCATAGCCGGGAACTTCAATGGTTTTTACTTCCGTTTCAACGGTCTCGCAGGAGCACGTCAGAGGCCAGAGTCCCCTTGACTCCTCAAGTTCTCCGGTCCTTGGCATGGTGGACCTCTCCGGCTCTTGCTCAGGGATGCCTGTTCAGAGTGCCTCAACGCGTGAGCATCACTACGGACGCGAGCCTCTTCGGATGGGGGGCTCACCTGGGGTCTCAGCTGGCCCAAGGGCAGTGGTCGGTCCAGGAGAGGGGACTTCACATCAACATCTTGGAGCCCAGAGCCATCTTCCGAGCTCTTCGCAAGTTCGCTCCTCTCCTTCGAGGTCTCGATGTCTTGATCAGAACAGACAACGTAGCTGCCAAGGTCCACATCAACCGGCAAGGAGGGACCCGCTCCAAGGCTCTCATGAGGGAGGCATCTCGTCTCTTCAGGTGGGCGGAGAGTCACTTGGCATCCATCCACGCCTCTCACATCTCAGGGTCAGCAAATGTTCAGGCGGACGCTCTCAGTCGTTTGGTGGTGGACCAGACGGAGTGGAGCCTCGATCCACTTCTGTTCCAGGACATCGTGCATCGCTTCGGCCTTCCAGCAGTGGACCTCTTCGCGTCCGAATCCAACCACCAGCTTCCGAGGTTTTACACGAGATTTCCTGTCCCGGGAGCCGAAGCTGTGGATGCCTTGATCAGCCCGTGGCCTTGTGGTCTTCTTCTCTATGCTTTCCCACCTCTTCCCCTCATCTCCAGGGTCATCAGGAAGCTGTTGCAGGAACAAGCCGAGCTCATCCTTCTGGCTCCCTTCTGGCCCAGACAGCCGTGGTTTGCAGATCTGATGGCTCTCTCTGTTGCTCCCCATTGGCAGATCCCGGCCGACAAAATATCTCTGTGGCAGGGCCGTCTAGCTCATCCAGACCCTCAGTGCTTCCGGCTGACCGTCTGGAGGTTGAGCGGTTCCTCCTGTCCTCAGTCAGGGTGCCTTCGGAAATAATTTCTATGATCCAGGCCTCTCGTCGAGGATCAACGAACCGTATTTACAATGCCACTTGGATGGCCTTCTCTGCCTGGTGTCGCCGTAAGGAGGTCCTTCCTACTGCTGCTTCCGTTCTTGACATCCTGGGCTTCCTTCACGATGGCTTCAATTCGGGGCTTTCTCCCAATACCCTCCGGAGGCAAATCTCTGCCATCTCATCTATCCTCACCTGCGGCACCGCTGAGTCTGTGTCCACTCATCCTCTCATCCGTTCATTCCTCAGAGGCGCAACCAATCTACGTCCTCCGGCTGTTCATCGGTTTCCCACCTGGGACCTGAATAAGGTTCTGTTAGCTCTTACTGGTCCTCCTTTTGAACCTCTCCTGGAAGTCTCGCTGAAGTTCTTGTCTTTTAAGGCAGCCTTTCTAGTGGCTATCACCTCGGCTAGGAGGATCTCGGAGTTGGCTGCCCTCTCAGTTCGCCAGGATCTCTGTATTATTCATCCTGATCGAGTAATTTTGAGATTGGATCCAGCTTTTATTCCAACGATCAATTCAACTTTTCATCGTTCTCAAGAGATCATTCTTCCCAACTTCTGTCCTTCCCCCCGTCATCACTTGGAGACGGTGTGGCACAAGCTTGATGTTCGTCGCGCTCTCAAGATTTATATCTCCAGGACTTCTTCCTTTCGTTGCTCCGAGGCTCTCTTTGTGTCTTTCCAACCCCAGTCCATGGGGTCAAAGGTTTCTTCTACTACCTTGGGTCGATGGCTCAGGGCTTCCATTTCTTTAGCTTACGAAGCTCAATCGTTGCCAGTGCCTCGTGGTGTTACAGCCCACTCTACCAGGAGCGCGGCTACTTCAGTTGCCTGGTCTACCCAAGCTTCACTTGAGGAGGTCTGCCGAGCCGCTACTTGGACGTCTCCATCTCCATTTATCCGGCATTACCGGTTGGATGTTTATGCATCGGCGGAAGCCTCCTTTGGAAGACGTGTGCTGCAGCGGGTATCTTCCCAGAACCAGGAGAGGCGCCGGCCTTCTCCCTCCCAATAGGTACACGGGCTTTGGTATATCCCTTTAGTGACCGGCGTTTCCTCCGTGACTGAAAATGAGCGTTGGTCTTACCTGATACGCCACTTCTAGTCACTAGGAAACGCCGGTCACCCCCTCCCAATTGGTCCGGCACCTCTCGTGCTGGCTTTTGACTGTTGACAGAGGGGGGTGGGTCCTGGGGATTTTTTACCTTTCCTTTATTTTTCTACAGACACGACAGTCTACCTTTCGTCCTCGTCTCAAACTGGATACAGGAAGAGGCGGGGCTTCTTTTGTTGGTGGACTCGGTCCTAGAGCTACTGGCTTGGTTGTAGCCCTTTAGTGACCGGTGTTTCCTAGTGACTAGAAGTGGCGTATCAGGTAAGACCAACGCTCATTTTCATTAACCTCCTGAGTAATTTTTCAGTGGATTCAATTTTTCAATTTCAGCTAAATTAACTTACTAAATAAATAAAATCAGGTATTTTCTTAACATTTATACTTTATCGATATAACTAATTCAATTAAAACTTTTATAATTAGTTTATTAAATAACTATTATAAAATAACTTCCTGTCTTCCTACTTTTCCATTTTTTCTTTGTATTTTATACTTTGATGAACTAATAAAAAAGTTTTAGTTGATATAGCTAAATTTCAGAACATTTGCTCCCAAAGATAAAAATTGCATTTCCTTCCCATGTTCTCTGCTTAACCGGGCACAAATAATAACTGCAAAGATGTTGGAAATGTGCAAGTAATGTCTATGTAAACTTCAGAAACCAAGAAGTATGGTGGGAGGAGTAATACTGCAAGTAGCTTGAAAAACCAAATGTAATGGAGAAGGTATAATTTCTGATTTGGAAAGATTGTCAGACAGAAAAAGATGCACATTTATTATCTTTCCGATTGATAGGAAAAGCACAGAAGTAGATTGTAACTGAACATGTGGAGAAATGTGTTAGCATTTCAACCCCTAGCCAATCCTGAGTCTTCCCATTCTAGGATTATATGATATCCGGTAGTTAGTATTAGAAAAGCAGGGCATGGTGAAGACGCTCGCCTCCCACTTGGAAGGTTGAGAGTTCAATCCTCAATAGTGGCAGCAATATCTCTCCTAGGGGGCAAAGAAAAAACATCTGCTGCAAACTTCCCATAGGCATCCAGGAAGGGCATCCAGCAAGTAAACAGCTCCATCCAGTCACCCTGATTCTATCCTGAATAGGGATTGCAGCATCATAAAAAAGGAGTTTAGTAGACAGGATTAGATTAAAAGAATTGTGAGTTGAGTGGACTGGTAATTTGAAACCTCATTAGCAGAGCTGTTTTTTCAAGAGTCCCTCAATAAAATATGCTTATGAATGTTGCCTGGCCAGACTAAATTTCCTGACATACTCTTCTTTGTAAAGCTGAGACCTCCTATCAAGGCTTTTTCTCTTCAGAGCAGCCTTAGTTTTTAGAGCTTGCCAGGATATGACAATTAATCACTAGAAACTCAATATTTCAAACCTAGCAGTAGAAAAGGCAAAGATCAGGCTTAGATAAATAATCTGTTTTGTGGATGCAAGAAGCTCTTGAATTTTTGAAGGACTTTTGTTAACATCTTCTCTATAGTCTTCCTGATACTTCTGTAATATTAAACTGCCTGATAAGGCTTTCAATAAAATCTCATTATTTGACTTGAATCATTTTTACATTTCCTGGTTTCTTTATCAATTGTACCTTTTATATTAACAAAGATAAATGTTACAATTTACAATCAACTGCTGTTAAACTTTTGGGACCTGATTTACCTCCAGTACAGATATGTTGGCAATACCGTTAGTGTCTGACTCCAGCATGATTGTGTTGTATAAGGACATTGAGAAATGTTTATAATATCTTCTTTTTTTTTTCCAGATGACATGGTGAGAACTGAATGCTTGCAGATTCACTAGCTTCTAACACATTCTTTCCAAAGTGTCTGTTGTCATGAGGTGTTCCCTGAAACGATCACTTGCAACAGCCATTTCTCTCTTTCTGTTCCTACTAATCATGAATATGGCTTCTTGGCACCATGAAGATCTTGTGATGGTAAGTGTAACAACACATTTGCTGAGAGAAAGAGAGAGACGAGAGAGAAACACAGAGAGAGAGAGAGAGAGAGAGAGAGAGAGAGAGAGAGAGAGAATAACACATGTTGTTGAGTTCTTGTTCTATTAGAAGTCCCAAAATTGTTTCATAAATTTTGAGTATTTTCAAGAAACTGTTTTAACTAAATTATGTCCTCTCTTGGATGCAAGTTCTCTCTTTATTTTCATGCTGATTTGTCCACCGTTTTATAGTAAACATGAGGATAGCGATAAGCAGCCTAGAAATTAGCAGCCCCTTGTTAAAACGTTTTGGCAGAAAATCAAGCAGAATGTCAGTGCTGATCTGTACAAAGAAATAATGATGGAATTGACAATTTGTTGCCTAGTTTTCTCCCGATACTGTCTGAGGTAAGGAAAGCACAGTGTAGTGCTGTTTTTTGAAAGAACTGGTGTTCCATCCAGGTTGTGGCCACTATGGGAAGAAAAGCCTCTGTCCATTTCTTCAAAGGTCATACATCTGTACCATTAAATTTTTATTTTATCTAACTCTTAAAAAAACAATTACACTAAGTATGCATTATTATTATTCTAAAATGCAGTCTTTAATTAAAACATGTGTCACAAAAATTGTGTGTATGCCTTCAAGTCAGGTTTTTACACCTGAGAACTGCATGGACAATTGCATGTGCAGATTTTTTCAGAAGTAGTTTACCATTGCCTGTTTCTAGGGCTGAGGGACAGTGACTGGCTGACTTTGTTCCTAAAATGGGACTAGAACTCAGGGCCTACCAGCTTCTAGCCTGATGCCCTAGCCACAACAACAAACCAGTTCCATAAAACTTGGGAATGCAAAAATTCAATCAGCATCTTAGTCTAGAAAGTACAGATCTAGTTGATACTCTTAAAAATATGAATTGAATGAAATTCTAAGACACATCTATCTTCAACCTTGTCATGGCAAGAGTTTTTAGAACCAGAGGGTGAAGCAGTGGCATATATAAAGACTTCTGCTTCAAAACTAAAATGTATTTCCAGAGTACTGCTCCTGCAGTCCATAGCTGGGATCTCTTCCTATTGCTTCACTTTGACTGGGTGATATTTTAATTAGAGTCTCTCTCCGTGCTGTGGCCACGCCTCCCATTCCCATAATTCCCCAGTCTTTTCACTCAGTCACTGTGGACTGGTGTGTTCTTTTTCTCTCTGTGCCTTGACTTGGATTCTTTTTATTAGGGAATTTACGTTTAGGCTTTTCTTTCTTTTGATTATTCCTTTTTCGGTTAGAGAGAGCCTTGCAGAAGCTGCCTGGGGTGAGTGGCGGTCCTGGGGCGCCAGCCCGCCTTCCCCTGAAGCGTCTGACGGCCATCAGACAGCAGCTTGGGTTTCCAACAGCTTTGGGGCGGTTCCCTAAATTTCCTTCAGCCGCCGGCGTGGGCGCGGGGCTAGCAGACTGCCGTTCTGCCCCCCCCCACGCCTTGAATTCCATCGCTGGCTCTCTTAGGGGCGGCTCCGGAGCTGTTGCACGGCTCTCCCTGCAGGCTCTGAGGATCGACCAGCTCGGCTTTACTGGCAAGACTCCTCTGGGATCGGCTGTCTTTCGCCTGGCCCTTATTAGTCAGCGGAATTGCCGGAGAGGTTCTGCGCGCCGCAGGTGGTGAGCAGTCTCGGCGCCAGTCCTACGGGCGGCGTCCTTCCTTACCTCTTTGTCCCTGGCCTTTGATATAACGCCGTTTTTACCGCCGTTACCCCTGAGGCGGTTAGTTTTTTTGACTGTTTGAGTTGTGGCCGCCATTTTGACAGCGTGTTGGCGGCCATTTTGAGCGCCTTCCGGCTGGTCGTTTTGGCCATTTTCTTCTGTGGCAACCGTTCCCTTTTTTTGTGCTCTGATCCTTGGAGCCTGTTTCTTGGACCCTCGCCTTACTTCTGCCCCTTTGCTGCCCAGCGACGCTGGGACTGAGGGCTAGCCTGGCTTCTTCGTGTCAAGTCCTGAAATCTTGTCACTGGGCTTGGCGATTAACCATTGCTTGACCAGGGATTGGCCATCTCCTTCAACAAGTGCCATTGCCCGTTACTCCTGTACATAGTTGATTTCCTAGTTCCCCTTTGTCAAAAAAAATAATAAAATAATAATAAAAATAAATAAATAAATAAATAAATAAATAAATAAATAATACACACACACACAAAAAAAAAGAAAAAGAAGGGGATAAATAATTTGAGGCCTACGGGAGCCTTTATCACTACCAGATGGCAGATTCATATTTGTCTTCCGACCCGGAACTGGAACCCAGTCCTCCCAGAGCACAGGCCAAACACCAGTCAACCTCTCGAGGGCGTTCTGCATCTACCTCCACTGATTCTTGCCACAGACCTTCTTTGGCAGCGGATAAAGACGCCCAGCGTCACCACAGGGCGCTTGAGCGGCAGTATGACAGAGCCAGGCAGGCCAGGTTGGCTTCCGTTTTTCAAACTGACCAACAGTTGGCCCCACATGAGCAGTCTTCTGTAGTTCCTGAGGCTGCACCTCCTCTCGGAGATCCTGCCTTGGATGGTCCTTGTACCGCTCCCAGAGAGTCTTCAGGTGCTCATCGCGTCCTCTCCAAGAGGACCTCCTTGTCTTTACCTGATGTTTCTGCGGTTGGCCTCAGCGAAAGCCCTCCCCCACCTCCATGTCGGGCGGAGGCAACCTTTACTCCGACTGCTGCCGGTCTTCGGGGTCCAGATGGTCAACTTTTGTCTGCCCTGACGGACTTCCAGGCTATCTTATCTAATGCCCTGTCTTCCCTGCTGGCTGCCGGGATCCACCAGTCTTCTTTGCAGCAGCCTCAGATGGCGCCTCTGCCTACCTCCCGCTCGGCGGCCCCGGCGCATTCCAAGTCTCCTTCTCGGAGGGCCCTCGCTTCTTCGGACAAGTCTGACCGGGAGGAGGGAATGTTGGAAGACATGGAATTTTCGGAGGATGAGGACCTCCCTCCTGATGCTCCCACCTTCTCCGGTTTGTTCAGACCTTCGCTGTTTAAATCGCTGCTCCACAAAGCTCGCCAGACGACCAATATGGGGGTTCCATCAGCGGACCCGTCCTCCATGTCGGCTTCTCATGACGCCTTGTTTTCATCGTCGAAACCGGGGAAGGACTATATCCCCTGTCCTCAATTTTTTTCTGATGTTCTGAAGTCCCCCTGGTCGCAGCCGGGTTCCTTGATGGGTCCAACTACTCTGGATAAGAAGCTGTATTGTGGAGCCCCGGAGCTGGATGCCTTACTAGCGCTTCCTTTGGTCAACCCCCCGATTGCGAATCTCTCCTCCACTTCGCTTTTGTCCTCAGATTTGTTGGATGCCCTTAAATCAGAGGACCCGAAATCTGAGCTCTCTTTTCGCAAGGAGCATCAGTCCCTTTCCTGGACTGTTAAGACCGCAACTGCTACATCGTTTTTTAATAGAGCGTCGTTGCTCTGGTTGAGGCAACTCCAGGAGATGCTCCCCCCTGAGGACACAGGCCTTCACCAAGATATTAATAAGATAGTGGCCGCCACTGAATATTCGGCGGATGCCTCGTTAAACTCGGTGAAGTTCGCTTCTCGGGCCTTAGCTTCCTCTATAACATCTCGCTGGTTGTTTTGGCTCAGGAACTGGAGGGCGGATGCGAAAGCGAAGTGGAAGTTGGCTGCGGCTCCTTATACAGTCCCGAACCTCTTTGGCTCCGCGCTTGACCCTGTCCTCGTCGAGGACAAGGATAAAAGGAAGGTTATGCCAGCGTCCTTGTACCGCAGACCGGAACGGCGCTACACACCATATTCCCAGCGCCAGCCCTTTCGGACTTCATCGGGGCCGGGGGGGCCCTATTCCCAACGCGCCTTCTTCCCTGGAAACGACTGTTCCTCGTATAGAAAGCGTTTTCGGGACAGGCCAAGATCCAACAATGCCAAACGTCCCTTCTGAGGTTCAGGTTTCAGACAAGCCCGTTGTGGAAAATGACTGCGGGTTGCAGGATCCCATTGGCGGTCGTCTACAACTCTTCAGCCACCAATGGGAACAGTCAACCAAGGAGGCTTGGATTCTTCGAACAGTTTCCTCCAGCCTCTCCATAGAGTTCGTGGGTCGCCCTCCGTCTCGTTTCACACGGTGTCCAACTCACCTGTCTCCTGACATGGAACAGTTGTTGCAGAAAGAGGTTCTTCATCTTCTCCTCATCCATGCAATAGAACCGGTTCCGTTGAATCAACGTGGCAAGGGGTTCTACTCCACACTCTTTTTGGTTCCAAAACATTTGGGGGGATGGAGGGCCATCCTGAACTTAAAGCAATTGAATCTGTTGGTCCTCTACCGCAGATTCAAAATGCACTCCCTGGGGTCTATCCTTATGGGGATTCGTCGGGGCGACTTCCTCCAGTCAGTGGATCTCAGGGAAGCTTACTTGCACGTTCCGGTTCTTCCGGCCCACCGTCAGTTTCTGCGGTTCCAGATTGGGGAGGACCACTATCAGTACTGTGCGATGCCCTTTGGCTTATCTTCTGCCCCAAGGACTTTCACGAAGCTGGTAGCGGTTGTAGCGGCTGCTCTCCGAAAGATACCTGTAAGAGTGTTGTGCTACCTGGACGACATTCTGGTCCTGTCATCCTCCAGAAGTCAAGCGTCTCGGGATCTAGCCCTGGTCATCGAAGCCTTTCAGGATCACGTTTTTTCAATCAACTTCCCGAAAAGTCACCTCTGTCCATCCACTTCTCTCCAGCATCTAGGAGCGGTGATCGACTCGGTTCGGGGCCAGGTCTTCCTTTCTCCAGACAGAGTCCGGAGCATTCGCAATTTGATTCATCTCATTCGGTCCAAGCGTTCAGTTCCTTTCCTTCAGCTGTCCCAGCTGTTGGGGAAAATGGTCTCGTGTTTTTCCATCGTGCTGTGGGCTCGCCGGCACACGAGACCGTTGCAATGGTTCCTACTCCCCTTTCAACGCAAGGGTCGCAGCGACTCTCTCCACACAAGGTATCTCTGCCCCCTCAAATTGTTCTGTCCCTCAACTGGTGGACAGGTCCCAAGCTTCTCCTGGGGTCACACTTTCTGCTCTCGGATCGACTGACCCTGACATCAGACGCCAGTCTCTTGGGCTGGGGGGCCCATCTTCAAGATCAGATGGTGCAGGGTCGCTGGTCAACTTCAGAACAAAACCTGAGTATCAATCTTCTGGAACTGAGGGCGATTCGATTGGCTCTCTGCCATTTTCAATTCCTGTTACAAGGCCGTCATGTACTCGTCCTCACGGACAATATTACGGCCAAGGCCCATATAAACAGGGAGGGGGGCATGAGATTGAGGGATCTGATGCTGGAGGCGGAGAAGCTTCTGAATTGGGCCGAGAGTCACTTTCTGTCCCTGAGGGCCGATCACATCTCGGGCGTAGACAACGTCCGGGCCGATTGGCTCAGCAGACAACTGTTAGACCAGTCAGAGTGGCAACTGGATCCCGACATCTTTCGAGAGGCTACCACCATCTTCGGTCTGCCCGCTGTAGACTTGTTCTCCAGCCTGACGAACAGCCAACTCCCAAGGTTTGTGACTCGTTACCCATCCCCGACGGCGGAAGCTCACAACGCGCTCAGATGCCGCTGGCCATCCGGCCTTTTGTACGCGTTCCCTCCAGTTCCCCTGATCCTTCAGGTGATTCGGAAGCTGTTGGAGGAACAAGCGGATCTCCTGCTTGTGGCTCCCAACTGGCATCGACCTTGGTATGCAGACCTCGTGTCTCTGTCCGTCAGTCCTCCGTGGGTGATTCCACCGGACCGTCTGTCTCTGCGCCAGGGGGCTGTCTGCCACCCAGATCCCGGATGGCTCCAATTGGTCGTATGGCGTTTGAGTGGGTCATCTTGCGGAAGGACCGCCTCCCCGACTCCGTCATAGATACCATACAGGCTTCTCGGAGACCTTCTACATCATGTATATATGAGTCTTCTTGGCGAACTTTTTGATCCTGGTGTGCTGACAACCTGGTGGATCCTATGTCGGCCCAGATGGTTGACATTCTCTGTTTCTTACAATCTGGCCTGGACAAAGATTTGTCACCCTCCACCCTTCGTCGACAGACCGCTGCTTTGTCTACAGTCATTAGGTGTCCGCCTTATTCTTCGTTGTCTCAGCATCCATTACTCAAAGATTTTCTGCATGGGGCTTTGAATTTACGTCCCCCCCCCCCGGTTCATCGTTACCCGACTTGGGACCTTTCCTTTGTCCTTCAAGCACTTATGTTTTCCCCCTTTGAACCGCTGGGATCTATATCCCTCAAGTACTTGTCTTTCAAACTGGCTTTCCTTTTGGCGATTACCTCAGCCAGGAGAATTTTTGAACTTTCAGCCTTGTCAATTAGGAAAGACTTATGTATTTTCCATGCGAACACTGTTGTCCTTCGCCTGGACCCCGCCTTTTTACCAAAAGTTAACTCCTATTTTCATCGTGCCCAGGAGCTAATTCTCCCGGACTTCTGCCCGTCGCCCAAGCACCAACGTGAACAGGATTGGCACACTCTCGACGTCTGGAGGGCTCTCCGTCACTACATTCGTAGGACTGCGTCCTTTCGGAAAACGGAAGCCCTTTTGGTCTCATTCCATCTGAAGTCTTTAGGTCAAAAAGTGTCTTCGTCGACCGTGGGTAGATGGATCAAGGCATGCATATCTACGGCATATACTAATCAAGCTAAGCCGGTTCCGTCTGGGATTTTGCCTCACTCGACTCATAGTGCGGCAACTACTGCTGCCTGGGCCACTCAGGCGTCAGTGTCGGATATCTGCCGGGCCGCCACTTGGTCCTCGGTGACACCTTTCATAAGGCATTACAGGGTGGACTCTTTTGCCTCCGCTGAGGCTTCTTTTGGCCGTCGAGTCCTGCAAAGTGTCATTGCGGCGCAGGACTCTGGAGGCTGTTAGTGTCCCGCCCTTGTGTTTTTGAGCTTGGGTATATCCCAGCTATGGACTGCAGGAGCAGTACTCTGGAAAACGGACATTGTCTTACCTGAATGTTCCTTTTCAGAGTACTGCGAATGCAGTCCATTCCCTCCCTATAGTTCCTTTGTGTTTTTTTGTCTGGAGGGCCTTTCAGTTACCGGTCCTTTCTGATCTTGTGATTTTTTCGCCTATGCTTTTTGCTATTTTTCTGGTTATTACTTAGTTAGTCGCGCCTTCATTCAAAGACTGGTGCATTATGGGAATGGGAGGCGTGGTCACAGCACGGAGAGAGACTCTAATTAAAATATTACCCAGTCAAAGTGAAGCAATAGGAAGAGATCCCAGCTATGGACTGCATTCGCAGTACTCTGAAAAGGAACATTCAGGTAAGACAATGTCCGTTTCCAGTTCCTAAGAAGATTATTATTACTTCAGATACCAGACTTGCCTGATAAAGGAGACTTTTCGTTATATAGCTGCCAAACTAATATTTTATTAGCATACATGGAAGAAGAGTTATCTGTATTCAATGGGATGGAAAGCAGATTTCTTTTACCTAAAATGAAACACTCCTGCAGAATGCAACAAAAGGCATCATTACGGTGCCTATGACATCCTATGAACATTGACTCACCATTTCAGGACTTGCAGGTATTGCGAAAACACAGAAAGAAGGGGAACATTGTCCTGTAGTTTTATTTGTAAGATAAATGGGTAGGTGTCAATATGGAGTCTTCAACTAATAAAAATCTGTCCTCCTTTAGCCTTATTTTAAATCATTATTTTCTCCCTCAACCCAGGCAGAAATGAATGAATGCACAGAAAATTTTGATTGGCACCAGGTATAGCCCCACCCCACAAATAAAAAGCAGAAGCAGCAGACATAAGTCTGGTCCTTGATGTTCAACCAATGGCCTTGTTCTCCAAATATTTGTAATCAGATGAAATACATTTAGGCAATAAAAATCAAATGCACAGGTATAGTATAGTACTAATTGTGAGATGGATCTTGGAGACCCAGTGAACAATCACTTAAATGTGAGCCAGCAGTGTGCTGCAGCTGCCAAAAAAGCCAATGGGGTCCCTCTGCATTAACAGAGGGATAAAAATAAAAAAATCACACGAAGTGTTAATTACATTTTATAATGCCTTGGTAAAACTACATTGGAATATTGCATCCACCTTTGGTTGCCACGATGTAAAAAAGATACTGAGACTCTAGAAAAGAGTGCAGAGTAGAGCAACAAAGCTGGTTAGAGGACTGGAGGCTAAAACATATAAAGAATGGTTGCTGGAATTGCGTATGTCTAGTTTAATGAAAAGAAGGACTAGGAGTGACATATAGCAGTGTTCCAATATCTAAGAAAAAAAGAAAGAAAGAAAAAGAAAGAAAGAAAGAAAGAAAGATGATAGAATTCTTTATTGGCCAAGTGTGTATTCAGTTCCAAATTGTTCCGGTCGCACCATGAGGTTAATTGTTCAACCTCCTGTCTGTATGCAGATTCATCGTCTCAAATGAGATCAATCACTGTTGTATCATCTGCAAACTTCAGTAGTTTAACAGATGGATCGTTTGAGATGCAGTCATTGGTATATAGAGAGAAGAGAAGTGGAGAGAGCACACATCCTTGGGGGGGGCCCTGTGCTAAATGTACAGGTATCCGATGTGATTCTACTTAGCTTCACCTGCTGCTTCCTGTCTGTTGCCACAAAGGGGTTCCACAAAGAAGTGGGAGTCAAGCTATTTTCCAAAGCACCTGAAGGCAGAACAAGGAAGCAATGGATGGAAACTAATCCAGGAAAGAAGCAACCTAGAAGAAATTTCTTGACAGAACAATTAATCTGTGGAACAACTTGCCCCCAGAAGTTGTGGATGCTTCAACATTGGAAGTTTTTAAGAAGAGATTGGACAACCATTTGTCTGAAATGGTATAGGGTTTCCTGCCCGAACAGGGGGACTAGAAGACCTCCAAAGTCTCTTCCAACTCTGTTATTCTATTCTGAGTTTCCATTTCTTTTTTTTAAAAAAAAAGGTTTATTAAACTTTGGAAGTTCAGAGACACTTTTTGTGTTTTAGTCCTGCTTTACTGAAATAATTTCATAGCCATAGAAAGCTACTGCACTGATTTGGTGAAAGTTTACTATTATTGTCTCTCTCTTCACAGAATGATGTTCAGAAGTGGGCTAAAACAGTGGGTCTGCACAATATTGCAACTCACTGGACCGTTTATAGCCTCCGAAAGTTTATCAATGCCACCAACACGCTGAATATCTCTTATGACTATCTTGCTGGATTGCCTCCACTCCAGAAAAGTAAGTAGCAGCAAAAGGCAGATCAAATATAGGTAATTCTTGATTTATGACCACAAGTGGGACCAGAATTTCCATCATAAGTTAGTGCAGTCATAAAAGGAGTCATCACATGACCAGACCCAATTTTATAATCGTTTTGACCACAGGCATTTAAGTGAATCAGCATGGATAATAAGCAAATTACCCAGTCATTAAGCAAATTCTGCTTCTCCAGTTGACTTTCCTTACAGGAAGCCAGCTGGAAAGGTTACAAATAGCAATCATGTCACTGAAAATACAAGCTGGTTACCAAGAGCCTGAATTGCGATCATGTGGTGGTGCAACAGTTGTAACGTCGAGGACTAGCTCCAAAGATAAGTGGAATTCATTTTAGGACATCAAAACAAGCAGGCCTTTGTGGTGGCTAAGGTTTTTAAAGCAAAAATAAAGCTCTGTTCCTACCTTTAGTCAAAAGAGCAATAATATTCATGCCAATTTATCTCTAAAGATAGGACAACTATGCATTTTTTTCTGCTCAGTGGTAGCCCCATGCTGCCACCCGGTGGGTAATAGAGCTGGTAGAGCAGAATGTATAATGGCAGATCTTTCTTCACTCCTATTTCCAAGTAGAGAAGGAATGGGGCCGTTGCTATTGCTCAGGCTCTCATTCTCAAGAGGATGCAGTTGGCTGGTGTGTCTCATTTCCAGCTCAATGGTTAATTCGGTATTTGTCTCCTTTCTCCTTTAGCAATCAGAATTGTTGGTTATAGTTAAGGAGAGGAAAGGATGCAAGCAGAGGAATAGGCACCTACTATATATCCTTTTTTGGTATGTGTGATTCCTTTGAGTCAGTTTTGACTCTTGAAGTCTGCCTAGACAAGTCTCTGCAGTTTCCTTAGCAACATTTTTGGAAATGTTTGCCATTGTTTCCTTCATAGGGCTGAGAGAAATTAAGTAGCCCCAAAGTTACCCAGCTGGCTTTGTGCCTAAGGCAAGATTAGAACCCACAGTCTCTGATTTCTAGCCTAGTGCCTTTACTACACCAAACTGCCTTTTATATCTTTCCTACTGTCTAAGAAATATAAAAAGAAGAGTGACTGATTTAAGAGGGAACAGTAGTACTTCTGGATTGAGTGTCTATGTTGTGGGCAATTGGCCAAATATGCCTTTATGGAGCCATTGTCACCTACACTGCTGATCTTCTTCCTAGTGTATTCCCGCAATCCCCTTTTCGGATCATCAAATGCCACTTTGCACGGTCAGTTGCGTCTCCAGAATGCAGACCCGTAGCTTGCATATCTTTGTTGATGGTGTCTTGCCATCTCCGTTTTGGACGCCTGTGAGATTGCTGGCCATTAACTTCTAGTTGGAAGGCAGTCTTGGCAACGGTGAAAAGTGCTGCTCTCAGGACATGTCCATACCACCAGAGCCAGCCTTCTCTAATCTTTTCTAAAATTAGTGCCACACCAAAATGTTGTTGAATAGTGTCATTTGTGATGTCATCACAAATGATGCACTGCACTGCACTTGCACTTTTGATGGAAATAAGAAATATGCAGCTATTGGTGTTTGGTCAGCTTCATCTCCCCCATGCTTCTGCTCTTTGCTTTATTGTACTTTTATCGTGGAGAGCCATTTTTTTTCCTTCTCTTTATTTCTGATTTGACTTTGCCAGCAAACCAGTAGCTGCATATTGTAAACTCAATGAAATTTGTCAATGCACCTTAAGGAAATGCACTGCTGTTCCAGGTAGCTATAGTTTTTTCTTGGAATATTTAAAGGAGATAAAAATAAAGTATGACCTAACATGTTTGAAATTAACAGATTTATTACATTGCAGGATTCTTGTTTCTGTTAAATGGTCCAGGCTTTCCAATCAGGCTCCATGTATAGATAACAAGAGTTCAATTTCCACAATCCCATAACGAACATGTTGTGTTGGAAAGGCTGATTTAGAGAATTACATTCATTTAGCAATGCATGAAAGTGATATAGGAACACAGAACATAATAAAACTTCTGCTGCATAAGATAGTAACTTTTTTTTTGAAAACATACATGAAGGCAGTCATCTCTCCTTTTCTATTTATTGTCTCTACACCTGGACGTGGAATTTGTCTAAATATACTGCTCAAAAAAACAAAGGGAACACAAGCAGAAGATATCCAAGATCAGAATGAATGAAATAGTCTTATTAAATACTGTGTTCTTTACATACAGTAGTTTATACACTGCTCAAACAACTAAAGGGAACACAAAACTACTGTATGTAACAAATGAAGTATTTAATAAGGCTATTTCATTCATTCAGATCTCGGATGTCTTCTGCTTGTGTTCCCTTTATTTTTTTGAGCAGTATATTTTAAAATCCCTAAAACTAGAGTTGTTACTGTCTCTTGTAATAATTTCCATCAGTGCAAAATTACTTTACTTGCTTATTCTAAACCTAGTGACAATCGTTTTTAATTAGTGCCTTGGGTTTCTTGTTGATTGATGCATATATCAGCTACGTAAGGCTGCAAATATACAGAACAAATAGGTATGTGATTTGACACCCTGGGTAGTGGGATTCAAACTTACAAGGTGCATACATTTTTTCTTTTCACTGCAGAGTTTCTGACATTAGGACTCTGTTCTATCCAGCGGATGAGACAAAACTATCTCCTGGATACCCTGACATCCATCTTTGAACAATCTTCAGAAGAAGAGCTGAAGGAAATGGTGGTGGTGGTACATTTAACGGATACAGACCATAAGTGGAATTCTCAAATGGCATTGGAAATTGCCAGAAGGTTTCCTGATCAGCTCCATCAGAGAAACGTAGTAGTTATCCACACACCTCTTGAGTATTACCCTCCCTTGGAAGGCCTAAAAAGAAATTTTAATGATCCTGAGGAACGGGTGCGCTTTCGATCAAAACAGAATGTTGATTATGCTTACCTCATGAACTTTGCATCCAACCTCTCCACCTACTACCTCATGATTGAGGATGATGTCCGTTGCACCAAACATTTCCTCACAGTAATCAAAAGAAATCTGGCATCCCAGGAGGGCACCTCTTGGGTCACTTTGGAATTTTCCAAACTTGGTTACATTGCCAAGCTCTACCATTCTACTGACATCCCCCAGCTTGCTCGATTCCTCATGCTCTTTTACCAAGAGATGCCTTGTGATTGGCTTTTTGTGCATTTCCGTCTCCTGCTTACACAAAAGGAGGAAATTCGTTTCAGGCAATCCCTTTTCCAGCATGTTGGTCACTATTCCTCCTTCCAGGGCACACTAAACAAACTGAAAGATGAAGACTTTGAAGAGGATTTCTCTAAGATCCCTGACAATCCCCCAGCAGATATAATAACCGATATTGGAACATTTCAGGATTATACGCCCAGTAAGGCTTACAGTAGTGTGATAGGCTACTTTTGGGGTAAGGCCCCTTCTGCTGGCAACTCCTTCACACTTCTCTTTAGGCAGGCTGCCCCCATCTTCCGCATCCAGATCTATACAGGCTCTCAGGAGTACCCAGATTACTATCTCCATGAAGGGCTTGTAGCATTGGGCACTTACAAATCGCATACATCAAGACCAAGGTGTGCTAACTATATCACCATTGGGCACTTTGCCAAAGGAAATTTTGACAAGCAAAACCTAGAGAATAGTACCACCTCTGACCCTAATTGTGTGCATATTTTGGTAACTAACACTCAGTCTGACTCATTGATCATAAGTAACATAAGCATCTGGATAAAGCCTAAAGCCTGACTCCATTTGAATCATCAGGATGTCTCACAGTATAAGAACATTGCTTGCAGACAGATCCTTTCTGGATACAAGAATCGATGCAGTGGAAGAAATCAGTTCTGTGTTCTCAGTTCTAATGATGATATATCTGATCATCTTAAGAGCCCACTAACAATGTTCTTCAAATGATGGCTACAACTTGCATTGTCTTCTGCTTGTCAGAGACCCTCCTTTTCCAATTGAGTCTTTCCAGGATTATTTTGCATCAATCTCTTTTTCCCCACAAGAAGAGAGGTTTGTAGCTCTGTATGAAAAAACAGTATGATAGGACCTGATCCATGGCCTGTTAGGAACCGGACTGCATAGCTGGAGTGAGCAGCGAATGAAAGTGAAACTGCACTTGTGTGGAATCTAGTTTGTGTTCTCCATCTCCCCCCTGCCCCTTCCCGGTTCTTGGAAAAATTATCTTCCATAAAATAGGTCCCTGGTGCCAAAAAGATTGGGGACCACTGAGATAGGAAGCTGAAATAAGCTAAACTGGTAGTATTAGGAAACAACTGTATTTCAGAAACAACTTCCTGTGTTTCTGCTATTCAAGCTTAGTATCTTTAAATGATAGTTTAGAGAGATGAAGGTGATGTGATAAAAGTTCCTTGAAGCATAATGTGTAACTTTAGATCTGTTAACTTCTAAATCAAACTCAAAGATGGGCTCTTTGGCTTCAGAGATAGCTTGTTCTAGTTCCATCACTGTTAGTACTTGAATTGAGAAGCCACATAAAGAAAAATGATTGTGTTTGTGTGCGGGGGTTTTCAATAAGGATTTAAATATATCTATAGGAGTAAGTAGGGCCAATGAGTCACTTCTGTGGTTTTCATCCTTGCAACACGGCCTTGCAAATGACAGGACAATAAGTGACTCAGGTGAGTAACTAACTGTTCACAGATGAAGTAATTTTTACAGAAGTGCAATCTTTTTTCTAAAACCATAGAAACAATATTTTGTACATCAGCACTGCTGAAGAAATATTTTTAGATATTTTTTCTTAACAAAATGTGTCCAGACACATATTTAATGAATCTTTCTAATTTAAAATTATGATTGCATAATATTTTACATAAAATGCTGACTGATGAATGTAATTTTAACAGCTGTCCCGTAATCTAATACAGTTTTTCCCAACCTTGGTCCTCCAGAACTCATATCATTCTGCAGAAGGAATAGCCTTAAAGTTAGGAGGAAGAACTGCTACCAAGACAATAGTCAGATAAAAAAAGGCCTAAACCTCAGTCAAGAAAGTAACTTGAGAAAATATCTCGCACAAGCCCTTCTCTAGATCACATAGCGATAGACGAAGGGAGAATGATGCAAATTCAGACTTGCAATATTATGTTGTTATACCTTTTCAACAAAATAATACTGACCTATATGGTATTTCTGAAAACAGAAGGCTTTGAAGTTTAATATATTTTGGGAGGGTTAACAGTTAACAGCTTTTTTACAGTGAACTGGTATTTAGTCAATTTGATAATAGATTTGTATATTTGAGATATTTGTTAAGAGAATGTGATGTAAAATAGTAATATACAATATACAAGTATGGTATAGATGAAAAATGTATAGCCATTTGTAGAACCGCAATGCAAGGGATTGAATTAATTAGATCATGTGAGATACAAGCTGTTAACTGTTAATGCCCCAAAATATATTAAACTTGAAAGCCCTCTGCTAATAGTCCCTTATTATATTTAACTTGCAGAAACTCCATAAATGGCTTCCAAACTTATCCAAACCATTGTGTCTAATCAACACAGTTAATTTTGCCCTTTCTGCCAATTCCGGCAGTTTCAAAATCCATTTGTCCAGTGTCAGCACATTCCTTTTTCTTTCCAATATTTGGCACACACAATCCTTGCAGCTGACACTGTATACAAAAATAACTAGGGTGGAGGTCATATGTTTACTGTTAATTTTATGTTTGTTGCATAAACCTTTTTTCCATTTTCATTTTTCTGTATCTTGTTTATAATTCTTGCTTTGTTGTTTTCTTTTATTCAGTATTTGTATTTTATTTTTGGAAAAATAATTTTTTTTAGAAAAAAAAATTGTAAAAGGTGTTTCAGATCAACATAAAATGTGACATTGTCACCTGGAATGCAAATTTACTCCGTGGCCCAAGCGCAAAGCGAAGCAGCTGTTTACAGCAGAGTCAACTGACCCAACCTTAAGTGGTAGCTATTCTACTGAGCACTTTCAACTCCATTTTATTCAGGTTTTCTAATTTTCTTTAAACAAACACATTGGGAACCATTTAACAACATTTCTGATTTCTCCATAAGAATTACAAAGTCCTCATGGATAGTTTGCATCCATATTTTAAAAAACTATTGAAGACTTACAGGAAATCATTATACATTAAATTGATTGCCATTTTAACATATATTCTGAATTTTAATTCTGGATTCCTTTTTATTATGTGATTTTGTTCTCTGAACTCTGTTCTCAGGCATATTTGAATCAAAATATAATCAAATATTTATACAGATTATATTACGTGGCAATATAATGTAACATGGTACATTAAAGTAATGATATTTAAAGTGTAACCTATCATAAAATGTAACTAATCCAACTAATATGAGTAACTATAGACCCCCCCTTTGGTTAAGTTATACTGACTATTCTGAATTTTTGGGGTTTTTTGGCTTTCTTAATATGAACCAAAACTTTCTAATCTACTGGAATAAGGTGACATTCTCTAAAGCATTTTTTTCCTTCTTTTTGCTTTTGCATATCTGGAAAATTCTTAGCATGGCCAGTGACTTCCCATGTAGGCAATTAATATGCAGATAGATGTGTCCTAAAATAAAATGAACAACAATGTAAACTATGCTGCTTGTATTAGTATTTGTAATGCAGCTTTTGCAGAGTACTGAAAATTAGGATCTCTATAATGGAGACAAGCTCCCTGGAAGTAGCTACATGATATATTAACACATAGTTTGGATTGTACATTTGTATTGACCAAATATCCCCTTTCAGGTAAATAATGTTATACAGAATAAAGAAAAGGAATAAGAAATAATATTCCAAATAAATTAAAGGAATAGGGTATATTTGAATCTGAATTACAGAATATACCTAAAGCTGAAGAGTTCAGATAAGAAAGTAGGACTTTACAGTCAGTGGTGGGATTCAAATAATTCCACCACCAGTTGACCAAAAATGTGAGCGCACGCATGCGCGGCTTCCGCCACAGCGAGGCTCGACCAAGCAGCCTTTCTGGGCCTAGTCCCTTCAATCTTTGCTCTCTGGGGCAATGGCTGTTTCTCTCTGCACTGCTGGGAGAGCATCTTGTGCAATTTAGCAGCTGTGAGCCGCCACTTTCCTCTAAGTTCCATCTGGAAAGCGCTGTGGTTGAGAGAAACAGCATTCAACAAGGCTGCTGCTTCTGGATGGGACTTAGAGGAAAGCAGTGGCTCACAGCTGCTAAATTGCACAAGACGCTCTCTCAGCAAGAGCAGCGTCAACATCCTATTCCAAAAAAAAGTTTGTCGAAGACTGAACAACCTTTTCTCTGGTGTCTTCTCCAGGATTCTCTGAAATTGGTGTAAATCTCAAGTATTTCTTTTTCAATCCCAGTAAAGCCACATTGTCTAAACCAGTGATGGCAAACCTTTTCGGCACTGAGTGCCGAAAAGGGAGTGCATGCGTGCGGGGCTACGATTGCCAAAAAGGGAGCACTTCACGCACTTGTCTGGGCCTTGACCAGGAAGAGGAGCTGGCATGGGGAAATGAACTTCTGGTCAGCAAGTCTTCAGGTTACTGCTGTGCAGGTGCCGGTGCCGATCAGCTGGCCGGCGCGCATGCTCACCCCAGAAAATGGAAGACCAGCTTTTCTAGTTTCCGGCACTGCTGCACACACAAAGGCCAGCTGATCGTCGCGGGCGCATGTGCACCAGAAACCCAGAAGAGGAACGGGCGACGCCATGCATGCCAAGAGGCATGACTCCACATGCCACTTTGGGCACCCATGCCATAGGTTCGCCATCATGGGTCTAAACCTTTTCTCATCTTTCTATTTATTATTCTATTTCACTTTCTAAAATTTCCACTTTGTCATTAATTTAACTTCTCCTGTAACTTTATTTTATTATTTTATTTATGTACATCCCACTAGTGTTTGTACTAGTAACTCAAGGCAGTGAACATATCCAGCACACATTCCTCCAATTTTCCTCACAACAACCACCCTGTGAGGTGAGTTGGGTTGAGAGACAGTGACTGGCCAAAATCAGCCAGCCAGCTTTCATGGCTAAGGCAGTACTTGAACTCATGATCTCCTGCTTTCTAGTTTTGTGCCTTAACCACTAGACTAAGTGGCTCTCTTGTCATGTAGTTTCTTTAATTTGCTTTTTAAGTTTTTTCATCTTTACAGATTGTTGCTCCAACAATCCTCTCCTTCCCTCACCCTTGCAGCTCTGATGGTTGCCATTCTTTTACTTATAATTCAAAAGTGAAAGTAAGTCAATTACAAAGATGAAAAAAGGCAAGTTTCTCCTCCTCCCATCTTTTATTTTTTTGTCTTGTTGCTTTCAAAGACCATTTTTTTCCAACTGTAAATTGACTATATGAAAGTAATTAAAGTGAGCATTTGGTCAAACTGAATATCCTTTAAAAGGCTGCACTTGCATATGTGAGCACAGTGTTTCTTCTTCAATCCAATTCCATCTACTGATGAGAAAACCACAGGACTTCCATCCCACAGTCTCAGCACAAGGAGAGGTCCAGAGTGCAGGTGGGCAATCATTTGATCTCTCCTTTATCCAGAAAAGCTTTGTTGGTTAGAAATCATTACTGGCTTTCATTCACTACTTTCAGCTCTTTCTGTCTTCAGAGACATCTAATCTGCCATAGAACCTCATCTGGAAGTCCAGCAAGCTCCATGAGGATCTTGAGGTGGTGAGTGTACATAACAGAGACACATGTCCATCACTGTCCATGTTGCTACATTTGGACCAGGTGAAGCTTCAAGTATTCTTCAAGGGCAGATCAATGTAAAGACACTGCAGTAGTTGAGCCATGAGTTGACTAGGGCATGAATGACTGTACACATTGTTCTGTAGTCTGTTAATAATAGTACTATGGCATATATTTTGCTTTTATTCTATTTTTAAAGGATATACATGAGTTTCATCTTGTGTATTTATTTATCATGTTTGAATACTGATATAATAAAGGAATAACTCCAGGGAAATCCAAGATTCAAAAAAATCAAGCTAGTGGCCATGACACAAGTAAAAAAAAGGTACAGCTTTGATCACACACTTTTTCTGAACCCGCCTATAGACCTCCATCCCCTCACCTTTTAAACAATTTAAATTGGCAAAGTTGTTGTTTGATCATTTTTAGTTGTCTGAGGTAAGGAATGGGATTGGGATAATCTATGTGTAACACTCATACCAGTCCATGTACTGTGGTCAAATAGACTGCCAGAACTGCAGTAACATTCAAATACCAAGAGTATCCTTTCACCAACCAGCAGTACATGTAGTTTTTTGAATTCTTGTCACCATTTTTTTCATTTTTACATCTAGCATCTGTTGAATGCCCACTGAATTGTTATTAATACACAAATGGTAGTATTATGCCCCTGCAAACAGCAATGCAGATAAAGCATTTACAGTGATGATCTAAAATGAGAAATATTAAAATACCAAATCAAGGCATTTTAAGCAGGGCTTAAATACTTGATAAGAATACAACTTACTATGAGTCTCTCACATACAATTTACTCCAGTGGGCCAACATGTATTAGAGGAAGGGGCTTTAGAAGGCAAGAGACATTTCTCTTCTCAGACTGGCAAAGAAACAAAGAAACATGAACGGTTGCAGGAACTGGGTACATCTAATTTAATGAAAAGAAGGACTAGGGGAGACATGATAGCAGTATTCCAATATCTCGGGCTGCCACAAAGAAGAGGGAGTCAAGCTATTCTCTAAAGCACCTGAAGGTAGGACAAGAAGCAATGGGTGGCAACTAATCAAGGAGAGAAGCAACTTAGAACTAAGGAGAAATTTCCTGACAGAACAATTCATCAATGGAACAACTTGCCTCCAGAAGTTGTGAATGCTCCAACACTGGAAGTTTTTAAGATGTTGGATAACCATTTGTCTGAAGTGGTGTAGGGCTTCCTGCTTAAGTAGGGGTTTGGATTAGAAGACCTCCAAGGTCCCTTCCAACTCTGTTATTCTACGCACCAAGATAAAAAAAAGTAGGTGCAGGGCCTGAGATGACAATGGTGTTCCAACTAGGACCCCCCACAGCTCTACTAGGGCTGCAGGTACCTTGTACCCATGATTCCTCAGCTGGGTCTTTCAAGTTTTGGAGTATCTGAAAGATAGTGCTTCTATCCTTTTTTTAAAAAAAAAACTAAAACATGAAATACCAATACATTTTCCCAGTATTGTATGTTTAATTTTCTCCTGAATTAGCAAGCTAGATCAATCATCTAATTTGCGATGCAGGTACCATGCAGTTGCCATAACAAATATCTGAAACAAATATCAAGATGGATATATTAGTTCAACCTCCAACTGCCTCAGGGTTTTGTTTCAGCTAGAATATAACATCAATTTAAGAAGCAAATTTCCTCTTTCCAGAAGGAAATCATGCCTGGTTAATAAAAAAAAAAGTAAGAAATCAGAATATTTAGGAACAAACTAGCTCCCCTCCCTCTTATTTTTTGTGTAGTTCCATTATTTCTATAAGAGATTTTGATATATCAAGAGAAGTAATTTTCTTTGCCCATGATTGAAACCCAAAATAAAACTTATTTAATTAATAGATTTATACTCCATCTTTTAGGGAGAATCTTCACAAGGTATATAAAGCAAATAAAAAACAAGTACATCAAATGCTGATCATCTGAAGCTATAATTTGTTAGCCATTGTTTGTACTTTCTGGAAAGAATCAACACATTAAATTAAATAAACCACATTATTGAACCTAATAAAGGGGGAGGGTCAAAGGAAAATATGAAGCTTACTTCACAAATAGACTCATGCCTGCTTACCTCAGCAGCTAATACTCCTAAACAACAGCCCACAAAAGTCCATGTGTACCAAGAAAAGAAATATGCAATTACTTGGGAGCAGCCCTAAAATAAATAAAAGAATCATTATGCAAATTTCTCCAGCATTAAAGTAACCCAAATACACAACATGAATATCTCTCAAGATGTTGACTTGTAGAAGGGCTTGCTATACTATATATCTGGTTAGCAGATGGTTTCTTATCCTCTCTACATGTCCTGAGAATTCCTTTGAAAGAAAAGTGGGGCCCAATTTAAGCACCATATTTGGACTATTTGAGAGTTGATACTGATAGTTTCAAATTGAATTTATATATGCTGAAAAGCAATTGTTAAATTGTAAAGCTGGTATGCATGACTAAAATAAACCTTAAAAGATATTCCAGTGATAACGTGAACACCTTTTGGGGAGAGGGGGTTTTAAGTTAATTTTAACTAAATCCTGGCAATTATGTGAACAAGTCCATGATATGTGGTAACATATCAGAAGTGGTTTGTCATTGCCTTCTTCCTAGGGTTGAGAGAAAATGACTGGCGCAAGGTCACTCAGCTTTTTTTCTGTGTCTAAGGTGTGACCTAGAACTTCGGTTTTGCCAGTCCTAATCCAATTTCTTAACCATTACACAGAATTTGCTCTCCTAATAATTGTTGTGTATGTCAGCCTTTGAGTCAGTACTGATGAATAAGATGCTAAACTTTCTAAGAGATTCAACATTCTCTTTTGGCAGACAAGCATGTGAGAATTTTAAAAATGCAAATATTAATTACTTACATTATTAGAGTCCAAAGCAGGAGAGCAATTATATCAATAAAGGTCCTATTTAACAGTTATCAGTAAATTTCTCTCTAGAACTCTTTGTCTAAGGATTACAGTGATTATATAGCATGCAGATGAGCAAACATCCTTACTAAATTATTGACATATCCATCTTTTCCTTCCTGACAGAGCTTCACATCCAGAATTTCCTCAGGTTCAGGGGATTTGCCTCGAGTACAGCAAGCTTGTGGCCATGAGTCACGGGGCTGCTTTTCTTTGAAAAATTCAGCATCCTGAAAATCTCTAGATCCTAAAATTCCACAACATTGAAACTAAAAAAGAACAAAAGTATAGAAATAAAATCTTAGCCCCCTAAAGTTATTTAATTAAGTTAATTACTTTCAGATACTTTCTGCTATCTGAATTTCTAAGTTTTTGCAACCATTTCTCTCTACAATTCCTGGGATTATTTATTTTATTTTGCTGATGTGTTTAGAAGAATTCAAGAATAGTGACATTAGCCTGTCAATAAATAGTATCATGTTCTAATAATTTCATAATAATGTCCGGTAGTAATGATAAATGGTGATAAAGTATTTAGAAAAGGTAATTTTCATAAGTTTGCATTATTTACCACTTTTCTTCAACATCTTTGGATATCATTTCTCTGTTCTTTTTGTATCACGTTAATTCTTATAAGAAACAAGATGTAGAAGTAACTGTATTTAAGGATGCTAGACTAGTTTTATGTTTATGATTCGAATGGTTGCGCCTATATTGTGATGAAGGCTAATGTCTGAAGCTTTTCCCTAGGAATGAGGAATGCTTATTAAGAACAGCAGGTTATAACTCTCATTTTATGCATTGTGTGCATCATCAAACAGTATTGTAATTTTACTGGTTATCACTCTGTTTAAGAAACAAGTGAAAGTCCTAAATGGTATATAGCTAAAGTAAGTGAAGGATCACTTGCTCCTGTTTAAAATCTGTACAACTATTCAAAATTTAATCAGAATTTCTTTGACTTTTGTAACAGCTATAAAACAGCTACTCTCCCTCACACTTGTTTAACCAAATTTTCTACTCTGAAGTGTGGGAAGAAAGAAAAATTACAACCAATCTCTGTATGGATCTTTTTTTTCCTCCTTCTCCCTAGGGGAGAGATTGGAGAAGAAGGGATTGCAATAGAGTAAGCGGGCACACAATGGAAAATATAAAACATCATGCTATGTTTGCATAGCATAATGGCTGTTCCCAGCACATTGCTTTTGATGTGTATTCCCCCTTGTGTGCCTGATTACTTATTGTAGTCCTTCCTCTCCAATGAATTTAATACAAACATTAATTCTTCTTACTAAATATCCCAGTTTGGGGTGAGCATTCCCATAGGGCAGCAGAAAATGTGAAACTAATTAATCATGTAATTTATAGGCAGCAACTGCCAGTAAATTGCCTCAAGCCCCAGGGTAAGTATTCCAAAGGGTAGAGGAGAGTGAAAAGGAAAGAACAGTCACAATTACATGATTTGCCATTTAGTAACTACTTTAAGAGCAGAGCTTCTAGTCCCAACTATGTTTACCAAACAAGGGCTACCTATATGTATACATAATCAAAGTTTAACTAAATTTAAGTAAGAATGGCTTCATATACTATATATTACATAGCAAGGCAAATATAGAAATGCACACATGCACATGTACACACACACACACACACACACACACCCTATGGGTTGTATGTGTCCTGCTCAATCTCTATTCCCCTACCAGAGGCCTGGGAGTTTAAGGGTTCTGCATATTATCTTAACTGTTCCTAGCACTGCCCTCTTCAGAGCAGAGAGCTCTGATGTTGTTCCTGGGATCTGTTGGAGCCACTCTCCCAGCCTAGGCCTCACAGTCTCTAATGCGCCTACTATGTTGGGATACACACCAGTGGTGAGTTGCTCCCAGTTCTGTCCAGTTCTTTAGAACCAGTAGTAAAAGCGGTGGGAGGTTCCACCCACCCACCCATCCCGGATGTCATAATTGATGATCTGCTCATGCGCAAAAGCTTCTGTGCATGCAAGCGAAGAGAGCGTGCTCCCGTTGTGAACCAGTAGTAAAGGTAAGTAAAACCCACCCCGATACACACACATAGTCACACATATGTAATTTTAAAGAGAGAAATGTTTTCAAATAAAGTATTTCTATCCAAAATATATTTCTATAAATAGAGGTGATCTATTACAAGTTTTTGTTGATATAACTTAAAAACAGAGACTAAATGTGAGCAAAACCTTCTGTTTTAAGAATCAATTAAAGGATCCTTTAAGATTATTTTGTGCTATGTTAATTTTTAAGCCATTATTATATATTATAGTATCAAGTACACTGTCTTATATTTTTTTGAACCCCAAAATAAGTGCATGGCCTTATTTTCAGGGAGGTCTTATTATTTTGGGATGCGTGGAGCAAAATGGGGCTCTTCTTGCCGTTTTACTTGATTTCCAGCTCTGCATTTAAATATTTTTGGGGAGGGCTTACTTTTGGGGGAGGCTTATTTTTAGTGCATGCGTTCAAAAGCCTGATTGGGCTTATTATCAGGAGATGTCTTATTTTCGGGGAAATGGGGTACCATGGATTCAAAGAAAGACTTTAATTTTTCATTATTTTGTTATGTTACACTTGAGACCTAACAACAAAAAAGATTTAACTTGTTTTGTTACTCATTTGTATGTCCTTAGGAAAATAGATTTAAACCTACAGTTTTATTAAATATTAAAAACTCTTGTATAATCTTTCCAGTTTCTTCAAAAATGTTCAACTAAATGATGATAACACGGATCAATTTGATTACATCTCTTTCAAATTAGTATACAAATTTCAATTTATCTAATTAAGGAAATGGCCAATACTTGTTTGTTTTCTGAAATACATGTAAAAGGAATTTATATTAATTATAATATAACATTTATATTAATTCCTCTTTCAATTTTAAGGCTTTTGAGAGAACATATTGCATTGGATATAAGACTTTTATATAATATTTAGGTGTCACACTCATTTTACATATTGTGGTTATATACCATTTTGCAAATGTACATGACTGACAAAATCTCATGACCTTAAGATAAAATTATTGCTCATTCTTGATTACCATAATCATGAAGCCATTTAAAGCTTTAGAGTATACATTAGTGCCATCATCTCCCTCATACTTCTTGGCCAGCTGATTTACAAGGTATTTGTCACGGATCTGAAAAAAAGTGTAGAATTTATCTCGCTACCAAGTACAAAGCCTCAAGTGGTTATAGTAGACATGATAGAGATGTCAAAGCATGTGAAGTTTTATGTCAGCAATCATATTTTATAAATATTCTTTTACCAGTTATTATACATTAGAAATCCAAAGAAGAGGCATTTTTTTCCTCAAGATTCATCCACAAGGCCAGTGTATGAAAAATTCAATAAGCAATCTATTTCCCTATGATCCTCTCTAGCAAGTGGGAATCTATTGATTCAAAGATATGTCTACATGAAAAAAGCTCATGTTTATATGAAGAGAGTTCTTAAAGCAATAGAACTGTTTTGGAGGTTTTAGGATAGCAAAGGAAGCAATAAGGATGAGAAATTTCAGATATGTGGTCTAATCCCTAACTCATTATTACCTTTGCTGCAAAGAAATAAAGGAGTATAGTGACCAGAAGCTTCACAATGGAGATCACCAGGACCACTATGACGAGCTGTAAAGTGAAAATAATATGCAGAATTAGGCCCATCTCTTCCATACATACACAAAAAATTACAACTTGCAGGTGATATTCTCCTCATGGAGAATAATCAAATCCCCAAGATGGCAGTGAGATGGACCCCCCCACCCACAATTCCAAATGACCAGGAGGACATCTCAAAATACATTCTGAAGAATGTTCATGGAAGATTTAAGGACTCAAAGCATCACATGGGAAGACACAAGTACTCATTCAAGACCAAAACTGCTGGAGATACTTTGCTGTCCGATATGCTACATAGCATGGGAGGATCTAATCCTAATGCTTCCGTGCAAAATGTTACAACCGGATGTCATGTATCAGCCTAATCAGGAGATCTCTATTAATGACAATATATTTTAATCCTAAATTCATTTTCTCGTAATAATTTTTGCTGCATCTAGTAGAAATATGCAGGATTAAACCACAGGTCTCACAACTACCGGACTGCATTATTCTTAGCCATTGCACATGATGTTTCAAAGCCATGATATGAATTCCAAACTTAGAAATCTCTTGTAATGTATGTTTGCATCAATATTCAGTCTTCATACCAGTGAACTCCCTTCACTTACATTCTTCAGCAGCTTTACATCTTCAGCAACAGTTGCATATATGCCCAAATAGCTCAGCCATGAGAGCAGTAGACCCATAAGGAGGATGGTAGAAGCTGCTATTTTTAAGAAATAGTTTGGATGGATATCCAGAATTCTTTTAGGGTCAATGATTGCCCAGATAGCCACAATAATAAGGCAGAGTGATCCAATCTGAAAAATACACAGAATAACCATTCAATGTAAAAATCCACTATAAATACTCTTTTAAAAATTCTAGCAGTGTTTAACTTAGCTAACAGTTTTTCTGATGAGAAAATAGTATTCCCTTAGGAATCCAGTTCCAAGGGGAAGACTGGCTCATAAGGCAAGGATAGTTGGATACAATTTTGTGCAAGATTAACAAGAGGTCTGTGAGGCTGCCATCTGGACACCGAAGCACACCTTTAACAGACATTACAAGTCTCACATATCAGCGTTCTGTGGAAAATCTTTTGGCAATTTAAAGCTGCAAAGATTCTATTTCAGAGGGACGAGGCAGTATTGGAAGAATATTAACTCTAGATCCCATTCCAGGTAGACAATTTTTCAACGTATCTAGGTATTTTCCTTTAGCAAAAAACCAGAAATTATCTATTGTATGGCAGGTTACTGTTTTTCTTTAGTCAAAGAGGCTAGCTAGTCTCATGCAAACTTCCTGCAGATTGCTGGTGAATTCATAAGAGTCTGTGGTAGACTACCAGGTGAATTTCTGCAGACCAATGTTGATCTACAGAACACAGATTGAGAATTTTAAAAATTTGAGAATTCTGTCCTAGACATATAAAATTACACATAAAACAGAAAATAACAGGACAAAAATAACAAATGGCAGACATCATTCAATGTGAGCAAATGTAAAATGCCAAAAGGATATGATTGAGCATATAAATGTACACATGGTGTGGATAAAGGAGACAAGAATATTTTCCCCTCTTAAAATACTAGAACTAGACATACAATAAGCCTTTGAAACTGAATCTTGGAAGAATTGGGCAAAAAAAATTTTTTTACACAATGTAATTTTGGAATTTGCTTCCACAAGAATGATGTTGGCTACCAGTTTGGCCTTTAAAAAATGGGTTGGATAATTCATGGGAGTCATGGGAATCAGTCTTTATTAGCACTGATGGCAGTGTGACTGTTTCTGAAGACTATCTGCTTGGAAATTAGTGGGGCTTCCTTCTTTAATTGGTTGGCATCTATGACAACAAATTGCTGGATCTAATCCAGTAGGGCATTGCTTATGTTGAAGTACAGTCTATCAGAGTTTTCCTGAATTTCATTATTTCATTATAAGAATTTTAACATTTATAAGCATATCTGTTTTTTCTCCACTGTGTATATACACAGTAGGGTTCCCAACCCCGGGGCCATGGCTCATTTGGAACCGGGCCACAGAAGCAGCGGGGGGTGAGGGAGAAGCAAGCACGCGTAGCTCCATTTACTTGTGCAGAACCATGCTCTCCCCCATCCCCCATCCCCACTGGTCCACAAATCCGGAAAGGTTGAGGAACGCTGCACGATAAGGAAGCATTTCAGATTTTAGCAAATGAGATAACCGATCATCCACCTGAGATGATGCACGAGGCTTAAGCAGTTCTCATTTAGGTAATGAACCAAGTTTGAAGGGGGATTTATTTTAAGCACAGTCCTATAATACTTACAAACACCAGAACACAGAAGAAAAACATCAGGTATTTCATGCAAAGTACAGTATCCATTTTAAGGCTAATATGAGTTGTTTGGATTTCGGCAGAAATAAGTAACAATCTCTAGAGAGAAAGGAGAGAAATGAATATGGGTTTGTCTTAGTTTTATCTTATCATCCTTTATCTGAATACAGTACTCAAATGGCAAACCTAAATTAGACAATGAGTTACAGTTGTTATTATTATTCAGCCTTAAACCAGATATATACTGGTAATATTAGTCTTACCTTGTTCATAAATTGCCCAGAATGAACCTGCATTCTTAACTGAACATCTATTCTGATTGTTTAACACTGTCTTGGTTGTTTAAAATTGGCTAACATTTATCTGAATTGGATGGTATTTAGCTATTCTGAAAACTAAATATGTTACCTGAAATTTCGGCAAACTGTACATCTAATATCTTTAGATACAGTAGTTCATGATTGCAAAGGTTTCTAATGGTTGTAGGGCAAGGGCAATTTAGAAGCTTATTGTATGCTTCAAATCTTGTATGTAAATAGTGGCACAGATATATAAAGATCAGCAGTTCTAAAAGTATACTACAGCTACGTGAAAAATTAACTTATTTACTGGGGACTTCTGGCTCTGTTAAAATCTCTTTGTAATTCCTCTCTTGACAAGGAGAGGACTTGAAATTACCCATAGGTTCTCCAGACAGTTGCTTCTTACGAGGAGACATTCGTTTGGAGCTCTGGGAGACAAAGGAAAACCATCTTCACTACATTTGGTGACTTCAAAATGACCCCAGGTTCACATATTTCCTTTTCTATTTTTTTTTTAAATTGCTTATTAACTGCTTTTCAGCTATTACAGTTATCTAGCCATGTTGGCTCAGGTTAGAATGTAGTACTGTAGGCTACTTCTGCTGACTGCCGCTGCCAGCAGTTCAGTTCTCACCGGCTCAAGGTTAACTCAGCCTTCCATCCTTCCGAGGTCAGTAAACTGAGGACTCAAATTATTGGGGACAATATACTGACACTGTAAATTCTTAGAGAGAGCTGTAAGCACTATGAAGTGGTATATAAATCTAAGCGCTATTGCTATTGCTATTAGAAACCATTGGAATGACAAATTTTATTGGGCATGGGTGAGTTTCCTTCAATCCTTACCAAAAGAGGCTTTAAATACAAGGACTTAAAAAAAATGTTTTAATAAATAGCAAAAGGATGATTAGAACATTGATTCTGGAAAGTTAAAAAGGGACCAAGAATCCAAATGTTTTTGAAATAAGATTTTCAAATTCGTTATAAGAATTCTGGCCACAGGAAAATGCTGTTATTTTGAATTCTTTTAAAAAACATGTTAGGATGGGACTTTGAAGATTGGACACTAGAGGGAACCAGAGGGAACTGAAGTTACAATTAAAGGAAAAGAACATTTAAATTTGACTTACTAATACAGAATGGAGCAAAATACTTTTACACTTCGTGTACTGATGGATATTTGTGATCCAGAAGTTAATTTTAAGAGTGTTTGCCATTATAGATAGGCTGTTTTTAAAAGTCATTATGGAAGAAGAACAAGTTTTACCACACAGGGTTAAGATTGATCTGAAAGTGATCTAAAAATGGCAGGCTACAAGAATTATATAAAAAAGATGCTACACTTGATATACAAATGAAACCAGATAAAGTCTTAAAAATTAAAAGGATACTCAAATAACAAACCAAAAGAATGACCTAGATAACTTCCAAATTGAATTTACAAAGGAGACTTGTTAAAGTTTTGAAGAGTTTTGTGAGAAGAAACAAAGAAAAAAATGAAAATAAATCAAGTTCTAAGACATTATTTGAGGGGATTAAGGATCAAGATTGTTCAAAATGAAATAGTTTATTTGATCAAAGTTAAAATAGGTATGTTGTTATCTCTAGCAACCCTTAATGCAGGGCTGTCAAATTCGCAGCCCGCATGCATCGCGTGCTGGCCATGACCCGCCCAGGCTAGCAAAGGGGGGAAAAGTTCAGATACGTCACGTGATGCCTTCATGCTGATGCAAGTTTGACACCCCGCCTTAATGAGCTTTTGTTCACCAGGACTGAATGACCAAGCTTTAAGGGTTTGTAGATAAGATATGATGAGCTACAGAAAGAAGAAATCTTTTGTTGCCTTTTAAGAGAAGGTATAAATTACAAAAATTGTTTATACTGCATATAACTGAGAAGCCAGTTCTTTAAATATTTCTTTTCTTTCTCTTTTTTTTTTTTTAATTTGATTTATATGCTGCCCTTCTCCGGAGACTCAGGGCGGCTTACAATGTGCTAAGCAATAGCCTTCATCCTTTTGTATATTTATACAAAGTCAGCTTATTGCCCCCACAACTGGGTCCTCAATTTACCTACCTTAGAAAGGATGGAAGGCTGAGTCAACCTTGAGCCTGGCGAGATTCGAACCTGCAGTAATTGCAGGCAGCTGATCTTAATAACAGGATGCTTTAGACCACTGTACTACCAAGGCTCCATTAAAGGTAATTTTCTTTCTCTTACTTTCCTTTCCTGCACTTTCTCTTATTATTTTATTTTTTTACTTTGTATTCTTTAATTGTAACATTTACTAAAATTATCATTAAAAAGTTAACCACTTTACTGAATGCAGCCAGCTGACTCTTTTGTATACTATACATACTATGGAATATCCTGGAAAACAGTTTTGCAGACTATTTACTCATTTTCTGGGTCAAAACAGTATAAAGTAAGAATATGAAGTTATGATTGGCTTGAATTATGTTGCAGTTAAATAGAACAATGGTAACTTTAAGTACTTGGAAGTGTAAACTTGTAGAGAAAGTCTAATTCTTTTTTTTAAAAGAATCAGAAGCTTCAAATATACAATTATTGATGGACGTATGTAGAAGGAAATGTAATGATTGAAAAATAGAACATGTCATGATCAGGGAGGAAAAAAACAGATACAGGCCTGTTATAACATTCTGTTATAGGGAATGTTAAGGTTCTCCAACTTTTTTGATGCAGAGAGAGAGACTCATCTGAAATTTTGAAAGCAGGTAATAGACACTCTCACAAAATGGTAGTCATGATGGCTGTGGTCAGTTACAAAAGAGCTGGAAACCAAAAGCAAACAAAGCATTGGGTAACAACTTATTGATGCCTCTGGAGTCCATGTGGCACCCAGAGGAATTGTTGGAAATGCAGGTGTGTTTGAAGTTGGTATTTTCTTTCTCGTTTTAAAATTATTTTTTTAAAAAACTAAATGGAAATAAAACAGGTGAGAAAAAATTGCTAACAAATTGTCATTGTACAGTACCTCTTAAGACCTAGGTGATATGTTCTGTTTAGATATGTAAATGTTCCAATATGAAAGAGCAAATATATTCAGTGTTAATTGGCGGTGGGGAGGTAGATAAAACTGTTATGGGATCATAATACCAAAATTTCTGATTCATTTGTAAATAGGTATTTGTTTGATAAGCAGAGTAAGTGTATACAGTAAGTGTATACTTATTGCTATTTGAAAAAAAATAATCTATGTAATCAACACTGTTTAGATGACTCTGAATAATAGCTTAACTAATCACATTATAACTTAGTATGTTGTCAAAAGCTGTATCATTAGTACCATGTTTATCAATATTCACAATAAGAGAAAGAGATATACAAAATTCTATTTATTTGCTTGTTATTATTGCCATTGTTCCCTTCACCCCAGTGGCATTCTGTCTCTCAAGCCTGAAAAGCATTGATCCACCAAAATAAGATAAACATAATTTACATGCATGAGAACATTCTTCCCCTAAACCCAGACCAGAATGTAGACTACCCAAAGAATGAGAGCTAACTGCACATAACAAATTGTGGTAGGGTGGGGACTGAAAAAGTAGTGCTGCATTTACTTATCTCTACTGGTAGAAAGCTCATCAGTTCTCTTGAGGGTTTTAGTTTGTAAGCATTTACTAAAAAGTTTACTTATTGCGTTTATCCTATGCTTAATTTTCTTTATTCACTTTATAATGTGGATTCTAGTAGAGAATCAGGCACATGTTTTACAAAAGGCATGTTTCCTTTCCCAGGTGGCCTTTTTAACTGCAGAGTGTGAGGAAATGAATTTAATTTTGTGATGTTTGTGGTTAGATATTGATGTCAGCATAGTAGTTATTTTAACAATAAAACAATGTTTTCAATAAGCAAGGATTGTACATCTAATCAGACTGTAGGGAAAAAAATCTCGTGTGTCAAAAATTCTGCCTGGGAATAAAACACTGCCTAGGGAAAGCCATTTGCCTTCTCTCTCTCTTTCTGGCACATAGCATTTTTTGCTGTTGACTCCTATATTCCAAGTTTTGTCCATTTCTCTTTTCTCTGAACTTCCTAATTTCGTTAGTAAAAGTACTGGTGCAAGCAGTGATATAGACATCAAGGAGATGGACTGGAGACAAAGGATGAGTGCCGCTGCATTGGTTCGGTTGAGGAAGATGCAAAGACAGCACCCACCATTTCATTCTTCATGATAACATAACACAGCTCCATCTCAGAAGTTATTTGGGATGACAGCACCAGCCTAAATTGAACAGGGCATCATTTTCAGGCATTTAGAGCATTTTCTAACAAACATTATTGCTGTTTCAACCAAACTAAGACTGTTGGCAGACATACTGTGGTTCAGTGTACCCTGCCAATATGAAAAAATTGGGTGAATTCAAAACCCTGATTAACCATGGATTAATATAGCACTATAGCATTTATATATATCGCTTCACAGTGCTTTACAACCTTCCACAAGCGGTTTACAGAGTCAGCTGTTTACAGAGTTAGCACATATTCATTGTTGGGGACTACCCACAATTCAAATATAGCCTTCAGAGGTCTGTCTTGTGATTTTCCATGATTCTCCCTTTCTTGCTGCTTGCCCCCTTACCCTCCTACCACTGCCGTTGTCACCATTGTTTATAGTGAAGTTGCTAACACCACTGCTCAAACCCTGAGATGTTAGGAGCCATTCTGGCAGTTGCTCTGAGGACTCTATGCTCCAACTAGGGCTCAGAGCAGCTGCCAACACTTGCAGGCCAGTTCTGTTAGTTCTAGAGAACTCTATGGTTCTATGATTAACCATAAAGTTGTCTCAGAGCAACTGCCAGAGTGGTTGATTACACTTGCAGGGACTAAGCATCAATTGACAGCCCCATATTAAGAGTGACAGGAGAGATTGCATAATCACCATCATCATCATTTGGGGAGGAAAAAAGATTAAATCAGCTAGAAAGCAGGGTGAAGGAAAAGCTTCTTTTTGTGCCATTGATCAAATGCATCTGAAGTGATCAACTTGTGTACTGCACAGTACACGAGACATGGCAATACAATCTGGTTTTAGGAACTTTTGTGGGATCTTTTTGTTCATCCTGTTCTATGAAGTCATAAAGTGTGAGGAATACTGGAACATTCAAAAACATTCAATGTCTCTTATCGTGTATCTCAATTGTGGCCTAATTTAAGTAGAAATTTGCAAGGATAGAACACACATAAAAGCCCAAATAATTTGATAATTGTGAATTTATTAGAGCTAACTTCTTAGAATAGTTTATCTAAAATCTTCAGTATTATTGAGTCCCATTATGCTATTGACATGTAATTGTCCATGCAAAACAGTAAATTCAATTCTTACTTAAAATGACAACAATCCTGGGGCTGTACTACTTAGAGTACAGATAGGAACTCTCAAGACTTCAAATTTTTCCACATGGAGAATGAATTTAAGCTCTGTCTTCTCTATTAAGATAAGTTATCTTTGTATAATTAAATGCTTATCTGAAATGGTGCAGCCCAGCCACGGTTGACTACTTCAAGACAATGCAAAAAGCACAGAAAGTTGATACATGTATGAATTCGTACAGAAGATGCATTTTAAAATGTAACAATAAAACACAGATGCCTTTGGAGGGTAGTAATTTAATTTTAGCTTCAGAAAGACTATTCTGTGTTGCCAGATTTTTTGTAACTAATAACACATAAATAAGATCTATAATAAGGCTGTTCAGTGCTTTAGATCAGCGGTCCCCAATCTTTCTGGCACCAGAAAGATTGGTTTCATGGAAGATAATTGTTCCACGGACCAGGGGTGGGAGGGTGGGAAAGGGATGGTTTCACGTGCAACCTAGTTCCCACACGTGTACACAAAACTTTGCTCACTTGCGCACCACTTGTGCGACCCAGTTCCTGACAGGCCGGAGGTTGGGGACCCCTGCTTTAGATTACTAGGAATAAAGTTATTTTAGTGTGCATTTGGGTATGCATGTAGCAACTCCAGACCACATAAGTCTTTTCTCAACATCATGCTACCATTATGGAGGATAGGCATGCAATCTTAGGAAGTCATGGCTGCTTTAACAAATTGCCAACAGATGCTATATGAACACCCCCCAGGCATTCCGAACCATGTTTTTCCCTTTGCGTGTGAAACGCTGCACATCCCTAACTCTATTCTTTTTTTCCAAACTAGTTAACAAGTTCATACAGCATTTTGTCTTGTTAAAGCAATACTTCATTCTCACGTTTAGTCTAAAACAGGTAATATATTTATATTCTTTGTATAATTACTTGGGAAAAAATAGTAAATTCATTTAAAACAGACAACAGTTGAAAACACACAAGCTTCAGATAAAACTGTTATGAAGGACAATCGTGTTGTTGTGCAGATAAGGTAAGGAACTTTAGACATGCAAATTACACCATCTGATCACAAACATTTCATCCACTCTTACATGAACAGCATATAAGACTTATTTTCCAAAGATTAAAAAAGCTCAAGAAAAAAAAACAGATTTCTTGCCAAAAATAGTCCTTGAATCTTTTGCCAACATAATATATCCTTTTAAATATTCAGTAAAGAACTATTATGATCTCCCTTAATATTTCATTCTCACTATGGAGAGTTATATTAACTTTACAAGAAAATTGAAAGGAAATTAAATATTTCTTCTTTACTTTGCACCTCTTTCTGATTACCTGGAAGGAAACACAACGCAGCTCACTGCAGATGTCTGTTACCAGCACATATTCTGCTAGTGCATTCTGTAAGTTTTCATATTACATGGTGGTTATATCCCCAGTGATATAATCTGCATTACTGAAAAAGGCCACAGATCCATATGTTGCTTGATCCTTAAGATAAGGAATATCTATGGAGATGGCAGGCATTTCATATTTATTTTACAGTGATAATTTCTATTCATAATCCTTTAAATATTGTGAAAAATACAGTAACATCTACATGTACACATCCGATGAAAAGTCTTCAAATGAGGCTGCATTTTGCTTCTCCTTTTAAAGGTAAAACTTTAAAGTTCAACAGAAACAGGAGAAATCATTGGTACTGCCTGTAGTCTCCAAAGGGAGAGGCTTGTAACTGAGATGGGTCTTCAGAAAGCTGAGGACCTGCAATTAAAAAAAAACAGCAATTGTTTATCACTCTGCAGTATATTGCTGCCCTGAATATGTTTCCATTAGGGTCAAGGGAGAAAGTTGGAGTTCTTAGGGTATGATTGTATCATGCTAACATGCAATTGGGAAGGCACCAACAGTTAAGAAATTATTGTCATGTGTATGGAACTAGAATTGGCAACTCTATGAAACCATTACTACACAATTTTTGATGCCTGTTTTGTGAAAGTATTAAAAGTTTGCAGATAATTTTAAGTATCCACAAATGTTTTAGTTTGAATGCTTTCAAATTTATTGCAGTGAAAATAACTCCCATAATATTTTATGGAACTTTTAAAAGAAGTAAAATTGTTTTTCAGTGAGAGAATTAAATATCAGATTTTACAGCATAGGAAACTAAGCAATTGTCTTACCATTTGGAAATTGAGCAGATGCAAATCTTGTTAACAGGATACCTGCTCCTTCAATTAAAGCTAGAAGAATTCCCCCCATAGCTGCAGATCCAACCATGGCAATTGGTCCATCTAATAAAAGGGATTAAAAAAAAAGATGTAGAATAATCTTTAAAAATCATTCTATAATAATACATCAGATTACATGTTATGTTGGAAATGTCAATCTATTATTACTATTATTATTACTATTATTATTACTATTATTATTACTATTATTATATACCTAGGACCCTGGCAGCAACCTGTATCATTAGCACCAGTCAATCGTATTTGTGACATATTTTTAAATGTTCAGTTGACTGAGTTTCATGTTTAATGAATAAAAGAGATAATAATTCAATTAATAACCATCCAGCTTTCAGCACTTTGTAATTGTTAAAACATTTATGCCTGGCTAGGTGGCTCAGTGGCTAAGACACTGAGCTTGTCGACCAGAAAGTTCAGCAGTTCGAATCCCTAGTATAGGTCTCCTGCATGAGCAGGGGGTTGGACTAGATGACCTCCAAGGTCCCTTCCAACTCTGTTACTGTTATCTGTTATTTAAAAACAAAGAACAATACAAAACACAAAAACATAATGGGACAAAAGAATAAAAATAGCGATAAAATAAACCCAGAGGAGACTAGAAAGGAAGAAAGGGATATCAGTCATTCTTTCCAAAGGCGAAAATGGGAATGTAAAACTAAAAAACATTGAAAATTAAAGTGTAGATTCTTTATATAGCAGGCAGGTACAACCTGCAGCCCCAAAGGTCAGGTATATCACTCCAAAACTTTAGGTACAACTTCCCTCCATCCTTTCAAGAAAGTCTAATGTTGTTAAAAAATTAAGAATAATAGAATATGCATTGATAAAGCCTCGTTATACACTTTAATTATCTGTCAGAAAGTTTTAAAAATGTTCATAGGTAGTATCTCTACAATAGTCCTTACTTCTTGAAGCTAAAATGGCCCCTGTTAAAGCACCACTGGAAATAGAATTCCAGGGATCTTCTTTTCCTCTTGCTTTCACCAGGCTGCAGTCGATCATGGAGAAGAGGCCACCCCAGATAGCAAAGCTACCTATTTGAATGAAAAATAATTCAAAATTTATAACCAAAGTTTTAGTGGTCATTTTTAAATTTGGATCCTAGCAAAAGAAGCTAGAGAAATGTTTATCTTAAGTTCAAAAAGAAACAAAATAGCTCAGCAGATTAATGTATTGTAATTTAACTCCAGCTGTCTGCAATTAGTAAGTTCGAATCTTGCCAGGCTCAAGGTTGACTCAGCCTTCCATCCTTTCTAACGTAGGTAAATTGAGGACCCAGTTTGTGGGGGCAATAAGCTGACTTTGTATAAATATACAAAAGGATGAAGGCTATTGCTTAGCACATTGTAAGCTGCCCTGAGTGTCCGGAGAAGGGCGGCATATAAATAATTTTTTTAAAAAAATCTATGGTTATGAACAAACATGTCAAATATTCAAGAATTTAACACAAAAAGGAAGTATAATTAACGCCAACCAAAGTTCCTTAGGGATATTCCAAAAGATAAGAACATTTGATTAAATTCTGCATCTCCTTAATTTTTCAAAGCAGTTCGCTTAATAAATAAGATACTTCCCCCCGTTCTTTCTTCTTCATTCTGGATTATATGGACAAGACCATGTAGTTTCTGGAAATCGCTTGCCACTCCCCCCTCCTCCCCCCAAGGCTGAGAGTATTTGGCTCAAAAACCACCCATGTGGCTTTTGTACCCACGACACGTTTAGAACTCAGGCCTCACCACTCCTGGCCCAGGCCTTAATCTCTAGGCCAAGCTAGTTCTCAGTTCATACATTAAATGACAACAATTTACTCTCTTTTACTCTATTTTAAGATAACTGTTTTGTTCTGTCACTGGAATTGAACACAGACATATTTTATCACAAATGAATATGCTTGTTGAAAGTATTGATCTATGCTTCTAAATAACTTTATGTCCTTACTTAGACAGGAAAGAAGAAATCTACTTTCTAGCCAGGCAAAAAAAAGTTTCTCATATCTTGAATCTTGAAAGATAATTATCAAGTGTTCTTTTCTCCCTGCTTAGGTAGACAGGGCACTTGAAAAAGGTGGTCTTCCTTCTCCACCTAGGAAGGAAACGCTCAAGTAAAAAATATATTGACAAATGTAATATGAGTGTTATCTTTTCCTGATTTAAAATAGGCTTTTGTTCTCTTCTTTCCATTGCCAAAAGCATAGAGCAGATAATGGCACAGCTATAGTAGCCCCTTCTTCAGAAAAGAAAAGTAAAGATCATGTCCATCAAGAAATGTTATCACTTTTTAAAACAGAGAATAATAATATACAACAATAATTACCTCCCAGCTGAGGTGCTCTGGTTTTAATAGCTGTCAAACTACCCCGCAACCGGTAATTTACACCCTGGAAAAGGTAAAAATACACTATTAAGAGTAATACCAAAGGTTTTTATTCAATTTACAATCTATAGCGTTTAATCTATGATCCCGAGACTGATAATGCTAAGCTAAAATTCTACTCATCACCATGCTGAGACAAGCAGCAACAGCTGTAAAGAGCTCTCCCAAAAGTAAAAAGGGTTTTTTCTTTTACTTTGTATTTTAACCCATATCTGACTTTTTGTAAAGTACATATATTAGACAGGCTACCAATTTGTTTTAGCTACATGTGATCTTGCACAATTTCAGGCACCCATCCACTTTTGCAGAGCATGGATGCCTGAAGTCACGCAAGATCATGGCCCCCAGAACCTCTCACTCTCGGCATGAAAAGCATTTGCAAGCTGAACAGTAGGGTGGAAATCATCCTGCTCTCCTCTCTCTCTCTCAAAGACGAAGAAACCGCAAAACTGCGGCAGAGAGGAGACAGATCTTTGCAAGGTAGCATGTTTGATGGAACCTGTTTTAACTGGTTATTTTGTTTAAATTATATTCTGGTTTTGATTCTTACTTGCTGCCCAAAGTTGTTTCTGATAGATGAATGGCTATATGTGCTTGTTTGTTTAATAAATAAATAAAAATAAAGATAACATTCTTCATCCCTGGAGGTTTTTAAGAAGAAGCTGAGCAGCCACTTCTCAAGTGTGGGTTAACTGATTTTCCTGCACACTGCAGAGAGTTGGGTTACATGATACTTGTGGATCCTTATATGATTTTATTATTTCAGAGAAATAGGCATTTTTTAAAATGTGCTTCATGTTGTATATATAAATAAATTTATGATGTTACAATGGATTCATAACTGGCTGACCAACCACACTCAATGTGTAGTCCTCAATGGAACTGCATCTACATGGAGGGAAGTATGCAGTGGAGTACCCCAGGGCTCTGTTTTAGGCCCAGTGCTCTTCAACATCTTCATCAATGACTTGGACGAGGGGATAGATGGGGAACTCATCAAATTTGCAGATGAGCTGGAAGAAATAGCCAACACTCCAGAAGATAGGCTCAAGATACAGAAGGATCTTGACAGACTTGAACATTGGGCGCTATCTAACAAAATGAAATTAAACAGTGAAAAAAGCAAGGTTCTACATTTAGGGAAGAAAAACAAAATGCACAGGTACCATATAAGTGGTACCTTGTTCAATAGTAGTAACTGTGAGAGGGATCTTGGAGTCCTAGTGGACAACCATTTAGATATGAGCCAGCAGTGTGCAGCAGCTGCCAAAAAAGCCAACACAGTTCTGGGCTGCATAAACAGAGGGATAGAATCAAGATCACGTGAAGTGTTAATACCACTTTATAATGCCTTGGTAAGGCCACACTTGGAATATTGCATTCAGTTTTGGTCGCCACGATGTAAAAAAGATGTTGAGACTCTAGAAAGAGTGCAGAGAAGAGCAACAAAGATGATTAGGGGACTGGAGGCTAAAACATATGAAGAACGGTTGCAGGAACTGAGTATGCCTAGTTTAATGAAAAGAAGGACCAGGGGAAACATGATAGCAGTGTTCCAATATCTCAGGGGTTGCCACAAAGAAGAGGGAGTCAAACTATTCTTCAAAGCACTTGAGGGTAGAACAAGAAGCAATGGGTGGAAACTAATCAAGGAGAGAAGCAATTTAGAACTAAGGAGAAATTTCCTGACAGTTAGAACAATTAATAAGTGGAACAACTTGCCTGCAGAAGTTGCGAATGCTCCAACACTGGAAATTTTTAAGATGATGTTGGATAACCATTTGTCTGAAGAGGTGTAGGGTTTTCTGCCTGGGCAGGGGGTTGGATTAGAAGACCTCCAAGGTCCCTTCCAACTCTGTTATTCTATTCTATTCTAAATATAACATATATAATTTTATAAATTTAAAATATAAAAAATTATTTTCACCGAATTATTTCCAAAACTCTGTATTTAAATACTATAGAAAAAGAAATCATAAACTTGTCTCTAGAAATTAACTTACCACTGGGGAATTTCTGAATCCTTTGATGGCTTGAAAGATGCCTCCGCCAATGGCTCCCATTGTGAAAGCTCCACCACAATCATCCACTATTCTCCAGGGGCTAAATATACATATATATATATATATATATAAATCTTGTAACTTGATCATAGCCAACAATTCCTCAGATACTTCAGCTTCAATGTATTATGTCCATTAGCTTGCTAAATATACACAACCTCAAAAAATCAAAACAAAAACCAACAGACAAATACAGTATATGTTTCAAAGTTATTTTTCATTGTGGACCCTCTACTACAGTCTTGAGTCTAGGTAACAAAACCTTGCAACATTATATGTTGCATAAAACATCTTGTCAGAAGAAAGAAATCAACATAGAAATCATCTGAAAGGCCTAGGACTGCTGGTAAAAAAAAAGAAGAAAGGAAAATAAGATTATTGTGTTTTATCAAATAACATCTATTCTACAGTATTAAAAGACATGTGTGATTGATTGAACTTCTATACTACACAAATATTTGGGCAGGCTCCGGGAGACAATGGAGAATAGGGGAGCCTGGAGTGCTATGGTCCATGGAGTCATGAAGAACCGGACAGTGACTTGCACAATCACCACCACACAAAGATGATGCGCTAAAGGAACACTGTGGTATCTGCGCTGTAACAGTGCTGAGGGGAAAGCATTGCAACATGCCCTAATAAAGGCCCATTGATATTTTTGATTTATCAATGTATGATGATAGGAAACTACCATATATGTCTCCAATTAAATATTCTGGCAATACTGTGTAATCATTAATAGCAGAGTTGGAGGTACCCTCTACTGCAGCGGTCACCAACTGGTGGTCCACAAGAAAATTTTGGTGGTCCACAGGAAAATTATTTGCATTTTTTATATTGCATTAAATCAGGGATCCTCAAACTACAATGAACGTTTGTGTTGCTGCAGAGAGTCTCCCCCTTCAGGGTCTTTTTGTGTGGGTCAGAGGGGGACAGAAATTCTGACTTGGGGTCTGCTTCAACCTCCTGGTGCGGGGCTTTGAGTGAAGGCTGGAGGGAAGAGCCGCTGGTGACAAAGAGCCGGAGAGCCTTGTTCCAATGGGACTGCATCATGGCCTGGAACTGGCTGACCATCTCAGCCCGCTGAACCTCCAGGCACCGGTACCTGGCCTTGCATTCCCGCAGGTCTTCCCTCTGCTTGGAAAGCCTATGCTCGTAGTCCCAGTGAGGCGCTTCTGCTGAGCCTCCTCAGTCAGATCCAATTTGAACTGAGCCAGCTGTTTTGCCAACTCTTTCTCGTGGTGGCTGCTTAGCTCCAACAACTGCTTCTTGTTGGGGCCCTAAGGAACCCGGGTGGGCAGGCGAGGAGTGAGTAGAGGCTGGCGAGGCGCCCCTCAACGTGAGTGACATCGAGTTGGCCATGCCCACCCAGTCACATGATCACCTAGCCACGCCCACCCAGCCAGTCATTAGGCAGATCCACACTAGTGGTCCGCGCGGGATTTAAAATTATGAATTTAGTAGTCCCTGAGGTCCGAAAGGTTGGAGACCCCTTGGTCTATTGTACATATGGCACTGAGTTACCATTTACAAGACCCTTTGGCTAGCTGCTGGGAACTGAACTGATCAAATAGTGCTGCATTGATGGGGTTGGTTAGCTGCTGGGAACTGTACAGTAATTCTGCAGCACCTAAAGCCCGCAGACCAGTGTTTCTCAACCTTGGCCGCTGGACGATGTGTGGACTTCAACTCCCAGAATTCCCCAGCCAGCTCTGCTGGCTGGGGAATTCTGGGAGTTGAAGTCCACACATCGTCCAGCGGCCAAGGTTGAGAAACACTGCCGCAGACTCTCCTACCTCCCACAGAAGATGGAGTAGAAATTGGGCTGCTATTTTCAAGACGACCCGTTTGCCAAACCGGCAAGGGGTCCCTCAGGTCACGTCCAATCTAACAAAGCCGCGCGCAGCCATGTCATTCCACGTGCCTTCTCATGGCTAGAAGTCGCTTCTCGGTCAAAGGCCGCCGGGTTCCGGCCACCCTTAAAAGAAGCATCCACTTTTAAAAGGAGCCGCGCGGACTGCAAGGCGTCCCCGCCCATAGGATACCTCCGAGTCCTTTGCCCTCTATGAGGAACGAACAGCTGATTCGCCCAAGGTGACCGGCAGGAGAAAGGACAAGGACGCGGGTCTCCAGGCGCCCCCATTAAGGACGGAGCCGGCTGCCGTTCGGGAGGGGAAAAAAAACCAGGCAGGGAGAGGCCGGGGCAACGGCCACAGCCACGGCCATTGCTTACCAAGGCTCTCGCGCGTATTCCTCCATCTTCGTCCCGTTTTCCACACCGCGGCGTGACGCGCAGAGTCAGAGGGTTGCCGGCTTGTGAATCAGGCGGCTTTCGAGGCCCGGCGACGCCAGGCGCAGCCATTGGCTGCCAGTCCTGAAGGGGCCGGCTCTACTAACGAGGCCCGGTTCCGGAGCTTAACGGCGGCTCACGTGTTGCCCTCCGATTGCACGAGGGACGCCGGGCCGAAGGAAAATTCTGGAGGAGGAAAATTAGTTTGGGATCTCTGTGCTATAAAGGAAAGGAGGGGGGCGGGCGGAGGCAGTCCCTAAACTAGCATCAGGGGTCCCGTAAGAAAGCAAAAGAATAACTCGCTGTTAAACGATCTGCTTGGATCGATTCGGGATACTCGATTCGACGGATACTTTCAATTTTGACGACGGGCATGCTGAGGATAAAACGAAAGGGACCAAAAAGTCAAGGTCGACTAGTTTTTATCGGGAGCTTAAATGACGTCTCCTTACCATTTCCTGACTCTCTGGCTCACGTGCGAAAGGGTTACGTTCTTTTTACTGCACAGTACTTGTACATTCATCTGAATGGCCTAGGGCAGGGGTGGGCAAATGTGGCGCTTTTACAACCTGTGGACTTCAACTCCCAGAATTCCTGAGACAGCCAAGCTGGCTCAGGAATTCTGGGAGTTGAAGTCCACAGGTTGTAAAAGAGTCACATTTGCCCACCCCTGGCCTAGGGCAGTGATGGCTAATCTTGGGAGTAATGGGAATTGCATGCACATGTGCCCACACCCATAATTCAATGTGCCCCATCCCCCCACGCATGTGTGCGTGACCTCCCCCGCTTTCCCCCCCCGCTTTTGGCACAGTGGGCCCGGTAAGCCCATTTTTTTGCCCTCCTCAGGCTCCAGAGCCTTTCTAGGAGCCTGCGGAGGCTGAAAACAGCCTTCCCTACTCCCCTGGAGGCCCAGAAACAGCCCATTTCCCGACTTCCGGTAGGCCTGGAAGGCCCGAAAATCAGTTGGCCAGCGCGCACATGCGTGCTGGACTGAGATAGGACAATGCTCATGTGCCCACAGATATGGCTCTGTGTGCCACCTGTGGCACCTGTGCTATACGTTTGCCATCACGGCCCTAGGGTTGCTGCTAAAAAAAGAAAAGAAAAGAAAAGATGATTGTGCTTGGTCAAAATCCTTGGTAAAAAAAGGACATGGGTGATTGGTTGAACTTGTGTACCACATGGATAATTGGGCAAACTCCGGGAGACAGTGGAAAATAAGGGAGCCTGGCGTACTTTGGTCCTTTGAGTCACAAAGAGATGGACATGACTTACAGATGGACACTACTTAATAACTACATAACCTCCAGCACACAGATAAAAGGTGTTGCACTAAAGGAACACTGGTATATCTGCGCTGTTAACGGTGCAGTGTCTAAAGAAAAGCTTAAGATTGAAAAATTATAAAGCTGCAAATTCTACCTTCTGCCTCTTTCTGCCCTTTGGCACACTGTTTTCCCCATGTCCCTCTGCTGCCTCTGATCCCTGTCTATTTGCACATGTGAATTAGATCAGCCCAAGACTACTAAATAACCCAAATATGGCCATGTTAGCTTTGCTGAGATAGCCTTTTTATCCCGTCACAAGAATAATGAAAAGCCCTCACTGAAACTTCATCTAGGAAGCAAGAGGTGAGAAATGTACAGTACAGTAATGACATTTGAAGAGTGATCTCTTGTGTTGGAGAGAGATCCTAGCATCCGGTAATTGGATCTTTTATGACTGAATAGGACTGCCCTTTGCATGCCAAAATAAGGACTGAACCAGGGAAAAAACATTCCTGAGCATGGACGTGTGCAGATTTTTCTACCTCTGTCACAAAGGCTTTATTTTGGAGATTGATGATGCATATCAAATGAATCGAGACTATACATTGTAGAAGGAGAGCCAAGTTAGTGTATGGTGGCAAAAAAACTTTAATATCTCTTCTGGTAGTAGTACTTATTAACAAATTTCATTAAGATTTAAATGGTGATGACATAGGGAGGAAGGGAAGGGAAAGTACTGGTAGTCCTCAATGTACGACCACAATTGAGCCCAAAATTTCTGTTGCTAAGCGAACCATTTATTAAACTAATTTTGCCCCATTTTACGACCTTTCTTGCCACAGTTGTTAAATGAATCACTGCAGTTAAGTTAGTAACATGGTGATTAAGTGAACCTGGCTTTCCCATTGGCTTTGCTTGTCAGAAGGTCACAAAAGGGGATCACATGACCTCAGGACCCTGCAACCGTTATGAATCAGTTATGAAGCATCTGAATTTTGATCACATGACCATGGGAATGCTGCAATGGTCCTAAGTGTGAAAACTGGTCATAACTCACTTTTTTTCAGTGCCATTGTAACTTTGATCACTAAATGAACTGTTGTAAGTCAAGGACCACCTGTAGTTGGTTATGCAGGCTATATGTGAGCCGGATTGCATCTACCTTATTATTTAACAATTTCCCCTTCACCCCAATTTAAATTCTACATCGATCAAGCCACTTCATGCATCTGATGAAATGAGCTGCTGCTCAAGACCTATGCCTTTTAATAAAAAAAAAGTTGGAAATATTGCTACCGGACTCGATGTTTTTGTCAGGAAAATATACAAACTGTATTACCACGTTTCCTTCTCGGCACTGCGTTGAAGAAGCCCCAAATACTGAAACTAAAAGCAAAGTAACAACATCATACCTCGAACATCTATCTAGTTCAACAAAAGTAGAGGACTGAAGGCCAGTGAGGTTTTTATTTACAGTAACACAAAGTTGAAGTATTGCACTATATTTACATCATATAATAACATTTTTACATGTCATGTAATATTAGTAACTGCCAGCAGATGGAATGCATTATTTGTAAAAATTGTGTTTAGGAAAGGTCTGAGGGGGATGGGAGAAAAACCTAGATTAAAAAAAATGTATTTTGACTTTTGCTTTGGCAATTATTAGATTGGGCTAATTTACAGGGTCTGGTAATGTGCACTTTGAAAACACATTTTTAAATAATGTAAGTATGCATTAATACAGTGATAATTAATTTGATATATCATTTTCATTTTTTTTCATTTATTTAAATTTCTATACCGCCCTTCTCCAATATAGGACTCAGGGCGGTGCACAGCCAAAGTAAAAACAAGACATAGAAAATCTAAAAACTGATTAAAATAATTAGATAATTTGGCTGTAATTAAAAACAATTCCAATTTAAAATAGTTTAAAAATTTGACTCAAGCCAGCCCAGCTAGTTGAAATAAATGGGTTTTCAGGGCCCGACGAAAAATCCGGAGGTCTGTTATTGTACGTAACTCTGGGGGGAGGTTGTTCCAGAGGGTGGGCGCCGCCACAGAGAAGGCTCTCCCCCTGGGGGTCGCCAGCCGACATTGTCTGGCGGACGGCACCCTGAGGAGGCCCACTCTGTGCGAGCGTACTGGCCGGTGGGAGGCTATTGGTGGCAGAAGGCGGTCTCGTAAGTACCCCGGCCCTAAGCCATGGAGCGCTTTAAAGGTGGTCACCAACACCTTGAAGCGCACCCGGAAGACCACCGGGAGCCAGTGCAGCTCGTGCAGGAGAGGTGTCACATGGGAGCGCCTCATTGCCCCCATAATCCCCCGCGCGGCCACGTTCTGGACCAGCTGGAGCCTCCGGGTGCACCCCAGGGGGAGCCCCATGTAGAGAGCGTTACAGTAGTCCAGGTGGGAAGTGACGAGTGCTTGAGTGACTGTGCGTAGGGAGTCCCGATCTAGAAAGGGGCGCAACTGGCGTATCAGGCGAACCTGATAAAAAGCCCCCCTGGCCACGGCCGTCAAATGATCTTCTAAAGACAGCCGTGCGTCCAGGAGGACGCCCAAGTTACAAGCCCTCTCCGTGGGGGCGAGTGATTCACCCCCAATAGCCAGCGATGGCATCAGCTGGCTATATCGGGACGCTGGAAGCCACAGCCACTCGGTCTTGGAGGGGTTGAGTCGGAGCCTGTTTCTCCCCATCCAGGCCCGCACGGCCTCCAGGCACTGGGACATCACTTCAAGGGCATCATTGGGGTGGCCTGGGGTGGAGATGTACAGCTGGGTGTCATCAGCGTACTGATGGAACTCCACCCCAAAGCCACGGATGATCTCACCCAGCGGCTTTACATAAATGTTGAACAGAAGGGGCGAAAGGACCAACCCTTGTGGCACCCCACAAGCAAGGTGCCTCGGGGTCGACCGTTGCCCCCCTGTCAACACAGATTGCGACCGGTCAGAGAGGTAGGAGGAGAACCACCGCAGAACAGTGCCTCCCACCCCCAACCCCGCCAACCGGTGCAACATGATACCATGGTCGATGGTATCAAAAGCCACTGAGAGGTCTAACAGGACCAGGATAGAGGAACAGCCCCTATCCCGGGCCCTCCAGAGATCATCCACCAATGCGACCAATGCCGTTTCCGTGCTGTGCCCAGGCCAGAAGCCGGACTGGAGCGTGTCTAGATAGACAGCTTCATCCAGGTACCGGGGAAGCTGTTGCGCCACCACACTCTCAACAACCTTCGCAACGAAGCGAAGGTTGGAGACTGGACGATAGTTAGCCAAAACAGCCGGATCCAGAGAGGGCTTCTTGAGGAGGGCCTCACAACCGCTTCTTTCAAACGGCCGGCAGGACCCCCTCACTCAAAGAAGCGTTAACAATCTTCTGGAGCCAGCCTCGTGTCACCTCCCGGGAAGCCAGTACCAACCAGGAGGGACACGGGTCCAATAAACATGTGGTCGCGTTCAGCCGTCCCAGGACCCTGTCCATGTCCTCGGGAGCCACAGGATCGAACTCCCCCCAGATAACACTCTCAAGACCTGCCTCAGTCATCCCGTCCAGACATACCCGGTCAGAGGCCAGCCCTTCCCGAATCTGAGCGATTTTGTCATACAGATACTGCACAAAATCCTCAGCTCGGCCCTGCAAGGGGTCATCCCGCACCTCCAGATGGAGGAGGGAGCGGGTCACCCTAAACAGGGCGGCTGAGCGATTATCTGATGACGCGATAAGAGCGGCAAAATAGCTAGTTTTCGCCGCTTTTATCGCCACTAGGTAGGTCTTAATATGAGACCTCACCAGTGTTCGGTCAGATTCGGAGCGGCTGGTCCTCCAACTACTCTCCAGGCGTCTTTTCCGGCGCTTCATCTCCCTAAGCTCCTCGGAGAACCAAGGAGCTAGGTGAGTTCGGTGCCAGGTCAGAGGCCGCAAAGGCACGACTTGGTCCAAGGCCCCGGCAGCCGCACTATCCCAGGCGGCCACCAGGTCTTCAGCCGAGTCATGAGCCAGAATCTCAGGAAATGGCCCAAGCTCCATCTGGAACCTATTGGGGTCCATCAGGCGCCTGGAGCGGAACCACCTGGTCGGTCCCGCCTGCCTGCGGCGGGGTGCAGCGGTTAGAAAGTCCAGTCGAAGGAGCGAGTGGTCAGACCATGACAAGGGTTCGATGGCTATATCCCCTATATTAAGGCCACTCAACCACTGACCAGAGACAAAAACTAAGTCCAGAGTGTGTCCCCCCGTGTGAGTGGGGTCATGAATTAACTGAGTAAGGTCCATGGCCGTCATGGAAGCCATGAACTCCCGAACCACCTCAGACGTTTCACCGATAGATGGCAGGTTGAAATCCCCCATGATGACAAGTCTGGGTGTGTCCACCGCCACCTCGGCTATAACGTTAAGCAGCTCGGGCAGGGCCGTTGCCACGTGGCAGGGAGCCAGGTACGTGACCAACAAGCCCATCTGTACTCTACGACCCCACTTCACAAAGAGGGACTCACATCCGGCTATCTGTGGAACAGTGGTCTCCCTAGGATCCAGACCTTCCTTTATAATAACCGCCACCCCCACCCCCCGCCCCTGCCCTGAGCCCTCGGCTGATGAAATGCACGGAAGCCTGGTGGGCATATATCCACGAGGGGGACTCCCCCCTCCTGGCCCAACCAGGTCTCCGTAATGCCCGCCAGGTCCGCCTCCCCCTCCTGAATAAGATCGTGAATGAGGGGGGCTTTATTAACAACGGACCTGGCGTTGCATAACATCAGCCGAAGGCTCTGGCCCTGAGAATCTGGACAACCTGGGGAACAAGAAAAGCATTGGGGACCGGAGTGTGCAATCGCTCTAAGATAACGAGTGCGCATTCCCCGAACATGATATGGTCCCCAGCTTCCGCCATATCTGCCCCTCCCACTCACTATGCTGATGGAACAGCCCTCTTCAAATCGAACTCCACCCCCCTCCCCGACCTCCGGTTCTATGTCCCTAATGTCGTAGCCCTTCACTAAGGCTGGTCTTGAACCCGGTGGATTTCTCCCAGAACCCACCCTAATCCCCCCCGAACCCCTTAAAATTTTTGTTAAAAACCCACTAAAAAACCCACTTAAAAAACCCCTCAAACTCTTCTTTTGCCATCTCTCGGGGCTCCAACGCCCGTCATCAAGATAGGCCCTCGATAACGAAGAGGGCCAGACCTGCGAGAGGGGGGAATCTCGCAGGGCACGAAGGTCATTCACCGAGTACATCTGAACATCAAAGGGAGGTGATAGTCCATGGCCAATAACCAGGGGCCAATTTGATGTTATCACAGTCAGAAGGAGTGAAATGCCGGACTTCAATAGATATGTTCATTCAATCATGTTTCTTAATGACATAATCCAGTTTCGATTATATAAGTACTGTAGCATTTTGGGAATTACATTTTTCTATTTTGACATCAGCCTATTATTTCTTTCAAATAGCATTAAGACATACTGTAATAAATTATGATGCAAACCAACCATCCCCAAGGTGATACTCTCCAACATGCTATTGGCTAGCTCATTTTGAAGTTGAACAGAGCTGAAACCAGTAAACTGGATGAAATTTAATGCAAATGTCAAACAATGAAGCAAGCATTAATTTTTCAGCATCATTTCTATATATGACCTTCCAACATGAACGCTAGCCGTTACAAAGCAGGTGAAAGAAGATGGAGAAGGTGAGTCACAGAAAAAGCAGAACGAGGTACAAACCCTCCATATTATTTGCATAATAAAAGATATGAAATATTTGGGTCAGAATTCCCCAATACTTTAGTGCAGGGTTGTCAAACTCAAGGCCCAGTCCACAGGGTGCTTAGATCTGGCCCACAGGGCCACCCTGGAAACAGCAAAGCAGCCCTCCCGGGCTCCATTTTCAGGTGTGACGGTCCCCTGCAGCCCTCTGCCAGAGAAAATGGAGCTTGGGGGGTGGGGGGCGGCACTGCAGTGGCATAGGCCTAGCAAAACAAACTAAAAACAAAACAAAAGGAGAAATGTTTCCCCTTTTGCATTTGAGCATGCAAGAAGGGACGGGAAAGGAGAAAGGGAAAAAGAATCGAATGATTCAATTCAATGAAATCGAGCTTGACACCCCTGTCTTAGTGGACCATCATTTTGTGAAAATAAATTAATTTAAAACCTGACAATTTTCAATAACGCTACTGTGGCATTTAGTGAGTTTTTGAAATAAAAGCTGAGGAATAAAAACTTTCCACTAATAGTTCCAGAACTACTCAGAAACTACCATCCCTCCTGTCCCTATATTTTGCTAGCAATGTAACATCTTCAGAGGATACTTAGAGAAGGACTGAAAGATCTAAACTTTTTACTGAAAATCTCCCAGATTAGAATGGAAGATACATCCTATTATACTCAGGTCTCCACTTACTAGCAATTGTAGATAGGCAATCCAACTCTATGCAAATGTATTCCAAAGAAAATCTGATGGGCTTTCTAGCTAGATTTTAACTGCATGTTGATGAGGGTTGGGGACTTCTTTAATGACCTATGCATTGGAAGTGTGCTGTACAATAATAATAACTATAATTTTCTATCATTCATTTTCTGTAAGATTCCAAAAAAATATCAAATTGAAAACTCCTGTATTTTCAATGGAAAAGTAGGAGATATGCTGCTTTCAACAAACTGAATCTCTCATTAAATTAAGAAAGCTTCAGGCATATTCTTATTGTACATATTATTGAGAGAAGTGAAATAAGACACTGCATGCCAACAAGGAGATGCATTTGTTTGTAGATCTGTGAGCAGTTGATATACTTAAAGATTTTGTTTTTATTTCTGCATCCATGCAGCGAGCCAGCAGCTGAGGGAATTTTGTTTTGCTTTTCTTTTTAGAAAATGTGCAAGTTTCTCTTTCATTGCCTTTAAAAACCTAAAAGTTCAAGACTAAATTTGGTCATGCAGCACTTCAAGATTCCCTGGAATGTCCTCAAGTTTCAAACTCCTCTGATGGATATCAGCTCCACCTCCTGTCTTGTATGATTGGCTTTCCTCTGCTTCGCTGAACTGTTGTCACTTTTCATTGGCCAGTTTCTCTACATCTGCATAAATCATTATAATCCAAGCTGTAAAGGGGGTTTGGTTTCTTACATATAACATTTCAACACCTCTACAGTACCAGAAAAAAGAAGCTGGTTTTGCAGAAATCCCAACTGTTTTTTTAAGCTTGCTTTTTAATATATACACAAATACATATAGATACACATATACAGAGTGTACTCTTGCAACCTGCCAAGATGTCTAGAGTAGCAAAATACCGACGGCAAGTCAGTGAAGATCCAGATATTGACAACTTATTATCCACTTTGTCTCCAGAAGAGATGGAGGAGCTAGAAAAAGAGCTGGATTCATCTGATACAGATGGGAGCATTCCGGTAGGCCTCGAGCAGAGAGATAAAACTGACAAGCAATTGAGTGGCAAGTGCAATCGAGAGGAAACACTCAGCCACCGTGAAAAGGAGACCAAGAAATTTATTCCAAAGGAACAGTCAACGGATGTAAGTTGCTTTTGGGGAAAGTTGCATTAGTATAAGGGGCGTAATGCTAGCTGTAAACTATGGCTAGAATTATACAGTTTGCTAAGTTTAAACACCACATTTTAGGGGGGGTGGCTTGCAATTTCTAAACCCAGTCAGAAAGTCAAAAGAAAAAAATTGCTTTTTAATAGTAAGATGCAACGCACATCCTTTTTTCATAAACTTGATCAGGGTAATCAAGTTTATTAAGCTGCATTAAGGTATACATTTATTGCTTTTCATTGTCATAAATATTTTCCTAAAGCTTTGCTGAATAAAACAGTGAATGGATTTACACTTCTTACTAAATCATGTTTGTTTCATCATGTTTATTGAGTCAATCACAATGATTTTCATTTACTGTGTAAAGTCAAAATGATATAACATTATTAACATAAGTAAACGCTCTCACAGAACAGTTTTTTAGTTTCTTGAACTTGGAGATAATTGTCTCACGGAGGGAAGTGAAAATTGTTCCCTGTTAGGTTGGGTTAAAGCCCCAAAACTGTTTCTGGTTCTAGCTTAACAATATTGGGAGTCTGGTCTTATTGCTTCTGTGGCTGTGCTGATATCTGAGCGCTTAGTTACTGCAAGAGATAAGATGTAGAAGGTCACCCCACATTTGCTGGATTTGTGAAAGTCATCATTTACTTTAATGATAAATTATTGAACAAGCTTGAGTAGTCCTGTCCCATAATGGTAAGCCTTAAAGGATAGTTTGATAACCACAAAACTACCAGTAGGTTTATATGACATTCTAGGTCAGAATCAGACAAATCACAGTATGGATTGGTGGCATGAGTTAACTCAATGATTAGGCTTTGTAAAGACACGGTTTACAGTTTAGCATCTTGGGCATGCTAAGTGTCCAAATATCTATTCTGACATTTAATAAATTATTATTAAACAAATCCAACCACTATTTTACTCTCTTTGCCTTTTATAGCAGCTAACACCAAAACACTATAAGGGGTGTGTTTGCATAGTATGCAAAGTCAAAATTGTTTTAATTGTTGATGTTTACTATTTCATGTGAATCCTATTGTTTAAAAAACCATGGGGTAGAGTGATTATTCCATTTCCAATCTTTTTGAAGTCTAGAAAAAAACATGAGATAAGTACCCATGTGATTCTACAATATGTTTGTTTATTATAGAATTATGGCTTACTAAATAGCCTGCATTTGCATACCACCTGAAAATAAGCTGTTACTTGGTCTGGGTTCATACCAATAGACAAATGCATTTTAGAGTAGTGTTTTGTTCAAGTCCAGCCTATATGTCATGCCACCTGACAAGGAATGATGGGAGGTAAGCTCGCTCTATGCTATGTTTATAAATGTGCCAAACTGTATTTTGTTTACCTAAGATAACTACATAAATCACAGTGGACTAAATTCTTTCAAAACATTCACCATACAGTAGTTTATTACATTTTTTATTTAGCTTTTTATGCAAACCCAGGCTTTACATTATGTTCCTTGAGAGGTGAGGCTAGATCAGTGGACTTTGTCTTGCCAGCAGCAATCACACTTGCTTGCCCAGCACTAAGTAGAAATGTAGATAGGGAGGAGCTGAATCTATCCAGTACTAAAGAGATCCCTGGAGGAAAAAAAGAACCTTAACTTGCAACAAGCAAGGCTGTTTCTGTCCATAAGCGTAATGAAGCAGAGGCTTCACGTGGTGGAGTAGGAAAACAAGCCCAAACGGAACAAGCTAAAAAACATAAAACAAAAATCTAAGGGCAGCTTTTTTTGTTTGTTTGTTTGAAGCACAAAATACAGGTAGTCATTTAATGACCGAAATTACAACAACACTGAAAAAATGACTTAGGACCATTTTTCACACTTATGACAATTGCAGCATCCCCAGAGTCATGCGATTATTTTTTGTGACCTTCTGACAAACAAAGTCAATGGGGAAGCCAGATTCACTTAACAACCATGTTTCTAATTTAACAACTGCAGTGGTTCACTTAACAAATGTGGCAAGAAAAATTGTAAAATGGTGTAAAACTTACTTAACAAATTTCTCACATAGCAACATAAATACTGGGTTCAATTGTGGTTGTAAATTGAGAACTACCTGTATGTTGTCAATATATATATTCTGAGCTACAAACTTGCAAACATGTGTTAATCTAACATAGTTTGAATTCATCCCACATGTTAATGATTTGGTGGAAACTTAGAAAACTGGGATAATTTCACAGCCTTGGTTTGGTTAAACCATTAGTTAGTGCATTGGTTAAAGATAATGTTTATATATATTCTTTCTTCTTTATTATACCTATCAAACTGACCCCAGCCTTAACAGGTTAGTCCCAACAGGAGAGGCTCATCTTTTAATTTCAAGGAATAGCCAGCAAGCTGCCACCATACTAACTGATATTGCCTAGTCTCTGGCACCTGAAATGAGTGGTTTTGATTACTCTCCAAATTTGTGCATTTAATCCTTGAAAATATTATTGCAGCAACTCCTCTGGTGTAGCTAGTACTGTATGAAATCAGATTAGCTGAATAAATCATGGTCGAGTTAACCAAGTGGGAACATGTAATGAGAACACAACAATAGATGCATACACCAAATGATGAAAAAGTGGGCTGTATATTTTGTCTCAGATGTAGATGTCTAAGACCTGCAAAATTCTGCCAGCTTGTCTTGCAAGTGGGTGAGTGGATGCAGCTGTCACCAAGTAAAATTTGGCAGAGGGATAGGAAGAATAACTTCTTTGCAGATGGTATGGGGGTTTTTCCCCCTTAAGTGTGATCCAAGGAATAAAATTTGGTTGACTTCTTCCAAAAGCATATTAAAATCTCAGCATTTATCAGAAATACATTATGCAAAAAAGTTTTCCTTTATTTCTCTAAAATCTGCTAGAACATTAATGTATTTTGGAAAGCTTGTCTCCTTACAGCTCTATTTTACTTTGACTTATTGCCATGTTTAGATAATATGCTAAGTTACCATACTTGGCGAAAGAGATCATGCCTTCTTCCAGTTTCACTACACATCTTCCCATTCCCACAGCTCTTTAACTAAAGACAGAGGCTTACTGATGATTTGGTATATTACGCAAATGTAAAGTAACAACTTTAGTTAGCAGGAACCGGGAAGATAATTTCAAATTCAGTTCTTGCTAATAACCTTGCTAATAAACAACTCAAGTGTTTATGGGAGGGGAGGAACTTGAAAAATATGCATGCCAGTTTATTTTGTTTTGCTGGCTGATTGGAAAAAAGGCTAGGACAATAATAACAGAATTATGGTATTTCAGCAGAATGATTTTTCTTGAAGATCATTGTTTCTGGCTCATTCTAGAGATCCACAGGAAGCATCTTGAACTTGAAAGTTGGCAAAAATAGCAGGAAGCAAAGTAGACCATACTCTTGCCCTTTAGAACTTGTAATTTGCTAAGGTGAACTGAAACTGTGGATGCTATGTGTTATGTATGCCATGTATTATAGCTAGCAAGGGGCTTGATTTTGCCATTTCAAGAAGCAGAGGTAGTAATAACATATTCTTTAGGCTTTTAGTACCCAGAGGTTAGTGAATTGTCTTTGCTTTGGTGAGTCACAAGCTCTTTGATTCTTGCATAGGAAAGACCTCCAGAAAACTTTAGGCTTCCACAGATTTATGGCATGTTTCTCTTTATTTCAATCTTATCTAGCCTGGTGACTGAGCATTAAGGATTTGGTGCCCCCAACACATCTAGGGGACACCAAGTTGAAATAGACTGCTTTATTCATTGGTGAACAATTATTCTCTGTGTAGATTAAAGGACACAGGAGTGAATCTTGCAAATCACTCCTGGGAATCAAAGGCTCTACATGGGTTTATTAATGGAGTTCATAACTGCACGCTCTAAACATTGCTATAATAAGAAATAAGTAATTTTAAATAAAATAAAATAAAATATGAAATGGTTTCCTCATAGATAATTTGAATGCTATGGAGAATTTATATTTGTCTCACAGAATAAAACCTTTTATCTGGAGCAAGACTTTTTAAATACTGTGCAAGTACACAAGTAGTCCAATCCTAATTTAGCCATTGTGGCCAAGAATTAGCTTCCACTTAATGACTGAAGCACTGTAGAACCCTTTGACGAATTGAGAAAATGGACATCTCTGAACATCTTTTGATTAACAAAATGTTCTAAGCTATTGCTTAGCACATTGTAAGCCGCCCTGAGTCTCCGGAGAAGGGCGGCATATAAATCAAATTAAAAAAAAAAAAAAAAACCAAATCCAAATAAATTACTTCATGTCACGTATTTTGTTTTTAACATTATACAATGGGCCAGAGTGTAACAAAATATATAGCTTTCTCAAGCTAAGATAAAGACTTAGCTTTATTAGCTCTGTTAACATTTACACATTAAAACACTGCTCGGTGTCTCTTTGAGTGGGGATTGCTATCTTACTTACTCTGAAGTTTTGTTCTGTAATGCTGAACTGTGGGAAACAAAGCTAGTTGGCCAGTGGTCAAACTCTCTAGTGTAGTAAATCTGGTCTTTTAGATCATCTTACAGTAAAATGATATTGCTGAGCTGACTCTCTTCTCTTTCTGTCTCTAGAGAGAAAGAGAAAAAATATCCTGTTCATTCCTTTTCTTTTCCTCGGGCTTGTTAGTAGCAGATGGATTAACACATCTGAAAGCAGCAGTAGGAAGGCTACAAGGGCCAAGTTTGTTATGACACCACATAGTTCTTCACCATATGGGGAGAACAAATCATTTGATCCCAGAAGTTGTCTACATTCTTCCATAAAGAAAGACTGATGCCTTTTCATTCTCATGTTTCATTATGTCGTTCCAGAATGCACAATGCAATTGAATGTTAAGAGACTTGACATTCTATATAAGTAACTTTATTTGTTTGTCACTTTGTCTTCAGGAATTCAACAGAACATACACTGTACTCTGCCCTCATATTTTTCCCTATGACAATATGACAACTACCCTGTAAAATAGATTGGGCTGAGAAAAAGGTGAGTGGCCCCCAAACCACCCACATCAAGCTTCTGTACTAAGTGTGGATTAGAATCTAAATCTTTCCAGTACCAATTCAACCCTTAACCTCTAGCATACTGGCTTCCATTTTTATAATAATTTTCTCAAGGCTGAGCACTTTTCTATAAGATGCTACCAATTTGCTTACATAAGCCCATGCAGTCATCTGATATTTGTGCAGATATTGTGCTTAAATTTAGCTTCTTACTGCTGCAGTTACAAGAGCTTGTACAAATAGAGATTTTATTTTATTTATTTATTTATTTATTTATTTTGTCAAGCATGTATTTTATGACAGATACAAGTGTAAACATAATTATAAATACATGAAAAAGATACGAATAAAAGAAAACATTAAGACAGGGACGGTAGGCACGCTGGTGCGCATATGCACCAGCATAAGCGCACCAGCTGCAATTGTCTTGGCAGCCACAGCAGCACTGCTATGCAATACTGGCTTTAATTGGATAGTCCAAATGAATCTTTGGAGGGGATATCTGGCATACTTCATCCTTCAGCTCTTGCCAGCTTGCCAGAAGCAGGAAGCTAGATGCAAAACTTATAGCTTAGTATCCTTTATTATATTACATTTTTTGGAGGTGGAAGGGATTTAATTTTCAGCATAAAATTGAGTGTAGAGTGTTCTGTTATTGATCTACAGATTGGCACAGATGGTTAAGACATTTCAGCCAACTAATTTATCAGAATATTCAGTTATAGATTCTGTGTGGACATAACGGTAGCAGAGGTGCTGTTGCTTACACAAATACACACCAGTTATAAAGAGGCAGAAATAACCTCTGAGATAGCTTTATTAGCACTTGATTATTTGAGCTTGTATCATGGTCAAAGTTATGCCTTACTAACAGCAGGGAAAGTAGAAGTTTAAGATGAGATTCAGTATGCATGTAGCTATCTTCTAAACTGTTTCACAGCTACTTGTTTTTAATTCATGCTAATTTCTCTTTATGCCAAATAATTTGATCCTTCTGCTAGCAGTCAACACTGTGCCTGTCCTACAAAATCTAGGGTTTAAAATTAGATAAATTAGTAGAGGCATAGTAAATCTATCAACAATTAGTACTAGAACAATTAGTTCTAAATGGCATTGCCATGTTTAAAGACATTATATCTCTGAATAGCAGTTGCTGGAAATAAGGAATTGAGTGGCTGATTATTAAGCTTCAATAGCACAACCAACACAAGCTATGAAAAGGATAACGCTACCACACATCAAAACATCTCAGAAAACAACTAACAGCATCACCATAGCACACAAACCAACTAAACCTCTAAATTAAACCAAAGACCCAGTAAAGGTAGTCCTCGTCTTACAACAGTTCATTTAGTGACCATTCAAAGTTATAACGGCACTGAAAAAAGTGATTTATGACCGTTTTTCACAGCTACAACCAACCCCATGATCATGTGATCAAAATTCAGATGCTTGGCAAGTGGTTCATGTTAATTACCGTTGCTGTGTCCCAAGGTCATGTGATCACCTTTTGCAATTTTCTGACAAGCAAAGTCAACGGGGAAGCCAGATTCGCTTAACAACCGGATTACTAACATACCAACTGCAGTGATTCACTTAACTGAGGCAAGAAAAGTCATAAAATGGGGCAAAATTCACTTAACAAATATCTCACTTAACAAGAGAACTTTTGGGCTCAATTGTGGTCGTAAGTCGAGGACTACCTGTAGTAAAGATTGTAATGAGTGGGTTGAGTTGAAAGGCAACATCTAGACCATAATGAGCTCTATAGCTGAAAAAGAGGGCGAATCCTTGGATCTCCTGGCCGAGATACACTTACGAAGCAATATACTGTAACTAATGGTTCCCTAATATGTTTCAACACATTTTGATTTAATACTGACAGCTTTTTCAGTATAAACAACTAGCTGTCAAATTAGAAGATAAAGCAGACTCTATAGATTGGAGCAGGCATATATTTTTCTCCCTTATTTCAAGTAATCTCTCTTGGATTTATGGCCAGCTTAATTTGTCTAAGCTTAAAATTTTTGTTATCAATTGGTTCAAACCATAAAACTTCTGGAGCATATATGGTCATGAATCTGATGAGCTTTGTACTGTTCAGAGAAAAAAAAGTAGGTTCTACCCTGAATCTCAAAACTAAGTTACCGTATATTTAGAGGTATTCTAACTTGATAATATGTCACCTTTTTCTCTGAATGTTAAGACAACCATAGGTGACCAGTAAGCTGTTTATAAACAACCAAAAATAGAAATGAGTGTCCCTATGATACTTTCACACTCAAGGAGCCAAAAAAATCAGCTCAGAAGGCATTAGTTAACCTTTATTTTCTGTTCCTACCAAAAGGTCAAAACCCTCAAGCCCCTCATAACCAAAAGGTCAAAACCCTCTCCCCAGTTTCAAGTGAGTATTATTCTATAATTGTGGGAAATTGCCAGCCTATAAAAAAAGTTATAACTGCAAATAAACCTCATACCAAACTATATGTTTCTGTTGTTTTCCTATAACAAAACCCCAGGGGCTATTTCCTGGGGAAGAGGAGGACATCTGTGGCAACTGAAAGAACAAAATTTTCATACTTTCTCATCCCCGCGCCCTAGATTCCAAAAACATATAGTCATTCAGCTGATACTCAGCATGACTTAGTTACTAAAGCCTTAATCTATTATGTAGATGAAAAACATGATTTGTATGCATAACATGGTAATCCATAGTTAATTGAACCATGGTTTACTATTAATGCAATTATCAGGGTTTGCACAAATATGCTGAACCACAAATTAGTCAACCACATTTTAGTCTAGTGCATTGGTTGATAATGTAAGCAATAGAGCCATTCACCATGCTTCTACAAATGCATGTCCATGCTGCAATTCAGGCAGTAGAATAAAATGCTGCTTTCTTATTCTGCCCCTGTACTTGAATTCCTATTTGTTGAGATGTCAGCCAGAACATCATATGGCCAAAGAGAAGGCAGGGAGGTAAATACTGTTTCTCTATTGTTTTTTTTTTTTTTACTCTTTCCCAGGTGAGTTCTCATAAATATTTCTAAGAATGCTGTCCAAATTTGCCCATGGTAATACTATGCTTTGGGGTAGTCAGTAGTACAGTGAGATATAGACATCACTTTCTGTCTTCCATGTGATTATTTAATGGACTAGCTTAAAATAATGTTTGGAGAAAGAAAGACCAAGACTTGCACAAAGTAGAAATGAATTGTATTGCTATTCTGATGATACTCAGTTATATATCTCTACCCCGGGCCACCCCGGGAATGCCCTTTCCATGATGTCCCGCTACCTGGAGGCGGTACGAGCCTGGATGGGTAGGAACAGGCTAAGACTCAACCCCTCCAAGACTGAGTGGCTATGGATGCCAGCGTCTTGTGTTCTAGAAGTCCCATCACTTTTGATGAGGGGGGGAATACTTCCTCCCGTCGAGAGGGCCCGCAACTTAGGTGTCCTCCTGGATTCCCAGCTGTCTTTGGAAGACCATCTTACGGCCGTGACCAGGGGGGCTTTCGTCCAGGTTCACCTGGTGTGCCAGTTGCGCCCTTTCCTAGACCGAGATGCCCTTCGCATGGTCACTCATGCCCTGGTTACTTCTCGCTTGGATTACTGCAACTCCCTCTACATGGGGCTGCCCTTGAGGTGCACCCAGAGGCTCCAGCTGGTCCAGAATGCGGCCGTGCGGGTGGTTACGGGAGCTCCCCGTTACTCCCGTGTAACACCTCTCCTATGCAAGCTGCACTGGCTATCAGTGGTCCTCCGGATCCGCTTCAAGGTGCTGGTACTTACCTTTAAAGCCCTACATGGCTTAGGTTTGGGGTATCTGCAGGACCGTCTCCTACCCGCCTCTCATCGTCCTGTCCACTTACACAGGGCTGCCCTCCTCAGGGTACTGTCGGCCAGACAATGTCAGCTGGTGACATCCAGGGGTAGAGCATTCTCTGTAGGCGCACCTGTCCTCTGGAATGAGTTACCCACCGAGCTTCAGACGGCGCCTGATCTCCGCTCCTTCCTTCGGGACTTAAAGACTTGGCTGTTTCAACAATTGAGTTGACCCTGATTCTTGGGTTTTATTATTTTATTGACGTTGTTTCAACTGGGTTTTAATTACATTATCTTTTATTATTGTATGTTTTAACCTGTGTTCGCCACCCTGAGTCCTTAGGGAGAAGGGCGGCATATAAATTTTTGGAAATAAAATAAAATAAATAAATATTCTTTATCTCCCAGCTTATCAAGCATGTAGTAAATCCAGTCATCATTTTTAAGGAACATGTCCTCAAGATGTCAACTCTGTCTTATCCCCAGTCTGCTATGGATACAACCTAGATTTTTTTAGTTCCAGTATGAAAATGGTATTCTTCAGTTACAAAACTTGTCACAGGGCTAAGAATTCCTTGGTCTCAGTTCTAGGGATTATATAATCAGGGCAGTAGTGGGATTCAAATCCCAGTGCTACCGGTTTGCTATTGGGAGTGTGAGGGTGCGCTCGCTCGCTTTGTGAGCACGCAGCGCTTCTGCACACATGCAGAAGGTTTTGCACATGCGCAGAGAGTTTTTGGTGATGGGTGGGCGGAGCCTCCCACTGCCGCTACCAGTTCACCCGAATTGGGGCGAACTGGTAGCAACCCTACCCTGAAATCAGGGACAGGGATCCATCCACCTCTTATTGGCCACCTAAAGTCTACTGAGATCATGGCCACTCCCTCTTCAGGTTGCTGGCCACTGTGACTTTATTTGTCTTGATTTTTTCTGAGAGGGCTTGGTAAATTGACTAAGTCAATTTACTATTAGCTCTGTTGCTTTATATGCATTTTCTCTTGAATGACTATAGCTCCACAGACCTTCTGGGCAGGAAGTATTTTCACTGGTGGGAACTCTGACTTCACCCTGCTCTTCAGAGTTCTTTTTTCTCTTCACATAACATGGTTCTTTAGGTTAACTGTTGGGGTGTGAGGATAAATGAAGGTCAGCTTCACATTGCTTTTGAAGGGTTGAAAACTAGAAGCAGTAACAACATGGAAGTGCCTTTAAATTGGATTTAAGTCTCTGTGACAAAGACAAACCATATCATTATTTCAGAAGTGAACATATGTAGATTTAAAAAAAAACATGGGAAAAAGTCTTCTAAGTTGACTGTAAAAGCTTCTGACAAATCAGTCCAGAGTACTGCAGTTAAGGACTCAGGACTGAAATCCAGGTTCCTTTAACTTGGGGGTAGGGGGCTGGGAGATACAACAATGCGGTCCAGGAATAGCAAGTAATAGATATTGTGCCAGATGGATCCAGTCTCCTAACTGTAGGCTGCAGTTCAGAAGAGTTGATATTGCTCACTGCTGCTTGCTAGCTATTGAAGTAGAGGTGGAAAGTGAGGGAGTAATCCTCTCTAAAAAAAATTTGATTAGAAGCCAAGGAATGATGAGTATCATTTGGGAAAGAACAAAATGAAGAAGATGAAGGATGAAATGGTGCATTGTGGAGGAGAGCATAGCTGGATAGGTATGTTCCCATGCAGGAACATTCCTTTTCAAAGGTGTGGACATACTTGGACAATTCATTGCAGGTCTCACTTGACCATATTTATTTTTCCTTATGATAAAAAGGAAGCCAGAATTGCCTTAGAGTTGGATCTAGAACACTAGCTTAACGCATTGTAAGCCGCCCTGAGTCTCCGGAGAAGGGCGGCATATAAATCAAATTAAAAAAAAACAAACTTCAAAAATCTCAATGTTAAAGCAATGAACTCAATGTTAACTTGCTGTTGCCACTGTGTCTGATTGAAAAGTCCAAAGACATGAGTCAACTGCAGCCTGGGAATTGCCTTGCTCTGGTAAAAAGGGCCATAAAAGGAAGCTTCCCAAAGAAAATGTAGAACTAAGAAGTCTGAACTGCTAGCAACAACATATGGATCTGAAATCTGCTATTAGTAAAAAGTTAAAGTCACCTTCAAGTCAGGATTGACTCTTCATTTTTCTTCGCAATGATAGTTTGCTGTCCTTTTTTTGTTGTTGTTGCAAGTTTTTATTTGTTTTTATTTTTCTGTCTATTCTACATCTCAGGCATTTCCTGGAGAAATCCCATCCAAATATTAACCAAGACCATCCTTATTTACCTTCTGAGTGCTACCAAACCAGGAACTGTCATCCACATTTTTTAATTAGGTCACAATTCTAAAATTGTCTGGCGAAGCATTTCTATATCATTAAATAACGGCTGAAGTAGAGTTAACATAGGTTAACATCTGGGGTCTTAGCCTACACTTGCAGGGGCAGAGTCTCTGTTCCCATTTTCATTTGAACAGTCGTGTTATCCTGCTATGTGGTATACTCACAAAGATCACTGTGCTTTCACATCCACTTTTCTTTCATAACACAGGCAGCCATATTATGAACACAGTGCTTTAAGTGATTTGGTTGGTTTTGGCTTTGTATGGTATATAAAACCAATAAATCCTGGGTTATTCAACAATAATGATAAAAAAGGTGGCTTGATTCATTTAGAACCCATTCATTATCAAATTTCTAAGTCATGGCTTATGATTTAGTGTGATGTAAAAACCTAGCCAGTTGAGGCAAAATCATCACACCACAGTTAAAAATAATCTTGCCTTAGTGCAATAGTGAACCCCAGTGCTTTCTCACTAAGGTCAAAGAAACTTCCCAAGCCATGTATTGCTATTTGACTGGCTCCCTTATTGGCAAACCGTAATCTTTCTTTCTCTGTTATAATTATTGGGGCATTCTACTAGTTCGATGTTAAATATTCATTCTGTCTGTCTTCTATGTAATATAAAGCTGTCATTTTTCTTTGTAATCTTGTTAATTATCTAATTGGGCTGTTTGGCTGACAGAGAGCGCATAATATAAATTGCACACACCTCCGCAAAATATGACGAAAGTCTAGCTCAGGGGTCTGCAACCTTAAACACTCAAAGAGCCATTTGGACCCGTTTCCCACAGGAAAAAAAACACCAGGAGCCACAAAACCCTTTCTGTGCTGACTATTTCTTGAGCACCCACAAAACTAGCATATGTAGTTGAATTAAACATTGTTTTCTTCTGAAATGTTTCTTTTCTTGGATTTATCCATGGTTGGCCTACCAGGGGTTGAAAAGCTCAATAAATTGCGTGCCGGCAGGTGTCGCACATTGGCAGTTGTGATGCATATTTTGAATGACATAAAGCCGCAGCAGAGGGGTGAAAGAGCCACATGCGGCTCCAGAGCCACAGGTTGCTGACCCCTGGTCTAGCTTTATCACCAGCTGTATACTCAATTGGACATGCTATTTATCACGCACTTGTAAATTAGGGCCTTCTGTGATAGGAAAGTGCAGAACTTTGAATTTGAAGGCTCTGAACTGTGTGGAGCAGGTGAAGGTGCGTCGTTCCTGTCTCCAACTCCATAAAGTAACTGCTCTCAATCCCAGGAAACTATATGTTTGGTTTAATTGGTTGTTGATGCCCTTACATCCCTCATAGCATCTCTGGGTTTCAAATCCAAAGTAATATATACAGCCCTATTCTACCAGAGTCCATGTGCAAATGGAACAAAAGTTGCATGTTTTGCTGAACATCTTTTTGTATGTAAATGCAACAAATTCTGCACCGTATTTAAATGTTCAGCTGTGCATGCTAATACAGTGTATCAAAATAAGTATTTATTAGAAGATAAGAAGCAAGAGAGCTGCTAGATGTTGCACATGTGGTAGTATGTAGTATGTAGAAAGCTGACACTATATGTATAACCTTTTTGCATTTGATACTAGCTGATCTATTACGAGAGCATATAGCAACAGCAATAGCATTTAAGTTTATATACCGCCCCATAACACTTTGAAGTGTTCTCCGGGCAGTTTACAATGTAAGCATTATTTGCATATTGCCCCCAACAATGTGGGTCCTTGTTTTACCAACCTTGGAAGAATGGAAGGCTGAGTCAACCTGGAACCCTGTCAGGATCGAACGTCAGGCTGTGGGCAGAGTTTGCTTGCAATACGGCACTTTAACCACTGCACCATCAGGGCTCTATTTTTTACAGTCCTTTTGTAAATGACTTATCATGGAGTCCAATAAATTCTAAATATTATTTTTTTTTGTTGCATACAGAGTCAAGAAATTCTAAATATTTTTTGTTGATGTGTAAGTTGTAATTTGAGGTCCACTGACACACTTGCTATAGAAGTTAATATAGTCTCCCATTGTCCCATTTATTCCAACTAGCTGGGCTGGCTTGAGTCAAATTTTTAAACTATTTTAAATTGGAATTGTTTTTAATTATGGCCAAATTATCTAATTATTTTAATCAGTTTTTAATTTTTCTATGTCTGGTTTTTACTTTGGCTGTGCACCGCCCTGAGTCCTATATTGGAGAAGGGCGGTATAGAAATTAAAACAAACAAACAAATAAATAAATAAATAAATAAATCCTAATACTGACCATCCAAGCCAAGGTGGATCAAAACTTTCTAAACAAAGAATTTATTTTCTGAAAATATTTTCCAGATATATGAATGGAACCTTCTCAAAATGTGAATTAATTTAGGAATAATATTCATTTTGAGAACATTCATCTTTCTCCATAGGGTGAAGCTTAATAATTCCCATGTATCGATATCTGAAGAAATCTCTTTCTATATTTTATATACAGGACTACCTGTAATGTGAGGTTTAGAAATAGACAAAAGACAAAAGACAAAAGAATGTCACTTACAAATAAGAATGTCATTTGTATTCAACTGAATTATGCACTACTACTCCATAGAACGCCCTATGTTGTCCAATAGCACAGGCCAAGATTTCCATGCAGATATTAAAAAGCAAGGGTGAGAGTGGACGTCCTTCTCTAGGTCCTCTAAATAGTGGGAAAGTAGGAGGAATCATACTATTAACCTTTATTTTAGATGTGGGTGACCTATATAATACCTTGATCCATTTTATGAATTCCAGGGGAAATCTGAATGTACAGCAAGCTTATACAGTTTACATACTTTGTCAAATGTATTTTTTAACCATTTAATGATAAAATTAGAAATTTTTCTTTATTCAAGTCTATCAAATCTACAACTACAGGTAGTCTTCAACTTATAACTGGTTGCTTAGCAACCATTTGAAGTTACAACAGACTTTGAAAAAGCTAATTACAACCCAGATTTGAAGTTCCAAAGTCCACCCTTGCCATTTTGGGCATTCAGCAACTGGTCTTGCATTTATGGCAGTTTGTAGCACCTCACAGTCAGGTGACTGTGTTGACAATGTTTTTGCTGGAAACTGGTGTTTACTTCCCGTTTCTGGCAAACCCACCTCATAGTGAATAATGGATTTGCTTAACAATGGCAGCATTCACTTAATGATTGCTGCAAAAAAGGTCCGGCAAGGTCAAATAGCGACCTACTTTATAACCATCACAGCTTACAACCAAAATTGCAGGCTTGATTACAGTCATAAATTGAGGACCACCCATAACTAATAAGTCTTGGACATCACCAAGATCAGGAGTATCAAACTGGCAGCCTGTGGGCTGGATGCATCATGTGCAGGCCACACCCACCCCAGCTCCGCAAAGGTAAAAAACATCACAATACATCACGTGACAGCAACGTGACGGCGCAAATTTGACAGTTGTGCTCTAAATAAAAAAACAAGGAGACTGTCTCTGATATTCAAAACAGAAAACAACTACCTGCTTCTGTTACCAATAGGTACGCTTAAAATGAAAATATTGCTAGGAATGCCAGAAAATATAGGTACAATGGCATCTTGACAGAAGTTATGTTGAGAAGAATCACCATCTTGACTCTGTAAGTCACCTCAGGCAGGTACTTTGTAAGAGCTTTCCCCAGAACTGCATTACACAGAGCAGGTTGATAAACTCCAGTATTCTGTGCTTTCTGAAATCCAGTTTTGCCTTTCAGAGGCCGTTCAGCTAATATTTAATCTGAAAAGCACGAAACAGAAAAAGCTGATATTCTTTATGCGGATTACTGCTTGAAGGCTATATATACTGTCATAGATTTTGGTCTGAGGAGCCAGATAAATATTTTAATTTTCTCAGTTGTAATTTCTAATACAATACAGAATGATAAATACAACACAGATAATCAAAAGGTCTTTGGGACCCTCTATCATTTTTAAAGAGACGTGGTGGCTCAGTGGCTAAGACGCTGAGCTTGTATATCGAAAGGTCGGCAGTTCAGTGGTTCAAATCCCTAGTGCCACATAACGGGGTGAGCTCCAGTTACTTGTTCCAGCTTCTGCCAACCTAGCAGTTCGAAAGCACATAAAAAATGCAAGTAGAAAAATAGAGACCACCTTTGGTGGGAAGGTAACAGCATTTCATGCGCCTTTGGCATTTAGTCATGCTGGCCACATGACCACGGAGACATCTTCAGACAGCGCTGGCTCTTCGGCTTTGAAACGGAGATGAGGACCGCTTCCTTAAATTGGGAACAACTAGCACATATGTGTGAGGGGAACTTTACCTTACCTTTACCTTATCATTTTTAAGAATATAAAGAGCTTGTAAGACCAACATGTTTGAGAACCGCTGCATTAGAACATATTTTTGTGCTGGAGCCTTCAAAGCAAAAGGGAGCTGCACAAGAGATACTGTAAATATTCCTGGTGAGCTGATAAACTGATTCTGGCCAGGTTATGCAGTCCTGTGGGACTAAACTCTGCATTTCTTAAAAATGGGTATTTTTTTCCTCTCTTTATCATGCAGTGTATACCTAATCTTTAGAAAAATTGTAAGCTGTATGAAATGCATGGTTTGCATGGTTAGGAATCTCTGGGAAGAGGCAGAAGTTTTAAAACCACCTCTTCTAGCAACATCTTTTGTAAAATTCCTCAAGAAGAGTTTCGTTTTAAATCCATTGGTACCATTGAAGTGTTTTGCTTTGTTTTTAATATCCTCAGGAGGAAGAAAAAATGTTGGAAAAAATGGCTGGAGGAAAGAGTTAAAATATTTCTCTAAACTATTTGTGAATGCTCCAACACTGGAAGTTTTTAAGAAGAGATTGGACAACGATTTGTCTGAAATGGTATAGGGTTTCCTGCCTGAGCAAGGGGTTGGACTAGAAGACCTCCAAAGTCCCTTCCAACTCTGTTGTTCTGTTCTTTTCTGTTCTGTTTCCTTTGTAAGTGGCAATATCAGTTGGGATCAATGATTAGGTTAAAGCGTCACACTATACCCGAATGTCCTAATTTGGTTTGGTTGCATGAATCCAGCTGCTGTGGTTTGTAAAGTATGATTTATGCTTATTCAATAAACCATTGTTGCACAAAACAAGATTAGCATGATGTGTCAATCCAATCATAGTTTTTATTCACATTTATTAGAAAACAGGTACTATTTATTAACTTTTGACTGTTAACTGTTCTTGAAACAAATTCATAATTTATATTATTTTCCAACTTCTGCAAGGTTTTGCAGCTCTTTTGAATAAATGTATTGGTATAGGCTAATAATATCTAAATCATTTGTTCTCTGGGTCCAAATCCAGCAGAGTAGCTGCACTTGAAGAACATCAAGGCAGGATTAATGCATCATTGTTTAGATTCCAAAACAAGACATTTCCAAAGTTGCCTTTTCCTTTTAAGGGAACATTGCAGTGGAGTAAAGTTCAGCATTTGCCAGCAATTACCAACAGTACTTCAGTGCTTTCGTATGTTTAAGGAGAAACTAGCTCCATTTTAGTTTGTCAAAACATTTGTGATTAATCCTAAAGGACTGCTTCTTTTTAAAGGAAGTGCAGGGGCAAAGAATGGAAAGTTTGTGCCAAGAGTTATAAGACATGGTGAACCTGGAAGGCATTTTCTGCATTCTCAACATGGCATCACATATAGGATGGCAAACATGAACAAGGCTTTAGTGTTATAATTCTGGGTTGTTTATAAATTGACCAGATTCAAAAGCAACAAGAATTGGCAGCCTTCAATCTTTTAAGTATTTAGATGGCATAGGAATCAAGCTTTTTATAACAATAGTTGTATTTGTTCATTCATTCATTTAACTTGTATACTACTAACTCCGACAGGCTATGGTTAATGATGCTGAACAGATTAAAAAAATCTATAAAAGATGTTCTTAAAACAGAGAGAAACATCAAAAATTAAACAAAATTGGCCCTAATAAGAACACCTTAATAATACCCCATTCCCCCAAAAATCAAATAATAACTGGAAAGTGCAGACCAAAGAGGAGCTGTATTCTAAAACTGCTTAAAAATGGAAAACTAACTCCATTCGGTAATTGTAATTTGTATAATGAAAGTCTCATAGGAGAATCACTATTCTGTAAATTAATTTAAAATAATGTTGAAAGTCCTCTCAAAATGTAATCTTATTTTTAGATTAATCTTAATTACATTTATCTTATCGCTAAACTCAAAGAAATTCTAGACTATCTATCTGGGTTTTCTTTCATTTATATCATAATGGGTAAGTTTTGATTTACTGTTTGAGATTTCTTGGGGATTTTTATATCAATCTTATTCTTCTCAAAAGCATTGATACGGCAGTGGCATGATGTGGTAATGAAATAAGATGTTCTAACATATTATAACTCAGATCATCTTATAGTCGAATTTTATGTTCTTTCCCCCTACTCTAGTAGTGTTGTTATTTGCAGGCATGCCAATTATATAGGCAAGAAATTTAAAATAATGGGAAAAGAGGTTTAAAGTTTAAGAAAATTAAAGTCAAAATGTGCTTCAAAAACTTCCAAGGTTTTCTGAGCATAAAAAAAAATTACAGTGGCTGGATTTTGATTGTTCAGTGTCATGCAAGAGCATTAGTTAAAATCTGATTTTTATCAAAATTTAACATCTCTTTATCATAAATCCTGCCCTGAATTTGATGCACAATAGTTGGAAGAATCAGCTACAGTATAATCTAAAAGACAAAGTACCCAGCTAAAAAATACTGAATCAATACAGTGTAAGTACCGTATTTCTTTCCTTGCTTTGGGCAATGCAATGTTGACGGCAAGACAGGTCTTGAATAGCCAAGACTCCTTGCACCTTAATTATTAAATTAACAAAAAGGACATTTCTGGATTCTCACATTGCACCATATGATAATGTTAGCTGACAATGGAATAGGCTAGTCAAGGTGAAACTGTGTGTAATTATGACACAAACAATCACCCTACCACAACTTTATGATCTACTGTATCATGTGAATTAAAAAAACTATGTTAATTGAGAAAACTAGAGCTAAATACTATAACACAGTAACTGCCTTTTTCTTTTTTTTTTGAACAACAAGGAGGATTGGACTGCAAATTGAGGAGAGGGAGAAAAAGATGATGGTGTAATTCTAGTAAGGCTGCATTTGAGCTTCAAATATGGCAGCAGCAAAGAGAGGAGAAAAATATTAAGTGATCCTTGGGATGTTTTACTTCAGATAAATGAGATAATAAACTGTCCACCCTAAATATATTGAATTGAAAATGAAAACAACAATGGAGTGGGAATGGAGAGAGGAGTAGAGGTACGGATAGGAGAGGAGAAGAGAGGAAAGGAGAGAGATGGATAGAAGAAAGGGAAAGGGTGAGGAAGAGAGGGATGGGAAATAAGAGTAGGAGAGAGGGCTAGAAAGGGAGGAAGAGGCAAGGAGTGGGGGAAGGGAAGGGGAAGGAGAGAAGGAAAGAAGAAAATAGAAAGGGATAGAAGAAGGAAGGGAAGGGAAGAAAGAGAGGAAAGGTTGTTGTAAAATAAGAGAGAGAGAATGGTAGAAGAGCAACTCCAAATATACCTTAATTTTTTAGGATGAAGAATGAACTAATATGAAAGTCAAAAAATAATATGTATGATTAACAATGGATAAGAGATTGTACATTTAAGTATATTTATGAGAAATAAAAATAAAAAACTTTTTTAAAAAAACTGTCCACCCTGGAATATTTTGTTTGTTTGTATTCCTAACTATGAAGAGCAACTCTAGATACTTACAGTGCAAATAAGGCCAAGTAATCTCAAACTAATTACAGATTCTTGTTTTCCAAAAACGGAACTTGCTTATTTCGGTATATAAACAACAGCTTAAGGCAAACTCTATTGAATCATGTGATCTGTTATTTCAACTTCTTTAGAACAGATGGCCTTTTCTGTAGATTTTCTTGAACCAGAAGGTAGAGAATCACTGACTCCTGCTAATGCCAAAAATGAAAATCCATATAAGCCTGGGGGATTCAAGTCTGATACTTTAGCTAAGCTATTCTTACATGGGAATGGAGAACTAGATGTTATGTTTAATACATCGTGAGTCCACTCCAAAGGACAAGTTTATTGACCAGAGAATTTGGCTTAATCCATCCTAAACAACTGTTTTATGACAGTTCTTTCTCGTTTTCAGCAGAAATAGCAAAACATAATTTAAGTTCATAATCTTTGTACTTTATTTGCTGATTCTTTTAACAAAACAATGGTTCTCATGTATCTCTCTTTATTGTGTAATTTATGTACCTGGTTCACCTGGTTCATGGAATTTAATTGGATCTACACAACACTGACAAGTTTTAACATTCCTCTGTTTTCCAGTTGCCTCTGCCATCGTTTTAGTTTCTGCTTAACATTCATTAAGCAGCACAGTAGTTTTGCAGGAATATGGATACAATATGCCTATAGTTCTTAAACAGGAGATAATTAAGCTCAAGGGGTTAATTTGGACAAATCCTGAGGGTCACAGAGCAATGTATAATTGCTTCTTTGTGAGTCAAGGATCCAGTTTGGGACTGCCATGAGACACTTGTATAAAAGCCTGGATGTAAAGGAATTATTCAATATTGGGGGAAAGGTTAAATGTGTCAATTTAGGAACCACTGCAATATGCAATAAATAAATGGTGAGGAAAATGTCTTTGTAAAAGATTATAGAGTTGTGGAGATTTTTCTTAATTCTGTTATTCAACTTGCACTTTCAGTCATATATACACTGATGAACAAGTATTCTGAGAAGCACTTGGCACCTTCCCTGTGTTATTTTACAAACAAATGAAATGAAGCTATATTATGTAATCCAAAGCATCTGATATTAAGAGTGACAACTGTAATTCTAGTAAATGAAGGCAAACATACATGTTCCAGCATAATGTTGGAGGATCACCACGCCCAGAGCTTTAGTCTTCCGAGTGTCAGCTTTGGAAGCCATATTAGCACCGGAAGCTTTCACGCTGCCACCTTCTTGTGTGTGGGAAAGTAGGAGGGGGGATTTAGTAGAGGGAATGTAGTTCGACAAAATACCATTCTTCTTTTCGGTCAAGGTCATGACAGTCCTGCATCTGGAGAAGGAATGGTTGGAGTTATGTCTGGAGATGAGATGGATGGTGATTGGAGCATGTGATGGATTGATGGCTGCAGGGAATGGATTTGGGGGGTTTTGATTTACTGAGAGAAAACCCAGAACTCTCAGATTTGGATTTTCCCAGATGTGCCAGTATACCTACTCTAATAAATGGAACTTTGAGAAAATGCTTGCCTCGGAGTTTAATTGGAATTGGGTTTTTCTGGAACGCTGACACCGAGTTTTTGGATTTGTCCTGGAGCCCATCCTCATGAACCTCAGAAGACAAAATCTCTGGTCTAGTCTTCAGAGCTTTTGGACATAATGCTGGAGCCCATCCTCATGAGAATGGGCTCCAGCACAAGTCTAAAAGCTCGGAAGACTAAACCTCTGATCCTGGTGACTGACTCAGATTGGATCTGTAATTCTAGTGGCAGACTGAATTCCCATTTACCAAACTGGCTAATTTCATTTTCTACTCTGTCTATTTAGTTGTTCTTTTTTGGGGGGAGGGGGTTCCACTTATAAAAGTGTTCAGAGAAAGGATGCATATTGTGTATTTAATTGTGCTTCTCCTCACAATTCTGGCTGTCATGGTAAAAAGCAGAAAGTGCAGGCAGCAATACCAATGAACAAGGTAAAGCAGTAGGATCAGAAGGCTTCAAATGCCCCTTGAGTCTCTAAAGCTGTTGGCAGGTGATCCACATGTTATTCTTCCAATTTTAAAACATGCTGCCGATTAGTCACAACATTCTTGTTTGATGTCAATTATTTATTTTGGCCCAGCTCTTTCTGGTTGTGGAACATTATGCTTATTTGAAAGGGTACCTTATGCCCAAGTAGCTTGGTCTAAGGATCAAAATAGAACATAGCTTGCACAGTTGCATTTTCTCAGTTATATTGAGTCCAAAATGGGAGATGCGAAATTACATTTTAACAGTAAATGAACCAAGGGGCTTCCTCAGTTGAAATACTCAGTTTCTGATTTTGTGCTTATTGATTTATTTAGCTACTGTTGAAGAAAATATATACCAAGACTAATCTTGGAATGCCCACAAAATATTCTCTAAATCACTGACTTTCAGCATAAATAATTTTGTAATTTTGGAGAGTATGTTTTTTGTAAGTGGTGAGGAGTACCTTTCAACTCTAAATGTATCATTTCTGCAATGTATTGGGTTATTGCCCATGATCGTCCACTGTTGCTTGATTATCCGTGGTTGCCTGTATGTCTTGCAATTCTTGCAGATTCACTGGAGTTCCTTTAGGACAGCATTTCTCACCCTTGCCAAATTCTTTAAGTTGTCTGGAGTTGGACTCCTGGAATTCCGTAGGCAGCAAGGGGAATTCTGGGAGTTGAAGTCCAACTATTAGCAATGTCTTCAAATTGCTAAGAATGAATATTGAGAAACGCTGTTCTAAAGGTTTCAGAAAAGCAGCAGAAAGCCTAGTAAGTGCTAAGTCTAATGAGTTTGATCAACTGTGTGATTAATCAGTTGTGTGATCAATAACACAGTAGTGATTGACGATATAGTATTGTAAAATAAAAGCCTTTTAATTCTTACTTTCTGAAGGGAGGAAGAGCAGCAAAAACAATAAACAAACAGATATAGGAAGAGTAACACTTATATGATTATACACATACCAACTGAATATAGATTTAAAGAAATCACCTGCAGAAAATGAAATAAACTGGGCTCTATTGATGAGCCTCTTATTTAAAACAACAAATCATTTCCTAAAAATAAGCGACCAGAATATTAATTAAAAGGAGTGCAGTAGTGTATGACATAGATAAGTATTTGATAATGAAAACGTATCAGGGAGAGTAACCCTGAGAGTAAAGAGCCTTGGTAGTACAGTGGTCTAAGGCACCCTGTTATTAAGCTGGTTATTAAGACCAGCTGCCTGCAATTACTGCAGGTTCGAATCTCGCCAAGGCTCAAGGTAGACTCAGCCTTCCATCCTTTCTAAGGTAGGTAAATTGAGGACCCAGTTGTGGGGGCAATAAGCTGACTTTGTATAAATATACAAAAGGATGAAGGCTGAGCACATTGTAAGCCGCCCTGAGTCTCCGGAGAAGGGCGGCATATAAATCAAATTTAAAAAAAAAAAAGCTACAGCATAAAAGGTGAAATGCGACCAACAATATGGCTCATCCCAGAAACAGTAGTCAAAATATATCATAGCAATCAAACACTGGTTCTGCACTCTCAGGAAAATCACAGCATGAATTTGAGCAGCATTTCAGGGATGCTAAATTAAATCCATCAATGCACTGAAGAAAAGATTGGCCTCACACATTTCATCTGAAACTAACCGAGTTAAGCAGAATAACTTAGATCCTATAAAAGTAATCTTTATGAACACTACCACCAGCATATCAGGTTCAAAAGTCATCACATATAGCTTGCCCCTTGCAAGAATATGATTTCATTCCATGACCCTGACCATTTTTCAAATATCTTGCTTCAGTATCTTAGCATCTAGTATCTATCATATTTATACAGGTAGTCCTTGACTTACAACTTGCAACACAATTGGGTTGTGCTGCTAAGCAAGGAATTAGGCAAATCATGCTAAATTTTACCACATTTTTTGCTATGGTTGTTAAGCGAATCACTGAAGCTAAGTGAATCATGTGATCATTCAGCAAATCCAGCTTCCCTCATTGCATCTGCTTGTAAGAAGACAGCAGGAAGGTCACAAATGGCAGTCACATGACTCCGCAACCATTGTAAAAGACATGCCAGTTGTGAAGCACCTAAATTTTGATCATGTGACTGTGGGGATGTTGTGTTGGTTATAAGTGTGAGGAACGGTCACAAGACACAAGTGCTGTTGTAATCTCAAATGATTGCTAAACATGGTTGTAAGGTTGTACCAACTTCTACCTTTCTCCCAATTCATAACTGAGTGGAACTTCAGCATAAAGCATCCCAATTGCAATAACTGGTACAGTTTGCCTGATAGCTCCCAATTCTAGACTTCTTCTGTGATACTCTGTGCTAACAACACCACTGTTGTATGCAGTTTTTATTTTAACTAGGCATCTATATAACTAGCTTTAACTAATATTTGGAAATGGCAATAATATTAATTCTGGTTTTCATTGACTGGTTGCTGGTTTTTATTCTACTAAATGTTTATTCCTGCGTATATATCTTGTCTTTTTTCTGTAAGCTCAAGATGACATGCATAAGATCCAGTGGTGGGTTTCAAAATTTTTTACTACTGATTCTGTAGGTGTGGCTTGGTGGGCGTGGCAGGGGACAATACTGTAAAATCTCCATTCCCACCCCACTCCAGGGGAAGGATACTGTAAAATCTCCGTTTCCTTCCCACTCCAGGGGAAGGTTACTGCAAAATCCCCATTTCCTCCCAATCAGCTGGGACTCAGGAGGCAAAGAATAGATGGGGGTGGGGCCAGTCAGAGGTGGTATTTACTGGTTCTCCGAACTACTCAAACTTTCTCTACCGGTTCTCCAGAACTGGTCAGAACTTGCTGAAACCCACCTCTTGATAAGATCATTCTTTCTTACCAAGTTTTTTTTTGTTGTTCTCCCCACTCACAAGGAAGCAAAGACAACAGAGAAGAAGAAAGAGGCAAAGATTCTTGAAGACAAACGTAAGGAGCCTTACAGCAGAGATCTGAAAAAAAGTAGAACTCCCGATCCGATAAAGGAAGAGAAAAAAGAAGAACAGGTGCAGAAAACAAATCAGAAGGGAAAAGATGAAACAGACAGCAATAACAAAATGGGACAAGGAAAAGAGAAAACCGGTAAGGATGAAAAAAGGTTTTCCAAAGAGAAAGAAAAATCCATGGCGGCAGATAAACGTGTAACAGGCCAAGTGAAAGGGGAAGAAAGGGGTAAACTGCTAAAGAGCAGGTCAGTAGATGATAAAGGAAGAGAAGAGAGGGCAGCAGAATATAAGAGAGGGACTGGGTGGGACAGAAAGACTGAAGATAAAAAAGAATGTGAAAAAATAGGAGAAAAAAGATCAGCTTTAAAGCCAGTCTCAAAGAGAGAAGATGAAAAAGAACCCACCAAAGCAGCAGAAATAAGTTCAACTACAAAGCCAGGCTCAAAGGTTGACAACAAAGAGAAACCCTTGAAGGATGGTAAAGGAATTCCAGAATCAAAAGTCCCAATTTTAGAGCAAGAGGACATGATCCAAGAGCCTCCTGATAGCAGCCCCTCTAAATCTGCAGACAGTTCTTCAAGCCAGAGCAAAGAGGATGATGCTACCAGCATCTTTGACGAACCCTTGGAAAAGATCAAGAATAATGACCCAGAGATGGTAGAAGTTAACGTCAACAATTCTGACTGCATCAACAATGAGATCCTGGTACGCTTTGCTGAGGCCTTGGAATTCAACACGGTGGTCAAGGTCTTTGCCCTGACCAACACGCGTGCTGATGATCATGTTGCATTTGCCATTGCCATCATGCTAAAGTCCAATAAGACTCTGACAAGTATAAATCTAGATTCCAATCATATCACAGGCAGAGGGATCCTGGCCATCTTTCGTGCGCTGCTGCAGAACAACACTCTGACGGAGCTGCGCTTTCACAATCAGAGACATATTTGTGGAGGGAAGACCGAGATGGAGATAGCCAAGTTGCTGAAAGAGAACACCACATTGCTGAAACTGGGCTACCATTTTGAATTAGCTGGGCCACGCATGACGGTCACAAACCTGCTAAGCAGGAATATGGACAAACAGAGACAGAAACGCTTACAAGAGCAGAAACAGGCCCAGGAAAAGCTGGAGAAGAAGGACTTCCTTGAGGTGCCAAAGGCAGGATGCTTGCCAGCTGGCTCACCAAAGATTTCTCTAAAACCATCCCCCAAAACCTCCCCATGGTCTTCCCCTAAAGCTCCTCCTAAGAAATCTGGCACCCCAGATGCTCCTCCTCCCCCACCCCCACCTCTAGCCCCTCCACCTGCTCCTCCCTTGATTAATGAAAATTTACGCTTGTCCCTTTCTCCGGCCACTCAAAGGAAGATGGTGGAGAAAGCACTTCCTCCCCAGGAGAAGAATTCCAGAGATCAACTTCTGGCTGCCATTCGCTCTAGCAACAAGAAGCAGTTGAAAAAGGTACATCATTACAGCACTAAGCTATAATGTACACATTGACAACCTTGTGGTTTATACTCCATATTTTATGCATAGTGCCATATATACCATGCTGGGATGCAACACTTGACAGTTATTGCTAGGTTTAATAAAGCTACCACATTGATAATGCTAGTTATTTTAATGCTTACTTGCACATAGTCACCTCACATTTCTGTATCTAATGATTGGAGCATTTCTCCAGGGGCTACATTCCTTAGGCATTTACTATCATCTCCTGTTGGATTTTGTGTTTACTGACAAAGAAATAAAGGGAGACTAGTATAGATCTATTTCAAGCTATTTAGCTCTCATCAGCTAGCTTCTGGATTCAAATCCCAGAAGAGTATGGCTAGCTGATGAGAGTTAAATAGCTTGAAATAGATCTATACTAATCTCCCTTTATTTCTTTGTCAGTAAACATAAAATTCAACACAAAAATAGTTTGTAGTGAAAGCGACTGCCTGCGAAGGCTCCTGGATTGGAGCTGAAAAGCTGAAGCAACATGTTCCATCTCATAATCGGGTAGACCAGGTTGCCCTGATAGACTGGTCCCACCGGAAAAAACACTTCATCTCTTGTTGGAGTTTCACACACAAACGGCCTCCATTTAGCAATTCTGTGGGAAGATGGATAGCTAAAACACCACCTCTGTTTACCCACTTATTAAGATCATCTCTTCAGACACCATTATCTTCTGAAGATAAGACAGACAGCAATTGAGACATGATATCAAGATCTTTTAGGTTTCAGCATCTGTCTTTAAAAACAACATTCTCAACAGACAATCCCTTTTTGACAAAGCTATTTTAGGACTAATCTAAATTAGGATGTGCTTTTTAATAATAAAGCTATCTAAGATGGGAGGGAGCCACAAAGGGATGATGGAAGAGAATGAAAGAGGAGATATTAACATGTTTGTTTGTCTGATGAACTGCTGTAACCTTGAGTTGCTATTTGGATCTCCATTAAATGCCTCTAACTTGAGAATTTGTACTAAGTTCATGTCTTATTTTGGCAGGTGGAGGTTCCCAAGTTACTTCAATAGTAGGGAGCGGAATCTTGGACAGTGGAGATTGCCAAGGCTGAATCACTGTGTTTGTCTCTCGGGTGACTGTTTACATGAGAAGAACGCAACGGAGCAACAGCCCGCCCTGTGTTAGTCCCAGATGAACCGTGTTCTCTGTGGGATTAATTTGGATACAAGAATTACATGGATTGCCAAAAGGCGTTGTTATCAGGAAGAAGTTATATTTATTTTTAGTCCTTTTTAATAACAAAACTTGTTTTTGTCCTGAAAAGAAGGATCTGCAGATATGGTATATTTGGGCTTTTTGTCTAGTTTTTCCTTGTGGGAGCTCAGAAAGTAAAGGGGCAAATGTGATCAACCTTGAAGAAGTCTGAATTGGGGTATCTCTGCTTATCTCATCATTTCCCAGGCAGCAACGTTGCAATCGCTTGCCACTAGGAACATCTAAAGAGCTACATTGGAGCAGCAGCATCATGAGAAGGTGTCCAGCATACTGTCAGTACAAGAAGACTCTAAATGGAGCCGTCACATTTATGCCCATCGCTGCTCGATTGAAATGGCAATGTCATGTTCTGTTTTGCCTGTGTACTGAAGCAGGAGGGTGGGGGAGAAATCGTGGAGACAAAAGTCATTGTTCAATGTCTCTGTGATTTCAAGGATTCCATTTCTCGGATAGCAAAAAGCAAATACAGGTTCTTACAGGCCATGGCTCCTTTGGTGAAAAGAAATGGGTATGTGCTCCACATTTGATTGCTAAAGACTTGTCATGGTGCCATGATGTAGCTGTAAGCAAAGGCAGCTGAATGGACTGGATTACTGCTGGGTCTGGGGCTCTGCTGCTTCTACTTCTGAAGTAAACAGCAGTTTCCCAACTCATTTTAGAATTTACAATACTTAATTTTAGAATTCATGTAAGAGAAAAAGAGCAAGCTAAGCTGTCAGTGGGAAGTAATGAAAAAGGCAAGGAGTCCACATATACAATCAGCTGAACTTTGGAAACTCAAATTTGAAAAATTCAGGAGCATCTTTAGGGCTTGGGGCAAATAATCAGTTTGAGCTTTATCTAATCAAGTGGGCCATAACTTAGAAGATCACATCAAATATCTTTCATCAAATATCAAATCAAATATTTGTTTACTATAGACATGGGAATAAATTTGGGGACCAGAAGGTTTTTGTAACATTTTTTTAAACTATGCTGATTTGTGGAAAGAAACACTCTCAAGGAAGAAACATTGTTTTGGAAATGTCCATCAATATGCCATGTTATGTGGACTTTGAGAATGCTATGTGCTCCATCTACTCTGTGTCAGCTTCCTTTCCTTGCAAACTCGGTCTTCCTTTCCTCCAAATGAATCCCAGTTTCATGAATTATATTTTTAGCATAATAGCTGTCAAATACTTTCTGGTAATATGTGGCTCCTTAGCATCACATTGTGGTTGGATCACATGGGTGTATACACCCTCATCAGTCCTGATGAAGGGAGTATCCATAATATCAGGTATTCATGGGATGCTGACAGAACACTGAAGTCAGTTACCAGTAAGTAGTCTTGACATGGCAAATAACCACAAATGGAATGTATGACGTGATCCTGAGAGTATTCTCCAAAGCACCTGAAGGCAGAATGAGAAGCAATGGATGGAAATTAACCCTAACCTAGAAATAAGAAGAAATTTCCTGACAATTAGAACAATTAATCAGTGGAATGGCTTGCCCTCAGAAGTTGTGGGTGCTCCATTACAGGAAGTTTTAAAGAAGAGATTGGACAATCGCTTGTTTGAAATGATATAGGGCAGGGGGTTGGATGAGGAAACCTCTAAGGTCCCTTCCATTTCTGTTATAGTAGAGGAATGACAGCAATGTTTTGAGAAAATTGTTGAATCTGTTTTCAGTCTCAAGAAGTAGCATGTTTCCCCCTCATTGTCTCCCCTCCCCACCCCATCTGGCTTTTCTGTATGTACTGGCTACACATCCCCATTCATTGGTCATGCAAAATATGACCGTGTAGCCCAACACTTCTAGAGGATATCAGGTTTGTGGGGTCAGCTTTGAATGAAGTAGATGCCACAAACAGCATGAACTGGACAGGAAGCACCAAATACTTGACCTGAAGAAGAACGTAATAGACAACAATAGTAAAGGGACTATTTTCTTATTATTATTTTATTTGCTCTATGAAGGGTAATGAAGCAAGAGCAACTCCATCAGCAAACCAGTTAGCTTCCTGGTAGGCTCAATAATTTCCTGTATCTAAATCCGAGTATTGAATTCAATTAATTTCTGGCTTGGGCTGTAAATTAAAACATATTTTTGCATTTAAGTGACTTTAAGAGATTAATATATAAATGAACAGATAAATCTAACTCTCTTGGAGCCATGTTTCATGGCTCACACAAAGTGCCAAAGTGTATCTGAATTGAGATAATGCAGGCTTGTGTGCAAGTGTATGCAATTACATGTTTTTCATCTTCTTTCCAAATAAGGAAAGCACTGAAGAAATCTCAGCAGCCTGATAGAAAGCAGCAAGAATTCACAGCTATTAACAAAAATACAGCTCCCTCTCCCAAACTGCATGTCTTCGTATTTTCAAACACAAGCTGCATACCTACCCAGATATGTTGGTTCCCATTTCCCATCATCTCCAACCAGAATGACCAGGCTAATGTATGGAGATCATGACTTCTTGTTCTGACCAAATGAAGAAACAGAGACAAACAGTTCTTATTCACATTTGTGAAATATCTGAAGAGATGTTATGTATGCTTCAATTATCTTTTAATAGGCAGAGGATAGGGGAAAGGTATGCTTGCTGAAGAGAAAGGTTTATATTTTCATCACATTTGCAAAAATAATGGAGGGAAAAAGAAAACCAAGAGACAAACCACCCGAGCAAGTGATCTCAAAATGCAGACATTGTTGCCATTTTCAACTGTTTCTCTTGAATTTTGCATTATGTATAGCATTGCCTGCACTTTCATTAATAAAGCTCACAAAATGTCCCCCGATTGTGAGTAATGAAACATTCTGGGCCCCAGAGGCTGTGAAACCCTTCAGATGTGCTAGTTTGTACAGAAAGTACAAACTTGATTGATGTGTGAGCTGGACTCCACAAAGTGTGCCTAAAACCCTTCAATGGAATCATTTTCCAACCTGTTTCCCAACTGTTTACAATTATAGCTATTTCACAATGGGTAATATGGTTCTGATTGGTCTGATCACTGAAGTCAGATTTCTTATTTTAGATTTTCCATTCCCAGGATCATTTCAGCTCTAAAACCTGAGACAACAAAAAGGTTGCTCTAACTACTGACCAGAGTATAGAATTTAATATACGGTATACTTTTATTGTGATAAATTATCTTTAAAAAAAAATAATAAGATGCAAAAGTATAATAACCAGGAACTCAGGATCTGATGATGCCTTTTAACTTAATTTAAAGCTGCTCAAAATTTAGCCACAATACAGTTAATGCTAGCATTAGAATGAAAAAGTAGCAACTTTATGTATGTACAGTATAGTAAGTGTTTGTAGAGGATATTGTCACAGAAAAGATGGAAGTAGGAAAATTCCTTACATCCCTGTAGAAATTGCAGTACATGAGCAAATCACAAGGGCAAACTAATTAGGATAGGGGACTTTTGATGTATCTCCTTGGGAGACAAGCACTGATGGTCATAAATTGTTCTGTGCATAGAATTTTAAGAAATTCTATTCCACTTCCACTGGAGAAGAACATTCCTGTTTGCATACAAACACAAATCCTCCGTGTGGTCTGAGTGTGCGGGGCGTCGTGCCAGAGGGAAGTAGCTTCTCCCTCACTGCCAGATCACTGGGTTGCTGGCCAACACTGCAAAAACTGAAGATCCGACTGAGTCCAAGGCAGCTGAGTTATTTCTCTGAAGCCCAGAGAAATGTCTATATTTGGGCATTTTGCATGGAGTAGCCCAAGCAAAGCTTCATTCCTTTGCACTCCACAAGAGTGGGAAGCCTTCCAGCTGCCCAGAACAGCCCGGAGGAGAAGAAAAACAACGCCTGGTTTGACACAGCTCTCCCTTAGCCATTCACAGCCCCATCTTTTCTTTATTGGTTTCCATTCTTGTGGCTCCTCTGCCATTGTCACTGCATGTGCATGTCTGTTTATTGTCAACCAATACACATTTGTTATTGAAATATCTACGGACTTGTTGCCGTCACAGATGTCCCTGATTTTGTAAGTTTGTACCACATTTGGCAAATGTTCTATAGATAATTACCATGGATAATCAGGAGAGGCTGATGCTTTCATGATACACAAATGACAGATGGTATGAAAACAATACCATATTTTCTGAAGTTTCATTTCCCCACAACTTAGAAAGTATTTTTGGTTTATGATTATAACAGGCTGCAGTCTGGCTTACTGTTTCTTATTCACTTTCTGCACTGTGTCATGTTGCTTACCATGGGTATCGGGGTTGTCAAAGGAGCAGGGAGAAGTCAAGAACTATGCTGAAAGTGCCCAGGTTGTTGAAGCCTCACCACCTTTTCGTGTGTGTGAGACACACAGCATAAGCATAGGAAAAGGGGTGGTCTGTCAGGATAGCCTGATCATAGCTGTGATAGCTGTGGACCTACTGATGAATGCCTGCTGGTGCATGAGTGTGAGCATATGCTTATAATTAGTCTGGGCAATCCACTAAGGGTGAGAGTCCAGATTGATGATCAGTCTGGTAATCCTGGAAAAAGAAGGAAAAGTGATCTTTGTGGCTCCTTCCATACCTCTATATCTGCAAGGAGAGGAGGTTCCTGCTTTCTTCACAGCCAGGCTTCCTCTAAAAACAGCAGGTAGAATTCCAACATAATTTACATCAGAAGAAAAGTCTTCTGGAATGTCTGTTATTCCAATGCATTTTATCACATGACATGACATGATATTTATAGTTCCTTACATTCAAGTATCTTGAGTAAAGCTGAAATGTCTGGCACCAAAAGACACTTTGGGCTTCTTCAATGCAATTGGAGAGAATGCTATAATTTAATATAGATGCACAGAGCCCATTAATTCTGAGTAGTTTAGCCAGGGCTGAAACAACAAGTATAGAAAAATTATACATAATGATACTTGGTACCCTTGACTGAAAAACAGGCTTCTGGTTTTTATAGTCTCATATTGTACCACTTTTACATCAGAGTAAGTAGATACTGTTTCATCAACCCCCATTCCCTTCCTCCCTGAAAGAACCCAAGAACCTACCCAGAAGTAATGGCAAGAAGCTGGGTTGTTCAATGTAATTTTTCCTGAAAGCATGAAACAGTAAAGCCAAGATGGCACAAAGCCCACTCCAGGCCTTCATTCCAAACAGGTGTTCTAAAGAAACAATTTGTTGTGGTCAAAACATTTCTGTATAAAATGCTTTTTCTTAGTTGAGACGAGAGCAGAAATTGGATGACAGGCAAAGTTTTGGGGCACTTTGTTTATTTTCTAAGTATTAGAAACAGAATGGGAGAGTTAAAGCAATGGATCTTGAAATCATGATCAGAAAAATCTACGTAAAAAGAGTGAAGCAATGGATTTTAAGTGGGCTATGTAGATGTAATGCTGAAATTGCTTATGCCTTAAACCGTAAGAGCTCTCTGCTCTCTATTAGCTGGTTTTTCAATTTTGGTAATAACTCAGCACTGTAATGAATGAAAAAGAGTTTGGGACAGAATGCCCTCATGTGGCAAGATTTTTACCTCATATTATCAAGAGACAAATGTTGCTTTCAAGTGGATAGTTCCTAGTGCTACTACCTGCAATACTTTTGCATGTGTTCCATCTTTTCCTCCAAACACACTTTGGAAGAAAAAGAGTATAAAGACATTGGGGAAAGTACTATGACACTACACATATGATCCCATATTTTGTAGCATTTGTTGTTGGAGAAGACTCCGGAGAGTACCATGAACAGCCAATAAAACAATGGATCATCAAATAAATCAACCCAAAGCAACTCATTGGCGGTATAAATGACCAGGCTCAAATTATCCTACTTTGGACATATTATGCAAAGACCGGTACTCTGGCTCCAATACTGGGAAAGGAAGGAGGAAAGGATGATCGGCAGCAAAGCAGATAGACACTGTAGCAGTGAGTGTACCAGTGGTGGGTTCAGACCGGTTCGCAAGAACCAATAGTAAAACTGGCGGGAGGCCCTGCCCACTGCCCCGGATGTCATCATCAGCGATCTGTGCAAGACAGATGTTTAAACAATTGTAAAGGTAAAGGGGTGTACCACTGGGAGACCTGACAACAGATTGTCGTGGAGAAACTCTATGCTGTCGCTAGAAGTTGAAAAGTATCTGATGGCACATAACCAATAAAAATACATTTTGTAGCAAGGAAAGATTCTGACTATGGAGCCTCATGAAATCTGTGAAGCAGAGAAATTCATCTGTGCAAGCAGACATTATCACAATATATTTAATTGCAGTAATATGTATCTTCAGAAAGAATACACAGACTAATGATTATACAGAGATGATTAATTCATTTAATGCAGAGGTGGGATTCACTTACATTCCCTACCGGTTCGCTAATGGGAGCGTGTGCACACCCGCACTAGCTTTGTTTGCACGTGCCACCTCTGTGCATGCACACAGCTTTCTGTGCATGCGTAGTAGAACCGCATTATGTCCAGGCTGGTGGGCGGATCCTCCTGCAGTCACTGTTACCAGTTCGCACAATCTGGACAGAACCGGTTGAATCCCACCACTGTTTCAATGACTTTAAGATATTTTAATAGTCCAGCCATTATTAAGATCTGTAATTTCTTTAGGATACTCTTAGCCCTCTCTTTGGAATTAATGTAGTTTCAAGAAAGCAATGCTATACACACACCCGGAAATCAGACCCACTGAACCTTTTAGATCATTCTGGAATGGAGCTGAGGGTGGGAATGGTTGATTCTTATATGTGCCAGTTTCTGGATCTGAATAATTTTTTTTTGTAATACCTAGAACATTTGAAAAGCTGCTTTATAGTTACTCTGCAGTGGCAGAGTAACTATAGCTCTGGATTTTCCAGAACATGGCTGCATTCCACTGCTACCTGCTCCAACTGGTCAAGAATAACAACATTCCCCAACTAGTTCAGATTGAGTCACCAGAGTTGATGGCAGTGGCACCCAACGGCAGTACAGGTGTCTTGCTCAATAGTCAGGAGGGCCCTTCTAAGCTATTGGAAAATGGCAAGGTTGCATTCTGGTGGGCAGAAAGGAAGCAGATTGCAAGCAAGCAAATCAGGGTGGGTTTCAAATTTTTTTACTGCCAGTTCTGTGGGTGTGGCTTGATGGGCGTGGCATGGCATGGCTTGGTGGGCGTGGCAGGGGAAGGATACTGTAAAATCTTCATTCCCACCCCAATTCCCAGGGGAAGGATACTGCAAAATCCCCATTTCCTTCCATTCAGCTGGGACTTGGGAGGCAGAGAGTAAGATGGGGATGGGGCCAGTCAGAATTTTTACTACCGGTTCTCTGAACTACTCAAAATTTCCGCTATTGGTTCTCCAGAACTGGTCAGAACCAGTTGAAACCCACCTCTGAAGCAAATGTATTTATCTCATTTACAAACTGCTGCAGTCCCAACATCCCACACAGAGAGGGCCCCATCCAAAGTATGGCTCAGTATCTAAAATTATAAGAATCAGAACATGTCACTCAAGGGGATAACATTCCTGCAAGTTTTAACCAGGTACTAAGAGATATAACTCTTTGCCTCTGCCACAAAAATCAGAACTCTTCCCCAATAAGACCAGAGAGAAACAGAGTCTGAAAACTGCCCCATCAAATTCAGCTAAAGCTAAGATGGGGGCAAGCAGCAGCAGCCCAATTTTGTCTGATTCCGAAATTTAAACTACGTTATGCCTTGTTGGTACTTGGATAGGAAACCCGCCCAGAAATCCTAGATCCACTTGTAGACTGGAGCGGAAGGCTGCAAAACCTCTTAGAACAGTGTTTCTCAACCTTGGAAGCTTGAAGATGGGTGGACTTCAACTCCCAGAATCCCCCAGCCAGCACTGGCTGGGGGATTCTGGGAGTTGAAGTCCACTCATCTTCAAGCTACCAAGGTTGAGAAACACTGTCTTAGAAGAATGCAACAGCAGCAGGCCCTTTCTTTAACGTTACCGTGAAAACTATATTACATATGCGAGCAGCCGCACCGATCCTAACTACGCATTGCTTATGGAGCTGTTACAGTGCTCGCCTCTGCTTCCCCGAAGGTCGCCTCCGCCAGGGGGCGAAAGAGCGGCAGCCAAAACAGCGGGGAGGCTTTAGAAAGCTTTGCTGGCTGAGGAATTCTGGGAGTTGAAGTCCACAAGTCTTAAAGTTGCCAAGGTTGGAGACCCCCTGCTTTAGAGAAAGGGCCTGCTATGGGCGTCTCTTCCCACGACGACCCCAATGCTTTCGGCCCTCTGCGCCGTCGTGCCACGCGCTTTGCTGGCTGGAGCTCCCGAGGATCGGGTGCGGAGGAAGAGAGCGAGGAGGCGGACCAGAGCCAACCGGCAGGCGACAGAGGCGCCCTGAGGGGACAGTGCGGAGTCGGGAGCGCGAGTCGAACTTCATCCCGGAGGAGGTCCGGAGCGACATGCTCTGCTCCAGGACGAACAGCTGCTCTTTGGCGCCGCGTCGCCAGCAGGAAGACCATGGAGGAGAACATCTGGTGGCGGATTTGGCGAGGACAAGAACCGCTGGCCCCCTCACTCCCGAGGGCAGCCGAAGGGCACTTCTGTGGCGCGTGTCCTCTGGACCACGTGACTGTGGGGCACCATTGGAAGTTGGGGCAGCTCCTCCGGGTGGGTATTTCCCACCAAAACTGAGCCTTGGATTGTTATGGGGAAGTGAGGGCCTTGCCTTTTTCCTGGGGGCTGTTTTGTGAGGACCACCCTCTGCTAGTCCTGACTTGCAGCTGTTCCATTTAGTGACCGTTCAAAGTGACAAGGGCACTGAAAAAAGTGACTTATGACGGTTTTTCACAATTACGCTGTTGCAGCGTCCCCACGGTCCTGCGATCAGAATTCAGACGACTTGGCAAGTGACTCAAATTTATGATGGTTGCAATGCCCTGAGGTCATGTGATCCCCTTTTGCGACCTTCTGACAAGTCAATGGAGAAGCCAGAAAAGTCATAAAATGGGGCAAAATCCACTTAGCAACGGTCTCACTTAGCAACGGTCTCACTTAGCAACGGTCTCACTTAGCATGGAAATTCGGGGCTCAATTGTGGTCGTAAGCAGTGGTGGGTTGCCCCCGGTTTGGACCAGTTTGCAAGAACTGGTAGTAAAACTGGCGGGAGGCCCCGCCCATCGCCCCAGATGTCATCATCAGTGATCTACGCATGCGCAGAAGCAAGGCGTTTGCTTGCGCATGTGCTCGATCCCATTGCGAACAGGTGGTAAAGGTAACTAGAACCCACCCCTGGTCGTAAATCAAGGACTACCTGTACTGGGAGCACAAAATAGTTCATGACTTTCAATCACTCATGTCCCCACCCCCTTAGGCAATGGCCATTTAGCACAATGTCCTTTTTGCAACAGGAGTTAAACAGATGCCTCTGAGAAACATTTTAAATAGGCAGGGATGAAGTCCGTTGTCTTTCCCAACAACACTGAATCCTGGCAGGCATGGAAGGATAGATACCATGGCTTGAGGAGTAGCAAAACATGAAGAACGATTACAGGAACTGGGCATGGCTAGTCTAGTTAAGAGAAGGACCAGGGGAGACATGATAGCAGTCTTCCAATATTTGAGGGGCTGCTACAGAGAGGAAGGGGTCAAGCTATTTTCCAAGGCACCAGAAAACCAGACAAGGAATAATGGATGGAAACAGATCAAGGAGAGATTCAACCTAGAAATAAGGAGAAACTTTCTGACAGTGAGAACAATCAGCCAATGGAACAGCTTGCCTTCAGAAGTTGTGGGAGCTTCATCACTGGAGGCTTTCAAGAAGAGATTGGACTGCCATTTGTCAGAAATGGTGTAGTAGGGCCTCCTGCTTGGGGGGGGGGGTGTGTGTTGGACTAGACCTACAAGATCCCTTCCAACTCTGTTAAACTGTTAAAAAGAGGTATGTGTCCATTTCAGGGTTGCACTTAGGCTGTTTCTTGGGCAAAAATTCTGCAAACTCAGCTCCACAACTATAAGGCAGGAATAGAATAAAAGGGTGTAAGAATTGGAAGGATTCTGCGAATCCCTTGAGGAAATCCATTGAGCCGTCTCCCACTGGTAGTTATTCAGCATCCATCTGAAAACCTGTAGCAAGTGTTATCCAGTGTCAGGCAGTGGCCAGATAAATAGCTCTTTTGAAGATCCAGAGTCAATGATCCCACTGGTAGGTAAGGAGGATTTCAAGTTTTACTACTTTACTGTAACAAATAGAAACATGAAAAGCAACTTACCAAACAAAATGCTCTCCTTTCAACTGCTGGGGGCCTGCTTGAAGCAATGAAGATACTCCAAGGAGTTTTTGCACAGGCCTGAGCACTCAATGCTATACACCAAAGGCCTTGGAAGTGTGTTTGCTATACCTCTGATTGCACCTGGACTTGTTTGTTTTGCTCTGTGACACTGTTTGTTTTGCTCTAAGACACTGTGACTTAGGTCTTGTTGAGGAATCTTCCTCTAGAGAAGGAAAATTGCCAAGAGTTGTTACTGAAAGTGAAGATGTGATTTTTGTTAGCAGATGACAATAATCTAGTGAAAATGATCTAAGACTGAAGTGATGGCAGATATGGCAAATGCCTATTCAAGGTTCCACTCAGTTATGAAAAGACTTGTGAAAAATAGCTTTTAAAAAAATCAAAAAGGTCCCTTCATGATATATTTCAAGAGGCTGATTTGGAGGAAAAAATATCCGGTTAACCAGGATGTAGGATATTTATGTCGTTATATAATGAACATGAGATCTTTGAAAAACAACACTTGTGCAACTTAAAGCAATTTGCATTCCTTTCAGGAAATTACTATTTAACAGCTGAATAAAGTATTCATTGCATAGTTTCAGTGCACATTTCATCATTTGACGCTTCCCCTTGTAGTTGCCTATGTGTGTGATTCAATAAATCAGTTAAGAGTTTGAAAAAGAGGTCAGAGGATTATTATGATTGGTCACACTGTCAGCCAGATGTTTAAACTGGATTTGGCATTTTTATCAACCCATCGAATCCTTCCCAAGAATGTGGCAGAGTCAGATGTATGATGTTAAAAGTATCATTGCAGGATATAAGTTGTTCGAAGTAAAGCTACTTTTTGCAATTGACTGATGATGATTTTGTCAATGTGGTGTTAAGTGGTGCTCCAGAAGCTTTGAAATCTCACCTGAGGCACCTAGTATATTACAGATAGTCCTCAACTTATGACCACAATTGAGCCCAAAATTTATGTTATTAAGTGAGAATTTTTTAAAGTGAGCTTTGCCCTATTTTGCAACTTTTCTTGCCAGGTTTGTTAAATGGATCACTGCAGTTGTTAAATTAGTAACACGGTTGTTAAGTGAATCTGCTTTCCCCATTGACTTTGCTTGTCAGAATATTCCAAAGCTGATCACATGCCGTCAGGACATTGCAGCCGTCATAAATATGAGTCAGTTACCAAGCATCTGAAGAATAAATCATGTGACCATAGGGATGCTACAACGGTTGTGTGAAAATTGGTCCTAGGTCACTTTTTTCAAGGATGTTGTAACTTTGAATGGTCACTAAATGAACTGTTGTAAGTTGAGGACTACCTGTATTGGTACTACCTTTATTTTGCCACAGTCATTTTATTTTTCTGTGCAAGTCTTTGTATTTTGTGATTTTCTCCAGGTTTTTTTTACTTCTATTGCTCTCTCTTCTATTGCTTTCTGCTCTCTCAGGTACTATAACTTTCACTGTCCAGACTTTGTTGGGTTTTTAAAAATCAAAATTCTTAAATCTGGGTGTTATGTGGCAGATACCTGTCAGCTTGAATTCTAAAGTCCTAGAGCAGTGATGGCGAGCACTTCGTGCGCACTTGTCAGGACCGCAACCAGGAAGAGGAGCTGCCCAGGGGGCATGCATGTGCCAGATAAGATACTTTCGGTTTTCCAGCAAGTCTTCCAGTTACTGCCGCACATGCACACACGCCGATCAGCTGCCCAGAGTGCATGCTCACGCCGGAAAACGGAAGACCAGCTCCTCCGGTTTCCGGCAATGCCGGATAGGCCAGCTGATCGTAACATGCGCGTGTGCGCTAGAAACCCAGAAAAGGAACAGGTGACGCTGCACGTGACAGGCAACATAGCTCCATGTGCCATTTCGGGCACGAGTGCCATAGGTTCGCCATCACGGTCCTAGAGGACTTTAGCTTCTTCATTTTCTGTTACTTTGTCTATTTTGTGGTCCCACCAGTTCTTGCTTTCAGGCAAACAGTATTTCTTGCAGCTGTTCAGTGTCCCATTGTTTGTACTTTGTCATACTATTTTGTAGTCTGTCTGCTAACTAGGTGATCTACTGTTTCATTGGTTTCTTGCAGAGATGGCAATTGCTGTCTGTGGTTATTCTTATTAATTATCCTGTCTTTTTATATACTGCATATCTCAAAGTGGCAAACAATCCTGCCTCCAATGCAATGGTCACTATAGATTATATCAAGGAAGATGGCTTTGTTTCAGTCTAGTTAACTTCAAAGCCCATCATCTCTGGCCATTTGCAGTGTCAACTACAGATTATGGGAGTTGAAGTCTAATGCATTTGGAGAAAGCCAGGGTTTGGAAGGCTGTTCCAAAGTGAAAGAGAAAATAATATTTGGAAATTCTGCAAGTGAACAACTATTAAAACCTTGGACTGGGCCGAAACTTTTTCTGAATACCAACTTTGATCCAAACAGAAACCCATGTTTCTATGGCAACTAGACCATTGTTCAGTGTTTAAGACATACCAGATGGGATGATCTGGCATATAAATTAAGTAAGGAGAAATTTTAAATTTAAAAATCAGCAAAACATACTCATTTGAAACATTAAGGCTCTTTGTTCCTTTCCCTGTGGACACCCTCCTCAATGCATTGGAAGGAATGAAATGCTTTCTCTTTTCTGTATCAAATATTAACATTTTCCTTTATCAAGTTCTTAATTGTTGGCAAAGGAAAGTTTATTTCTCCTGTTAAGAAATTATTCTAGGACTACCTATCAGCTAACTATACAGCAGAAGTAGAAGAAAGACACGCAAACACACATAGCAGTAACTTAATCAGTATTTACAACTTTAATTCACATTGTAACGAACATTTTGCAAAGCAAACGTTTGCCATTCTGGTTAGAATAAGAGACAGCGGTGCAACTGTTGCCGCAATTCAGCATGCCATTCCCACACAGTGGGAATGTGGTTTGAGCAAAAGGGCTGACTCAATTAACTCCTTCCTCCAAAATTTTCTTGCAGGACTCAGAAATGGTCAAACGCATGGAGAGGATGTCTACATTGTGTTGCTTCAGCATTGCTAAACACTTTGGTTTTGCAGAGCTCTGTGCAACATCAAAAGGCATATGCCCAATGCATGGCTCCTTCAACTGGGCTAACACGTTTTCCCAGTTACTGGAAGCCATGAAGTTAGTGGGCATCATAGCACATGGTGGCCTTTTCATTTTCTTGCACAGGAATTGTCTTTATACTCTGGTTGAAGCATCATGCATTTGTTTTGCTTCCTAGCCCTTCTCTGTGTGCTCCAAATAATTTAAATACAGCCTTTGCAATACTGGAAGGTACAAAGTTAATATCCCTTCAGCAGGTGGGGAGGAATAGGTGGGACTGTCCAACCTTATCACATTAAATCTTGCTGATGTTTGGAAAGAACAATGAGATGTACTGACAGATTGATAAATTGGGCCATGCAGCAAGAATGCAGCAGGAATGTGCAAAACTGTACTATTCTGCAACAGCTTCTAAACTACACCACAAATGACTTTCTGTTCTGGAAATCTCTGAGATTGCCCTAGAATGGCCAGACTGACCATAGTCAGGAAGAAAACAGAGAACTCCAGTGTTCTCGGCAACATTCCAGTGGCAGAATATTAGATTTTGCACACAATCAGATGCAGATAGAGCCACAATAAACAAGGATTTTCAGGAGAAATAGGCTATACTGCATAAATAATAGGCACCCATTTCTTAATTAATTTCTTAATTTCCCATGCCTCAGGAGTACAATTAATTGATCAGAGGCAAATCTGAGAGTTTGGATTCAGGACAAGTAAAGGGGCTAGCTAATCTTAACTAATCTTTCTTAGTGAAAAGAAAGGAATCTAAACTGAGTTAGAATATTATGAAAGAACATGTATTTATGTATATGAAAGGGGTCTCACCATGGGAGAAAACATATAAGATTTGAAAGAAATTCTTACAGTTTCTGTTGGGCAGTGATTAAAAATAAAAGGAGCAAGTATTCTAAATGATATTGTCCTGTCTTCACATTTGCATAAAAACAAAGTGAAAGATGCTGGCTGATGAGTTCTGGGATTTGAAACAGAAACCATGAAGAATGCCCAGATTGGGGAAAGCTGTGTTAGCCAGGAATGCTGGAAACTCCAGATCAACCCATTTGGATGCTGGGGGGAAAGGACTTGTATAGAAATGGAACTAACCAGGAAAGAATGGACTAAGATTTCAATACTCCTCCAAATGGCTACCCAACTACCATATCTGTAGTTTAACCAAGGCATCTCCCTAATGGCACTGCAGAACCATTTTCAAGCCTGTTTAAATTCTGCCCCTGCTCATCTGAAATGCCAGGTCTTGGCAGGTTGTTTTTGTTCCTTGGGAAATGGGCAGTATGATTTCTTTACAGTGGGGTAACGGAGTTAACATGTGAAATCAACCTCTGCCATTAGAAAAAAAATAATCTGATTTAAATGCTTACTTTATCTTTTCAAATATCGAGATTTCATATTACTATGAGGGCAGTTTATACTGAAAGTTATAATATGATGGTGAAAGGTTAACTCTCATTAGAATGGTGTGTAATGCACAAGAGAAATTTCAATCCAATAGAGAAATCATTAAAAAAATCCCTTTGAAAATCAGAATTATGCTCAATTGAGAAGAATTACTTTTATCACCCTTTTTTCCCTAGAAAAACATAGAAAATCTGTACTTTCACTTGTATATGAAATGCCCACAGTTTGATCTCTATATCTTCAGATATTGGACTTCTTATCATTCTGTGCTGCGGAGCACCAAAGACAACGTGCCTTCCCTTGTCTATTCCTCATCTCATCTTTAAAAGAGTCTATCTAGGCTCATCTGCTTTTCCTATGTATTAATTGCACTTACAGCTTTATTTGGGAATCTTTATGGGCTTTCAAACAGCTTCTCCTCCAGATTCTGATCAAGATCTACTTAGTGTAAGGATTTTTAGCAGCACCAACTGTCTTCAGACTTTCAATATGTATATCCATCTTAGGCCTCAGGGCTTCCTTAAGACACAAAGCATCACCTGGAAGTTATGAAGAATGGAGCTAAAATTGAGCTCCTGGCAGTTTAGGGAAAGAGAGTTTCACTTAGTCTTTGCAAAACCCTGGAGGCAATCTGCCTACCACTCCCTCTGAAAAAGTTGGTTTCAGAGAGGGGAAATCTGTCAAATTACACATATGGTGCTTGCACCAGCTTTGTGCACTTGCATTTGTAATTATTAGCTACTTCCTGAATCACATAGGAAGTGAGGAGGACAAGGTGATTCTCTCAATAACTGGATTGAGTGGAGAAAAGAATTAAAAGTCACAATGCTTCCTACCATGCAGAATAACTAGTTTAGAAAAAACACTGGCAAATACTAACACAGGCTGGAGTTTCAGGACAGTAGGAGTCCCCCTACTTTTACAAGTTCTGTAAAAAGGGAGTTAGCAGGCCCATAGAGAAAGTCTTCTTTCAATTAGTCCTCCAAGATTCTTCTCAAGTGCTAGGTTGTGTTGGTTGCGGTGGGATGTATGGTGGGGGAGCTGCAGAAGAAAGAAACTGACCATTAGAATAAGCTTAGCAGCACCTTGCCAATCTTTGCTGGTCTTGAAAAAATAAAGCAAGGTTAGACTTTAGTACTTGGATAGGAAACTAGAAGGAAGGCTTAAGTCAGTAAATTGCCGTACAAAAAGTTGAACTTGAAGCAGATTTTTACAGAAATGCCAAATGTGAAACTGGGTCTAATTCAAGGTTAGCTGTTCTCCATATATATGAGGATTATAAAGTCACCATACTTTGGCCTGCAAAAATCCAGATAACTGCTAGGTGATAGCAAAGGGAACTCTTTGTTGTCATCTAGTGATCATCACCTTTGCAGCCCTGATATAGAAGTCCTGTGGAAATGTCATATTTCGATATATTTTATTCTGTTACATTGCTACATTTCAGGTTACTGTAGTATTTAGGGGGAGAAGCCTCTTATTTTGCCTTGCTTTACTCATGGCCATTTGGGTTTTATAGGACAAACCTACCTCCATGTTTTTCTTTGTTCTTGTTCCTCTAACCTTAATTTTCCTTTCCTGATGTTTCATGTTATTTCAATACATCCTCAGTTTTAATCAATCTTTGTCCTACCAATTAAGAGATGCTGAAGAGATTAAATCTCTCACAAGAAACTCAATTAAAGCTCACCCTTGTCTAATCAGAAGCAAGCATTAATAGAATTTCTTCTATCTACACTTACCAAGATTTGTTTTGGGCCTATGACTCAATGAATATTGTGGATCATTTGTATGTGACATTTTCTTAACAATGTCTCTGGAGAATTGCAGCTCTTATAATTCTTTGCCCATGCTTGAATGACATTTGGAGAGTTCATACCGAATATGTCTGCACAATACCTGCATAGGAAGTAAGTCCAGCTTATCATTACTTTATACTCTTTTCTTACCTGAAGGATTGTAATATGGTGGCCCAGGTGGATATAGAGGATACTGTGCTGGAACTGTAGGTGGGTAGGGAAACACAGGGGCATATCCAGGATGAAATGCTGGCCCTGCTTTTGGATCCATGGGATAAGGGTCTGGCGGCTGATCAGGATAACCAGAAAGTGGAATCTCTTGACCTGGATTTGACAAACTTTTGTTAAGTGCATGGTCTGTGTTGATAATAAATCTGTGGAGCAATCTGGATTTGAAGGAGAAGAGGTGGCTTGGAGCATGCATGGACACCGGGCATCACATCTGTTGGAAGCTGCATCTTTTCCCAGCCTTATAACACAATTCCAGGAAAAGACATGTTTGATTTCAGGAGATACCAGTAGGTATAATCTCTTCTCTGGGGTGCATCACCTTTCCTCCTTTGAATCCAGGTCACCACAAACATTATTGATAATTCTCCTCCCAATTTGCTAGTTTGTAATAGAGATATGTTGGATTGCAGCTGCAATCATTTCTCTGGCAGCCTGACTCTAGAAAAGATTCTCCCATCAGAATGTTCCTCTAAGCAGCATAAGACTAATTGAAGTATGGTCTTATATCTATGAGAAAGAAGATTTTGGTATAAAGCCCAATGTAGCTGGCAAAATCAAGAAAACAAGAATGACATAGATTTCAATAAGATAATGCTACTTTGAAGTAAAATATGGAGCTCCGGAATTGTACTAGGAAATTCCCAATTTCCTTTGTAGCGAGAATTAATTAAAACAGATGTCTCCCCATCTTGAGTTGAATTGCTATTTATGACATTATCAGTCAACTGACTCCCTCTCCAGCATTCCCAGTTTCCTCCCAATCTCTCCCAGTAGGTCACAACAGAAGGGCATTTTCTACCTTGATAAGGAGTCTGCATGTGATGCCGTCGCTGATACAAGTAGCAGCAGGAGCACAGGAAGCAGCAGACAATGGTGGCAACAATGGCCACAAAGAGAATCACAGCTGAAGCGATGCCAGCAATGGTCCTCGGACTGCAGAGCACAGACAAAGATAAATTATGTTCATGCTACAGAATCTGCTACTGAAACAGATACTAATGACTCCTCTACAAGACAGGGATGGATGAATTCTAAAAAATCCAGTCACTTCTACTGCCCACCTTCTATTGCCCACCATCTTTGGGTCCAGTTAAAAAACAATGAAAAAAAAACCTGTCAAATATAGCAAATATATTTTAAAAACACAGCAAATGACCAAGGAATCTCCTCCCGATTTATGTAATATTTTAAAAGAAATATGTAGTAGCAATAGCACTCAGATATTATTTGAAGAAGGCTTCTTCCTTTCTTGAGACCTTGGATGGATCGGGGTGTCATGCACTGTCAAATGGACAGTCCAGGAAATGATGCACAAAAGAACCAGTGTCTGGGCTGATTCTCACATTGTTGTGATCAAGGTGGACTTTTAAAGCAAAGATGGACTTTAACAAAGCTGCTTTAAGAAATGCACCATTTCCCCAGCCCTTCTGTGACCTATTTGGGCCAATACAGGGATGGAAGAAGAGGAAAGATGAGAATCTTGTTGGTAGTATTTATTTGACCATGAATTCCTCAAACAATACCCCGCTTCAAAATTCACTTAGAGGAATTCCTAAACACATTTGTGCATTCCTACTGAAGATTAGATTTAATTAAGATACAAACAAATGGGCTTATATTAAAAATAATTTTAAAAAACTATTTAAAATAGTTTTAAACTGTCCCACAGTTACAAATATAAGAATCTCCACTTTATGCTTCAGAAACCATTGAAGGAATAGATCAAATTATTTCAATATTTCAATGCTGTACTTACTATACTTAAATTCAATAGTTTTCAATACTCTTGCTATCATCATTATGGTTGAAAATGAAAATAAAAATCACAACTTCATTCAAAAGGATATCAACAAGAGAGTTGGCCAATCTAAGTAGAAAATTCTTGATAGCAGAAGAAAAAATCTTGCTTCAGCATTTGAAAAAGAACGCTCTAATTAAACTTTAAAAAAAAATCTTTTCAGGATTATGGCGCTCTGTAAGGTCTGGTCTCATTTGGGAATGATATCCAATATCCACCATTTATTTTTGAACAAGACTTTTCTAGCTGTACTTTGGATCTAGTTATAGGAAATGTGTGAAGGTATATCAGGTATGTGTTAGAAACTCTTCCTACTCAGCATTCCTAAAAAGGCTTGAAAAGTTTAGGCAAGTAGATCTACGTATCAAAAATTATCTGTTAGAAGTTCTCTTAACAACACCCAATGACCTTTATATACATTTGTCTACAGTTTAATTGGTCTCATGTTGCTTTAAAAACAGTTAAAACGTAGACGCCACATGATTACTTACTTGCCCTTGGAAGTTTTTGCTGTTCTCTGACAATGACAATTAGAGATTTCAACCTCTCCACCTTCAACTCTTATAAAGTGTGCAACTAGTGTCTCAGTTCTCAACTTAATCCATATAGCATATGGGTTCTGGCTTAGCAAGTTATGTGAACCAAGCTTCATGGCTTATAAACCATGGGTTCATAATCAAGGCTCAACTACCACATGTGAGTCATGAAAACTTTGGGTGCTGACTCCATCATTCAGATTTAACTGCAAGGGAAATAGGATTTGATCAGGACAAGGAAGAAAGGAGAGCTCATCCCTTCCCCCATGGCCTTTCTTTCCAACCATAATTACCATTACTGCAGTGGCACAGGGATTAGAGTGCAGTACTGCAGGCTACTTCTGCTGACTGCCAGCTGCCTGCAATTTGGCAGTTCAAATCTCACCAGTTCAAGGTTGACTCATCCTTCCAACGTGGGTAAAATGATGACCCAAATTGTTGGGGGCAATATGCTGACTCTAAACCGCTTAGAGAGGAATGTAAAGCACTGTGAAGCGGTATATAAGTCTAAATGCTATTGCTATTACTACAGCTATTTAGGAAGTATTTTGACTTCAGAAAACTGGACACCCTCCTGACGAAAGGATGAAGCATGTCTTCCCCATTCCATTCTACTCTGATCAAACTGAACCCCTAGTTACAGTATATCTCAGTCATAAGAACAAGTATATCTATCTATCTGAGGGGTTGCTTATATCTCTCTGCTCTGTTTCTTTTGGCACTTAAGAGGTAACTCAAGTCTTCAATCACAATCTTGATGCTTTCAACCACCTCCTGTGGCTATTACATATTTTTACCCAAAGGCCATGCAGTGCTTCTGCTGCCGTTCAGTGAGAAGGTTCCTGATATCAAAACAGCAGAAGCGATGGTAGCAGTCACCACAGCAGAAAGAAGGGAAGTTGCAGTCTATGCCACGGTGCCAGGAGCCATTTCTGTCTATGTACCACTTGCAGTCTTCATCAGCTGAGACTGAGACTGAAAGGAGAAAGAAGACACTCCCTTTATCAATTCCATAGAAAATAGAAAGCAGTGAGAAATCCTCTAAGACACGGGTGTCAAACTCAATTTTATGGATGGCCACATCAGGGTTGTGTTTGACTTCGGGGGACTGGGATGGGTCTGGCAGGGTGGGCATGGCCAGCTCGATGTCACTCCTGTCGGGGGCACCTGCGGTGTCCCGAGCGCTCTGCCAGTGAAAACAGGCTCCCGAGCTCAGTTTTCGGCTGCCGTGGGCCCTCCCGAGCCTAGTTTTCACTGGCAGAGGGTTGCAGGACACCATGGCAGCCGAAAACAGAGCTTGGGATCCTGTTTTTGTTGGCAGAAGCACCATGGGCTGGTCCTTTGCTGTTTCCAGGGCGGCCCCACGGGCCAGATCTAAGTACCCTGTGGGCTGAATCCAGCCCCCTGGCCTTGAGTTTGACACCCCTGCTCTAAGAACATTGTACAGGGAACACCCTGAAATTTCCTACACATCAGCCTCTAGGAATACCTCAGGGACCCATAGTCAAAGGCCTTCCAGAATTTTGCAAGCTATCATTACATGGTCTTTCACAATAGCAGGGGCATCCCAACATTTAAAATTAAATTTGAAAAATGTTTGTGAGATCATTAGATCTTACAAAATCATGTAAGATGTTCTCTGATATTAGGTAAGAATGCCAAAATCTCCTTAACGTGTAAGATTTTGGTTTTCTTGAAATCTCTAACAATTTGCGTACTGAACTGTAAGTTTTTCCAATTTTTTTTAAAAAAATATTCAATTAATTTAATTTAATTACGCTATTTATGACTTTCTCATAAATTATACCATTCACAATCCCACATTGCTGCCAATGGCTATAAACATCATTCTATCTTTTTCTTTTTAAATATAAAAGCAATAATGTAGAAAGCAACATAATGAAAATGGTTATTTTCTTTGGAAGTTGTAAGACTCTCAGACTTAATATTTTTCAGATCTTTTTAAAAATAAAAAAAGTTTAGTAGGAAGCACTTTACAAAGTAAAGTGCCAGCTTCTAGAAATACCAGAATGACTCAGAATAACAGAAATTATAATATATATTTATACAATTTAAATATACTAGAAGGACATACAGGTAGTCCTTAACTTACGACCACAATTGAGCCCCAAATTTCTGTTGTTAAGTGAGATATTTGTTAAGTGAATTTTGCCCCATTTTAGAACTTAACTTGCTACAGTTGTTAAGTGAATCATTGCAGTTGATGTTAGTAACCCAGTTGTTAAGTGAATCTGGCTTCCTCATTGACTTTGCTTGCAAGAAGATTGCAAAAGGTGATCACATGACCCTTTGGACACAGCAACAGCCATGAATATGAACCAGTTGTCAAGTATCTGAATTTGATCACATAATTATGGGGATGCTGTAAAGTTGTAAGTGAAAAACAGTCATAAGTTGTATTTTTCAGTGCTGTCGTAACTTTGAACTGTCACTAAATGAACAGTTGTAAGTGGAGGGTTACCTATAGTTCATTATTTTCTGAGAATTTGCCTTCTACAAAACAAAAGAAAATGAAAAGCTGGTATAAGAGACAATATTTTCTGGGTGCTGATCCACATCATTTTGTCTTCAAGGAAAAGGGTTATTGGCAGGGGTGAAATGCTCCCAGTTCAGACCGGATCACCTGATCCGGTAGCGATGGAAGCTGGTGGTTCAGAGAACCGGTCGCAAAAATCCCTGCCCACCCCCTATTGCCCAGCTGAGCCGCGCAATCATCAGAGGCTTTTTTTTAATTTTTAAAAGCATTTTTTCTACAACCTCTTTGGCCGAAAAAATGCTTTTAAAAGTAAAAAAAAAGCCTCTGATGATCATGCGGCTCAGCTGGGATCATCAGAGGCTTTTAAAAGCATTTTTTCTATAACGTCTTCAGCCGAAGAGGTTATAGAAAAAAAGTTTTTAAAAGGAAAAAAAGCCTCTGCTGATCAGGCAAGTCAGCTGGGATCGTCAGAGGCTTTTTTTTTAAAAAAAAGAAAGCCTCTGCTGATCAGGCAAGTCAGATGGGATCGTCAGAGGCTTTAAAAAAAAAAAGCCGAAGAGGTTGTAGAAAAAATGGTTTTAAAAGTTAAAAAAAAAAAGTTGGCCACGCCGACTCAGTCATATTACCCCACCTACCAAGCCATGCTCACAGAACTGGTAGTAACAAATTTTACATTTCACCACTGGTTATTGGTTATAATCATCACATCAACTATGTTCTATAAAAATTACAGTATAAACAGAAACAAAAACGCTGCTTAAATTTGTAGATTATTGCCCCAATGCATTGTTTCTTTTAATAAAATTAAAACAGATTGTGAACTACATGCAACATATGGCATATTCAAATATAAGATACATGTTCTTGATCATTGTTGTAACAGGTAGGTGAATATGTAAATTGTCATCGTTATCTAAAGTTGTAGTATTTGTTACTTTAAAAAAAACTTTACAGACAAAATGAATTACATGAAACCTTGTATCATTAAAATAAAGAGGGATACATACTCAGTTTGCTGTATTTCTTAGAAATACTGTTGACTATGCATTTATAAATGCTGTCAATAAAAAATATACATATGTTGATCATGTTATGTCAAATTTAGCCAAGAAGAGGAAGATAAAACTGAAACTCTTGCACTCTCTGGCATGCTTAGGTTTGGTCACGGCTATGGTTTTTTATTACCACCCAGAATATCAGATGAGTTCATTGCTATGATTCAATCCCCTTCATTTAAACATGTGACCTCCATATATAGAACATGGCCAGCTGTCTTCAGATGACTGGAAGTGCTTACCCAGCGCTCTAAACATTGCAACCATTTTACTAATTACAGTTACATTATGCCTCTTTTCCAAAAGCTCAAGGGATGTATACAATTCTGACCCTTCACCCATGTCTTTGACAAGAGAGTGAGGCCCACTGCTTTATTATGCTTGTCATATTTTATTTGTTATTGATAAAATTATAGTATCTTTCATTGTTGTGAGCTGCCCAGAGTTATTGAGGGTTGGGTAGCACAGAAGATTAATACGTTATTATTATTGCTATGGTTGCCCACACAGTCAGCCAGCTGTTTAGACTGGATTTGGCATCTTCACCCTTCCCAAGAATCTGGGACAGGTAGACGTTATTAATTGATGATTTTAAAGTTATTGCAAAATGTACTGTATTTTTTGCACTATAAGATGCTCCTAGCTTTTGGGGAGGAAAACAAGAAATAAAAAAATCTGCCTCTGCCTCCCAGCATCCATTGGTATTCATCTGGCTAGTGTCCTTGCAGCATACAGCAAACAGCCTGGTCAGGTTCAGCATGTTATCGCAGCCTGATTTAGCACGAGCAGCTGACTGGCGGTTGGATCGGCCTCCCAGAATACCACCAATCAGCTATTCCAGACTGCTGGGATCTCTACTCCTATTGCCGCCTCCACGCATCCCATTTTTGGCCTCTGCACATCCCATTTTTGGCCTCTGCATGCCCTATTTTTGGCCTCCATGCATCCCGTTTTCAGCCCGTTCCAGGTGGCGGGGATTGCTGCCGCCTATCGCTGGTGATTGCTGGTGGCACTGATTGCTGGTGGCGGCAGCAATTGGCAGCAATAGGTGGTGGTGGCAGCGGCGGCGATCCCTGCTACCTGGAATGGGCCAAAAATGAGATGCATAGAGGCCGAAAATGGGGCGTGTGGAGGCCGAAAATGGCCAAAGGGTGGGGGGTGGGAGGTGGGTGGGGCTTTGGCAACATTCACTCTATAAGACGCACAGACATTTCCACCCACTTTTGGGGGGGAAGTGCATCTTATGGACCAAAAAATACTAAGTTGTTTCAAGTAAAGCTGCTTTTGCCACAGTCATTCTACTTTTATTTGCAGATTCTTATATTTTGTGATTTCTCACAGTCTTTCTCTACTGTTTTGCTATCCACTATACAGACCTTTTTGGGTTTTTTTTAACAATCACAGTTGTTAAATCTGGTATGTTATGTGGCAGATGTCTGTCTGCTTGAGGACTTTAGCTTCTTCATTTTCTATTACTTAGTCTACTTTGTTGTTCCACCAGTTCTTGCTTGAAGGCAAATGGTATTTCTTGCACCAATATCCCAATGCACCACTGATTTGTCATGCTGTGGTTTGTAGTCAGTCTGTGTGATCTTCTTGCAGCCACTAACAGGTAGTCCACTGTTTCTTCAGCATCTTTGCAGAGGCAGCATTTGTTGTCTGTTGCTTTCTTCTCAATGCTGGCTTTACATGCATTTGGCTTGGTCTTGTGTGGACAGAATTTGCCCGTCTGTCTCTTTCTTCAAGTTTCCTGCTCTTAATCATTGCCAGGTCTGCCTTGTTATCTGCTTTGCCTGCTATTTTTTAAAAAAATATTGGTATATAATATTTTGCCTTTCCTTATCTCTTTTCTGTTCTTCATTGGGTAGGCCAGTTTGGTCTCTCCACTACTCAGTAAGCCTTCACTGGATCCCAACTTCAGTGCATCCTCTTCAGTGTCCTTCATATATTGTCCCAATGTCCCTTTCTCTTATTCAACTGCCTGGTATTATTTATCATTTGTCCCAAATTTACTGTTCAGACAACCCCATTAAGTAAATAGATTTGTTGCAAGAGAGTATCATAATCAAGTGGATATTTTAATTTGGATATTCCAAATCTGAGACAATACAGTACTTTAACCCATTATATAATATGCTGTATTTTAGTACAATGATTCTAAACTCCTTGCACAGGATTCGTAATCTTAAAACCAATTCCTCACATATGAAGATATTTCTTTTATACGGTAAGATAACTACTCACTACTATACACCACTTATTAAAAATAAGAAGAATGCCTCTATTCTTTGCTTGTTTATATAAACAAAATTCAATCATAAATCTATGATGACTCATGTGAACAGTATTATGAACATAGTGTCTTTTTTCAAATATGCACATTCGGTGCTACCTCCCACCACACCCTTCTTCTAATCCAGAGGTCTTGTCAGCTTTAAGACTTGTGGACTTTGCTGATGGAGAATTCTGGGAGTTGAAGTCCACAAGTCTTAAAGCTACCAAGTTTGAAGACCTCTGCTCTAATCCATGTAAGGTTCTTGATTATTAACTGGATTAACGGGAATATACAGAAGAGTTCTGCAAACTGGATCTGTTGGAATGAATCATGTTTATGAAAAGACTGGTATTCAGAAGTGAGACTCAGGAAACACAAAATTGCCCCATTCAGTCACTGAACAAGGACAAGCAGGACTGATGTTTCGTTTTCTGCCTTATGTTACCTTTCCTTTCTTTGATTCTCTGTTTCTGTAAGAGAAACAGTTGCATTTCTCTTTTTCTGTAGAGAAAAGCTGCAGCCTTCTTTTTTCCCTGGCACCGGATGACTATAAGAAACAATTAACAAACAAGTCCTTTAACGTGGTCTTATTAGTGTTTTTGTCATTTTAAAAGATGGAAGAAGGCAGCTGGAATTCCCCTCCACTGACACAATGAAGAGATGAAACGGCAAGGCAACGTAAACCAAATCTCCTGAAATGTCAACTATCTGGGAGCAGAAAGATGTTAATGCATATTCATCAGGATTATATTTGTATTTTCTGATTTTCTTCAGTTTTTTTTTCTCCCACTGTGCTGTCTATCCAGACTTCTTCATCTTTTTTATCAACAATTGTTAAACCCAGGGTGCTATATGGCAACTGCTTGTCTTTCAGCCACCATAACACATACATCCATATCCATTTGAACCTTAGATGATGAACTCATGAAACATAATTGGTTTTTCTTAAATTATTTATTGTTGAATTTAATTACTTTTTTATATTTTATTCAAGGATATTGCCAAGTATGGGAAAGGCTTTCCCATAACAGAGTTTGAATAATTAAAATTTCTGGTAAAAGCAACTGCCCCTTATTGTATGTAGAACTGGGAAAAACTTTTCTTCCTCATCAATTATTCTGGAGGAAAATGGGCATTTGCAAGAGGTCTGGATTCCTGACTGAGTTATATCCTCCCTCTTTGTGATGGGAAAGGGTTATCTCTAGTCCAGTTTTCTTAACTTCCCTTTTTCATTTCAGATCTTCAGAGATGTATTCACCCTCAATAAACAGTTTGACAAATGTGCAATCTTTGGCAAGTAAAATTATTTTGAGCCAGCATGCCCAACGTTGTTAAGATGTTAAAACTTGATTATAGAGACCCAGATTCCTTAATTAATCATGGAGCTCAACAGGGAATCTTGAGCCAATGAAACAAACTCAGACAACCATAACACACAGGATTGTTTCCAAAAACCTTAAACTCTCAAAAAAGGCAAGTTATAAACATAATAGTATGTTAAGAAATGCAACAATAATAAATAAAATGTCCAGGACTTTTTCTAGCATGACCAAAGCCTATATCTGCTAGAAATCATGAGAAAATTAAAGTAATTTAGAATGCATGAAGCTAGGAAAGGTTGGGCTAAATAGTTCAATTATTGCTTTGACTACAGGAGTCAAAGTACTGTTAAGTACTATTTGTAGACTCACAATAAGATTAGATCCCTTTAGCTCCACTTCTCTAAGTTTGTAACCCTCAACTCTTATGATCCCTAGCCAGAACATCCATTAGCTATTGTATTAGTTGGACACACTGTCTGGGAATTAAAACTGAATTATACAAGACACAGTGATGAAACATTGCATATCCTGTTCTTCTCAACAATTTTTCAGCATATAAAGCCACTATCAAGAGGCCAAGAAACTAGCTACCAATAAAATATCATTAACATAGTTTGCAGATATAGCAATCCCATCACAAGCAGGGCCTCATTGGAGAAACACCCTCAGGTTGTGTGAAAGAATGCAGAGAGTCTTAATCAGCTGCAGGTGTCAGCACCATGGACAGCACCACACAAATGAAGGACCAGGTTCCAGATACAAGCAGGTTTCATTTGTCCCAATAATGAGTCCAAAAACGAACAAGGGATATTGAGAACTGCTGTACATCCAACTGCTGGACAATGGGATACGAAATACTTTCAAACTGAATAAATTGTTTTAGGCATTAAAAACAAAGCCAGCTAGATCCTTTCATCAAGTAATTACTGAGTCAGTGGGACTTCAGTCATCAGCCATAATTTCGATTTCATTCTACAATCCATTCCTTCCTATCTAATTTTAGCTTCTCAGTGGATATCTTAATTTTTTTCCTCCTTGTTATTGGAATGTCCTGATCTTCAAGTATTTTGGAACTTCCTTTCCTTCAAAGATCCACAGCAAATTCTTATTTATCCCAGATTCAAAGAATCCAAAGTTCCACTATGGTATTCACCTTGGAACTGCCTTGAATGTGTCTTCTCAATTAACGCTAGCAATCTTGGGCCAACAGCTCCATCCCTCCATCCCCCATGGTAAAAACAGAATTAATATTTTCTAACTTTCTGTGAAGCTGACAAGAAGCACTTTGGCTCTAGCAATGGAAACCTCATTTAATGATTAGAAGTCTGTCCTTTCGGATGCTGTTCTACAGCCAAAAGGGATATTACAGTTTTTTTTAATATGTCAAGATTTCATTTTAATTGTACCTATTTTTATTATGATTACAAATGGTGTAAAATAAAACAAGACCCAAGCAAGTAGCACTTTACTGCACAAAGATCAGTATAATTCCCAATATCAAAATATTTAAAAAGAAAAGGGTTCTAAACACATTTTGTACACAAAAGTTCAAATTTAAAAAACCCTATCCTCAAAGGAACCATAGGAGGGGAAAATTCCAAAGAAAAGACAAAACTCTTCTGCATTGTTTAGGGTTACGAACACCAGCTATAACCAAACCTTGAAATTTCTCTCTCCCACCCAGCAAATTACTCCGTATGTCACACAAGAGTGTGTATCTTTGGCTGTCAGAAGCAACATTCCCCTTCCCCTCCATGAAGGCTTATTTATAACTTATTATAAAGCAGCTTTATAACTTTATTACATAACTTATAATATTAAATGATTCCCCACATGAACTCACACATATAAACAACTTTCACTTAACAAACAACTTCCACTTAGTATGCACACATGCATGCCCTTTCAGCAAGAGGAGAAACTGGATGAATATTAAGTGAGAGAAAGGTAACTACATGGAGATGCAAACTGGATGTGTGTGAGGCACATGAACAAGATAGCTGGGCTAAGAAGAAAAGCAAGGAGAAAGAAGGGTATTGCACAAAAATTCTTCTACACAGTATCAATATTCAGCTTAGTATTGAAGCTTTGTAAGATGAAGGGTGTGGACCTCTTTTTGGACCTCTTGCTTATGTATTGTTTTCAACAGCTTCTTCTACTCATTAGGGAAGGTAAAATGATACCACAACTCAGAGGTAGTTATTTGGGAGGAAAAAATATTCATTATCTAATAAAATGTTATTAGAGCTAACAGAAGTACAATATCTGTTATAAACAAATGGGAAAAATCTATTATGATGGTTTAACTGAGACTTGGACGGAAGTCAGCTGGGGTTTTTAAAAGATTTTTTTTTTTGTCTGAAGTACCTTTTAAAAACCTTTCTACAGTTGAAAATGTTAGCCTGAATCTACATCATAATCAAAATTGTCTGAAACAAATTCCTCAGGAGCCAGAATTTTTAACCACAGTATGTTGCAATACCTAGATTTCCACATAATACCTTAAGTCATAAACCGCCAGAATGGTCAGAATTCGCAAATCAGGTAAAAACAAAGAAACTATGGGATCACTAGACACATTGCATAAAAGTCAATTATATTATCTGGTTGCCAGAACTTTTTTTTTTAATCTGAATTATCCTTATATCTTGAATAATGAAGTATTCTTCTCACAACACAATTTTTCTCTTATGATAAGAAAAAAAAATAAGCCTTTGTCTGTTGTAACTGCAAACCAACAAGAAATCTGTTTTCAGTAATTTATTCAACTTCAGCCACAGTAGCATAATTAGCAAAATTAGGGGATAACTGGTTTATATTAAATGTTCTCAAGTAGGCATGGAGCAATACTCTGAGAACAGACCACATGCCACCAATACTTGAGAACACATTTCTCATCGTGAAATGTGTTTCATGAAGTTTTATGCACAATTTCTTTTTTTTTCTTTTTTCTTTTTTTTTTTTTGCAGGATATATGATATACTAGGATTAGGACATGGTCCGTCTCTCTTCATTCTGGCTAAGGATGAAAGAAATTGCAGTCCTCCACTTGAATACACTAGATCAGGGGTGTCAAACTCGTGTCATCATGGCAGTATCACATGACATTTTGGGACTTTTTTCCCCTTCACTAAACAGGGCGGGGGTGGGGCTAACACTTGATCCATCCGGCCCATGGGCCGTGAGTTTGACACCCCTGCACTAGATTGAGAAAAGTGCCTTAGAAACTAGTGAGTTGGTCTTCCTGAAAACAAACCATCCTGTTATGTTCATGAACATAAGGATGATCAACATACTCAGTTTATAAATGATTAGAATTACTATCATTTCACTTCATGGTCTTTCACAGAACAACTTAGTCTGATTTCTTTTAGATATTTTATGCAGATCTACAAATCCATATTTTTGAAAGCATTAACTTGGAGACTATTCTATGGTATCTCCCTGATTTGTTAACTTTTCATAAATGTTGGTAGATTATAATTTCAAAGGCACATGTCTTTTCTGAACACTCGGAATCCCATAGTGCAAAAGTTGTACATTGCGAAAATAATACTGTTAACACTAATATCAGCAAAAAGACCATTGGTACAATTGTTGTATCAGAGCAACTTTATAACTGGTTAGGTGACTCCGCTTTTCCAGGGATCAGCAATGCAGTATTGGGAGTAGCAGACAGCAACATGTTCAGTCACTAAACATTAAGTCACCGCAAGCTCTTCAGTCCAGACACAATTTCACCTTTCTACAAATAGCTTCTTTATTTTTAAATCTCATATAATTCAGGTTATTTAACTCCCACAGGTTGCTATAATTATCGGGTTAGCATCCTTCTTTAACCACAGACAAAAATAATTCTCACGGAATCATCATCCATAAACATTTCAGGAAAAAGAAATAGACCCAACTATGATTAGATGCAGGCATTTCTGTTTGTAAGTCTTTCCAAGAGCCTGCATTGCTCAAAGGAGTGGGGCCAACTGTCACAAAGTTCTGGTGTGTAATTGTCAAGTGCTGTTTCTCCCCATCCCAAAGTCCATGGTATGGACACTTTTGCACAGCTCCTGTGTATGTTCAATGGAATACACTCCAAAGTTTCCCCTTATTTGTATGACCTCTTTTTTTTATTAATGATTATTTTTCTGGTCCTCCAGTTTCCATTTGGGGTGATATTCCAATTGAGGGTTTCAATCCAAAAGACACAAACAGCTACCCCTTCTGGCTCTCTTATCCTCTACAGAAAAAAATACAGACCAGCTCAAGAGAGATCAATGTAGCTTTAGATGAAACATCAACCGGACATCAAGGCAGCAAAATAACACAGCATGTCCCACTCTTGAATCACAGATATAGAGAAGGATGAATCATGAGGGGGGTTTTTTTCCCCTCTTCTAATTCTTCTAGCTGTGATGGGGCATTTCACACATGCTCAGGAGCGCCCTTGTTCCTTTACTTTCAAGAGGGAATACAAAAATACTTTCCAAAGCAGAAAGCAGATTCAACCAGAAAAAGCCCAGAGAAGCACCATCACTCACCCCCACCCTCCCCTGACCAGGCGCAGACCCGGCGTTTGCTTCACGCAGCGGGCCTGCGCCTCACTCCTATTCCCCTTCTGCCGAGAGCCTAGCGTCGGACCCACGCCGGGGGGGGGGGCTCCCCCCGGCCTTACCCAGGGTTGCAGCGACCAGGCTGCAAAGCACCGTCCACGCCAGGGCCCAGCTCCCCATCGCCGTCCTTCTGAAAGGCTTCCAGATGCCCGGCCGACGCTGCGGGAAGGGGCGGGCGCGGAGAAACCGGATCCGACGGGGGGGGGGGACGCCTCCTCTTCTCCCAAGATGGGAAGCGCGAACCGCGGTGGGAGGCTAGACCGAGCTGTTTTCTTGCGTGCCGGGCCGGGCTGTCGGAGCTGAGGGGCCTGTTACGGGATTAGCGAAGACCGTAATTTTCGTCGCAAACCGGTTTAGTCGGCAGGCGGGGGGCGGGGGCGGGAATGAACTATGGGTATTTGTGTTCTCCGAGAGTCTCAAACTGATGCATGGCGTGGGGAGGGGGTGGAATGAAGGGAAAAGCAAGGCAACGGTTCCTCACTATACAATTTGAGGGAAGTGTCTTTAACTCTTCGCTTCTCTGCCTTCCAAGTTCTCTGAACAACTTTTTGTCGCAATTAAAAACTAAAGGATCATAACAAAAACTTAATGGTATGCAAGAGGGACGGGGACACTAAATGGCATTAACTCATAATAGGAACGTGGCAAGAAGTAACAGCTATTTTGAAAACCGATTTTAAATGGGAAAACATAAAAATGTTTCAAACTTTCAACAACTGAAAAATGTGTCTTAAGGATCCCCTTCAAGGAAAGCTCCAGGGACAGAATTTGACAGCTCAGCCATCACAATCTTGGGTTTGCACAGTAAAGTCTCTCTACTTTTTCTAGTTGTTTGCTCCGTTCAGGGTTACCTTAAAATCATTATTGGAGCCAAATCTTTCTTAATCAAGATCTCCATGTTCCTTAAAAGCTGGTGCCTGTGAATGAAGGACATTTGAACCCCTAAATAATCATTGAAAAACCATGAAATTTACACTCTTATCACTAGAAAAACTCTTATTTTATCATAATTGCATCCAGACCAAAGCTTCCTTTTTATACAAGTCAGTGAACAAAAAGTGGGATTTTTTCCCCCTGAAAGTCTGGAGCACAAGGCTGCTTCAAAATCCTTTGATGCTTCGGGTGGAGCCGTCAGTGATGCTCAGCCAGGTCAAAGTGCAAAATTAAGCCAAGCAGCCAAGTATCCAGAGCATGTGTTCATCATCCACAATTGTTCGGGCATGTCTCCATATGCCTTATTTTCTGACTTGTAATCCCACTTCATTGTTGCAGGTTTTTAATTGCACTATAATTGCATACCTTCTCTCCTGCCATTGTGGATGCCAGTGTGTTCCTAAGCCACTAGTATCTGTTTTGCTCTCTCCCTGAATCATCGCTCTTTCTAACCCTTAGCATGAACACAGATTTCACTTTTTAGCTTTTGATTCCCCCACCCCCACTCCATTAGCTTTTCCTCTCCCTCTCTGGGCATCTTTTGTTTTGTGACTCTTTTGCACTTCCTCTGTTCCCCAAATCTCACTTTTGCTGTTCCAAATTTAAGAAGATATGATTTCTGAGGCACCAAAAAGGGTTTTGCTTTATGGTTCTTCCCTCCCCTCCATTTCTTGCATGTTGGCCCACATGTCTGAAACAGTTTGTTTTATGGACTTTGGCCCTCTTTTCTTTTTATCTTTTATTCTATTTCGTCTTTAAAATATACCAAACCCATGTGATTATTAAGATGTGAAGAGAGGCACATGGCAGAGACCTGCTTTGATGACATGTGGGAGACAACCTGTGTTGCTGTCAGACTGTGGAATATCTCCCTGGGTTGTGGATGGCCTGCACTTTCTCTCCATTTACAGAATCATTAAAGACATTAAAGACACCAGGTTTTTAAGAGTTAAGATTGTTTTCAATGCTTCTTGTTATTACTGGGTGAGATAGTGAATAGTGTGCTCAGGATGTAGATGTTATAGTTTAAATTTCAAAACTGTTACTTGGATTTTTGAGATCACATTGTATCATATTCCTGTATTTTATAAATGAGTACTATGTGTTGAAGTATGGTCCAGAAAATAAATGCTACAATGTCTTTGTACTGTACTTACAATGGGATGGTAAAGCAAAATCTGGGTATATATATATATATATTTTATTTATTTATTTTATTTTATTATTAAATTTCTATACCGCCCTTCTCCCTGAGGACTCAGGGCGGTGTACAGCCAAAATTAAAAAACATGCAGGACAAATATTAAAAAACAATTAAAAGATATATAAATTTGGCCCAATTAAAACTCATTACCAATTAAAACGTTTAAAACATTTAAAACAGTTAAAAATTTCATCTTAAGCCAGCCCGGCTTGTTTAAATAAATGGGTGTATATATATATACACACATACACTCCATCTATGTCTCAGCTATGACTGAAGCACTGTGTCACCATACAGAAGCAAAGTTTTTGATTAGGGCATCACTAAGAACACCAGTAGCCAAAGGTGGAGAGATACATGATATGAGATGATTTATAATACATGTCAGGTGGAAAAATATCAGTTCCTTCTTCGCAGAATGAAAGGATTTGATTTTGGGAGAGCTAAAAACAAACAGTCTTGATCTTGAAGCATCCCATCCAAAAACGTTTGAAAAGAATACCTAATGCACCAAGGCTTATGCTATTTATCTGTAAAGTTCAGCTCATTAATGTTGCTTGAAAAAAACTGGCTTAATATCTGGTGCTTGTGTCAACGGAATGGGACAATTCAACACTGCTAGCTTGATACAGCCAGCTGGGAGCAGCCTTCTCACCACTGCCAAGTCCCTTCTGCCAACTCGCTGCCACCACCTCTTTGCAGGACATCTCAACACTGGAAATTTGCTGTGGGGATAATTCACTGTGTGTGCTGGATGGAAAGCCGGGCGGGCAGGCGAGCGAGTGAATGTCAGGGGGGCGGCGATGAGCAGAGAGTGGAGTTGGAGGCAACTGCACAGAGGCAAAGGCAGGGGGTTGGGGTGTCACCGCTCTGCAACCTCACTGGTCTGCAACTTTTCTTTGAAAGGCCAAATTTCTTAATGTTTGAGGGTATCTTGCTCTGAAAATAAGGGCAGCTTTGGGAAGCAGGTGGGATGTCAGTTTTTTTACAGACTAAAAAGGTTTCCTTTGAGTTGCATTCAAATCCTTGCCCGTCAAGCAGATTGCAAAGTTTGCAGCCGCATTCAGCTGTGGTCTGATGTACCACAGAAATGGGGCTGCATGGACAGTTTGGAGTCCAAACGGGAAAAAAGCCCTCTTTTCACAGCATCGGTGTCTGGGGGAACATTGCTGCGATTCTCCATCCAATCGCGCACTGCACATGACCAGAAACACCATGAAATCACCCACCCGGTTTTGGATGGAAAGCCCTCTACACATGACCAGAAATACCAGGAAAGCACTCTGCACATGATAATGAAATCACCCACCCTGCTTTGGGAAAAAGTTCTCTGCACATGACCCGAAACACCAGGAAAGAAAATGGAACTGTACGTGCCAGTTGCTCGCCGGTCACATAGAACCCTTTCCCTATTCGCACTGGTCAGCAAAGCCGGAAAGGTTGAGGACCACTGCTGTAAATGAAGGAATGGTGTGAAATGATGTGAAAACTTTTCAACCTTTTCAGTAATTAGGGATGACAGGAAGAAGATGGTTTTCCATTTCTGTCTAGAAATGTTAGATTTAATAAGGTCGTAGGGGATATGATATAATACTTGCCCTCAGAAACTCTGGGTCTTCCAGCACTGGAAGCTTTTTTGAAGAGATTGGACAACCATTTGTCTGAAATGGTATAGGGCAGCGGTTCTCAACCTGGGGGTCGCGACCCCTTTGGGGGTCGAACGGCCATTTCACAGGGGTCGCCAAAGCCCTCTCCCCCCCCACACACACACCTTCACTCACCCTCACCCTCTGCTGGATCGCCCGGACGCCGTTCGCTTACCCCACCCACTCCCAATCTATTGCTGCCTCCGGAGTCCCAGCTGATGGCTAGAGGGAAAAAAAACTTTAAATTCTTGCCGCGGGGCTTCAAAGAGCCGCCCTACTCTCAGCTGTTTTGCGGAGGGCTCTGTTGCTAGCTAGCTGCAAAGAGGTAAATTCCTGGAGCAGATTTTTTTCCCCCTATCTATGCTGAAAAAGCGAAATTGAAAGTAAGCAAGGTCTTGGCTGCAACATGACAAAATGAGGCAGAGAGATTTCTTTTTCTTTTTCCTCACCAAAAAAGGTAGGTGCAAACTGCAAACAATGGGAAATTTAGGGCAAGAGGAGGTTCAAGATTTTAAAACACAGAAGAAAAAAAGCTCTATTTAACTAGGGAATTGTAATAATTGAGATACTATTAATTGCATATTGTGTTGAAAGCAGAAATAGTTAAGTTGTGGTTTGGAGGAATATATGGGGGAAATTATTTGGTTTATTATTATTGGTAAATATAATTGATTTGTAAGAAATTGGATTGCATGGAAATAATTGGAATATTCATGTTCATATTGATTAATATACAAAAAAGGTAGTTATATAACTAATTGATTTATATTAAAATGTTGAATTTGTATTAAACAACTGTATTACATAATTAACCAATGTGAGGATGGATATAAAAATAGATGACAATGGGAAGGGGTATAATATAGAATAGAAGGGAAAAATTGAATTTGATTAAGATTAGAGATGAGGATGAAGGGTAATATTGGTTTTTTAAAAAAATAGATGAGGAATAAATATGGCAAAAAGGAAATATAGAAATTGTAAATTTAATTGAAATGACTAAATACTGTGTTGGAAGAAATATCCTTCTGGGTTCTGCTCCAAGTGGGGAAAAAGACACTGGAAACATGGAGACTGCTTGGAAAGATGGTTTAATGGTGGACAGGATCACATGGCTTGATGGGGCCCATTGTGTTAGTTTCTGTTGCTATTGTGTTGCAAATGTCCTTTGACAAAGGATTGACTTTCTGCCTCTGGCCCATTAACAAAGGGTGGGGGGCAGGAAGGTGGGAGTTGCTTTGTCTGTAAAATATCTTCTCCATTTCTCATACAGGAAAATATAATATTCTGCCTTTTTAATATTTCCCAAAATATTTCATTCTTCTAGGAAAGGGGTGGGTGCTAACCTCCTACAACTGTTTAAATTTGTGAACGGCCAAATACTCTGTTCAAAGAAAATACGTTGTATGTTTGTATGTGTGTTTCTAATTATTGCTATTTATTGCTATTTGTTCTCTTTTATTCTTTAAAGTTTAACAATTCATTCTTTATCTTAATATCTTAATATTTGTTTGGGGTTGGCTTTCTTCCCTTTCATCTTTTTTATTGTACAGCAGTCTTTCTCCTCAAACCTACCACCTCTGTCTTTTCTTTCTTACTTACTTTCTCTTCTCCCCCTCTTCTTCTCCCTACTTCCTCTTTCTTTCTCCTTCTCCTCCTCTCTTCCTCCCTCTCTTACCCTCACTCCTACTCTAATTTCCCTTCCCTTCCTTCATCCTTCTCTATTGCTGTATCCTTTTATGCATATGGACTACTCAGAGGGCTGAAAAAGTTATTTTTGACTGGTCCTCGCACTTTTGACCAGTCCTCAAACTTACGACTGTCCTCACAATTTACGTTTTTGCCCTATCTTGTCACCATGGTGAAGAGAAGCAGTTGTGAAATGAGTGACATGGTTGTTAAGAATGGTACAATGGGCATAAATGATGACCATGATATGGGCATAAATGATGATAACTGCGAAGACCGGTCAAAAGTGCGAGGCCCTGTCAGAAATGACTTTTTTCAGCCCTCTGAGTAGTCCCTATACACATAGCCATGGCCACCTGGTCACATGACCAGCTAGCCGTGCCCACTCAGTCACATGACCTCCAAGCCACGCCCACAAAATAAGCCACACCCACAGAACCGGTAGTAAAAAAATGTAGAACCCACCCCTGGTTGGGGGTCACGACAACATGAGGAACTGTATTAAAGGGTCGTGGCATTAGGAAGGTTGAGAACCACTGGTATAGGGTTTCATGCAGGGGTTGGACTAGAAGACCTTCAAGGTCCCTTCCAACTCTGTTATTCTGTTAATAGGGCTTTTTATTTGGGTGATAGTTAAAAGGTTGGTAAACACACACACAAACTTTGGAAACTTTGTTGCAATTGCCACTTTTATTTTAAAAATTACAATTGTAAGGATAAATTTTACAATTCATTATAAAGTTGGAGGTTGGAGAAGTGCATACTCTCATGTCAAAGAAAGCTGTTTTATAAACAAGGGGAAGATGCAGGAATTTTCAGGAGCAAGAAATCAGTAGCCACATGATTATTGAGTTGAAAAGATGGGAAGAGAGAGTCAGAATTCAAGGTCTTATTAGAGAATTTCTTGTGCATATGGCTTCCTAATTTTCTGCAATAAATTTACCTATATAACTTTCATGAAAGTTATTGTTTTGGAATATGAAGAGGAAAGAGAGTCTAATCATCATATCTGGTATAAAGCCAAACAGCGATTGCTTTCCCTTACTTCCAAACTAAGAACAGTATCGTGGTACAGTACCAATATTAAATAGCTCTCACTGCTGCATTTAAAGAAAATGGAGTGATCAACAGACATGAGAGTTAATTATGCTTTTCCATTTACTTTGAAGATTCATCAGTAATAGCAACAAGTATATAAAGCCTTGCAAAGTTAATGAAGTATTTCAAAATCTTGCCACTCTATACATGCTCCATTATTGGAGACTTTTAAGAAGAGACTGGACAGCCATTTATCAGAAATAGTATATGTCTGTGAGAGCAGGAGGTTGGACTAGATGACCTCCAAGGTCCCTTCCAACTCTTGTTACTGTTACATGTGTGTCCCTCCAATGCAGACTTGGGCATTTTATGATTCACATGCCTCATCTGGCCCTTTTGTTGTCCCTGTCCAGCCTGCAGTGTCAGAGGTGTCAGTGGGGCAGGGCAGTAGTGGCAGTGGGAGAGGAACAGGGTGGAGGCAGGGGGCAGTGATCGTGGTGGCAGCCCTCCACAACAGTCCCAGTTTTTAATGTGGCCCTTGGGAAAGTTAATTGCCCACTTCTGCTCCAATGTATTTGTAGCACTTATGTGGATAAATAGTTTAATATATTGATCTGCCTAAAATCTTTATCCCTTTCAAATATTTTTGGTGGATTTACAAAATGTGGACCCTACTTAAATATATTCTCCTTTGGAAAATCCATAATGTTCATCGGATGTTTCAGTATATTTCTAATGAATGTTCATAAAGCTGCTTGGCAAACATACATGCTGTAGTAGTAATAGTAGTGATATTGGTACAAAATCCACAAATCAGTCTGCTTTTCTGTATTTTAATAATGATTTAGTGCAATGTTATCACTTCAGCTACTAATGCAAGACTTTATATGCCTTTTCTAACACATCTGTAGTATTTATATAGCATATATCTAAATAAGCATAATTAGTTGCTACTTTATTACAGATATTAAAAGGAATATCTCTTGGCTGTATGCAGTTGTCAGTGATCACATTATAAAGAGTTTTTGAACAAATCATGAATCCATTAAGCAAATACAATTTTTAGGTTAATTGTAACTAGGAACGATTGCCACCATATATTTGTTTTTACAAAAATCTGCGTGGCCAACTGCATTGCCGTTCAAAGTTAATAAAAATCTGGTCTGGTGGACAATCCTTGAGCTCAGTGTTCCCATCGCAGCAAACATAGTACTTGTGTGGATCTGGTGGGTAACTGTAATTGCCATTAAGTTTGTCTTTACAAAACTCATCCACAATCAAATCACTTGGCCAACCCTTGATGGCATTGTAGACCAAACCTCCTGGACAGTTCATGACTACTGTCTGCCCATTAGAGCATCTATAATATTTGTGTGGATTTGCTGGATAAGCATAGTTACCATCAGGTTTGTCATTACAAAATGTACTTGGATCAGAGATGTGGAGTCTAGGATTCAAAGTAGGTGCAGGAATAAGTGTGATAAAAGGGCTTCCTGTTGGTTCCGTAGATTCCAAGGCAGCACATACTGAAAGAAATATTTGAAGTCAGATCTTTAGATTCTTGTAACAATTCAATAGCCTTATTAGAATCAGAAGTATCTACCAAGCACTGATCAAAAGGCAGGACTGTCCCTGAAACCATGCAATCACTCCCACCCCCACACCCTTTTTAGTATGCACCATATGCAGATAAGAGTGGGTTTTGAACAGTCACACCCACCTTCTTGACTTCTTGCTTCCCTTTTCTATAGATGCTTCTGATTCCAACCCAGAAAATCCATTATGAACTGGCATTATTAAAAGAAAATAGTAATGGAAAGCATTTATGCTAGATGAGTTCTGCATGACTAGGGATAAAATCTAATAATCTTATATTAATGTTTTTTAGAACTGTGACTATTATATAAAGAGTCTGTACTGTTTAAATCAGAGTAATGCTGAGGCTTCCAGGATAAAGCTTTGGCATTCAATTAGAAACAGATAGAAAGTTCGTTTAATGAGGAGAGATATATGCTGTACCTTTTGATATGGACATCTTGATATGTTTTGATAAAATATTTTATAGAAAAAATTAATAAAAATTCAAAACTCATACAAAGAGGATGTGCCCTATACTGGATTAGACTTCAAGCACTATCAGATTAGTCCCCACTCTTAAATGTAATTCTACTTTCAGAGTTTCAATTATCTGATAGAGAGGAAAGGAACTCCTGGCTCACTCCCAAGACACAGAGTGCATGTCTTGGGAAGGGCATTTAATTCTCCATAAGTCTACTTCCAGAAATTAATTCACATCCTTTCCGCAGTGTTTTGAATGGTACAGATTCTAACTTTTGCTGGTTTAATACCATTTGACTGTACATTCTATTTCAGGTTGTCTATAAGGTGACTCTTTCTCGTCTCTACCTCCAGATTTCATCAGAGATCTTTCTTCCCAAATATTTAATCAAATTATCTTGATTCAAAATGTGTTTTAATTTTGCTATTGTATAAATTTTGTTTAAAATTTTCCTTAATATTTCAAATGTTGAATTACTTAATAAATATTCTTATAATTAATATGTAGTGCCCTAGTACCCAGATTAAGATCCAAATATTATTTTATTCCAATAATTTCCACAATTATAACTCAAGATTCTCAAACTTGTCTGCCCTCTAAAAGTATGGGCAAACTCCCAGAATTCCCAGACAGCATGGCCATTTCTGAAAATTTTGGGAGTTAAAATCCCTATTTCTTGAAAACACCTAGAATAAAATGATAGATCTATCTTGTACTTCTTTTATTATTAAACACTGCATTTGATGGTAGCAATTACAGATTCAGTGTCCCTTTCATTCTTAATTTTGCTTTATGTAGATTTTAGGTGGCAGATCCAAATCTTTCCTATTTACTAGGAGTACAAATTATCAAATTATCTTTTGATAGTAGTAGAATAGTATAAAAATATTTTCTAATGGCATTAATAAACTAATGCTATTATTCTAATATTCAGTAACTTATATACAAATTAAATATTCACAGAATTTAGTATGATTCTATTATAACACTGTACAATATCTAGAACTTTTTGTCTTGTAATATTGTCATAATTCTGTTAATTATATTAATTCTTATCCATTTTCCCCATTGATAACACCAATTACCCTAAACTTCTGCTCATTTAAGAGTAATGTCAGTTATAAATATCTGGCGTGGTCCTGGACATCATATCACTTGGTTGGTTTTTTTATCTTTAAAGAAGAATATTTGTAACTTGGGGTTGAAATGAAGGGTCTTTGGTGCTCTCTGAGCTTCATTGTTTTCTTGCAGATGTTTCATTACCCAAACTAGGTAACTTCAGCAATGCTAATGTTTCTCTCACCTTAATGTTAGCTGGCAGAAAGTGCTCTGAGCAGAAATAAAATATGCTTAGGCTAAATTCTTCTGGGTAACATATTTTATTTAGGATTATGCCTGAAAGAATCAACACACAATTCAAATGTTTTTGCAGAGCACAGCACTCTCCTTTGCAAACTTACCACTGTGATTCTTTTTCATCAACAGGATAGATGCATATTTTTCATTCATCACTTTATTCTGATTCAGAGCGTAGACCGTTTTAGCATGAATATTGCGGTTTGTCCCAAATACAAAAGTCCACACAGGTATGCTATCTAAACACACAGTAATTAGTTAATTACATCTTTTTAGGACTGTAGCACAAGAATTACATTTATAATTTATCGAAAAAGGACTTAATATGTTTCACTAAAAGCAGAGATAATATTTTTTAAAAAAAAATCTGCATATTTCTCTTGTAATAATGTGAAGTATTGCTTAGAATTTTGGAACAAAGAAGCTTAGCTAATAAAAACAGGCATAGTAATTACCACCAAGCTCTCAAATTTGAACATAGACTGACACCTGAACATTCTAGACTGATTTTCTAAAGTGAAGTGAAAGATGGGTGTTTCTCCATAAAAGCATTTTGTCACTTTTTAAATTTCTATTTCCATTATTGAAAATATTTTATAAAAGTAAATTCTGTTTCTTTGTCATAATTTACTAGCTCTTTTATAGCTTTTCAATGGCTATATGTAGTACAAGTTCCAAATTAGCCAAATATATTCACTTTGTGTACTATCAATGTCTTCTCAGCATCCATATGTGTGTGTATTTGTTTGTTTTTATGGGTAATTATAAATATATCTGTTTATGTATAGATTAGAATAGTTTATTGTTTATTTATTTATTCAATTTATATGCCACTCATTATTGATATAAATGCCATATGCTTATATACATAACGAGAGAGAAGAGATTATAGTTAAACTAACTAAAGCAAAAAAAGGTAGATAGTTCACTTTACACACAAAATAAAGTAGAAAAAATATTTTAAATACTACAGAAACATTACACCTTCCCAGTTCAATGATTTTTTTCAGGGTATAAAACACAGTTACCTGACATCAATCAAACAGGATTTAAGCAGCTGATGTATATAACATCTTTGTTGATCAAAATAAAGGATCCACTTCTCCATAATCTTCCTATTCTTAATTTAAGTAGAAGTACTGAATAGATTTACCTGGTGCTACATAAGGATCTCTTGCAACTTCCCAAACTCCAATATTTGTACGTTTTACATGACCAATCTCTTCCCAGATTGGACGAAGTTTTCCTCTTACTAATATAGTTTCATTGACGCATCTAGAAATTGATCAGTTTACAATGCACTTTTTAAGATCATTTTATTCATAATTGTAATATATCTGTTCTGCTTCTTAAATAAGAATTCAGAATTCATTCTAGAAACTTGTAGTTTCTATTAGTTTAAGCTAAATTATTTTTCTAGTTTATTAAATTAAGAAACAGATAATGGTTCTGAATTATGGATTATAGCCACAAACACTAAAATATAAGGGCATGTTAGAATCATAACATTTAGCCTACAGATGAGTGGCTTCTGGGTATACGGAAACTATACCAGAAAATAATGTTTCAGAATATGTGAAGCTACTTTGTGCCTAATTTCAGGATTATGTTTTTGTATCTTTGCTGTACCAAAAAGCATTTGGATAGAAAAGGTAAGCTTAGCATTACCTAACAGACAAGGCTGTACTGCAGATATGAAAGTGGAGAAGCCTGCTATCTCAAACTTATTCTGAAAAGATTTCCATTCAAGTTGACCCTAGAATTCCAGCCTAAATTCAGGAAGGTGCAGAGTGCTACTGTTTTTCATTCCACAAATCTCTTATTGTGAGACCAGTTTCTGGAACTGATTGATCGATGTAGAATAGCTACATTTTCACTAGGAACCTTTCTACTACCAAGAAAGCTAGAATCTTGAACAAAGCTGAGATACTCATGTTTTGAAACAGAACGCATATCAAATGACTCATGATAACACTAACTTAGGAGCCTGCCCATTCCTTCCTAAAGATGATACCTGGTAGTGACTGCTGCAGCAAGGATGTTCTTTGATTTCATTAGATGTGTAGGAAATAAGATTTGCCTACAGAATGTTGAGTTAACCTCTCCCTGCAAGTGTCCCCGGCCTTAGGAGCAAAATGTGCTGTATGACTCAAACTACTATAGTTCGTGTTATGAACTATAGTAGCTTGACTCAGCATACTGTATTATGCACACCCAGCCAGTTGTGGTTTACTTTACAAACTATGCAGGGGTGGGTTTCAAATTTTTTTACTACCGGTTCTGTGGGTGTGGCTTGGTGGGCGTGGCATGGCTTGGTGGACTCGGGAGGCAGAGAATAGATCGGGGCAGGGGCAGTCAGAATTTTTACTACCGGTTCTCCAAACTACTCAAAATTTCCACTACCGGTTCTCCAGAACTGGTCAGAACCTGCTGAAACCCACCTCTGAAATTACAGCGAAATAAATAATAGGTTAGCAACATATGTGAATTTAATTTTCATGAGTTATCTCTCAGCATAATCTATTTTACAGGAGTAGGCAAAATAAGTATGGGTAAAATAGGGAATTGTGCAGCCACTTTGAATTCCTTGGAGGAAAAATTAGATGTAAGAATAATAAAAACAATAATAATAGATTTCCAACTTCTTTTTCAAAATGTTAGCCATTTATTTTTTACTTTTACCCCAATATTTTATGTTATTATTTTTTTTATATCTACACATTATTTTTCTAATCTAATTTGGAGACTAGAGTCAACTCATACACTTTCCATAGTGTTTGCTATCATTATGGTTTGGCTTTGAGTTTTAATTTCTGAAGCAACTTTATTATATTCTCCAATCATTTATTGAAGTCTTGTTATATTATTTTAATGGTATCATTAAAACCAAATATAGGTTAGTCCACTTTATTGGGTTCACTTTAGCTATCTATGGTTGTGAAAATTGGATTTTAAAAAAGCAAGACAGGAAGAAGATGTGGAGAGACATAGCTCATAGAATCACCAAGAGTCAGACACAACCGAATCGATAACATCCACATCATCATTAAAATATTTTAATTAAAAAAAAGAACCACTAAAAAAAGGAAATTTGACAACCAGGCTTACCTGTAGCTAGGCAGATCAGGAGACAGGCTAGAGCCTTTAACAACTACATTTCCTAAGGCTTTGAACCCATGTTCACAATCCATCTCAAAAACTGTAAAATTGTTATTGCCTGAATTTCTCCATATTTCTCTGAAAATTCGAGATACGAAATCCATTATTAAAATGAAAAGTCAAGGTTGCATACTTTTTTTTTTAGAATTGTTAACTGTAATTGTTCACTGTAATGAATAGGATGCAAATCCAGTATTTACATACAAGAAATAAAAAGTGCAATATAACCGTGGTACAAGTCATATTTATTTATATGTGTATTGTTTCTGGGCCATGCTGTTGCTTTAGAAATGCAGTTATCTGCATTGACAAAAGAAATAATGTAATTATTTAATATAAAGAATAGAATAGAAGAATAGAGTAGAGTAGAGTAGGTTAGAGAGAATAGAATAGAATAGAATAGAATAGAATAGAATAGAATAGAATAGAATAGAATAATATTTCCAATTAATCCTGTGAGTTTTTTAGTTTGGGCAGTAGAAGGTCTCCAAATGAAATCTTATGCAGAATCTAGCCACATTTAGCCTGGAAAAGAAGACTGGAGAGACTTCATTGGGCACCATATCCAACAGTATTCTTTATGTCTCCGAATCCTCAGAGAAGGTTTTCAGGCAACATCTATAGCCTCTTTGCCAAAGCTTTTTGGCCTATCTTTTTCAGGCAGGCAAATTATTGTATTATTGTATTTTTAGGATTAGTAAACAAAATACTAATGTTCAATATTTTATATCTTCTAAATACCTCAAACCTTTGGGATGTCCAAGAAGACCATTATTCTCATCCTTCACTATTACAGCCCTATTATGAGGTTTACGTTTACCTTGTACAACTATGTCTCCAAGAGAAAAATAATCTGGGGGGAAAAAAATAAAGATTGTCATCACAATCCCACTATCCACTATCCTCTGTATTGCAGGCTTGCTAATCTCATCTGGGTTTAATTAACTCTTGGAATTGACACATAATCCAAGGCTTTTAAAATATTTGAGCCAGGAAGATTTTGTGCTCCCTAGAAAATCATTCCCTTTTCAAAGAACTTTAACATATTCATATTCTGGATATAATTAAAAGAACATATAGCTAATGAATGTGTTTTATCTTTCTTGGGAGTTAACATTTCCTTCTTTACAATAGACTGTTAACATCTAAACAATGACTTGAGGGAACACATGCATCAGAGGTGAGTTTCAGAGGTTCTGACCAGTTCTGGAGAACTGGTAGCAGAAATTTTGAGTAGTTCAGAGAACTGGTAAATACCACCTCTGACTGGCCCCAGCCCCATCTATTCTCTGCCTCCTGAGTCCCAGTTGATCAGGAGGAAATGAGGATTTTGCAGTAACCTTTCCCTGGAGTGGGGAGAGAATGGAGATTTTACAGTATCCTTCCCCTGGAGTGGGGTGGGAATGAAGATTTTACAGTATCCTTTCCCCGACATGCCCACCAAGCCATACCCACAGAACCAGTAGTAAAAAATTTTGAAACCCACCACTGACATGCATTATAGTTTTCCTCACTACAAATGTGTTGCATTTTTATTTAAATTATGAAATTAATTTAATTAACATTTCCTTTTTTAAGTGAACAGCTACCCATATCTTTTCTAGAGGACCTACAGGAATAATTCTATAGAAACTATTAACCTTGATCATGACAGTCCACATGCCAGAATGTTGTAGGCTTCAGCGGTCCTGTAAGGTATACAATCTCCGCATAACGTTTGCAAAATTTATACTTCAATTTTTCTTCAGTTGAATATTCTGCAGGAAAGATAAAATACATATGAAATTATTTTATACTAAGTTAGAACAATAACCCACCTATGCTCTGTATTGACTCCACATATGACTGGTTTCTTAGCGACCATTCAAAGTTACAATGGAACTACCTTAGGGCTACTTCTATCATCAGGCAGAAGACATCGAAGCATAGCCAGCTGAACAAATAGGTTTAAAAATAGTTTCTGTCCTTGGGATGTCAGACTCTTAAACACAACCACAATCACTCCACGTACACGCGGAAACGTATGACTAGTTTTTCTTTTTCTTTTTTTCCCCTAATTACTTGTACAGGGATTATTCTTTATACTATTTATGTTGTTTGTATTTTTTGTTATGGATTGCACCAGTGAGGCTAAAACCAATTTAGTTGTATACATGATGTACAATGACAATAAAGGCTATATTAATTACTTATGACCTGGAATTGAAATCTCAACAGTCAGTCTCCCTATTGCATGGTCACATGACTGGGTTTCAGATGCGTGGCAACATGGCCATATTTACAGCCATTTGCAGAGCCCCACACTTCCAGTGTTTGGCAAAATTGCATCCACAGTAAACCATTGGTCTGTTTAACAACCACATGTTCACTTAACGACTATGGCAGCCACTTTATATTCATGGCTATATTCACATAACAAATGCTGTAAAAAAAGGTTGTAAAATCAGAGTCTGGGAAGACTAACCTATTTTATGACCATCATGACTTATGATTTTGATGGGCATTAAAATTTTAAAAAGGACTACTTATACATCATTGTTTCTCAACCTTGACAACTTTAAGATGTGTGGAATTCCCTAACCAGCACTGGTTATTGCAGGATGTGTGAATTTAGCCAATTGTGGCTTACTTAACAAACCATGGTCAAGCAAACCAAGTCTTAACCTGATCTAAGAAGCCAAGTAAACCCTAAATTCCAGTAAGGTTTAATTAGTGGAACAACAAGAGTAAGTGCAACTATTTTATAAATGTAAGAATTAATTTGTAATGTATCACATTAATAAGTACATTTAATAACATTACAATAAGATAATAATTTATGTTTGTTACTCGTAGCAGATCCTGCAATCAGTAAACAAAGCACAACAAAAGGCCCATTTGAGAAATTCCCCATCCCTGCTGAAACTGCAGTCTTGGTTAGATTCTGCAAATAAAACAAACAAAATAATTAGAACTTTGTTAAATCAAACGTATTAACATTAGTTTTGCTAGAGAGTAACTCTTAAATTATATGGTCTCACATTATTACTGACAGGCAGAATTGAGAAATGTCTTCATCTACTAAAAGTTTTGTGTCAGTTAAGTTAAATATAGGAGTTAAATAAATGGAGGATGGAAATTATTTAGCATCATAATATGGCATGAATGGAATCACTGTTTGACAGGCTTCACTAAAAGGAGAAAAGAGGTATTGCTTTTCAGCTATAAAGAGCTGGTTTGCTGTTACTGGGAGAACATTTAACCGTTGTTATGAATGATAAATCCTGTAGGCATCATTAGACAATTTGTGCTGAAGTTGGGAGAAAACGGTGTTGGTTTAGCCCAACACAGGTCCATTAGCCACAAGGATGATCCTGAATTCATTCTTATTTTGGGTATTGAGATGTTATCCTTTATAATCCCCAGAGGAAACATTTCACTGGGCTTTTTTGCCTGCTGATATTAGTCAAACAGTATATCTATACTGGCTTCAAATTACAGTTGAATGTCATCTGGAAGAATTTTCTTGGCAGCAGTCAGAGTTCTATTTAGCACAATGCCAAATACTTTATTCCGGCACTCTAACCCTCTATTCTGGAAAGTTAATATTCTAAACAATGAAAGGTTTCCATTTCATCTCTGACATGCTACTCTTTGTTGTGATGGAAGTTGCTTTGCGATGTGGTTTGCGTGTAACAGCTGAATAACCACATATATAGTTACTGTTACCCAAGCATTACTCCTGAACTTGTTCAATCCAAGAAACTTTTCACTGCTTGGCAGTGCCTGTTATGTATTCTAAAATAAAATGCAGATAACTCTTGAAGAGTCTATCATTCACATATTATCTTTTCTGTTTTCTTGCCTATTTTCATTATAATTTCTATTTCTCCCCTAGTATATTTTTGGGAAATGGTACTCTTTTTTCTGCTTTTTTTGTAACGGCATCTCTAATATCTTTATACTCACCACTATTTCCTTCCTGGGCAGCTCATCTACGGGTAACTAGAATGAAGAAAGGCCAATGCCAAAGAACTCCCTAAATACATGTTGTCGGGAAAACAACATTGACTGTGATTGGATTATCTCAGGCTGAAAAAAAAGAGGGGAGGGGGAAAATTTGGGAAGTGTCTCAAGATTGTTGAATTCTTTTCAGAGTAATGTTTAATGAATCAAGTGACTGTCTGTTCGCTTTTATAATCTAAAATAAACTGTAAAAGAGCAAACTGTATATTTATATTGGCTGAACATAGAGTTTAAATATCTACTGTATATTTACATTTTGCACAATTCTAGAATGGCTCAGTGACCTCTTTTTTCTGTTCTCCTGCTAAATGTCATAAATTTGAAGATAATTCAGAAGGAAGCCTAGTCCTTCTGTTGAGCATGGATGATCAACTTTCACAAATATCTTTTAGTAGAGTAGGTGTGAACTACAATTCCACATTCACATTGGTATTTCACCAGGTATATTGTTGTGGCTGAAGTGCTGAATTTGGACAAGGAAAGCTAGATACAGGTCTCTACTGAATCAAAAGTTTTCAGAATGGCTATGAACCAATCATTCTCTCTCAGACTGAGCTTCAGAGTTGTTGTTCTGAGATCTCTGTACCACCTTGACTTCCATAAAAAGGCAAGGTCATCATCATCATCATTTTAACCATTGTCTATCCACTGCAGGATGAAGATACCTTCCACATGTTTCCAACCAATGTGGTCCTGAGATTTCTTTTGCCAATTGGGCCCTCAATACTTGCTGATGTCATCGATCCATCTTGTTTTAGGTCTCTTTTGTGGATGCTTTTTATCAAGTGGGATCCATTCTTTTTTTTTTAAATTTTTTTTTATTATTAAAATATAAACACAGATATAAAGACAATACAATACAATACAATACAAAGACAAACAAAAAACCCACCACCTACAAACCCACCTAACATTTTACATTTACGTTTTTGCATGGCGGAAAGTGCACAGATCCGGGATCCTCCGTATCTCCGGGGGGAGCTCATTCCAGATAGTAGGTGCCCCCACAGAGAAGGCCCTCCCCCTAGGGGCCACCAGTCGACATTGTTTGGCTGACAGCACCTGGAGGAGCCCCTCTCTATGGGAGCGTACCGGCCGGTGGGAGGCTGTTTGTGGTAGTAGGCGGTCCCGTAAGTAGCCAGGTCCTAAGCCATGGAGCGCTCTAAAGGTGGTAACCAAAACCTTGAAGCACACCCAGAAGACCACCGGGAGCCAGGCAGCTCGCGCAGGAGAGGTGTCACACGGGAGCGCCATGTTCCTCCCATAACCACCCACGCGGCCGCACTCTGCGCCAGTTGGACCCTCCAGTGCTCCTCAAGGGGAGCCCCATGTAGAGAGCGTTACAATAGTCCAGGCGGGAGGTGACGAGGGCATGAGTGACTGTGTGTAGGGAGTCCCGATCCAGAAACTGGCGAATCAGGCGAACCTGATGAAAGATCCTCCCGGTCACGGCCGTCAAGTGCTCTTCTAAAGACAGCCATGAGTCCAGGAGGACGCCCAAGTTGCGAGCCCTCTCCGTGGGGGCCAGCGATTCGCCCCCAATAGTCAGCAATGGCGTCAACTGACTATATCGGGACGTCGGAAACCACAGCCACTCGGTCTTGGATGGGTTGAGCCTGAGCCTGTTCCTCCCCGTCCAGATCCACACGGCCTCCAGACACCGAGACATCACTTCAAGGGCATTGTTGGGGTGGTCCGGGGTGGAGATGTACAGCTGGGTGTCATCAACGTACTGGTGGTACTTCACCCCGAAACCACAGATGATCTCGCCCAGTGGCTTTACATAAATGTTGAACAAAAGGGGCGAGAGGACCGACCCTTGTGGCACCCCACATATGAGGGGCCTCGGGGTCGACTTCTGCCCCCCTGCCAACACAGACTGCAACTGGCCGGAGAGAAAGGAGGAGAACCACCGTAGTACAGTGCCTCCCACCCCTAACTCTTCCAACCGGTGCAGCATGATATCATGGTTGATGGTATCAAAAGCCGCTGAGAGGTCTAACAGGACCAGGACAGAGGAGCACCCCCTGTCCCGAGCCTTCCAGAGATCATCAACCAACGCGACCAATGCCGTTTCCATGCTGAACCCGGGCCTGAAACCTGACTGGAACGGATCCAGATACGTCGTCTCATCCAGTTGCTGGGGAAGCTGTTACGCAACCACACTCTCGACAACCTTCTCCACAAAACGAAGGTTGGAGACCGGACGATAATTAACCAACATTGCCAGGTCCAGGGAAGGCTTCTTGAGGAGAGGCCTCACCACCGCCTCTTTCAAGGTGGTGGGGAAGTCACCCTCACCCAATGAAGCATTTATAATCCCCTGGAGCCAGCCTCGCGTCACCTCCCGGGAAGCCAGCCCTAACCAGGAGGGACACAGGTCCAATAAAGTGGTCACGTTCAGTCTGCCCAGAATCCTGTCCATGTCCTCAGGGGTCACAGGATCAAACTCATCCCAGATAACATTCTCAAGACCTGCCCCAGTCCCTCCCCCTGAGACTACCCAGTCGGAGTCCAGATCTTCCCGGATCTGAGTGATTTTGTCATACAGATACTGAACAAAATCCTTGGCTCTACCCTCCAAGGGGTCCTCCCGCGCTTCCTGGTGGAGCAGGGAATGGGTCACCCTAAACAGGGTGGCCGGGCGGTTATCTGATGATGCAATAAGAGCAGCTTTCGCTGCTTTTATTGCCACTAGGTAATTCCTAATATGGGATCTTACCAGTGTCTGGTCCGAATCAGAAAGACTGGCCCTCCAACTACTCTCTAGGCGTCTTTTCCGGCGCTTCAACTCCCTCAGCTCCTCAGTGAACCAAGGAGCCAAATGAGATCGGTGCCGGGTCAGAGGCCACAAAGGCACGACCCGATCCAGAGCTCCAGTGGCCGCCCTATCCCAGGCGGCCACTAGGTCTCCAGTTGAGGTGTGTGCCAGAGCCTCGGGAAATGGCCCAAGCTCCATCTGGAACCTATCAGGTTCCATCAGGCGCCTGGGGCAGAACCATCTTACCAGCTCCGCCTCCCTGCAGCGAGGTGCAGCGGTTTGAAGGCCAAAACGAAGGAGAGAGTGATCTGACCATGACAAGGGCTCGGTAACTATATCCCCTATCTCAAGATCACTCAGCCACTGTCCAGAGACAAAAACTAGATCCAGCGTGTTTCCCCCCGTGTGGGTAGGGCCATGAATTAACTGGGTCAGGTCCATGGCTGTCATGGAAGCCATGAACTCCTGAGCCACCTCAGACACCTCACCCACGGACGGCAGGTTGAAATCCCCCATGACCATAAGCCTGGTGGTATCAACCACCACCGCGGCGATGACGTTGAGTAGCTCAGGCAGGGCTGTTGCCACGTGGCAGGGAGCCAGGTACATGATCAGCAAACCCATCTGAACCCCATGAACCCACTTCACGAGGACGGACTCACAGCCGGCCGTCTGAGGAACAGTGGCCTCCCTCGGTCTCAGACCTTCTTTAATAATAACCGCTACTTCCCCGCCCCTGCCCTGTAACCTCGGCCGATGGAATGTGAGAAAACCTGGAGGGCACATCTCAACGAGGAGGACCCCCCTCCTGGCCCAACCAGGTCTCCGTAATACCCGCCAGGTCCACTCCCCCCTCATAAATAAGATCACAAATGAGGGGGGCTTTATTTACTATGGACCTGGCATTGCACAGCATCAGCCGAAGGGTCGGGTCCTGAGGGTTTGTGCAACCTGGGGAACAGGTGGAGCCTTGGGGGCAGGGGCATGTCACCGCTTGTAAACAGCGGGTACGTGCTCCCTTGACTTGATATGGCCCCCTGCTCCCGCCATACCTACCCCTCTCACTCACGGTAATGATATTCAGAGCACTATCTGGACAAACTATGACTCCCCCCTCGACCCCGTCGACCCCCTCGACCTCGCCTTTTTCCCACCGCGAATTCCAATCCGCAGTGGTCATGCAAATTCCTACGTACAACTGTACGTAACTCAATGCCTGTATGAAATGAGCATATTCTCCTATATGTGAAAAAAGCCAATGTATTGTAATGTAATGTAATGAATTATTTCTTTGTAATAGTTCTAAATTTCTTTAGCAATTAATTTAAGTTAGAGAGCCTTGCCTGATATTCTGGATTCACACATCATGGTAAACAAATAATGGAAAGAGATTTTGTTTCACTACATCTGGGAAATTCATATTAAATCAGAATTCTTCCCACTTCTGACTTACTGGCATATATGGATCAGTGGTGAAATCCGAACCAGTTTGCTACTGGTTCTCTGGCTGTGCATGCATGCTGCGTGACAAATGCACACTGTGTGTGCATGCACAGTGCACACCAAACCTGTGTGCTGCACGCATGCACGCATGTGCAGTACATGCCAAAAGGAGGCTTGGGAAGGTAAGTAGAAGTGAGGGGGAGGACGCGATTTAGCTTCACTAGAAAGCAGGATTTAAAAAAGCTACCAGTTCCTCTGAACTGGTATTTCTGACAATCAGCTGTGCAGTGGGCTTTAGAATGCTTAGTACGCGCCAAAGGGAGGCTTGGGAAGGTAGGTAGAACAGGAGGGGGAGGAATCAACTGTGCAGCACAGTTTAGCTTTGCTAGAAAACAAGATTTCCTGCTTTCTAGCAAAGCTAAATCCCACTGCACAGCTGATCGTCAGAAATACCAGTTCGGAGGAACCTATAGCTTTTTTAACTACCGGTTTGCCCGAACCGGTAGCGTTTTAGACTAAATACCGGTTTGCCCAAACCTGTAGTTTTTATCACTACCGGTTTGCCCAAACCAGAGTGAACCGGTAGCATTTCACCCCTGATTTGGATGTGAGATATATGGACATGGCTATTGTGTAACGAATAGCAATAATTTTTATTGATTAATCAGATGAATATCTTGTACAGTGTTATTACCTCTTTTGAGTATCAGAATAACTTGTTCACTTGAAAGATAAGCATTTGCTAAACAAAACAAACAGAATACATGCTTTAGTTAGATTTGAAGCCTATGTGGCAAGAAGAGAAGTGGCATACCCGTGTCCTCTCCAAACTCCCAAACATACCTTGATCACACCAATTATTAGCCACCTCACTGTGCCTTCAAGGCAGATGATGATGAAACATAATACATTTACATAATGTGAGGCTGTGCTTGGATGGTGTCAGAATAATGAAGGAAATATTACCTTTATAACAGCGTACTTGGTGATATCTTAAAGCTTCCTCATTCACGGACGTGACAAGATGAAGGCGAGTACTGTTATACAGTAAACATTGCTATTTCTATTGACAGTGTCCAAATCTCTTGTTTATTTAATTAGATTTACCAGTATTATTTCTCAAACATTCAATAATTGGCCCCTTCTATCATATTAAAACTACACTTTAATGGGAACTTTAAAGAGGAGATCGAGAGAATGCACTGGAGAGAGGGTCAGCTGCAGATTGTGCACCTCTAATATAAGATTAGACTACAGTTCTTGGTTAACAACTCTAATTAAGACTGGAATTTCCATCACTAAGTGGGGTGGCTATCAGGTGAAACATGACATGACCACACCACTTAGCAACAGCAGTTCCAGTAGTCCCACTAGCAATTGTTAGGTGAGGACCAAACTGTTAGGTGAGGACCTTATGTTTCTTTTGCTCTGCCCTATTTGCCTCTGATTTAATTCCTCCCATCTGCCTGTCTCCCACCATCTTTACCCTTTTGGCTGCCCTGCACTCTATCCCCACCTTTTCCTGCTACCCCCACAAGCCCATTATGTAGGCTGCACATAGGCTTTGCAAGGCTTGTGGAGGTCTCCCACAATCTCACTAAGGGTCAGCAGCTGCCTTGACCAAGAGGCCTTGTCAGCAGTAGGAAGAAGAAAATGCTGAAGGTCAGCTGGGGCAACAGGTAGGCAGCAGTGGAATCATAACTTTGAACAGTCTCTGAATAAATGGTCGTTAAGCAAGAACTATCTGTACTTTTTATTATGATTTTATGTTCAATCTAAATATTTTAAGCAACTTGGCTTTTTCAGATATCGAGATTTTTTTCAAAATTTCTGAATTCAAACAGGTCATGGGGTTCCAGGAACTGGGATTCTGCCACGCCTTGATCGGTTGTTTGTGTCATTATCTTGCAGTCAGGGTCACAGTGTTCTGGTGCTCTATATTTTGCAATGTAACTCAAACCATATGGAGGAAAAAAGGTCTTTAGGCAACCCCCCCAAAAAAGTAAAATAAATAAATCCAGCTGATTCAGGAAAACAGCTGAATAAATGCCAATATATTTCAAGATGGAATCCTGCCTATCAATATTATGATTAAAAAAAACCTAAAATTATGATTTTCTTCTGGGAAAAAAAATCATGAAAATCATACAATAAATAAGTTTTTAATTACAATTCTGTATATATAACTTGGAAGTAAAATTCATTGAATTCACTGGATTTACTTTTAAGCAGAAATACAGTGATAATCTTGTTTCCATTTACTGTAACTGGGAGTAAGCTCTACTAAAATCAATATGATTTGATTTCATTGAAAATGTCTAAGGCTGACAGATTTGTTGTTAAAATGTAATTGCCTGTAACATTAATATTATTGTTATATCAAACAAAGAAAATTAATATAATGTTCAGTTGCTTATAGTGCATGTGTTATATGTGTTTCTCAATGTATACATGTCTGCATGTATCTTATAAGTTTTTATTGTGTAGAGAGAGAGACATATGGTGGATTTTGATTTTCTATGCTTTCTATGTTCTCCTGATCTGAAAAGATTGGCAGCATACTTTTACTTTAGTGGCTAAACAAATAAAAGAAACAGCCACCATGTATTTCTATACTGTATGATGTTCAATTAACAAGTAACAGAACAACAAAATAACCGAATTGCAAGGGGCCTTGGAGGTCTTGTAGTCCCTCTGCTCATGAGGGGGTCCTATACCATTTCAGACAAGTGGTTGTCCAACTTCTTCTTTAAAATTTCCACCTACAACTTCTAAAGGCAAGCTGTTCCACTGATTATGTTAACCGTCCCATTGGCATGCACAGCAAAAGAAACTCCTGGGACATTTTTATTACCAAGAGTAAAACTTTACTGATAGATCCATACAGGCACAGAAGAAGCAAAGCCAGTTCTAAGGTTTTGGCATGAAGTGCAGTACAATGAAATTCCCTTTTCCTTTCCCCAGGCTGCCCAATGTTCATTGTCCACCAATCCAGGTTAAGCATTTTATTTTGGGAAAATAGTCTTCTCCTTTCGAAAGTCTTCAGTTCATGACTTTAGGGTTGTAAGATTTTCTCAAGTTGCAAATGGCTTACATAAATTCTTTCTCTCCCTCCCAGCTTCCCACACATTCAAATCATACCACTCCTTTCCTTCATTGTCACGCTACGAGCAGAAAGGTGTTTTGTGAGTCAACCTTGACAAATTAATTGTTCTAACTGCAAGGAAATTTTTCCTTATTTCTAGGTGCTTCTCTCCTTGATTAATTTCCATCCATTGCTTCTTTTCCTGCCTTCAGGTGCTTTGCGGAATTGTATTATAGTTGCAATAACAACCAGGATTTTTAGAGTCTTAGAGTTTTTATTACTTATAAAATAAAGAAGGCTGTATACATGAAGCCTTTGGACCATCATTTGAAAATATTGCTGTATGCAATGTTTTTAAATAGAACTTTTAATGTGGCTTTTAAGGAGGAAAGTATGTAGGTTAAAACAAAGATGAACAAGAATGGTCCAAGAATAAATACAAGTGAATATAAATGAAATTAGGCTAATTTGAAATTGAAGGATGCTTTCTAGGTTCTACCAGCTTCTTTAACACTGTTCTTCTTGATCATGTTATTTTACTCGGTAAGTTTTTCTTCTCGTTTTGGATATATATATATATATCCAAGAGCCTTGATAGTACAGTGGTTTAGTGCACCCTGTTATTAACACAGCTGCCTGCAATTTCTGCTGGTTCGAATCTCTCCAAGGCTCAAGGTTGACTCAGCCTTCCATAACAAAAAGGATTGCTTCAATACAACAACAAACATAATACAAAGTATGCAAAAGAGAAGGGAAAAAAGCATTAATATTGTTTATTGACTAAAAAGTAATGCATTTTGTGCATAAAGAGCCAGTTCAAAGGTTGACAGTGCACACATTTCATCAAGCCAACCTTTGGTTTATGTTGCACAATTACCATTCTAAGAATATGTAACATTTTTTCCTCTCCAAGCATGATAGGTCTAAATTTTTTCATAATTAATACATTACAAATTTTGGCGATATATTTTAACCTTAATGTCTTTAAATCTAATTTCTGTGATGAAAACCTCATAGGGTACTAAAGTGTTGTGGATTTAATAAGACAAACACAACTTTTGGATTAATCAGAGACAAATTATATATTGCGCAATAGGTTCAAAGCTCTGTACATGAAGCGTTGAACAAAGACAGAAATTAGGTACAATGGTTTTATACCCTTCTAGACAAAGGATTCTGTTAACTCAGCAATTCATATGGTCATATACATTTGTCATTTTTAATTGACATTTCCTAATTACTGAGTTTCTTTGCAAAACAGTTATAATTCTTTTTGTAGATTACTGAAGCATAGACTCAAATCATCTTCTGACGATAGACAACTTTTAACTCATGTGGATCCCCTTGACCTAACCAACCTTTAAGCTGTATGTCATTAGAATGTTCCTTTCTTCTGACAACTTAGAGGCCTCCTAGAGGAACCAAAAGGATTTTGGCTGAGTTTGTATTTTTTCCAACCGGATGCATTGCTTTTTAGAATAGAGTGAATAGAAAGTTATCCAATGGTCATCTATCAGAGCCCGCTTCATTCACATTAAAAGATATGGAAAAACCAGGGGATATGACTAAATCTCATGTATTAACATACCTTTAAATGTTTGTATCTCCAGCATAGATTAACAGATAGCCAATTCTTTTTAACATTCTTTGAAAAATTCAATAGATACCAAAAAGAAATGTATCATCAGTTCATACCATGTTATGTCTATAAGAAACATATTCAATATTTTTTAAAAAAACAGGCCAATAACTTGCTAGAACTGGGTTTTCAAATTCTTTCTTCCAAATTAGACCAGTCCTCAGCATTATTTAACTCCAAGGTGACCTCAACTTTGTCTGGTCTGTGTGTCACACTCATGTATGCGCTGGCATGCCTTCAAGTCAGTATTGATTCCTGGCAATTACCTGGACAAGTCCCTGCAATTTTCTTGGCAAAATTTGCTATTGAGAAGTGGTTTGCTATTTCCAACTACCTAGAACTGAGAGAGAGTGATTGGCTCAATGTTATCCAGCTGTCTTTGTGCCTAAGGTGGGCCTAGAACTCAGGATCTCCTGGTTTCTAGTCTGGTCCCTTAACCACTACAACAAACTGGCTCTCAAACTTTAGCTAGTCTATGACTCCCAATTTTCCAAGGATACAGATTTTTCAACTATCATGATTTGAACATGTATACAACCAGTCTAAATCTTAAGTTATTGCTACTTTTTCGTATTTGGATGTCCCCCTTAATTTAATTCTCCATCTCTATATCACTCTCTAAGCATTTTGCTACCGTGTTTCCCCGAAAATAAGACCCTGTCTTATATTTTTTTGAACCCACAAATAAGCGCTTGGCCTTATTGCCATGTGCTCAAAAGCCCGATTGGGCTTATTATCAGGCGATATCTTATTTTGAGAAAAACAGGGTAGTTGTGGTGTTTAATTCTTATTTAAATATAGTAACTGGAAGCTTTTGACTACATGCTTTTTTAAAATTCAAAATTCATAGTTCTCTTTATTTCACAATGCAATTTATCAATAATAATAAAAAGTATATTAGAGAAAATCTATATATATTTAGACATAAAGCTAACATTAAATAATACATTCTATTAAAGGAGATTGTTTTCAAAGACCATGCTTTTTTGAAATAAATTTGTGGGACAAAATATGGGAAGAAGAATTTTTTTAAAATTGAAGTACTACAGAAGGCATTAAGTTATACTTGTCAAATTGTTTCTACTTATTTGGAGGGAGGGGGAAATCACCTTTTATATATTTTATTTCTGTTTTTTCTACCCCTTCCATTTTTCTGTTTTTTTTCCTTTGCTTTTTATATTTCCTTAGTTTGTTTTAGTTTTTCATCTTTGTATTCATAAACATTAAAAAAAAACTATTGCAAAAGACATTTATGAATAAATCTTTCAACAAACTCAATTTGACAGCTATGTAATAAAGGGAAAATGAGAGAAGGTTATGGCTTACTTGTAAATTTATTGGTGGGAAGGAGATAATGTAATCCAAAACTTTTTGGATACTTTTTTTTAAAGAAAAACAATTTTTAAATTTAGTTTAGATGGATAAGATTCTTCATCGGACTCATCTGTTTATATTTAAAGAGCTTGTGACCATTTAGCCCTTTAATATTAATACTACTTGCTTACGTAGAAGTTAACAGATGAAAATATTCCAGAGAAATTTTCTGAAAGAGAGAGGAAATCCAATTGAATATATTATTTTGTTCTTTGTGTTTTCATGTTAGACAAAAAGTGTATGTTAGATCGTGTTGTTGCTTTTCTATGAATTCTGTGTCTCTCCCAAATGAAACATACAAATATTAGTCAGGAGACCATTCTGCCATCTGCTGGGAAAAACATTCAGAACAGTGTACCAGTTTTATTAGGCCTTATCAAAAAAAAGAAAACCCTCAGCTTAAAAATGTATTGTTTATCCAGAGCAAATAGCATAGATTCGATGGAAGAACTAAGCTAGCAATGCAATTAGCATATGCATTTCTATATTTGACATTTTTGACCTCAGAACTCAATATTATCAGTAACTAATATATGATTCTGAGAATTCCGTTCTCATAGATTTATGAATATATATTGAGGGAAAATGTAATGGAACAAAATGATGTTTTAAAATTGTATGGAAAAAAATAAATAACCTGCACTATGTTCACGATACTACTGTAATGATCCAGAAGCTCAGGCAATGAAAGTGAAGGAGGACAGTGAATAAATAGGGTTGAGATTAATGTATAAAAGAAATGTATTAAAGAGAGAAATAAAGCATAGCACCTAACTAACTTCAATCTTTTACTCTTTTACTGGTAGAAAGCACATAACTAGATTCTAGGATTTGGCTATCCCTTATAATGTATTTTATTTATTTTTATTTATTTTGTTGAGTATGTATTAGATAATATATATTAGTATAAGCATGAATTGAATAAATAAAATGAATACATTTTTTGTACATAAATATTCTGCTATAAAACTTGTGCTTCCCCACAAGGGCAGAACTCATACAGGAAAAAGAAACACTTTCATCTCCTACCAAGGACAACAAAAGCAAACATAGAATTGAGCATGCATTTTTCTTAAAAGAAGCAACTCAAGGAATTCCTCTACTCCTGATCATAAGGCTGGGGTGTTGTGGAATGGAAGGACCAAGCAACATTCCTAGGTCAGCCAGAGACAGTTTTATTGCGCAAGGTTCAGAGCCAGTTTTGTACATGAAGCTTTGAACAAGGAGAGAACTCTGATACAACGGTTTTATACATTTCTAAGACAAAGGATTCAGTGAGATCATACATTTTCCATATATGGTTAATCATGAGATCATACATCCGATTTTCCCTATATGGTTACATACATTGGATAATAAGTTCATCTAATTACTTAAAGCATTAATCTTAGTTTATAAAATTATCTTAGCCACACAACTTTTCCTTAAGTGCTCGGAGTTGCTAATGGGAGAGTTACTACTGTCCTTGGGTAAATTTATTGGATTAAGTAACTCTTTGTAACATATAGGTCTTTGTGTCATTCATAGTGAGGTCACTCAGATGTTTTCCCTATGGTGGTCCTTTCATGACATCTAGGTCTCAGAAGATATATTACCACTTAATGGGGTTTAACTGTTTGTTAATGTAATTTCCAACAAGCACTTTCCTCTCTTATAATATTGTGAATAGAGAGGTTTTCTCAGAGTTCATGTATCTAAGCACGTCTTCCCCTTATAATAATGTGAATAGAGAGGGTCCCCCAGAGTCCATATATCTGACTCTGTATGATTCCTATTTTATTCACATTATTTCTTATTTGCTATAATTCCTACTTTATTCTCATCAGGGGGAATATTTAATCTCTTCTTCCACACACAAATATTTTGTTAAAAATGTAGCCCAGTTGCTACTGTTAGCCCAACTGAGGGATCACAAGCACAGATGGATGAGGGATAGGCAGACAATATTTCTCATCATTCCTTCTCCGGGCTCCTCTGTCTCTTTGAGCACTAAAGCCTTGTCTGACCTTAGCCCAAGGACAGATTGCATGCACAGAAGATAAAACAATGATTAAGCTCCACACCTGGGTTCCACCATGCTCTGCACCTGCCTATATTCTCTCAGCCTCCCTGCACCTGAGTAGTTAGTGATGCTTTTCCAGGCAGCACCTGATGCTTCACAGTTAATCCTCAGTGAAAGGGAAGCAAAGCAAAAAGGTTCCCGGGCCCCAATGGCTTTAATTTGTGTAGCATTAAAGCAGTAAGAAAGCATCGTGTGCCAGCTTTCACAGAAGAGGCCTCAGCAAGCGTCCCAGTGCAAAGTACTTACAGCTGCACAAAATCTGACCCCCGACATTTAGTTGCATGATCCTTAAATGTCCTTTTCTGTTATCATCCACTTTCAGTGCATTTAGTTTGTTATTTGTGATTGCTTTTCTGTACTTCCCAATGTTTATCCCCAAAGGGAATAACGTAATGGGTTTAGGTCAAAATATTATACGCCCTATACTAGGGGTCTCTAACCTTGGCAACTTTGAGACTTGTGGACTTCAACTCCCAGAAGCCCTCAGCCAGCAAAGCTTTCTGAGGACTTCTGGGAGTTGAAGTCCACAAGTCTCAAAGTTGCCAAGGTTGGAGACCCCTGCCCTATACGACTAGAATAGTTTTTACTAGTCCAGGCAGTCACCGGGAATCAATAACTGAATCGAATATACCCCCCACCCCAAATCTTTATTCCAATCCTTTCTTTAGCGCGCCTTTGCTGTGTCCCCCGGAGCTATTTAAGCAGTGTGATAAAGCAAAGCAAAACATTAAAAGCCGAGAAAGAGAGAAAAAAAGAGCAGCCATCTTCCATCCCCCCCCAACCCCACCCCGGGAAAGGCCCTGAACTGAACTGAACGGAGGCGGAGGGGGACGACAATGGAAGCTGTTTCGTTGCTTAGCAACCAAGGCGAAACAGATTCCCTCTGTTCCCTCCCTTCCTCGGGCCGCAGTTGTTTGCACTTGAGTCCAAATAGAAATCAGCCTCTCTCTCTCTTTTTTTTTTTTTTTTTGATCTCTGCCCCGGCGCGAACGGTGACGCAATCGGCACGCGCCTAATGTGAAAGAGGAAGGAGACGTGTTGGGGCTGAGGAAGTGGGAGTTTCTCCCCTCGTGAAATTGTTATGGTGGAGGAGAGAGATGTTTCGCCGGCGGTTCTTTTCCCTGCTCGGCTCGGTAGAAGAGGGACCCTGCTTTGACTGCATGGCTTAAAAGAGCTCGCCGGTATCCGGCAGGGCTCTGCAGATAAAGTCAAAGCGTAAGAAACGGAGCAGGTGAATCCTCTGCCCTGGTTTGCGGGCTCTTTCGACCAAAATTGGTGCCAATTAGGGTTTGCGGAAGTCGTTCTTCCCTCTCCGCGGTTATATATGAATATACAATTGTATCGCAGCGTTCCAGGTTGGAGAATAAAGGTATTGTCTTCCGGTGGGTACTGAGATCAGTATTGGCAAAAATTATTTGCACGGGTGGCTAAATCTGTTCGTTGATGTAGAGATGGTTGGGCTGGGACAGAAGCATCCTTTCGTTAATTTGGGTCTTTGTACCCCAATAGGGCATGCTGTCCCTGGTGTTCTTCCAGAGGTTTGGTTTTTTTTTTTTTTTTTGGCTTTAATTGATATGCCGCCCTTCTCCGGAGACTCAGGGCGGCTTACAAGGCGTTAAGCAATAGCCTTCATACTTTTGTATATTTATACAAAGTCATTTTATTGCCCCCACAATCTGGGTCCTCATTTCACTTACCTTTGAAAGGATGGAAGGCTGAGTCAACCTTGAGCCTGGTGAGATTTGAACTTGCAGTAATTGCAAGCAGCAGATGTTAATAACAGTGCTTTAGTCCACTGTACTGCAGGCTCTTGTTCATTTGGAAGCTTTAATTGTGAATGCTTTTTCTTGTTGAATTAGTGGGAAAAGTTTATATTTGTAATGTGGATATGGCCTTGTTTTTCATTTACAAAACTTCCAGTCAAGCTTATTCTATAAGAAGGCATATTTGCGGAAGTACTTTCAAGTGTGTGTTGAAGTAGCCTATTTTTCATTTTGAATTTGAAAATTTGAATTTGAATGAATATTTTCAAATTTGAATTTGAAGTAATATTTTTCATTACTAAATTTGAATTGTGCAAAATCCCCAACCTTTTTTTTTTTTTGAGTTAAAACAGATCAAACTCAGTACACGTGTATAGCACTTTGTTATAGCTGTGTAAACTATAGGTTGTAGCCGTACACCCTAAAAAAAAAACCTTTTCTTCACAGGTTATTCATACTCTGAACCTGCCTTCTCAACACTCTTGTTGGCTGGGCTAAGACTATGGCTCCTAAAGATATAATGACTAATTCACATGCCAAGTCTATTCTTAATGCAATGAACTCTTTGCGAAAGAGTAATACGCTATGTGATGTGACCCTGCGTGTGGAACAAAAAGACTTTCCAGCTCATCGTATTGTATTAGCTGCTTGCAGTGACTATTTCTGTGCTATGTTCACAAGTGAGGTAGGTAAGATAGACATCAAACATATTTTGGTTTTTTTTTCCATGCGAGTAACATGTGCCAGAGACTTAACAGTTAAAAATATCACTGCAATCTAAGTATAAACCTTCCTGGAAATAAGACCCATTGCATTCTTTGAGATTTACCCAGTACATGTGCATAAAATTGTATTATACAGCTGCAGTTCTATGTGTAATCTGGAAGTAAGGCAATGGGATTTGTTTTTAAACAAATGTATATGTGTTTGGGCTCTGGGTGTGGGTATTCTTATACAGAGGTTAAAATCGTTAGCAAAAATATATAATTCAAACATTATCTAAAGTCATGTTTTTCTAAAGTTCCATGTTGCCCAGTAACTTTAAATTGTTACAGTGTAATAATCTTAACAATTGACAACAGAACAATAATGGATAGGTAACAATGTTTCTTCTCCCTACAATTTAATTTCCAGTATATATATTTGGGCATATTTCAACTTGTATAAAAGTTAATCTGAAGTTCAATATTAAACCTTGGGCCCTTTCATAACTTGGGCTCTTTCATTTGAGCAAAGATTGGAAGGCCACATCATTTTGCACAATGATATATCTTCTTATTGGCTTTTCTCCTATAGGGTTATAGAGAGTAGGTCTTTTGTGGGTATTTGAGAATTTAATTTGTATCTTGTTTTTGCATAATATTTTCCCTCTTTCACATTTTATATACTTTTTTGTATGTATTCTACTCTGTTTCCCCCAAAATAAGACCAATCGGGCTTTTGACTGCATGGCAATAAGGCCAAGCGCTTATTTCAGGGTTCAAAAAAATATAAGACAGCGTCTTATTTTCAGGGAAACATGATATAACATATATAATCAAATAATACATTAGTATTTATTTGATGGCAATACATTTGAATTAGAGGATCCTTAACTTACACTCTTATGTGATGCTTTGGTAACCACAATTCTAACATGTATTTGAAATCTATAAGCAAATAATTTAAAAAAGTATTTTTGTTATACTATGGTTATGAATTCTAAACTTATAAGACAAAAGTCTGTTGAAGTACTATTAAAAAAAGATTGAAATGAATGAAAGTTAAATTGTTTTCTAAAAAGAATCAAAATGTTCGTTTGATGCTATATCTTATTTCTCCAGGAAAGTTACACTTCTTGAAATTTTATTTGTTGTAATTTCATGCTTGTAAATTAATACTTAGCGAATTACTTTTGCCAAATGTGTCTATAGGTGACCTAGGCCAGAAATAGTACATATATTAACAATAAATATATTTATTTAAATAAATTATATTTTGTAGACTAGTAACTATTTTTTACAGAAGGAAGATTTTGTTGTAATTTATATATAAAAGAAAAGTTCCTCTTAATTGGTATGGTGAATGAAATATGTTAAACTCCTGGGGAAAAGCACTAAGATATTTATGTCTTTGTTGTAGTCTTTCAAGGGTGCACTTTTAATGATAATCATTTTTATAGTACATGAAAAGTTTGAATAAGTGCTTATTTCCTCTTACCCATACTTATGTTTTCCAAATTAGTTTTCATAACCCAGTAAAGATCATTAATATAAATCCTTGTAATTAAACTTACTTTACTTGTAATGTGAAGCTTTCAGAGAAAGATAAACCCTATGTGGATATCCAAGGGCTAACGGCCTCAACTATGGAAATACTGCTGGATTTTGTATATACAGAAACTGTCCATGTGACAGTAGAAAATGTTCAGGAGTTACTCCCTGCAGCCTGTCTACTTCAGTTGAAAGGTAATGCCAGAAACAAATTGTATAAAGCAGGAATCGAGGATCCGATGCATTGTCCAGACACCTTCAGTGTACAGAAATGAATAGAACTTTACAAACATACTAAAGTTAGTAAATTAAAGATGTATTAAAATAACATATAGTCCTTGCTTACCAACCATTTATTCAGCAACTTCTCAAAGTTGCGATAACACTGAATGAGTGGTACTTATGACTGATTCTTAAAGTTCCAGCTTTTTTCCATTTGCTTAGTTCTGAATGCTGAATATTTTGAATGGCCATTTAATAGTTTTCAAATAATTGATGATCTGTCCTAGTACAATCAATATGTGATTTTTCATTTTAGAGGTGTTTAAAATGTCAAAAAATATCACAGCTATAAATATTGATCATAACCAGATTTATATCAGTAGTTTTGTAAGCTGGAATTAAGAAGTGGCGTTTATGTCAAATACAGCTTATTGAACTTATAAAAAGAAGTGTTTATGACTCATAATGGCAACATCAACTTGTAAAGATATGAATTTTCTTGACCACACTTGAAACCCAATATAACATTACATTTGTTTGTGTTGCTGTTCAATAGAAATAAATATTGCTCCTTTTCACTTTTAATTTAAATTTGATTCCCAGGTAATTTTTCAGAATTATGATTTGATCGCTCAAAGTGCCAACCATTATTTTATTTTCTTGTAGGAGTAAAGCAGGCTTGCTGTGAATTCCTGGAAAGCCAGTTGGATCCTTCTAACTGTTTGGGTATTCGAGATTTTGCTGAAACGCATAATTGTGTTGATTTAATGCTGGCAGCAGAGGTTTTTAGTCAGAAGCATTTTCCAGATGTAGTACAACATGAAGAGTTTATCCTCCTCAGTCAAGAAGAAGTGGAAAAACTCATCAAGTGCGATGAAATTCAGGTAAGAACTCAACCGTTACTGCAGTTTAAAGCAAATAATATTTAATTGTGACATGTGATGAATGCAAACCGATCATATATTTGTCAAGCTGTATAAACAGGATTTTTGTATTCTTTTGAGAATCATATAATGTATACATTTAAAGCAGTTTTTTCAATGAAGTGTGATAAGATTGTTTGCACACTAGTCATTCTTTCCTTTTCATGTTAATGTATTTTTCTAATGGGAAATATGGGAGGATCTTGTTTTTTATTATTTATTTTTATCTCACCTTCATTATTTATATATATAACTCAAAGTGGTGAACATATTCCTTCCTTCTCCTATTTTCCCCAACCCGAACTCACCCAACCAACTTTCATGCCTAAGGGGGGGACTAGAATTTACAATCTCCTGGTTTCTAGCTTGATGCCTTAATCAACAGAGCAAACTGGCTAAAAGTCCTATTTGAATGCTTCAAAATTTAAAAAATGAAAATTTGTGAAATTATTATTATTATTTCTTCTGGGGCTGCCAATGAGAACTGCCCCCCAGCCTTTAGATAGGATTAAAAAAAAATAAACAGAAAAAGCCCTAAATTCTTTTAGTCCTTTGCCTTTAATCATATGACATCTCTACATGTCACATGTTCACACTTTATATTTGTGACAGTCATAAGACAAAACTAAAGATTTTCATTGGAAGACAGATACTTGTAATATATGATTGGGTTTTTTTGAGCAATCATAATTTGCTAAGCAATTTTCCCACAGTAGAGGTACAACCTGTGTTTGGGCTGCCAGGAAGCTATCTTGAATCATAGCCAACTCTTTTTGCAGAAGTCTGAGGAGTTTTGCTTCTTTTCTTACAGGTAGCGTCTGAAGAGCCTGTCTTTGAAGCAGTTATTAATTGGGTGAAGCACTCAAAAAAGGAACGGGAAGCCTCTTTACCAGAGCTTTTGCAATATGTGCGCATGCCACTTCTAACTCCACGCTATATCACTGATGTCATAGATACTGAGGTTGGTCCAGGTTCTGTATTACTCATTTTTTAGAAATGTTTAATACAGTTAGGGTAGGCAAGCTGTGTGTTTCCAAATGTTATTACAGTTCAGACTATGTCCAACTACTAAACTTGTAAGAAGAGCATCAGTTTAATATTATGATCATAGTTAGGGAGGACCTTGTCCATTATAGTAATACTAAATCTGAGAGTATTCATTATTAGTAGTATCACTATTGCACTACAGCATTTATTCACTTTGGGATATTTTCTGCTTTTCATGAAATGCTTGCAATCCATAGTACTTCGTTCATTGAGAAATGTCAATGTCAACGTAGCAGATATAAAGGCATTTGTTTCAGCACTGAAAGAAATATTCATGATTTTAAATTCACCTGCAGTGAATACAGATCAATCCATTTGCAAAGGCCTCTTCAGACTAATAAAAATTCAGTCTCTTTATGGGTGTGCGTCCATTAAAAAATCTGAAGCCAGTTAACCACAATATAAGAATATAAGATGAACCATGTAGGATCAGGCCAGTAGTTCATCTAATATAATGAATACCAATCAATTTGATATATTTAGGGTGCTCAAAGTCATGGAGAGAAGGGTAATACTCTTCTTCCACTGTTGCTTCATAGCAGCTGGTATTTAAAGTATGTTGTCTATGATTCTTAAAATAAGAAGAGCTAATTGGAGCAGTAGAATCTAAGGCTGTGCAGTGCTTCAGATTTCATTCCAAAAAGATGCTTCAGAGCACATGTACATCTGACCTGCAACATACTAAAGCAGCTACATGCCTTTTCAGATCAGATGGCTGCCTGGAAAAAAACTCTTCTGTTTTAATGAATCACAGGCAGGTTCTGCATTTGTGCTTCCATGCTTCTCTGCAATACATTTATGGAATTGTATCCAACAAAAGTGAGGATCACTTTTCCAGTCCCTTTTAAAATTGTTTATCTCAATAATCATCAGCATATCTGTTTCCAGCAAATTCTGCAATTAATAAGCATTCATTCCTAATCACATGCCAAAATAGAGAAATGTTTGTCAAACTGCAAACTACCTTTTTGTACCTGGGGAGTTCTTGGTGCTAGCTGAGCTTAGCTGTTTGCAGACATTTCATTACCCAATTTAAGTGACATCATCAATGCTAGAAAGTGGTGTAAACCCCTGCTAACTAGCTCTTCTGGTATTTTGTTCTGGTACTTCTTAGCTTTTTTGTTGTCTTTTTCTGAATGGTGTGTAAATGTTTATCTCTGTGTCTGTTGATGGCTCATTTGAATACCAAGCTTCCAGGAATTCCCTAGCATTTTATGGGTTTTGTATTTATATTACAGCATAGCATGTAAATACAAAAAGAATTAAAATCACATCAGAGTGCATATTTTGTTAAGCATCCCCTCCCCCATGGATTCCTGAATTTAGCACATTTATATCAGTTCAGGTTTCAATGACTGCTACTATGTTCTAATATGTGGGGTGGGGGTGAGGGGGAGGGAAGCTTTCTCTCCATGTTTTTCATACCATGTGCAATTTATATTAGTCAGGCATTACTTCCCTTTGCTCCATATTGAAGAAACCACAGGTACAATTTCTTTGGGAAAGTTATTTTGATTGCTTTTTTCCCAATTTTGCAATATCATTTTTCAAGTGAACTGAAAGCAGACCAAATAAAACAAATCAGAGATTCTCTTAAATACACTGAAAGTAAAAGTGACTTTTTCTTATGTTTTTGGTACTGCATCTGTCCTTCAAAGATGTCTTTCACCCAAGTGGTTTCATCAGGATTAATACTTGTGGTACAGATGATTCATTAGTGTAAAAGAAATAGTCTAAAACTCAGCAATTTTATAGTAGTGTAATTGTTTAGCTTTAGAATGGGTTCCTTCTGCTAATGCAACACAAGTTTGTATATGTCTGTACATGTCTAATTATTCCTTTTAAAAATACTGTTTTAATATAAATACAAATGTTCTTTTTATTATTTTCATAAGGAAGTGTAGGAATAATAAACCTCTGTGGTACTGCAAACTTGTATATATTGTAAAAATTATATAGTCTTGTTATATTTCCCCAGCCTTTTATCCGATGCAGTTTACAGTGCAGAGATCTTGTAGATGAAGCTAAAAAGTTTCATTTAAGACCTGAACTCCGGAGCCAAATGCAAGGCCCCAGAACCCGAGCACGTCTAGGTAAGTGGCAAAAGATTCAAATTAACATTTAAGAAGAAGGAAATGTCATGTTCTATTCTTATGTTTATTGCTTTTTGTCAATTGCCAGGTTTAGGGCTTAATAGATTCATAGTATTATGTTAATACTGCTGCAAAAGATACTGGGCTTGATAAATTAAAGATTGCTGTGCTGCCGGTGTTGGGATGCCCCGCCGGCCAGCTGGTCTTTGGGTCTCTGCTACGCATGTATGCATGTCTGCGTGCATGTCTGTGCATGCACACATTTCTGCATGTTTGTGCATCTCCATGCATGTGTGCAATTGCACGCGTGCTGACCTTTCAGTTTGGGCATGCGCGCCCACACAGTTTGGGCACTCTGTGCCTAAAAGGTTCACCATCACTGGTGTACATCCTAGAAAAAGATGCTGTTCCTTTAAGCAGTTGCAGATAGTTATTATATGATTAAGGACTCAGCTAAAGTGCTGCACAGCCCTAGTATAAAATACTCTGAGAACTTTATGCTTTTTTTTTTTTTTCATTTTAGATGTTTTGTCCCACCTTTATTATTTTTATAAATAACTCATATATAATATTACTTCCTCCTCCTGTTTTCTCCACAATAACAACCACAAATAGGGGACTAGTCTAAGGTCACCCAGCTAGTTTTCATGCCTAAGGTGGGACTAGAACTCTCAGTTTCCTGGTTTCAATGCATCTTATTTCCTTCAGGAAAAAATATTTGAATATGGTAGAGAATTTGTTCTTCTTTATTTAGAATGTTATTTTCTTTGCATTTATCCTGCTTGGTTGCAGTCTTCACTTGTTTCATACTGCTGTAACATAGCTTGCATACAAAGCTTTCAGTGCATAATGCAGCAGTGAGAGTGGTTTTCAGCTTGCTTTTTCCCTGGCCTCGATTACAGATAAGTGACTAGTGCAAGTTTATCCATCTGGTTTCGTGCCTAAGGGAAGTGCTAAATCCTAAATCTTCCCACTTCTAGTCCAGTTCCTGTGATAGTATACCAGACTGTCTTTCAGTTTATTTAAAAGTTATTTAAATTTTTTATCCTATTTTTAGTTGTAAAGCTTACATTATGGTGGTCTCTTTCATTTAGGTGCCAATGAAGTTCTCTTAGTAATTGGGGGTTTTGGAAGTCAACAGTCTCCCATTGATGTGGTGGAGAAATATGACCCCAAAACACAAGAATGGAGCTTCCTACCAGTATGTAATTATCTGCTTCATCATATATGTTTAAACAACAACATGCTATTTATATATATAAAATATTAGGTGTCCATTGTGGGGCAATTTGCATATAATTCAATAATGAATCTAAGATTCCTAGAGCATTTTTCCTTTTTAAAAAAAAGCAAAATTTCTTTGGCATGAAGAAGTTTACTGCAAAGAAGCATCAGGTTTTCCTTGCCCAATGCTTCTGATTTCACAACGTTTTTTCTCTAGTTGATTTCCGCCAGTAGTGTTTGAATAGGTAAAATCTGTCAGAGGGAGAACTTTATATGTTTTTTTAGAAATCTCCATGTAAGAATGGATATAAAACTGGAACATCCTATTTGTGAACAATAGAAGATAACTGTCTCTTCCTGTCTATACTCCTCAGGGAAGTAACACAGTAGTAGTCTACTACATGAATGGATTGTAATACAGATGGATGCAGACAGGAACAGATTCAAGGTCAGACTGTTGTTAGCTGTCATCTCAGTATTTGTTAATGGAATGACAGTGTTAAGCAAACCACTTTCTCACATTTTTAAAATTTGCTTCCAGAACGATTTAAGGATTACTGAGAAAACCATATTGTGTGTAAGATTGCTAAATTAAGATTTAAGAATATTCCAAAACGAAATATCACTTACGTATATTTTCAAAGTACATAGAAGACATTTTCCTGTTTTTTGTAAGACATTTTTCTCTCTGAATTAAAATTCTCCAGAATTCATTATGGTCCATAGGGATCAGGTTTATTGTATGCTGAGAAAAACACAACTGTGCTGCATTTTGAAGAGGCAAGCATGGGAAATTGAGTATTATTGTTGCAGATGAACTGGACACCTATAAATAAACCCTGTCACATTAGTCCAGAGGTCTTCAAACGTGGCAGCTTTAAGACTTGTGGACTTCAACTCCCAGAATTCTCCAGCAAACTATGTTTGAAGACTTCTGCATTAGTCCATGTTGATACAGTTTACATTCTTTCTCCCTGATCCTGTATTCTAGCACTAGAAAATTGTTAGTGCCAATTTCTTTTTTAGATACAAAAATTTGATTCTGTTTTCTTTCTTTTAACTTACATAGAGCATCAGCCGCAAAAGACGCTATGTTGCTACAGTTTCCTTGCATGACCGGATATATGTAATAGGTGGCTATGATGGTCGTTCACGTTTGAGTTCTGTGGAATGCTTAGATTATACTTCTGATGAAGATAGCATTTGGTACTCTGTGGCTCCAATGAATGTTCGACGGGGTCTAGCAGGAGCCACAACTCTAGGAGGTATGTATTGAAAAACAACCAACCAAAGATTATTCTTGGAAAAAAATCTACATGTGGGAAATAAGTATTAATGAAGGGATCCTTAGTGCTCTCTGAGCTTGGTTGTTTTCTTGCAGATTCTTCGTTATCCAAACTAGGTAACATCATCAGTGCTAGTAAGGAGTTGGAGTTTACTCTCAATTTATGTTCTGGTGGCTTGCCTTGTCAGTGTTGATGGGAATGGTCTTGGTAATTCTTTGATTGGGCTATTCACTGTTAGCTTGTTTGGAAGTTCCTTGATTGGAGTATTGTTTACTTCTTGATTGTTAATCCTGGTGTTAATCTATGTTCATCCGGTTGTTGTTTACAGGTGTGGAGTGGTTTTGATCTTTTTCTTCCTTTTTTGGCTTGTTGATTGTTTCTTTTGCACAGTACTAGATGTTTATGTCTATGTATCTATTGATGGCCAATTTGTCTGAAAGCCAGGTTTGCAGAAATTCTCTAGCATTTTTAACATAGCTTCATCTAGGATTGTCACAGTTTCCCAGTTGAAACTATGGTTAAATCTGCCCATATGTTGTGAAATTAAAGAGTTTTCATCATGTCTTCTGTCTGCTAATTAGGGTTCATTGGGTTCACAATGAACCCTAATTAGCTAGTCTTCTGCCTGTTTGTCCTACATACTGGCTATTGCAGTCTTTACATTGTATGTTGTAGATGACTCCTGTTTTTCTTCTGAGGCTGCTGGGACTTTTGCTTTACTTGGGATGTTTTGGCTTTAGTTGGCTTGTGTGCTATGTTGATTCCATGTGGTTGTAATAGTAAGTTGGTGCTTTCTGAAATGTTTTTGATGTATGGCAGCATTATCCTTTTTACAGCTTGAGTTGGTTGTGCTATATTGGATTGAGTGATCAGGCACTTTGTGATGAAGGTGCATGAATATTCATTTTGTGGAAGATGTTTTATAGATGATCTGTTTCCTTTTTCTGCTGTTCAGGGTTGCTGCAGTATGCTTGTGCTTCTCTAGAGTTCTTATACAGCTTCTCTTGTAGGAGTTGGAAATTAATATTACCAACAATAATAATTAACCAAAATAATAACCCAACCTCCCACAAGAGAATCAATACATGGCAGAAATGGGGGATGGAAAAATGTCTGCATAAATTCCTCTGATTGCCATATTTTGGGAGGAGCATATACTATATTTGACTTGTGCATAATTTTTTTAAATGATTCAGTTACACATGCAAAGATCAAGTCTAATTTCAGTTTGAATGAGAAATTGAAACAAATGATAGTTTGACTTCAAAATCTTCATGTTCAGTATTTTTATCATGCATGAGCCTTTTTTACCATTTTCTTTCAAATCATTTTCAAAATGCAAAACCTCTGTCTGTTTATCTAAGTGTCCTAAATACATCTTTTGCCTTTTGCTGCAATTTTCAGTTTGTGTACCCTGAAGATATTAGGACAAAATTTTTGAAGCTATAGAACCAATCATTTGTGTGTACAGTATTTTGTCTTCCTGATTTAGGGGGTTAATTTTAGGGGGTTTAATACAGAAGTTTGAACAGTGTAACCCATTACTAATTTCATAAGCTCTAAAAAGTATCCCAGCCCCATCTACTTTTGCATGTGATCCTCAACATGGCAGGGAAATTTCTAAATTTCTTAGCTTGATTTCTAAACCAATGGAAAATGCAGATTCTTGATATAATATTTACTCCTTTGGTAGTTCACCCTTGCTTTTATCATTTGTACTTGTATTTATTTATACATTTCTATATTTCATTTGATACACTGTGGGGTGCTTTAGAAATAAAGTAAAACAGTAATACACATAATTTAATAAGACTTTTTTAGAAAAATTGTGATAAAGAAAAACCTTTCTCTTGAAATAACTGACTCCAATTTGTTACGTTATAGATATGATCTATGTTTCTGGAGGCTTTGATGGCAGCAGACGCCACACCAGTATGGAAAGATATGATCCAAATATTGATCAGTGGAGTATGTTAGGAGATATGCAGACAGCTCGTGAAGGTGCAGGACTGGTTGTGGCCAATAATATTATCTATTGCCTTGGTATGTAAACCCTCTTCCCATTTGGATGTCCTAGTATTAAAAATGTTAATCAAACATATTCCAGCATCCACAGATTTTCTGTTGTATGTAATGTATCAAGTATGAAAATATTTTTACCTAGAAAGACCTTAGTACAAGTTTTCTGTATCTCAAAATTGTAACTGTAAATGGAGTACTGCAAGATAGAACTTAGGAATGGTCAGATTGCATCAGTTCTTTAATATTTGTGCATTTAAGAGATACAGTGGTACTTTGATACTTGTTGTTAATTGGTTCCAGGACAAAAGTACCGAGACAAAACTTTTCACATCAACATTTTCACATCATTTGACTACCAAATGTTATGAGTTTCAAAGCAGTTGAGTACTAAGGCACTGTATAAGAAAAAACTGTTCTAAACTATTGGATAGTTAAAAATTTATCAGCATTGTAACATAGTTTCAGCTAGAAAAAGAGATGTTTACTAAGATTTTTTTGGTAATAAATTAAAGTCTATTTGAATTGGGTTTTATGAAATTAAAATGAATCTCCATCATCTTTCTTGGAACATTAAATCTAATATATTCTGATACCTTATGTATGAAGAAAAGCCTTCTTAAAGGCTTAAAGGCATAAAAGCCTTCTAGAGCAGTGGTTCTCAACCTGGGGGTCGCGACCCCTTTGGGGGTCGAACGGCCATTTCACAGGGGTCGCCAAAGCCCTCTCTCGCCCCCCCCACGCCTTCACTCACCCTCTGCTGGATCGCCTGGTCGCCGTTCGCTTACCCCGCCCACTCCCAATCTATTGCTGCCTCCGGAGTCCCAGCTGATGGCTAGAGGGAAAAAAACTTTAAATTCTTGCCGCGGGGCTTCAAAGAGCTAGCTGCAAAGAGATAAATTCCTGGAGCAAGTTTTTTTCCCCCTACCTATGCTGAAAAGAGAAAGCGAAAGGAGGGTCTTAGCTGCAACGTGACAAAATGAGGCAGAGAGATTTCTTTTTCTTTTTCCTCACCAAAAAAGGTAGGTGCAAAACTGCAAACAATGCGAAATTTAGGGCAAGATTTTAGGGCAAGATTTTAAAACACAAAAGAAAAAAAGCTCTATTTAGGGAATTGTAATAATTGAGATACTATTAATTGTATATTGTGTTGAAAGCAGAAATGGTTGTGGTTTGGAGGAATATATGGGGGAAATTATTTGGTTTATTAGTATTGGTAAATTGATTGATTTGTAAGAAATTGGATTGCATGGAAATAATTGGAATATTCATGTTCATATTGATTAATATACAAAAAAGATAGTTATATAACTAATTGATTTATATTAAAATGTTGAATTTGTATTAAACAACTGTATTACATAATTAACCAATGTGAGAATGGATATAAAAATAGATGACAATGGGAAGGGGTATAATATAGAATAGAAGGGAAAAATTGAATTTGATTAAGATTAGAGATGAGGATGAAGGGTAATATTGGTTTTTTAAAAAGATGAGGAATAAATATGGTAAAAAGGAAATATAGAAATTGTAAATTTAATTGAAATGACTAAATACTGTGTTGGAAGAAATATCCTTCTGGGTTCTGCTCCAAGTAGGGAAAAAGACACTGGAAACATGGAGACTATTTGGAAAGATGTTTTAATGGTGGACAGGATCACATGGCTTGATGGGGCCCATTGTGTTAGTTTCTGTTGCTATTGTGTTGCAAATGTCCTTTGACAAAGGATTGACTTTCTGCCTCTGGGCCATTAACAAAGGGTGGGGGGCAGGAAGGTGGAAGCTGCTTTGTCTGTAAAATATGCTTCTCCATTTCTCATCCAGGGAAATATAATATTCTGCCTTTTTAATATTTCCCAAAATATTTCATTCTTCTAGGAAAGGGGTAGGTGCTAACCTCCTACAACGGTTTAAATTTGTGAACCAGCCAAATACTCTGTTCAAAGAAAATACGTTGTATGTTTGTATGTGTGTTTCTAATCATTGCTATTTATTCCTATTTGTTCTCTTTTATTCTTTAAAGTTTAACAATTCATTCTTAATCTTAATATCTTAATATTTGTTTGGGGTTGGCTTTCTTCCCTTTCATATCTTTTTTATTGTACAGCAATCTTTCTCCTCAAACCTACCACCTCTGTCTTTTCTTTCTTTCTTACTTTCTCTCCCCCCCCTCTTCTTCTCCCTACTTCCTCTTTCTTTCTCCTTCTCCTCCTCTCTTCCTCCCTCTCTTACCTTCACTCCTACTCTAATTTCCCTTCCCTTCCTTCATCCCTCTCTATTGCTGTATCCTTTTATGCATATGGACTACTCAGAGGGCTGAAAAAGTTATTTTTGACTGGTCCTCGCACTTTTGACCAGTCCTCGAATTTATACCATGTTGAAGAGAAGCAGTTGTGAAATGAGTGACATGGTTGTTAAGAATGCTGCACAGGCATAAATGTGAGGATGGTCATAAGTGTGAGGACCAGTCAAAAGTGCGAGGACCTGTCAGAAATGACTTTTTTCAGCCCTCTGAGTCGTCCCTATACACATAGCCATGGCCATCTGGTCACATGACCAGCTAGCCACGCCTACCCAGTCACATGACCTCCAAGCCACATCCACAAAATAAGCCACGCCCACAGAACCGGTAGTAAAAAAAATAGAACCCACCCTGGTTGGGGGTCACCACAACATGAGGAACTGTATTAATGGGTCGCGGCATTAGGAAGGTTGAGAACCACTGTTCTAGAGTAACCTTTCTTCCACAAGTATGCCTAGATACTGTAAATTGGCACTATAGTTGTCAGAACATCCAGGCGATTAGAATAGTTATGTAACAAAATATAACACTATTCACTATACAGTATTTGTCCAAGCCTGGCATTTGTAAATCAAATCAAATCTTTATTATGGTCATAGACTAATATAAAGAAGGGTGGTATGATTGTTAGCTATAAGATATAAAAGATATGTAATTAAAAACTAAAAGTATATATAAAGAGCAAGACTGTAAAATAAGGAATCGGAACATTAAATGGGTATAGGAGAGCATAAAAGGTTAATAGGTGGAAAACTATTATCAAATTACAAAATATTTTGTTATTTTTTGTATTTGTTAAATCTAGTTTATAGTGCAGGTAATCATCCAAGGAATTTTGAATGCTGCCGCACAGAACCAAAAACGTATGTTGTAACAGGGTTGGTATCTAAAAACAACAGGATGGTATAAAATTGTCTTGTGTGCTTTGGATATTTATTTAATAGTAGTAAGATGAGGCTATTGCAAATAGCCTTTGTAGTACAAGCACTGGGGAGACATATGCTCTGCAGTTCTGTGCCTCCAGCGTCAAGAGGCATTGTCTCTCCAGGCAAGGAATCTTCCTATATCAACCTTCAAGGACAGCATGATATCGTACCAGAGTGAAGGCCCTTTTGTGTTTGGGGCTGATATTTGTAGAATTTCTTTTTGCAGCATCCAAATACTATAGGTGGGTAAATTAGGACCTCTAATCAATATGGTTACAAATCTGTGTGGTTTTTTTGTTTTTATTTTTTTTTGTTTTGTTTTTTATGGGTTTTCTTCATTCTGAGTCTGAATATAAAACAGAAATATTTATTTTACTTTTTCTTGTGTATGCATTTAGGTGGGTATGATGGTCTAAACATCTTAAATTCTGTGGAGCGATATGATCCCCATACAGGCCATTGGACAAATGTGACTCCAATGGCTACTAAACGCTCAGGTGAGGTTTCTGATTGGGTTAGGGAATTATGGAATAAAAACTCAATGCTTTCTAGATAGAATAAATCTAAATAAGAGAAAGAGATAAAATAAAAATCTACATCTTTCTGTAAAATGTGTACAGTACTTTACTGAAATCCTGTCAGACACATTTAGTTGACAGTATCTGTTAAGCAAAAATATTTTCCTCAAGCAGCCTTCCTGAAAATATTAAAAAAATTCATTCAACTATGGAAGTAGAATTCCCTAAGCTGATCATCTCTTTCCAAAATCTCTTCTAAATCATCATATTAAAGCAATCTTTACATCATAAACCAATTATTGTTTCACTGTATTATGTTTAATAGACATTTTAAAAGTGAGCTTCCTTGATACTCTGAAACAATATAACCTCACAAATTAATTTACTATTAATTTAAACTTTCGGTAGTAATTATGAATAATAAAGAAACAGTTGTTAAAAATAAAGGCGTATACAATTGTTATTAGATTTTTATTTTGCTTTTTATTATATAGCTCAGGGCAGCAAACAAAACTTCATACTCATGCCTCCTATTTTTTCCACAACAACAATCCTGTGAGGTGGGTTGGGCTAATGACTTTTATGCACAACGATAGAAGTTAGCATGTCTTACGGAAAGCAGACTATGCAGTCTCCTATAATCCCCTCATGTCTAACAGAAGACATTCATCTACTTTGCTATCATATTTCATTACTTCTCTTTGCAGGAGCTGGAGTAGCCTTGCTGAATGACCACATCTATGTGGTTGGAGGGTTTGATGGAACGTCTCATCTCTCCTCTGTGGAAGCTTATAACATTCGTACAGACTCTTGGACAACAGTAACAAGCATGACAACACCCCGCTGTTACGTGGGGGCAACAGTGCTCCGTGGAAGGCTTTATGCCATAGCTGGGTAAGCAGATGGTGCCTATGGAACTAACATTTATGATCCTTAAATGTTCTAGGTACCCCTGACACTTGCTTTGTTTTATGGAATTATAGGCTACATATTCTATACCTCTCCAGATACCCTTTATTTTGGTATAATTAGATTCTGTGTGCATACATGATCTGTCATCCTATTCAAATCCTTTAAAGTTATTTCTGCTTTGATGGTTGCTATGCCTTTGAAATATGGTATATATCACAGGCCAATCACACTGCTGAACTGCTTTGTATCTTTGCTTGTGTATGTCTTGCTCCAAGTTACTTAGATCACAGGGTTTCACCTGAAGTGAAACCCTTGGAGGGGACCACTTTGGGGGAATTCTGATGTAGGTTTGAAACCATAGATACTAAAAAATAAGACTATTTTATGTCTATATCATGTCGACAGAACCAACAGCTTACTGAAGTATATAAGATGTCAGTGCATTCTGGGTCCATTGCCAGATTATATATTAATAAAATGCACTTGTCTTCATTCAGAATTTTACATTTGCCCTCATTTCTCTAAGTTATCCAATCATACCATCTATTCCATGCTATATAATATTTTGAGTCTGCCTTATCTTTCAATTTGAATGTTAATTTATCCATTTCCACACAATTATAGATTTTTTGAATTATCAGTTGGTCTGTTGGCAGTAGATCAGTTTTCCAAAATTGAGCTAGTGCCAATCTGGCTGCAGTGACTATATATAGTATTAAATACTTTATTTATTTCTTATAATTTTCTTTAATCATCCCTAGTAGAAAAATTTCTGGTTTGAGTTCTATTTTTTCCGATGTTATTTCTATTAGCCAAATCCTTATTTTTTCCCAATATTTCCTAATTTTTGGGCAAAGCCACCAGACATGGAAAAAAGTGCCCTATGCCTGTTTGCATTTCCAGCAAGTTGGACTTAAATTCGAATACATTTTTGCTAATCTCGAAGGGGCCAGTTACCATCTATGCCACATTTTATACTGGTTCTCTTTATAAACCACTGATTTTGTTATAATATAATTATTTTCCCACACTCTTTCCCAGTCCTCCAATTCTATGTTATGTCCTATGTTTCTTGCCCATACTATCATTTGTCCCTTTACTAATTCTTCTGCTAAATCAAATTCCAATAAATATTTATAAATTTTTGAAATAATTTTTCCTCCATGGCTTCTAAAAGTTTATCCAATTGATTTGGTTTTAGTTCAATTCCACCTTCCTCTTGATCTTTTTTATATCTTGTTTTTATCTGTAAGTAGGGCCACTAGTCTATCTGTATTCCTTCCTCTCCTAGTTCCTCTTGTGTTTTTAGCATTCCCTGGGGATCTAATATTTCATAATATCTTACCATTTTTTGAATTGCCAGGGTATTGGGGTGTATCATCGCCTCCATTGTGGATAGCCATCCAGGAACTTTCATATAGTGTTTACTTTTAATTTCTTGCCATGTATGAATTAATGAATCTCTTAATATATGATTGCAAAAATACCTATGTGTTTTGTTCCTGGTGTTCCATAAGAAGGCGTGCCACCCCATCAAATCGTGTCCCTCCAAGGTTAGCAATCTTTGATTTTTCAAATTCACCCATTCCCTAATCCATGTCAAACTCGTTGCTTTATAATATGTTTCCCATGCTGGTAATCCAAATCCACCTCTGGCTCTGTTGTCCTGCAATATACTTAATTTAATTGTTGCCTTTTTTCCTTCCCATACAAATTTTGTGGTTATTTTATTCAGATTTACAAAAAAAAAATATGTCCAATTTTACTGGAATTGTCTGAAATAAATAAAGCAGCCTCGGCAGGACATTCAATTTTATCGCTGCTATTCTCCCTAATAATGATAATTTCAGTTTCCCCCATTTTTCTAAATCCTCTTTTATTTGTTGAACTAAAATTACATTATTATTCTCCTTTATGTTGCACATCTGGCTATCAAACATATACCTAAATATTTCACCTTTTTTACTACCTGTAATCCTAATTCTTTAATTAATTCCTCTATTTGTTTTCCTGTTATATTTTTCGTTAACATTTTGGTCTTATATTTATTAATTTTTAAACCAGTTACCTTCCCAAATTCCTCTGTTTCTTTTATCAATATTGGTCCTGTTTTTAATGGTTCTTCTATGAAGAATACAAGGTCATCCGCAAATGCTTAGGCCTTATATTCCTCTCGTTTTACTTTTATTCCTTTTATCTTTTTGTTTGCTCTGATTTTTATCAATAGATTTTCCAATGTCAACATAAAAATTAAGGGTGAGAGTGGACATCCCTGCCGTACTCCTTTTTTTATTTCAAAGAATTTAGTAAAGTCTCCATTTACCATTATACTTGCTTTAAAAAAAAATGCACTGTCAATAAGTTAACGGATATGTGACTAAAGTCATTTTTTCTTTTTATGTAGTGTTGTTTATATTGATATAGATGTGTTTTGTGTACACATGGTGTAGTATTTTGCTTTTATATGTTTAATAGTTTGTTTTTAAAAAAAATTTTTTAAATTTTTTTTTAATTTTTTTTAAATGCACTTGTCCTTATCCTAAATTTCTTATAAAAATGAAAATTGGTCTATTGTATAGTAATAGTATGAGTAAAAGTAGATAAGAGACCTCGACTTATGATCACGATTTTAAATTTTAGTCCAAAATTTATGTTGCTAACTGAAACATTTGTTAAGTGAGTTTTGCCTCATTTTACGATCTTTCTTGCCACAGTTAAGTGAATCACTGCAGTTAAGTTAGTAATACGGTTGTTAAGTGAATCTGACTTCCCCATTGACTTTGTTTGTCAGAAGGTCGCAAAAGGGGGTCACGTGACCCCAGGACCTTGCAACTGTCATAAATATGAACCAGTCGCCAAGCATCCAAATTTTGATTATGTGACCGTGGGGATGCTGTAACAGTTGTAAATATGAAAAACAGTCATAAGTCACTTTTTTCAGTGATGTTGTAACTTTGAATGGCCACTAAAGGAACTGTTGTAAGTTGAGGACTACCTGTATAGCAAGCTTTACCTTATGCTAATTTCTGAATACCTTTAAAAAGCTTTTAGAAGAGCTTTATTTTCCTCTTGACAAAGGTATTCTGATAGTTCTGACTCTAAGAATCTGGACCTCAGCAAAGTTTCATCTGTAAATCTCTATTGTATACAGGTATGATGGAAACTCACTCCTGAGCAGTATTGAATGCTATGATCCTATCATTGACAACTGGGAAGTGGTGACATCACTAGGAACCCAACGTTGTGATGCTGGTGTTTGTGTGCTACGGGAGAAGTGACTTTAGGAAAGGCTTGGGAAAGAGCACTTCCATGGAACAATTACCAGAAAAAGCATTGCCTGACTTGGAATTATTGACCTGTAGCTGTGAATTAAGTCACTTTTAATATCTGGACTATGCTGCAAATTATCAACAAATCTACTGATTCTGGTTTGAAGAAAAACCCAAACCCAACGCACTTTGACTTGACAATGGATGAACTGCATGCTTGTGTAGACTAACTCTGTAAAAAATGAATCATCAGAGCTGCAAGAATGTTTGCCTGCTGAATATCTAAAATCTCAGTTGTCTCTGATCATCAGCATATACTCATTGAGCTTTGACCACATCCAAAGTTCAGTTTGTTCCTGAATATTTTCATATACCAAATATGCTGATGAACATCATATGAGCAGACCAAACTTTTTTGGGATATTTTTTCAGATTCTGCACCAGATTGTCCATGTCCTTCTGGAAAGCAATTGATCTATGAAAATGAAAGATTATGTATGTCGGTATATGAACTTGACATATGCAATACATAAGGTGGGGCAAGGACCAGACATAGAGGAAAATTACCTGCTGGGAGATGCAGTCATGTCTGTTGGGAAGAACAAGAGGCAAGCAAGCAGGCAGCACTAGATCTTTAAATATTTTTTAAAAATACCAGAGACTAGAATCAATATGCACTAGAGAAAAAAATTATGTGCTAGTGCTTAAGCAACAACCAGGTTTATGTTTACATTTGCCTTCTAAGCTACAAACTCTGGCCAGTAGCAGAACAATGAAAGATGTCTGTGGCATCTTGAGTGCAGCAGTTATTTATAAATATGCTTTTGAAGAAAACCTCTATCCAAGGTACTTTTTAGGGACCGGATGTGCCCATGCACTATGAGTTATTACTTCAAATCATAAGAGAGTCCCAAAGTTACAGTGGTCACCTTCAAGTTGCACTGCAAATAAGGTTGAAATGTGATACCTATAAAGGGATTGCAGTGTATATGTCCAGAATGAATGTCAGTACACATTTTTTGCATTTCAATTTTGTTATTCTGTATTTCTTATGCTTTCAGCCAGAAAAGCTAACCTCCTTCATATCCACTAAGGATTTTTGAATAATCATCTCCAAAGTGAGCCAGAACTGTTGACTTGCTCGAGCCATTCCTCTATGGTGGCACCTAAGATTCTCAGCTCCCTATCTCCTTAATATGCCTCTGATATATAATGCAGCTTGTATTAGATATGTGAAGACAAGTCACTTTGCTGGTGGAAACATAACCCTGTGGATAATGCTCCCCCATCCCTCAATTGTGTGCTGTGGCTTTCAATGTGACCTTGGCATTTTCTCCCATGAAACTACTGAGGCTTTGTGTGTGTGTTATCCAATCAGAAATCAAGGGATGAATGTATTTATTTTCTTGGGTGTGGGTGATTCCTTGCTTTGGGGATGGGGATACAATAGACTAATTATGCACTTTCAAATAACATTGATTTAAAAACCCTGACCTATCACACTAGTGTTTGATTCCTTTCATATGTATTTTTTAATAAAAGGATGGCTGGTTCAAATATTTGATATATCCATATAGGCTGGTTATACTTGCACTATTTACTAAATACTGTGTTAGTTTCTAGATGTCATTGATTTAAAAAAGGCCAAATGTAATGTTGCCCAAGAGTGTATCATTTATAACTCTTTGAAGGCTTATCTAGATTTCCAAATGCAGCTATGATTATATAATAGGGATTTTAAATTTTCCTGGCCTCTGGGTTTTGAACTTGTATTTTATTTCGTTAAGAGACAATACCATTCTTTAAATCATATTTCCATTTTTTAAAAAAGATAACTGAAAGCTTCATCACCGTCATTAATATAGAAGGGATTTTATTGTGAAAATTAACTGTAAACTAATATTGCTATGGCTATTACTTAAAAGTCAACAATGTTAATATTGAAGTACACTTTTTACAACTAGAAAATAAGTAATTTCATAATAGTTTTCAGACTAAGCATCATGAAAAATCTTTTTCATGATGCTTAGTCTGAAAGCATCTTAGTAAGCTACATCTATAGAATTCCTGGATTTTATTAGTTATTTGCATAATTTCATGTTTATATTATAGGAGCTCTCAAATTGGGTGCATAGTTTGTTAATTTGCTTTTGGTAATTACAATAAAATTTTGGAGACTTTTATGAGACATATGACGACATATGATACAATACTCTCCGTGATAGCATTGAAAGAGCAAAAGAGGAGGTTACAGCATAATAGTCATGCAATGAGTTCATTCACACATTGATAAAAATAGTAAGAATTAAAACCACTTGTTTTGAAGATGTTTAGCATCTACAGTATGTAAAACCGTATTGAATTGGCATAATGAACCGTTTTCTACGATCACCCGGACTTCAGGATCAATATTTGCAGCTTGCTCCTTCCCAAGCGAAGGTGGCATTTTCATAGGAAATTATGGGAAATTGGCGTCTATGCTAAAGTGAACTTCTAATAAATAACCGACCGCTTTTTACTATGTCTATGAGCTGCCCAAGTCACCTAATAGGTACTAAAACCTACGTGTAGCTGTAGCCACATGTAAAGTAGGGACCTCAAGTCGAAGCCCTGCAATTGTCGGAATTGAATCAAACTGGCCGGTATCACTAGTTTTACTTTTTAATTTCTTCCGGCGTCCGATGTTGGACTAGATTACCTCCAAGGTCCCTTCCAACACTGTTATTGTTATTACTAGATTGTTACGTTGTGATCCTTGATGGTTTACTTGAGATCTGAGGTAGGACTCCAGCAAGCATAGCAGAGGCACCTGTAAAGCTCAGTCCCTGCTCCTCCCCACTCCCGGTTTCAGTAGCCACCCCCACTTACACAAATGTGGTGGGTGGGAGGGTAACCCGGTCCCGCCTATCCGGTAGAGCAGGATTTCCTGACTTCAGCTTCGTTAAGCTTGTGGACTTCAACTCCCAGAATTCCCTAGTCGGGCGGAGAGTTGAAGTCCCCAGTTTAAAGTTGCTGAAGTCGAGAAACGCCGCCGTGAAGACTCTCCTCCCTTGCTCTATTGCGCTTGCGTAACTATGGCGGCGCCCAGTTCGGCGATGGAAGCGGCTGCGCTGGGACCGGAGGAGCTTGTGTGCGCGAGTGGGCGGAACCGTAAAACCGTGCTTTGCCAGCGCTGCGGTTCCCGCGTCCTTTTGCCCGGAGCTGCAACCTTCACACGCAGAGAGGTAGGGCGTATTCGGCCCGCCGCTGTGCTGTAGTCCGTGGTGGCGGCTAGCCAAGGGGCTCTCCTCCCCCGTGTAACTTTCCGCCCCGGATGAAATCGGAGGTGCCAATTCCTTGATCGACAGGTGGATTTAAGCAAAGCTAACCTTTCTGAGGATGGAAAATTGTTTTGATTAGGTCCCTTTCCTCCTAGGCCTTCCAGTCTATGGCTGAGTGGGATGCAGTCATGGAAATGAATTATACCTGAAATTAAATCAAGGATCTAGAATCTAGCACCTAACTTGAATACCTTTGCTTGCCAGCTTTGCATTTGATGCCGTCCTGGAACTCCCCTCTCCATTATGCCAGTTATATGGCTGCTTTCATAATTGTATCCCAAAGTAGCTGGCTTTGGGGTCTCCTCATTTCTCACTTTCAGTAATGCAATAGCGTGGGTTAGTTTGGCCCAAAGACACACTGTAAATGTGATTAAGTAGAAACTTGAACCAAGGCTACCCATCCATCTCCAATATGAGTCTCCGGAGAAGGGCGGCATATAAATCGAACCAATAAATAAATAAATAAATAAATATCCTCACCAATTCCCTACATTGGCTCAGTAATAACAAATGTCTTTTGTTATTTCACAGTTGTTTCTTCCTGCTATGAAGAAGAAGACTGCTTTGGTGACAAACGGTGACCTAGAAGGGGATGTCTTGCAGGACCACTGGCTAGTCGAGGACATGTTTTCTTTTGAAAATGTTGGTTTCACCAAGGATGTTGGAAATGTAAAGTTCCTGATCTGTGCAGACTGTGAAATTGGCCCTATTGGCTGGCACTGCTTGGATGATAAAAAGAGTTTTTATGTGGCCTTGGACCGTGTTTCTCATGAATGAAATGCTCATAGGTGACCAAAAGTGGCTCCTAGGCACCTGATTACATCACATTCTAAATAACTTTCCAAGTTCCTCAATTTGTAGGCTTGAAACATGGCCTCAATATGTAGGCTTCAAACTGGCACAAATGAAATGCCCTTTTCAAATGCATCAATGGAAGTGCTTATATTGCTTGTTGAGTTGCAACCCATTTGAACCTGACCAAATTTGTACTGATATTTAATAATGTGCAATTACTGGTATGTGCATATACTTTGAAACACCCAATTCCATGCAAATTGGCAATTCAGTTTCCTTAGTGAAAAAGGAAAGATAATCCTGAATTTTGTCCTCTGTAAAATAAGAGTGTAATACAACAGGGAATAAGGCTTCTGATTTATTGGGAGAGAAGGAAGCGTACCATATTGTGATGTATGGCTTTCTACTCTGTTCTGGATAAAAGAGTAAACATTTGTGATTTTGATGTTTACTGATATCTAATGTTTACAAATATCTGAATTTTCACTTCATGATCATTGTTAATTAAAAGCCAGTCGTTAGGTACAGGTCATCTTAATTACAAAAATAGTCAAAGTGCAGGAAGTAATAATGGAAAATGGAAACTGAATTTTTGAATTGAATTGAAATCATGCATTTTAATTTATATATTATATGTATTGGGGTTACCAATAGCTAATGAAAAAGGGCTCATTCTAATAGGTGTAATCTTACATTTTCTGTATAGAACCTCCATTATTAATCTTTTTTCTAAAGCTACTGTAACACAACTCATTACTGATGTCGCTTGGGATAATATGGTCAGTCAATCACGCAGAATCATTTAGTCTAGTTAAGAATGCTATCTGAATGTGGGCCCTTTATTTTTCATCTGTCTAGGAGAAAATAGAGAACTAGACCATGTTTTGTTCTCTGGTTTCTATAATGTACCAAACCGCTCATTTAGATGTCAAGTTTAGAATGTTCTCCCAGGCTTTTGAGTAGGGTGGATATTGAACCAATCAGTTGCCTTTTGTTATATTGTACTTTTTGGCAATATGCCTGATTTTCTGTTCAGTTTTATGATTCCTTTTAATTTTAATTGTAAAATATCCAGGGTTGTTTGGACTTGGGCTGCCTCTGAAATTCAATAAATAAAAATAGGCTGTGTGAAAGATGGTCAGCTTATTAGCTACATGCCCTTCATAGGATGGACAATTCCCAGGGAAAGGGCATGTTTGTAGCTTAACCTTAACCAAGCTAAGTATGACATGAATGCTGTTAAAATGCTACAGTGATTTTGGTTTCCCTGTATCAATTTAAAAGAAAGTATTGTTAGGTGAGGTTTGTTTTTTCTTTGATTTAAATTTCTCGGGATTCAGTCTTCTCCCCAGTATTCTTAAACTTCCAGGGGAAATCACTTGAATTTTGTTGTTATATGTTATGTATTGCACACTGAATTCTGGAATTTGTAGAATTTTTAAGTGCATGTCTTAGTACTTTAAAAAAAGCATATGTAAGAGCAATCTGAAATGTAATGCAAGTAAGGTTGCATTATTGTGGAATAGACAGGTTAGTCATTCTGTTACAAGTATTTATTTATGGAAAGTTAATATATTACTGCTTTCTTATTAGTGATGGAGAAAAACAGACTACTGGCTGGTGCCACATGGGTCAGTTGTTTCCATCACTATTTTTAAAAATACATGAAATCTCTGGAGTTCATTTGGAAGTGTTCAGTAAGGTTTAATCAGTATGGTGCTCAGTTATCCATTGTTACTCCAGGTGCCATGAACTTTTATCTCAGTGCCTGAAGGGTGTTAGTATCTGGAGGTATAAGCAAACATATTTATTTTTCCTGTTAAATATCCTACTGCCCATAATGTTCCCACTCCAACCATACATCAATTCATGTTTGTGAATTGTACGTGTATAGGTTTTTCATCTCTGGATATTTGTGTAAAAGTTTGGACATTCAGAAATAAAGATCAGTAGTACACAACATTGACAAAACTTCAGTGACTTCAGTTTCACTGCAGAAGTAGCTTTGTTACATAACCCATTCTTCAGACTACATTCATAATTTCTAAATGCTGTAGGTAGCAAATATGTACCGAGTAGGAGTGCACAGCTTCCATAGGTGAATGACTATAAGAGACTAGTATTATGTCTGATTTTACACTTGCATGTCATTTTATCAGCTAGCCGGAGAGCAAGCCTAATTCAGTGAAGAAAATTTGGGGCTAGAGATCTCAAAAGATGACTTTCTGTGTTCTGCTGGATAATTCAGCTGTCATTGCTCTCTTCCAAAAAAATGTCTCCTCCTATTAACCAAGTCTGTTCCCTTGAGTACATTGTTTCCCTGGGAAACAATTTGACAGAATGAAATGTTTCTTCTTGCTGCATAGAGCCTGGTGACATTTCCATGTTAAATATCTACCACATGGTGGCACCAGTATTCTACGAATGGGAAGATACTTGCTGAGAGATCTTATACTAGCTCTGCAAAAATGAAAAAGAGCTTTGTTGAATCCCTAATGCTACAGTAGCAACATTTTTGTCATGTCTGTTATCTGAAATATTGCTACAGATAAATTAATACATAGAGCATCCTCAAGGAATATTTTTTATAGTTTTTTTAGACAAGTTTTATTAAATTTTTCTTTTACGTACATATTTTATGAACAGAGTATTGACTGGGTCACATCTTTTACAACTTACAACATAATTATATATTGATTTTTATAATCTATTCCAAACTTTTTTGTTTTTTCCAGATACAATTTACATATTTTGTTTTCTGCCATAATATTCTTTTTTCTCTATTATTTTATCTTAATCTCTTCTTAATACTTAATATATAAACAGCATCACCATCTGCCCTTCAAATCCTAATTTCTTAGCATTGCTTCAATTATCTTATTTTTCCATTTTATAAAATATATTTCTTATAATCCCCATCATATTTTTTGGTTATAAACAATAAACTTCATCTTATTCAATTCTTACATTGAAACCCTTTAACTTAATTGATCTTCCACATCTTATCTCTTCTTAATACATAATAAGCAATATCACTCTCCGCCCTTAATTCCTGACTCTATTATAGCTTCAATTAATTATTTTATTTCCTCATTTACAAAATATTTCAAAATTCCCGTCACACTTTTTTTACATTTCAATTTTGTATCTTAATTTCAATTATTTTCATAATTAAACCTAATTACCGTGTTTCCCCAAAAATAAGACCCTGTCTTATATTTTTTGAACCCCAAAATAAGCGCTTGATCTTATTTTCAGGGAGGTCTTATTATTTTGGGGCACATGGAGGAAACCAGAGAAAATGGCGGGGACCGGTTGCGCATGCGGTCAAATATTTTCGGGGAGGGCTTATTTTCAGGGAGGGCTTATTTTAGTGCATGCACTCAAAAGCCCAATTGGGCTTATTATCAGGGGATGTCTTATTTTAGGGGAAACAGGGTAACTTCATATTTCATCTGCTATTCCATTTTACAATACACAATAAACTTCATCATATTTACTTTTTACATTCACAATTACTATTATTAATACAGTTCCCTTAGATCTACTAATATATATCTTAATTCCCTTCCTCCTTTCCACCGTTCTTCCCCTTTTAGCCATTTTCTCCTGGTCTCACCAAAATTCCACTTCTTAATGATTTTCTCCTTTCATCCCCTTTTCTTATCTTCTTTTATTTATATATATATATATATATATATATATATATATATATATATATATATATATATATATATATATATATTCTCAGGTTTTCGCGGGTGTTTGTATGTAGGTCTTTGGTTATTCGGGTCTTCTCCCACGTAAAATTGGAAGTGTCTTGGCGACGTTTCGACGAAGTCTCATTCGTCATCTTCAGGCTGGTGTTCTCGGCTTCGTGCTCCTGGAATTCACTTCGTGCTCCACTTCCAATTTTACGTGGGAGAAGACCCGAATAACCAAAGACCTACATATATATATATATATATATATATATATATATATATATATATATATATATATATATATATATTATATATATCTTTTCTCCTGAATCCTTTCTCAAACTTCACTCACATAATTCGCCCCCTGCTGTTATCTAATCTTGTCCCATTTCCTTCTCTTCCCTTAGATTGCTTTTTTCTTGGAAAATATTCCGTCCATTCTTTTTTTGCCACTGTAAATCCCAGTGTAATCATCTAACATTTTGCCTTCAATTCTTTTTACTTCAATATCATTTTCTTGTTTCTCATTTATATTCTTTTTCCTGTTTGTGTGCTCTAACAAAGTTTCTGACTTTTTATTGCCGTTTGATTTACATACGTTTTAAGCATCTCAATTAATTCCTCACACATCCAAGACTCTATATTATTAGTTTAAAAGATTATTAGTATTTCCAGTTATATTTAATTAAAATTTTAGTCCATAATCTCTTTTTTATTTCTAGATAATATCCAGTACAAATATTTGTCCAATCCACTCCAACTTAAAGCTTTATTATTGCCCACCTCCTTTAGAAGTCGAGACCAAGCAGCTTAAAACAAAACAAATACTCCTTAAAATTTCTCACAGCTCCTGGAGTGATCAAGATCACTGTTGTAATTTCCTTGAATTTTCAGGTCAATTGTGGTTGTGCTTTCTTTCCACCAGCAGATGTCTCTCTCCAATCCACACTTCTCAGAACAACAAAGTATCCAGTTTACAAAAGTATTTTAAATCCACATAGTAAATACTTTCTCTCAAATTGCTTTTCCTTTTATTGTTTTTAATTTCTCCAAATTCAATTTTAAATCCAGTTGTAAAGTTTCCTTTCTTGGGCTTTAATATGTTAACCTCCTCTTTGTTCTTTCTTCATATTTAAGAACTGTCAAGATTCTTTCAAAAATTAAAAAATACTTTCCCTCGGGTTTCCTTTTCTTATATTGGATTTAATTTCTCCAAGTCCAATTTTAAATCCAAATATAAAATTATCTTTTCTGGGCTTTAATACTTTGATAATACTTCCTCTTTGTTCTTTTCCATCCATTAAAATTGCCAAGTGCCAATTAGCCGCTTATTTCCTTGCTGGGATCTTTTTTTAAAAAAATATTTTTTAAAGAAATTTCCTTTTTTATGTGTGAGTTGGCCAATCACTCACCCGGTACCAGTACTCCGTCCAAACACCGCTTCTGCACAAACTCTTATTCTGGTTGCCCCAGCTTCAAAGCAGTCGTATTTAATGGCCGCCACCAGATCGAAGAGCTGCCTCCGACCTTCTGAGGAATTTACCTATTCCTCTTAGTCGTCCGAGGTGCCTCTCCTTCTTCACCGTCCCTACAAGACGGTTCTGGTCCAAAGACCTCCCAACAGCGGTTTGTCTGGTTGGATTTTCGCCGGGCTCATTGGAGCCTGCTAATTTCCAGCCAGTTTCGCCGTGATGCTTCCGGTTTCTCTGGAATATTTTTCATGTTTTGTTGTCTCAGTAACTAGGTTCACCAAACATGCTAAACCAGAAGTAGAATAGATAAGTTTTAACATGTTACATAAATCCATTATTTATAAAATGATACTTGGGCCGAATTTTGAAACAGAAATCAACTATACATCACATTTTTCTGCTTGACAAAAACAGGTTTCAGATTTTTGCAATAGATCTTAATACTTTAAAAGAAGAGGAATTAATCTGATACACCATCTCAGTCCACATGGCAAACCAAATTTACAGAATAAATTAAATTGCAGCATACATGAAGCAGTAAGAGGAATTTTGTCATATATGTCAGATGCAAATGAGAGGTACATTGCTTTCTAGCACCATGATAGATACAGTATCAGGAAGTGCAAGGCAACTGGAGAATTCGTGGTTTTGTTTTTTAAAAAACTTAAATCCTGTAAACACTTCAAACATATTAACCTCTTATGTAATGTATGGGGGTGATATTGTAACTGACTATAGGAAGAAATAGCCGTATTTCAACACTTTGCATTTTTTTTTAATAAAAAATAAAATTCCGGGAAAAGAAAACACTCTTATAAAGAAAATAATTCACAAAATGATAGTGCAGTGCTTTTGAAAAGGGATAATGATTTTTATGTTCATTTTTGTTATTTTCACATTTTTAAATGGCTGCATGCTGACCTTCCTATTGTGATAATAGCTTTTTTAGAAATAAATGTCTGAAAATGTTTTGAAATCCTCCTTTAAAAGTGCTAAAAATGCTGACCATAATCTTTGCAGTATATTCTATAGCAATTCAATTACAAATGAGAGCATTAAATGACATCAGTCCTATTTTTTTTATTGTGGAAAATATTGTGAACTTTAACCTGTGAATGTAGTTCTTTTTTACACTACTTCGGAGTAGAAATATTTGAATCTTGCACAATCAGATTAAATCAAATATTGTATAATGAATAACAAATGAACTTTCCTCCTGCAACAAAACAGTCATCTTGCAAGATCCTAAATCTCAAAGTTATTTTCTAATGAACAAATTAGAAATTAATTTGAACAAATTAAAAGATTTTTTTTAAAAAAATGTACTTTACAATTAGAATAATTTTATTTGCTTGGATGAAAGGTGTTAAAAAGATGCTTGTATCTAAGTCAATAATATGATGGTGGAAGTATATCTATGGAGATTCTCAATCATCCAGGTCATGGTTGTCCCAAAGTTGCTTTCTCCAAAAGGCAATTGGAGGTTTTTTTGGGGTTTTTTTTGGGGGGGGGGGGGTCTTCGAAAACATTTCACTTCTCATCCAAGAAGCTTCTTCAATTCAGAATTCAAGAAGTTATTGGATGAGAAGTGAAATGTTTTCAAAGAAAAAAAAACAGCTAAGTCCAGTTACCTTTTGGAAAAAGCACCTTTGGGATAGTGGAATTGGATTCATTCTTTTCTACTGACATAATGTATAACAAAATATATTATAAATTTACAATAAAGATAAAACCTCTTAGGAGAGAGATGAAAATCACTTAGATTCAAGGGAGATACTGCCGTTTTATACTTTAAAATAAATAGTTGTTATTTGGTCTTCATTCTAAATTTGCTCTAGACAGAAAAGTATGTGCGAATGCTAGTTACACTTTAATAATAATAATAATAATTTTATTTCTATACCGCCCTTCTCCCGAAGGACTCAGGGCGGTGTACAGCCTATTAAAAACACAAAACAACATCAGTTAAAATAGTTTAAAATTATTAAATCACTTTGAGAATATCTGAAAACAAATCCTTAGGCTCAGATCCCTTTAAGTCTCTCTCTCAAGAACAGCCCAGTGGGTTTAAAGGTTTTTTTACTATTCATGAAGTTGAATCGCCCAGTCAAAGCCTGCAGTTTGATTTAGACAGATTAAAGAAAGACAAATGGCTATGACACCAGATTTGGCATAATAAGCATTTTAAAGCACTAATTACCTTCCTAGAGATATGATCTGCCATCAAAGGGTGGTATTGTATTGAATCCATCTCTCAGCTGAGCCTAGAATCACAGCATTATTGGAAGGGCCCATTCAAACTATGCAATCTCCTGCTGATATACCCAGATGAAAATGGTTCTTGATAGGTGGCTGTCCAGTCTCTTTTCAAATATGCTCAGTGAATATGCTCTATCTTCTTTAGTGATTAGTTAACTGTCAAATTGCTGTTAGTATTATTCTTACATTAAATTGAAATTTATCTTCCTACAATTTAAGATTATTATTCTGTGACTTGTACTCCAGTACAACAAAGGAAATGGGTTTTGAACTTCTGCATGATACCTTTACCTAACAACATATCTATTTTAACCTTAATCAAATACAGCAAATCACATTTATATTCTTTCTTTCCTTTTACTTTTAACAAGTTTGATCTTTAGCCTCTTCAAATAATTTCCTAAAACTTGATTTCATTTTTCCTCAAAATTCTTCAAAGCTTTAACAAACTTCTTTATAAGTCCGAATAGGAAAACGATCCAGGTCATTCTTTTGGTTTGTTATGTGTAAAAACTTTTTAATTATGAAGACATTGCCAGTTTCTTCTGTGTGTGAAATATGCCACATTTTCCATATCATTCTTGTTGCCTGTCATTTTAAAATCTATTTTCAGATCAGTCTCAGTCTTGTCCAGTAAAACGTGTTACTCTTTCATAACATATATTAAACACAGTATTTATACAGGTAGATACTTTAAAATTAACTTCTGGCTCCATTTGTTCAAAAATATCTAATATGTCTACTGTTAAAATATTTTGCTCCTTTTCGTATTCAGTATAAATCAAATTTAAGTGTTCTTCTCTTTTAGTTAAAATCTTAACTTCCTTCTAGTTCCCTCTAGTGTCCAACCGTCAAAGAGCCATCATACCATTTTTAAGGATTCAAAACAAAAGCAGTTTCACACAGGAAGGATTCTTACAATTAATTGCAAATTCTTATTTCAAATCCATCTAGACCAGAGGTCTTCAAACTTGGCAGCTTTAAGACTTGTCCACAAGTCTTAAAGCTGCCAAGTTTGAAGACCTCTGATCTAGACCCTTAGTTCGTTTGCAGCTTTTCAAACTCAAAACTCTAATTTATCTTTTGTTTTTTACACCATAAACATTTAAATCCTTAAACTTGTATTTGGAACTTCTTTCGCTAAGAATTGAAGGAAGCCCACCCGGTATTTTCAGATTTATTGATCCAAAGGTTCTTAATAGTTGAAAGGCAGATAGAAAGCCATTTTCAAAACTGATTTTAAAAGGAAGTGTACAAAGCCAGGGTTCTTATGAAGTCACTGTGGTTTGAACAAGATAATAATTCCCTTGTCTCCCAGAGTTCCAAACCCATCAGAGGCTGCTCCAGTCCAACTTGAGGTCTCCTCACCAGGAACAACTGTATGGAACACTCTCCTATCATTTCCTGTCTGGAGAGGAATTATGAAGAGCTACTTACTGGCTCTTGATTCTGTTGTGGTCGTTGGCTCTACTTTTAGTGAACCATCTTCAGTTTGCATTTTCTTCCTCATATGTTGCTACTATGGATTTTCAACAGGAATTTTTTTCAGGTAACTACTAGGTTAGGGAAAGGAACTTCTCTTTAAATCCTCTTTTTTCAGAGGATTAAAAAAAAACTTCATAAAACAACTTGATAATGCATTATAGAACTATTATTCCTAATATAAATATTTGCACTTTTTCAGTAGCTTAGATTGGGCCTCCTATTTTGTTGGCACAAAGTCTTAAAATGTTTATCACAAACAGAGCAGTCCAATTATTGGAAGTGAATATTGCAACTCTCTACTGATGAAACAGTTCCTCAGGGAAGACAGCTGTTCTGAGTATAAAAGCCCCAACTCCATATGTGTTACTAATTGTAGCTCTAATACTTTCTCAGAAATGAACTCCTTTTCACATGTTGGAACACCTCCTTTATGAGTATGTAGCATACAAGGTCTCTACATGAATTGCAACCTTGCATTCATTCCAAAACCCAAATACTTTCCTTAAAAGTGTCAGGTTCTCATCAAGACCTGAACTGAAAAACATTTTTGCAAATAATTGAGTCAAATGTTGAATCTTCATCCTTTAACGATTTTCAGGTAATTTCACAGATCATTGAGAATTATTCTGGCACCAGCCCCCTCCCTTCCAAATCTATCTCTATATAAATATGGCAAAATATACATCCCATATGAGAAATCTGAAAATACAAACTAAATGTGAACACACCCATTCTTTCCCTGTAAGACTGTAGAAAACACCCCAAAATGATTTCTTGATATTATTCTTCTATTTGAGAAATGAAAACCAGAACGCGACATGTAAAATTTTAACATAATTTAGTGAGCATTGTTAGCTTTCACAATCACATTACAAAACATATATTGTTAGAAATTATCAAAACATCCACAATCCTACCAACTATTCTGACACATACGCCTATTTGATTTTTATACTATTTATTCTGAGATTTAATGAAAAAAAAACTAATGAATCATTCAGTACTGATTTTGATAGAAGCCAAATTCAGATTGCCCCAGGGTCATTGTGTCTGAGCTGGATACAACCCAATGAAAGTATAAAATTCACATTGCAGCATGTTAGAAGTTATCCTAGCATCACTTAGAATCTTCATGATTGCTAGAGCAAAAGTCAGACCATATATTAATATGTGCATAGTGTGGCAAATACAATTTGCACTAATGCATATGTAATAAACTAGATAGCCAAAAACAAGACCTGTAATTATCTACCCATGATAAATCTACACATAAATCAAATATCACACCCAAAATCAAGCAGAACCCAACAGCTTCCTACAAAAAGTGAGCATATAAAGTTACCATTTGAAATTCATTTTTGTCTTTCATTCAATTGCCCCCAAAGCCATTCATGAGAGAGATATTGTCACAAAGCCTATCACTGAGATTTATTTATATCCCTGCTTTTTGCTCAAAGAAGCATAAAGGTGTTTAGTTTGTTTTTTTTTTAAAATAAAAATGTAAAAACTAAATAATACTGATACTAAAATCAGAGCTGTTATGTCTGGGTTGCAAAACTGCATATAGTCATATGTACCGGCCATCTGGATTTTTGCAGCTCAAATCCAATTGTTCATTCAGTGTTTGACTGTGAGATGATAAGTGTACAGTACTAAATACAATATAACAACTGATTGTTTAATTAAAGAGCTACAATTTTACAGCTATTTAAAACTTGAGAGATTTGCAGCCAAACCCAACTTCCAAGGAAGCATATTCCATAGTTTGTGAGCACACAGGTACAGCCACTCTCCTATGCACAGGATGACAAGCTTCGAACAGTGGGGAATCTTCAAAATATCTCTCATCAGAAATTAATGCCTGTATTTATGAGAGAGGCTGTCCCTTGGACAGTCAGATCTCAAATCTTTTAGGGATTTGATGACCAACACCAATATTAAATTGTGTACAATAACTTTCCCAGAATGTTACTGACCAGATACAATATGTGGGTGCTTAAAGTTCCTCATCCTTACCTAACTTATTCAAGAATGTGAAATGATCCCTAATCTCTCTCGATTAGCCTGTCTTACCAGTTACTAAACAAATCATGTACTGTAATTACAGCAGGTAGGGAGTAAACCTCCTTCCAATCTTTCTCATCTGTCATGTTCATACCCAACCCAGTTCAGTTCTTTTGCAAACTATTGACAGAAGATGAACAGAATTCATCACGAGAATAAGCTCATACAGACTGATGCCCCAGCAGGGTGGATTTGATTTAAATCGAGTTGATTTAAATCCCAATTTAAATCATGATTTAAATCACTAGTAAAAAGGCTTGATTTAAATCAACTTGATTTAAATCATAATTTTTAAAGAGCAACTGTCATCTCTGCTACTCCTTTGACCCACTGTTGACTCACTGATAGTCCCAGTGTTACAGAATATACAGCCTCATGCTATATAACTAAGCTCCATTTCATGCTGAATAAACTAAATTATTTATGTATCTTAAATAGAAAACTATCTTACGATAGATTTTTACCCCAAAAGTTTTTTATTAAAATAAATTCGATAAAAATAAAAAAAATCCGATTTAAATTAAAAAAATCTGATTTTTAAAAAAAAATTTTTTAAAAATCATTGATTTTTATCCACCCTGTGCCCCAGTATAAATCTGATGGACTACAGTACTTCAAATGAAAATGTGGCTCCAAGAGATTTGGAAATACCCCCAACTTAATGCAGCTTTTCCTAACCTGGCAGTCTCCATGTGTGTTGGAACTACAATATATCTCCCAAAATTCCTTGACAATGTTAAATGGAATTTTCATAATGCCAACACATCTGAAAACTTCCAAATTGTGGAAAGTGATCTAAAATATCTCACTGATTACAGCATTGTTTCTTTTTTTTTACATAAACTGAAAGTGAAGGGAATCTTATGGGTGCGTACTCAAGACAGAGGCTTGTGGAGCTGGCTCTGTCATGAGGTCCTTAGAGGATGCTAATGCTATTCATTTAGCACAGTCTGCATTTTTTCCAGCTTCTGCCCAAGCTGAAAAATGCTGCTGCGATTGTCACTTCATTAATGTTAATGCATTTCTTCAAGTTGCCACATCTTTTTTTTTCCCAAAGCACACATGACCCTTTTTTTATATCTACTAATTTTTTTTAAAAAAATATAATCTATATATACTTGCAGCAACTTAATAGATGATATTGCCATACTTGAGGAAGACAAGATGAAATGACGAGTGACAGCTGCTTTAGATGAAGAAGCAATCAGAATTGGCCTCAGGATAAGTGCCGAGAAATCAAAGATCATGTATGTGAGCTCCACTGCACAGATACGAGGAATCATATTTGGATCACAGCAACTTGAGGATGTAGAAAGGTTTGCTTATTTGGGTAGTGTAATCACACGAAATGGATATGCAGATGGATATCAAGTGCCACATTGGAAAAGCAACAGGTGTTTTCCAGAGGATGAATAAAATTTAGTCATTATCTATATAACTAAAATTTAAATTCCATTTGCTCAGTTCTATAGTGATCCCAACAGCCTGTGGGACCTAGAAGGTATCAGCAAGTATTAACAAGACACTTTATGTCTTCCAACAAAAATGCTTTGCTGAATCCTAAAGATTCGCTATTTTGACCATATTATTAACAAAGAAGTGCTTTGAAACAAAGTAACAAAGTTTATCCTGCAAATTGCATATCATTGTTGCAGGCAGAAGACTAGAACAGGGATATCAAACTGGCAGCCCATGGGCTGGATTTGTCACTCATAGGCCACGCCCACCCCAGCTCCCTGAAGGGGAAAAAAGTCACAAAGCATCACGTGACGGCAATGTGATGCTGCGAGTTTGACACCTGTGCTGTAGATGACCAAGCTGAGCCCGAGCGAGGGGTCAAATGCCTCATAAGTCACAAGCCCATGCATGTCTGCAAGAGATCTAAGTCCAGCCCAGCCTTTCTTATTTCCTGCTCATTTCCCTTGACCATTAGTTAGTAAATTCTTGTAGAGAGCTTAAACTTGCAATCTTTTGAACTGCCTGAATTGATTTCCCCAGTGCTTGACACTTGCATATCATATACTCTGTATGAATAACAATCAAATTCCCAAATGGCAATGAGTTGAACCCCCCACCTCCACCCTCCTGATGCCAAATGACCAAGAGGACTCCCTCAAAATACATGGCCAAGAATGTCAATTGATGACTTAAAGACTTCAAATATCACATGGGAAGATACTGAAGTACTCACCCAAAACTGAAAATACTGGAGATCCCTTGCTGCCCGATATGCTACATACAGTGGTGGGTTTCAAAATTTTTTACTACCAGTTCTGTGGGCGTGGCTTGGTGCGCATGGCAGGGGAAGGATACTGTAAAATCTCCATTCCCACCTCACTCCAGGGGAAGGATACTATAAAATCTCCATTCACTCCCCAATCCAGGGGAAGGTTACTGAAAAATCCCCATTTCCTCCCAATCAGCTGGGACTTGGGAGGCAGAGAATAGATGGGGGAGCGGCCAGTCAGAATTTTTACTATCGGTTCTCCAAACTACTCAAAATTTCCGCTACCGGTTCTCCAGAACTGGTCAGAACCTGCTGAAACCCACCTCTGGCTACATAGGATGAGAGCATCTAATGCTAATGCTAAACTCAAAAGAAAATGGAAAAATACAATCAATGCTGTAGAGATAATGTAGATGTTGTTACAATGTGATTGGACTAATACATTAACGATCCCTTACTAGTAGAGCTATGTTTGTTGGCAATTACAGTTCTAAGAATGAGGAGGGAATCAGGCAGGAAAGGCTATTTTACAAATGTTATTGACAAGAGAAACAGTCTCAGGCAGTTAAATATTACCAAACACTATTCCATCTGAACTCAGGTAGAATCAAATGTTTAATCTTATGAGGAACGGAGAACTTGTGACTAAAATTAGAGACTGATTATACAAAGTCCCATCAAACATCTGTTTTTTTGTTTCACCCTAAAAAGACTAGTCACTTTCAAGTTCGGCTTTATTTTTGGAAACTTAATGTATACATTCATGTAATACATACATTCCCAGTTTTCTTGGGAACCTACAGAAATGGTTTGCCATTGTCTTCTTCCAGAATGTTTCAATTTCCCAATCTAGACCTGGGATTTCTTAATCAACCAACTGGTCCCTAACTGGCCTTGGTCCTGCTTAATTTTTTGAAATCAGCCAAGTTAATAGAAGTGTGGCACACTGAACAGAGCAGCTTTTTATAGTTAATTATCAAGCCAGCATAGAAGTATCTTCAGAAGTCCAGATAGTTAATCTAAGATGACAAAAAAATCAGGAATCTAATAGTACTTTTTCCAACTGAAAATCTTTTCCAAAGATTTTAGTCTTTACAACATTTATGCCACTGCTCATAAATGCATACTTTAATAATATCCTAATTGGAAAAGATGTCACTAGATTCGTTTTTAGAAATCCCCATAAATTTAATAAAGTTCCTGTTTAAACACAAGCCACGTTATTTAAATTTAGCATCAAGCAAAGGCACAGAAATGTGACATATACTATTTTAAAGCATTCTGTTACAAGCTATATGTTCATCAGATCCCAAGGAATGCGCTAAAAGAGGCACTGAGACAGTCTGCCTGAAAACACTGCAGTTTTCCTACGATCTGGGTTTAAACTTTCCGACGTTGCCACGTTGACAGTCAGAATCAGGATTCGGGCTCTTCCTAGTCCCTAATCCCACCAGGAGGCCCCCATTTCCTTCCATGCTCACCTCCCCCGGCCCCCAAATAATGGAGAATTGAGTTTCATTGAGGCTTCGGCTTTGTTTTGTTTTTCACTTCGGCTCTCTGCATTTTTCATCCAACTCAACAGATTCAGGAAAACCCTCCTCGAAAGGCCGCCTTTTCTCTGCGAGACATAAACAGGCAGCCATCAACGGGGAGTCCCGAAAGAAGCAAACCACTTAACCCCGGCAACAGGGTGCATCTGCGTCTGGCTTTTCCAGACAAGTGCAGGCAGATCCGAACTTGGCCCGCAGGAATGCGAGCTGATCAGACGCGGGAAGGAAGCGAGACGACCTCGGCCGCTTGCATTTGGCGGGAACTTTTTTTATTTTTTATTTTAACTTTGCCCCATTACGAATTGCCCTATGGCCGCCCGCGAATGCATACATTCATAGTTCTTACCCAATGACGAGGAGAAGGAGAAGGCCGCTTCCCTACTTTCGCTTCCCACTCAATAGCGCGCCAGGGGAGGCGTGAGGAGACGGCCGAGCTACCCAATGCGCTGCAAGGAGAAAAGCGCTCGTTTGAGGGTCTCTATATAAAGGCTGCCCAGAGAGCGAAGCAGCTGGTTTCGCGGTGCTGCTCAGACCCGTAGCGCGTCTGCTGTCGCCAGAGCACCGATAACTTCGGAGAGCCGTAACCTGCCGGAGAAATGGTAAGGGCCGCTTGGCTTTATTTTTATTTATTTTGCTCTGGGACCGTTTTGTCCTTTTTCCAGGGACTTGGTTAGTAAAGCCTCCGTACGACCACAGGTGGGGCGTTATGTAATGGGTAAAGGGCCCCTTTACCAAAAGCTTTTCTTTAAAAAAGTGCTCCACTTTCCAGCCCTCGTAATTGCCCCGTCCAAATCCCTAGCGAGAGCAGGCACGACCTGAACTTGGGTCCCTCTTGATAGCCTGGGCAGCCTTTGCTTCGAACAAAAGGGGCTGGGTAACGAAGAGGTCCGAATGAAGGCTCAGGCTTTCCGGAAGCAGAGGTCGCCTGCCGGAGAGCCTACGTCTTAACCCCAAAGATGGGGCCTTTTCCTCCCAAGAAGCGCGCTCGTCTTCCGCGAATGCTCCTTTCCCGATATCAATGGCCCAGCTTTTCCGTGAGAAGGCAGCGAACGACAGTAGAGCCGCCGCCGCGCCGCTTCTGAGTGTAGTGATTGCGGTGGGGTCGAGTTACGCTTTACTCAAGTTTCCTCGGGTGAGGTTCTTGCATTAAGCTTTTGAGGTGTTACGTGTTCAAGGGCTGCGTGTATCTCCAGAAATCGAGAAGAAATGAAGAGTTGGGGAAGCCGAGACCCAGGCAGATTTAATCCCACCTGATCTCCGGAGAAAAACTTCTCTTTGTTTGGAAAAAAAAAGGGGGGGGGAGAGATGCGGAAGAAACTTTGATCAGCCACCCTCATGCCCGGCTCTTTTAAGTCCCGCCAGTTTTAATGACTGTTCAACCAGCCAGGTTTTTTTCTGTAGGAGTTTGGGCCTCTCTCTCTAAAGTTGTAACCGACTGGAACATTTCTGGCCGTTTTGAGTTTCGTCCTTCAACTTTGTACAATGCAACTTTGTGCATTGACATAAAATGGTGGAAAAGTTCTAAATAAGATGGCTGCCTCTGTTTTTTCTCTCCTGATATTTCAACAGTCTTATGACAAAATCTCATAAAACTGTTTTTCACAATGCAATCTGGCTCAGAGTTCATGTTGCTTAAGTTATTGATCCTTTTATTCTAATTGTTTTGTTTATTCCTAAATTGTAGTTCAGATTCTTAATTCTTACAATTGTTCCAAGATATTTCTGTTAGATTGTAGCCATTATTTTTGTTACATTGATTTCACCAAGCATAACTTCATATTGCAAGTCTGGTGAAAAAAATAAGACCAATCTTAACTTAGAATCCTAAGCCCTTTAGAACAATCAACTAAAATAAAAATTCTTCTTCTATCAGACATTTTTGAACATAATTAAAATGGATTTATATCTACAGTATTTAAGCTATGGCCTTTAATGACAATTATGCAAAGAATGAACTGATGACTAAAGGGTCCTGTGCACAGCCACAAATTATTCCAGATTTATAATCCTCTAGATTTGATGCAGTCAAGAACTGATGAACACGAGATGCTTAACTATAATGCTGGTGCACTGCTAGATACATGGGTGCAACTGTCACTGCTCTATTCCACTTTTTGGAAGTGGAAGTGAAATTCCACAAAATTCCATTGGAATTTTGAAAACCCTCAGCCAAACAACTGTCAATAACAGAGAAGACCTATTTTTTCACCAAATGTTTGGCCCCAACAATTGCATCCCTTTACCAGAAAATCAAATGAGTAAGATTCATTTACAGCATTCAAACTATCTGCTTTCTTTTTCCTGCACAAATACTGTATGACTATAAGAAGAGGGGTGGGTGGATATAGTAGGCATAAAGAGGTATATTTGGACTCACCTGGCACTCCTCTAAGTATCTGTTCAAGGCCTCTACACATGGTGGAAATAGTTTTTCCCCATGACTTGAGGGAGTAAGTAAATGGCATTACATTTTTATCTTTACAGAGTATATATTTTCTTTGACCAGAGGCACTGGGTGTAGGAAATGATAACAAGAACATAGGTTGTTCTGACATACATAAAGGGGGTGAAACTTGCAGCATATGGCTGCTTTCATCATTTTGCTAAAAACTTAGGATCCTACAGATACTTCTGACCTGGCCAGATTATTTGTGATGTCCAGGTCATAAAATGTATCTACACTTACAGGTAGACCTTGTTTAATTTGAAGTTATGATGGACTTCATCAGAGCTATTTGTAACCCATTTTTAAAATTCTGATGGCTGACACACACACACCCAAAACTCCTGCATGGTCACATGATCACATTTTGGGGTTTTTGCAACTGGCTCACATTCATGACATCTGCCACATCCCATGGTGTCAGGACCATGATTTTTGTAGGGGTTTTTTGCTAGTTTCTGGTGAAGACCAGAAAACTCTTTAACTTAATGATCCTGGTATTCACTTAACAATCACTGAAAACAAGGTTGTAAAATCGGTCACTGGCTTTGTGACTGCTACAACTGTAATTCTAGCCTCAATTAGGGTCATAAGTCAAGGTCTACCTGTATTATAGCTTTTCCCACCCTGAAGCTTTCGCAATGCTGGCCATAAATTCTGGGATGTGAATTCCTATATTTATAACCAACTGTTTCAAAACAATTAAGGGCTATTTTATAGAATGAAAGTTAAATATGTTTTCATAGAATATGAAGTAAATTGTGGAGTCTTATTCTAGCATTGATGTAAAGTTTCAAGGAATTGATAACTCCTTAAAAGATGACTATCCTTAAATTCAAAAGAAGCTGACAATCACCTATTTTCCCTTTGGTGAATTAACTGGCACTTTGCCTTTTAGTTTATGGTAAAGAAGAAAGAGGAAACCTTACTAATTTCCTGTCTGTCTCTCCATAGCGTGAATGCATCTCAATCCATGTTGGCCAAGCCGGTGTGCAAATTGGCAATGCATGTTGGGAGTTGTACTGCTTGGAACATGGCATTCAGCCTAATGGCACAATGCCAAGCGACAAAACAATTGGTGGTGGAGATGACTCATTCAACACCTTCTTCAGCGAGACGGGGGCAGGAAAGCATGTTCCTCGTGCTGTATTTGTGGATTTGGAACCAGCAGTCATAGGTAAATATGGCTTACATGTCTGCAGTAAAAGGGAGAAATGTGGAAGTGGTTTAACAGAAAGGCTAAGATGTAAAAACCGCCTGTTTTCTGTTACCTTCTGGACTTTATAAAGGAAATTTATAGAAGTGTGTTACCCCTAATATACATTTGGATGAAAGAACAGTATTTATTTCCAAATTATAATCTGCTTTATTTTATTTAGACTTTGATATTTCATAACTTGAAAAATCAGATAGTGTTTCTCTTTGCCCTCTGCTACTACGTATTCTCATGATTAGTTTGTAGCTTTTGGAGTACTTGGCACAATGAATCATGTTCCTATTAAGTGTCCAGTTAAGATATAGATTAAAATCTGCAACTAGGAAATAAGAATATTTATATGCTCTTTCAATAAGCTTATCTCCCATCTATTCCCCAGAGAGGAAATAGTAAACCAATCATATTCAAGAGAGTTTTAAAATTAAATGAGTTTTTTAACTTTAATCTTTCACAATAAAAATTTGAAAACTAAATTCATTTTTAAAAAATGAGTACACTAAATATTTGTAATTTAAAATGTATACTTTTGAAACCAGAAATCAATATTTATATGAAGGGAAAAATAAAAATATAAATGGTTGGAATATACAATCTGTATTTCCTAATCAAACCTAAAACCTGTACTGACTACAAAATGGATTACTTACAGAAGACTGGAAATTGCTTGGAAAGGTAAATAAAACCATTTTTTTTAAAAAAATTTCAGTCTTCAAACCTCTGCAGAATATTATTTCTGATACCTTATTAGTTCTTATATTTATAATTTTATGTATTATAATCTTAAGTATTGACAGGTTATGTTGTAAACAGTGATACTCTGAACCAATGAGGAAGTAGAATGTGAACAATAAATCCTTTTCTAGATTTTCACTGTAGAATAATGTATGTATTCTATTGCAGATGAAGTGCGGAATGGGATATATAAGCAACTCTTCCATCCTGAACAATTGATTTCTGGCAAGGAAGATGCTGCTAACAATTATGCAAGAGGTCACTACACTGTGGGAAAAGAAATAATTGACCTTGTATTGGAGCGGATTAGGAAGCTGGTATGTCCTAATGTTTTAAACCTGTCAAACATACACTGAAATTTACCTTGAGCATAAATTGGATCTAAAACACAAATTGTGCCATAGGTAGATTAGCGTATTGGCCTGGGGGCTGCAATATATTAAGAAAATTGTCATTGGCTGAAATGAAGAAGATAACACGTGATATGGAAAGGTGCTTATCACAGGCATTCTTGGAGGCTTCTCTGCCCACTTGTAGTAATAGTTACACCTACATGACTAGGCAAGCAGTGATTGATTGGGTGACAAAGCTGCTGTCCCTTCCCCAGCTCCTCTCTTCTTGGAGGGAGAAAGGCTGGGCTCCAGAATGCAGTTGTTGTCATATCAATATAACAATATATATATATAATGTGGCCATGACTATCAAGGGGAACTTATCAGGTGAAGATGGCAATGACCTCTGAGCCTGTTTGGGGGCACCATTATCCAGTCAACAGACAGAGTACAGCACCCAGGTGGAGAAATGAGAACTCTGAGAACAAGGGCCCTTTTTGTGATTTGGGGTACTCATGGATAACACTTTTTCTACTGCTATCATACTTCAATGCAAATCAGAGGAATCCTAGAGCCAAAAGTTGTTGGAACTACTCATTTGTCTGTTCATTTTTTTCTTTTTGACTTCCCTTTCATTCTCTTCTGATACTATCTTCTCTCCTCCCCTTCCTGGGGACAAGGGTCAAACCAGTGTTGCCAGTGGTCTAAACTGACAATTTTAAATAACTTTTTGATATTAAGTCAAGCCTCTTTCCTTACAGATCACAATAACAATTCTTGGCAAGGAAATTCTTGCTACTTTATAGGATATAAAAAAAGAAAAGGGTAAACTTAAAGGACATAAATCTTGTTTGTACTGTTGGAATGTGTAATATGCATATTCTTCTTTCAGGCAGACCAGTGCACCGGTTTGCAAGGGTTCCTGATCTTCCACAGTTTTGGAGGAGGCACTGGTTCAGGTTTTACTTCTCTGCTGATGGAACGCCTTTCAGTTGACTATGGAAAAAAATCAAAACTCGAATTTGCCATATACCCAGCTCCTCAAGTTTCAACTGCTGTTGTTGAGCCATACAATTCCATATTAACTACGCACACTACTCTTGAACATTCTGATTGTGCCTTCATGGTTGACAATGAAGCCATCTATGATATTTGTCGAAGGAATCTAGACATTGAGCGCCCAACATACACCAATCTCAACCGCCTCATTGGTCAAATTGTTTCATCCATCACTGCCTCTCTCAGATTTGATGGTGCCTTAAATGTGGATCTGACAGAATTCCAGACAAACCTGGTACCTTATCCCAGAATTCATTTTCCCCTAGTCACATATTCCCCTATTATTTCAGCAGAGAAAGCCTATCACGAGCAACTCTCTGTCTCTGAGATAACCAATGCTTGTTTTGAGCCATCCAATCAGATGGTGAAGTGTGATCCTCGCCATGGCAAGTACATGGCCTGTTGTATGTTGTACCGTGGAGATGTTGTCCCCAAGGATGTCAATGCTGCCATTGCTGCTATCAAGACAAAGCGTACCATTCAATTTGTTGATTGGTGTCCTACTGGTTTTAAGGTAAGTATTGCTGATATGTATTGGAAATGATATCTTGTCTAAATGTGTAGATTTCTGAATAAATGTAGTAGAAACATGAAACTTTGAAATAATATAAACAGCATCATGATTTACAATGCAATTAAGATTATATTTAACAGCAAATAGCTGAAGGGTTTTGCTCCTAGTTCTGATAGTTAAGATGCTACCATAGATATATAGAAACTACATGCTGGATTATGCAAATTGAACTCCATTTCTTTAACGGCAGAACTGCTTTTGGGGATAATGTTGGGATATTTTCAGACAAATGCAAATAAAAATTATTTGCAATAATTGAAATTTGCTTATTAAAGCAAAAATTATTTTATTTTTTCTATGAAAAAGGCAGATTATACAGATCCAGTTCTGGTGCTTAAGCACAGAACAACCTTTATAGGATTTCTGTTCTCTATGTAAATGCAGCACATTCTGATTTGCAATGTAGAAATGTTACATACTACTTGGATGTAGGAAAGCCTGACAATGTCTATTTCTGTAACTTTATAGGTGGGCATTAATTATCAGCCCCCAACAGTAGTTCCTGGTGGTGACTTGGCCAAAGTCCAACGTGCAGTTTGCATGCTCAGCAATACCACAGCCATTGCAGAGGCTTGGGCCCGCCTGGATCACAAGTTTGATTTGATGTATGCCAAGCGTGCTTTTGTCCACTGGTATGTAGGAGAAGGAATGGAGGAAGGAGAATTTTCTGAGGCCCGAGAAGATTTGGCTGCCCTTGAAAAGGATTATGAAGAAGTGGGCACTGACTCCTTGGATGGTGAAGATGAAGGTGAAGAGTATTAAAAATCTTTAAATATTGTGAGGCTGTTGCCATTTGCTACTTTGCCTGTATTACCAAGAAAATGCATTTTTACATCTCAAATGTAAACATTTAGCATTCCATGATAAAGTGCTTGGAATAAATTCTTATAACCAAAGAAATTTTCAGTTGTTGATACAAGCATTAAACGTTTAGCTGGGATACAAATAAAATGATCTTGCATATCAATATGGAGTGGTCTCATTATAGCAAATTCTTAAAACACAGACATTTCCACTCAGTATTTGCATATAGTAAAAAATTTTCTTATTTTTTTTACTATTTCAATAAAATATTGCTTGCATAAAAAACATGTTCTTAAAAGAATGTCACAAGTAATCTTTATACATCTTTATACATCAATATCTTTATTATCATGCATTTAATATCTGTTCAATTTAAACATTCTCAATTTTTTCATCATACAGTGCTGTTAACTTAAAGTCAACTACTTACATCAAAAGTTATATAATTCAAACATATATTTCCAGACTTTCTCTAATCCAAAAATGCACAATTTTTTTTACATATATCAATAGCCTACAGCAGCAAAAACCTTGCCTGCACTCCTACCCGACATATAAGCTTCATTTCACATATTTTATGTCCCATCCAATCTCATGCTATGCTCTAAGAAGATAATTTGGGTGTAGTTGCAACCTTTGAAACATGGTGCATTTTTTAAAAATTAAGATATTTAATCTTAATGAGCTGGAATGATAGAAAAATTGATCATAGTGATAATACCAATCATCTCCTGGGATGAGCCCACTTAGATTTCTTGTTCCAGAATTGGAAGATATAAAGTAACAGGTATTAAGCAAGGCCTGGGAATATCAATCAATCCTTCTCTGAATTGCCGGAGTTAAAGAGAAAGAAGTAATGATCTAGTAAATCATGTTTTATTTGTATGTTTTCCATTTGTTGTAAGAGCAAAACTAATTTTCAGTCTTTCAGATTGAATATTAAATGGTAAGCACAGAAATGATAGTTCATAGCTTTCTATTCCTGCTTGTTACATGTCTATTAAATACACACTCCACATCTAGGTTAAGGTATTAATATGCAGATGACACCCAGTTACATATTTCCACCTTCACAGCCAGGCAGAGATGCAGTGAAGTATCCTAAATCACTGCCTACAGCCTATTAGGAACCAGATGGGGGGGGGGAAAGCAGCTGGTTTGTGGAAAGGCTGCTCTTGGGAATAAACACTGGAGTGACCCAACAGTAACAAAAATCAATTCAATTTTTATATAAATTATGCAAAACATACAACTTGCATGCATGTTTTCCTTGAATAACTTTAGTTAACAAAGGGACCGAATATGTCTATGGAAAGGTTTGTTGGATGTCCATGATGTCAGTCAGATATTGCCAGTTTAGGCAGGCAGAAATATTTTCAACTAATACACAAGAAATTTGGAGAGCTTTCAACGATGCTCTCAGCAAATGGTTGCTGGGAGGAGAAGTATCTATTCACAATATGTCTGCCATAAAGCACAAGGTCAGTTACGTTATCAGTTACATAAGGCAAATGGGTGATGGCTACCTTGCCAACCTCTTAAACCCCAGAAAATATCCTATCGACCTAGGTTATATTAGCAATTCACGTTATTTCTATACTACATTATCAAGTCTAAAAGGGATCCAACCAAAGGGTAATTTAATGGATTGAGGATTCTGTATCACTTAATGTTTTAAAATGTAGCAGGTATCCACATCATGAGGATCTGAATTCAAATAATTTAGAATGAATCTAATCCCCAAACTCATTTAACACCCTCTTTATTAGCCTGGTCGCTGTTACTAGTCGGTCTTGACTGTTCTCAAAAAAATGAACAGGGTTAGTACTTGGATGGGAATGCACCAAGAAATCTTTAAACTATAAAACACATAAAACTATAAAATATAGAAGCTTCTAAAAAACTCTGGAAGGAGACAGTACGGGTAATCCTTTTCACACAACCAGTGCAGCCTCCCCATGGTCACATGATCAACATTCTGTCATTTATGACAGTTGCTGTGTGCAGGAGTCAATCACCTTTTGCAACTTCTGACTAGCAAAGTCAATGGGATTCACTTAACAGCTATGGCAAGAAGGGTCATAACATGGAACAGAACTCACTGTCTTGCTTAGCAACAGAAATTTTGGGCACAATTGTCACAGGTTAAGGACTACCTGTAGCAAAAACTTCTGTATTCTTCTAAAGAAAATAAATACTGTAGTTGGATAATTTAGTCACCAGGAGATATGCTCAGCCTTGGAAGACTTCAAGAATAAAAGTCTTGCCTACATTATGAAATAGAACTTTTGTGAAAGAGACAAATTTACAATGGGTGAAAATATTTTATTTTGCATTTACTGGCATTTATATTACCTTCATCTTAATGGATTTACAGTAATATGCTTATTATAGCGTGTTAACCATACTGAACTATGAAACCTTGTCTTTAGACATTACTGGTATATAATAGCAAATTCTCATTCCTCCACCCACATTTAAATAAAGTCCTGCAGAAACCTGTTAAACCTGATTATTATTCTTTTTGTATGTGATATTTTCATGCTGTTCTCCATCTAATTTCCTGCTGAGGTCTGATGAATGTCAACTGTAAACGAGTATATTTTGCAAAGGGGTACTTAAAAGGGATTAGCCCTTTGGGTGTAAATTGTGCACTGTTATTAATGGATGGCTCTTCCTTTGAAGTGCAGTTGGGGGAAGGGAAGTCTGCCTGTAAAAGAGAATCTGGTTAGACAAACTGCAAGTTCCTGTCACTGGTAGCTATTTCATGTGATGTGTCTCGTGAATCTGGTCATTATTGTTTTATTGAGCTAGTCTTGTCATTTTAAAAAAAACAGCATAAAGTAATAAACAGGATTAGAGGTAACCCAAATTTAATTTCACTTTTGCATTCAGGAAAATACTCATGATGATTGGTGCACATTTGTCCTACATTTCACCTAGCAATGATTGATAGTGTGGAAAAAAAAATGCCATCTGCATTAACAATTTTCTTTGTCATTGCCCAGAGCAGAGATATCTTTTTTTAAATATGTCACTTTCCAGTCACAAGTTGTTCTTGGCAAAAACAATCCAACTAAAGCACTTATAATACTTCTGAAAATAGGTCAACTTCTTGTTTACAAAGGTTTCTGGGGAACCACTGAGCAGAATGGATTCAATTAACAGTTGTCTCCAATCTGGTTCTTCATTATGTGTTGGAGATCTATTTCCCCATGTTCCAGTCAACACTGCCTTTGGTTAATTTGACTCAGACTGATGATCTAAATCAGGGGTGTCAAACTCGTGTCACGTTTTTGTCACGTGACATATTGTGTCTTTCCCCCCTTCGCTAAAACGGGGGTGGGCATGGCCAGCGCGTGATGCATCTGGGCCGCGGGCCGTGAGTTTGACACTCCTGATCTAAATCAATGTTTTTCAACTTCAGCAACATTAAGATGTGGCTGAGGAATTCTGGGAGTTGAAGTCCACGCATCTTGAAGTTGTTGGGTTTGTTTGTTTGTTAAATTTATATGTCGCCCATCTCACTATCAAGCAACTTGAACTAAATCACCTAGAAGTACTAGGTTGAAGTATTCTGTAACATTTACCGTATTTTTTGGAGTATAAGACACTCCGGACTATAAAACACACCTATCTTTTATTGGGAGGAAAAGAAGAAAAAAAAATCTGCCTCTGCCTCCCAGCAATTTGCCTCTTTGCAGCAATCAGCCCGTTTCAATTTCAGCTTCAGCATAACCTGATTAGCACAAGCAGCTGATTGTTGATTGGATCAGCCTCCCGAAGATCAGTTGTTTCAGGCTGCAGGGATTGCCTTAGCCTATTGCTGCCTCCGCACACCCCATTTTCTGGGGGGGCAGCAGGTGAGCGGGGCTACATTTGGTGTATAAGACGCACCCAAATTTTTACCCTCTTTTATGGGGGAAAAAAGTGTGTGTAATACTCCAAAAAATATGGTATTTCACCTTCTCAGGGGAGAATAACACTGCAGTTCAGTGTAAGTATTATTCAATGCTGGTTTGAGAAATGTCATAATATATAAGTATCAGATTTATATCATACATTATTACAAACCAGAATGACTGGATTGGTACATCATGTTAAAATCAAAACAGAAACACACAGTTGTTTGCTGATACATGTTAATTCAGCTATGTAAAAAAAATACTAGCAATTAACATTGTTTTCCCTATGGATTTTATTAGATAAATTCCAGACTTGACTAAGACTTGATCCAGTCAATTAATTTTGCACTAATTCTTCTGCTACTTTTCCAAAATAGATGAACTGTATTCTTTCACTGTGTAATTTTATTTTAAATAAGTAAAGTAGCAATGGAGAATACCTACCAATGAAATTATGATCCTGTCTTTGACATTTGTGGCAAGTCCAAGTTTAATCTTTGATTAAACATCTACCATTAACATCACTTCTCTTGGAGCACACTGTTCTTAAAAGAAGTTTATATTTTTACTTTTATATACTGTACATACTATTAATTTTTAAAATATAATTACAATCCATGAAGCCACCCATTTTAAGTATATGCTGCTCTGTTAAGATCAGAAGACATAAAAAACATTTCAAACGCTTTTAAGGTCTTGCATAAGTTTCATATATGCGGCTCTGGATAATTCTCCTTTAATCTTGAACTGAATATGCTTCTTCTTTACATTTCTGAGCCACTAAATACTTCTGGAAGGTATTTGCTGCATGAACAGATTTCTATCCAGCTGGCTTATAAAGTACATTAAGGTGGTACAGTACTGCAGCAGTTATTACCACAGTCAGATCCTTCTAAAGACAACTTTGGAGTTTATGGGAAAGTTTGGGGCACAAAAACAGTTCTGCTCACCACAGCATATTTGAAGCTTTTTGGTACAGGACTACTAATATTTGCTTTCGTGAAATAGGATACTGATCAAGCATTAAAGAGAACATTCCTTTGTATAGCCCTTAGGCCAGAAAGAGAGTTGAAATTAACTTTCCATATAAACCCAAGTACTGTATTCTCTTTGAGAAAATATTGCCAGAAATGTTAAAATTCCATCCTTTATTGAATACAGGCCTGAAATGTGACTGGGTGACTTTGGGCCAGACTCTCTCTCAGCCCAACCTACTTCACAGGATTGTTATTATAGGGAAAATAGGAGGATAAAGGAATATTAGGTATGTTCACCAACCTGACTTATTTGTAAAAATAAATATTTGCTGCTTAAAGGATAAAATTGCATTTCTCCCATTCCACATATGGAAGCAAATTTCAGAAATAGGTGAACTTTACTTTCCCAATAGTAGAGAAATGGTTTCCTCCACTGCAAGATAAAGGGTTAGAAAATGAATGGAAGACTACAATGCTTATTCAACATCTTACTGTTCCCTACTCTATGCCACAAGATCTTCCTGTCCAATGGCAACCTTAAACCTGAGAACTCAGCAAACATAAAGTCAATGCTATTATTTAAAACTCCATAATACAATTATACCAGTTGAAGTGCAATAGTTTTATTTAGCTCACTCTTATTTGCAAATTCATGCATTTAAATATTTAAATATTTAATTAAAGTGATAAACTGCTACAAAGAGGAAGACAATAATAAACACATATAAACAACTAAATAAGTATGATTCACTACTGACCTGATAAAAGAAGATTCACCTTGGGAAAGGACATGTTTTCTTGGCTTCTAAATACAATCCAGGCTATAGAAATATAGCCAGCTATAGGCTATATAGAAAAGAGGATATAGTGGAATATAGAGGATATAGTTCTCTTTGCTAGAGCTGTCAGACATAACAACAACAAAAAGTAAGGCCAAAATATTCAGAGGACTGTGATATGCTCATAACAAACCACTAAAGTACAGTAAATGAGATATATCTGTCTTGACTTTATTGTGTTCTGGATTTTGTTTGAATTTATTTACTAGACATTAGTTGTTTAGAGACTTATTTTATGTTAGTCTTCATGGATTAAAAGACATTTTTAAAGAAGCAGAAGAGAAAGCCTTAACAAAATAATTTTGCATCCCTGTATTCCTTCTTTTGTTAAGAGTTTAATCTTTCCCTTCGTTTAGAGTTATGTTTTGTCATGGCTTGTGTTAATCATACCAATACTTCAAAAGTTATACATTTTATAAATAGGCTGGTCTGTGTTCATTACTTCCACCTTTTCATTTGATACAGGTATGGCCACATATTACAATAGCACAGCAAGATTGACTAAGTTCCTGGACATACTATTTCCACAGTATGTTTACTGATAGTTTACTTAGTTAATTTTACTGCGTTTGTATGATACTTAACAATGAACCACTGACCCACACTGAATTCACATAATCCACCAGGCTCAATTATGGTTAGATAGTTTGTAGTTTAGTGTGTACTGTGAAGTCAGTCAGTGTCTAGAGTCTATTACTCTCCTCTGATTCCCTGCCACTTTATACATCTGATATAGGTGAGCATCAATTCTCCAGAGACTCTATATCTCAATGCTGATTTCATCCACCAAATGTGGTTTATATTCAACAAAAGTGAATAGAAAACATTACAATGTGGCTTCAGGCTATTAAATATTTACCTCATATTTTTTTCTCTATTTAAATGGTTTAGGAAGTAAATTAATTCCTCAAGTTCAAGTGAAATTGTATATAATATTAAAGCTATCAAGTTCTCAACCAGGTCCTATACTTCTGACTTTAATATTAATAAATATTAGCAGGTGACAATCATTACCTTCCATTGCGAATTTTAGGAGATAAAGCTGCATTTCAAGGCATTAGAGCAGATGGTAACGTTATTGATAATATCACAAAACTTAATCTATGTAACAGATTGATGGCCAAAACCCCCTAAAAACAAAACAGCCCTCCCACATCATCATCAAACCAACAGCAGGTAATTTATATGAGGAATTAATACAGCTTTCTATAGAAGTATAGAGTATAAAAGATGTCAAGAATATTTAATATATTTACATTTTATTGCCAAAGCAGAATAAGCATTTTGTGAAAATTAGAAAGATAATAGAAAATTATTTGGGTCATATGACCAGAAAAATCAGTTCACACTTTTAAAATCTTCCAAAAAAGTAACATATTAATCCTAAAAAGGAATGAAGGTTACATTAAAGGAAAAAATGATTAGAGCAGAGAATAGAACAAAAATACAGATAATTTATGGCTGCATATGTGTAGACATTGAAAACCCATGTTACATTTTTCAAGGGTAAATATATTATTGATAGCTACCCTGTTTTCCCCAAAATAAGACATCCCCTGATAATAAGCCCAATCGGGCTTTTGAGCGCATGGCAAAAGGCCCAGCACTTATTTCAGGGTTCAAAAAAATATGACAGGTTCTTATTTCTTGGGGAAACACTGTAATAGAAATAGTTGCCCAAATAGTTGCTGCAGCAGTTTGTATGTGTATTAGTAAATGAATGTATGAATAAAATCTTGAAGTGTAAAGTTCATCCTGTCTCTAAACTTACTTTTATCATTTCCACATTAGTGACATACTTTTATTTTATTTTGAAAATTTAGTCATTCTGGGTGGCTTATAAAGAATAAAAACCCAATTATACAACAATAAAAACAATAATCCCAGTAAGACTTTTATCTTATTTTAATGTCATGTGCCATTATTGAAGAAATATAAACCTTGTCCTCTTTACTGCTCTATTGACACACTGATCGGCTAACCCTGTAAGATGCTCTAAGTGAATAATGGGAATTAGTTTTATGTTATTCTGGCTTTTCTATTTCATGTTCTAACTTTTAACTATGTAATGAAACAATGTCCTTGTACAGCACCATCTAGTGGGACCCTCAAAGCTCTGCACTGCAAAAGTAGTTCAAGGGGACTGGACTGGAGTAGGCGAGAGATGGTCTCCATGCCCTGTGGTGTGAATTGTATTGGTTACTGATATGTAATTCCAATTCAAAGTGCTACATGTTCACCATATAAAATCTTATATGGCTTGGAACCAGGTTACCTGAGGGACTGCCTTTTTCTAAGAGTCTCTACCCATTCTGATCTAGCAGATTGGCCATGCTGCAGATTCTGTCAGCCAATGAGCATCAGCTGGCAGGAATTAAAAGATGGGCCTTTTCTGCAATAGCTCCTGCTCTGTGGAATATCCTCCCCTCAGAGATTAGAATGGCCCAAACCCTGTCAGCCTTTCCTGAGGTTTTAAAATTCTGGTTGCATTCCCAAGCCTGAATATGATAAGGACTCCATTTCTTGGCTTTACTGTTAACTGGCCACATCTCAGTTGCTGTGCATATTTATTTTGGATGTTTTTAAAATTGTTTATTAAATGCTTCATTTTAATTGTTTTATACTTTTTGGAATTTTAAGTTGCCCAGAGTCCTTGACTGAATGGGTAGCTATAGGAATTAAAATAACAACAACAGCAACAACCATAATAGTAACAACAATAATAATAAATACTACCACAAAATGTAAAATAATTATAGTTTAACCATACTCCGCAAATAGTTTTTTCTTACTGACATACAGAACAGTTGCGACTCTCATTTGCAGAAGATCCTGGAAATTAAATTAATTAATTTTTTGTTGGTTTTGGAAAGCATATAAAACAGGATTCATTCTCCAAGCATAGAAGCACATACAGCTAAAAACACCATCCAGAAATATCCTAAGCAAAAAATTCTGTTTAGGGTCTACTAGACAATAATATGTTCATTTGAAATTCTTTATTGATTAGATATTATTACTATACTGAATTAGGTTTTTGAAAGGCAATTAAGGGTTAAATATGTTAAAGTTATCTTAAAGTATATTCCAAACAACTTGAATATTTCAATTTATGAATAATTTTGGAAATACCAAATTCAGACTATGGTTTTGTTAAAAATAAATTTGTATTTATTTCAGTATTTACCATTGTTAACTTAACCTCTGCTAATCAGTTTTTGAAGTCACATGATACACAGAACCATAAATCAATCACACAGCCTGGGTTCAAGCAACACATATTCCAATGTGCTTGACTAGTTTGAGGTTTGATATGTTACACAAATACGGCTTCTGATCAACTAAGTCAGTGGGGAAGCTGGCAGGTCACAAAGGTGGATCATGTGACCATAGGGCGCTGCGACTGTGTGTGATTCACTTAATGACAGCAACTGGGATTACTGCTGTCATAAAACAGCATGGTGACATGACATCACACTTTAAGACTGCTTCACTTAGCAACAAAGTTGCAGAATTACCATCATTAAACTGGGACTACCTGTATTGGCTTAGAGTCCATTATTAAGGCAGTGTGTTTTTAATTATAAGGTTTTGTGTGGTTTAATACTTTGCCATTATGCTTCTTTGAGGAACAATTTTTGACATTGACCTTTCTTTTTCTTTTGTTTTATTGAAGTTGCAAAGTGAGAGCTGTTCCCCAACCTCAGTCAACCAACTTTCCCAGACATTTGTCAATGAACATTAATGATGGCAGCTACAGTTTCAGATAAGCTTAAGGGTACCAGGCTTAGGAAGACTATTTAAAAAAATACATTAAGCATCACTTTGTTCTCTAAACAAAGAATAGTTTATCCACATTGGTATTAGGCCTACTTTAATATATCTGAATTTCTGTCTTAATGGGACTCCTTTTGTCCGCCCGCCCAGATATACTTAAATAAAAACTATTAACTCGGTTTTTTTCTATGGAATAGAAAATGTGGGGAAAATTTAACTACCGGTATCTTTTAACTACCAGGTCTTTTAAAGTTTTGTTATCTACGCTGCTTGGTATATAGTTTTTTACTTAATACAAAGAGGGCAAAGGCCATTAAATAAATGTGCAAATATTAGCCTCATTATATTACACATATTGTATTGTAAAATGTGGTGTTGCAGATTTTAGGGTCCAAGTGTAATATTTCCTGCTTATTTCTTCTTATGCCCCTTTTAGAATATGGTGAGAACTATTAGAGATATAAAACAGTTAGAAAGTTTCCTATTGCTATTTTCTGCAACTTTTAATTGCTCACATATTAATATAAAATTGTGGCCAACCTTTGAGTATTTTTATATTTTAGCAACTTATGATTAGATTAGTGTCTTGTCATGTCTATACATTGGTTTTTGTACTAGAAAGACTAATATAAAATGAGAATTTGTTGCTAGATAGAAGATTGCTGTTTTAAATAAAAAAAAATTCCATAGCTTCTCTGGAAGTGAGACTCTGACTTCCTCAGGCTGTATCACAGCTTTAAGACACCATGAGATTCACTGTCATTTGTGCATTGGATTGTGCCCACACTTTTGTACACTACCAGTTAGACCCTTGGGCCTTTTCTGTTTTTAATCAGTCTAGAATAAAACCACTCCCTGCTTCAACCCTTATAGTCGTTATTCCGGATGATCAGCTGCACAGCTTTAGCACGCACTAAAAGGGAGTATACTGTCATCTTTCATAACTCATTAACTCTCGAGTATGGCAAGAGGGCAAAAAGGAGGAACCCTACCAGGCCCTGAGCATTGGCATAAACCTCAAGCGCTTAAAATGTGCAAATTATAAATCCTGAATTCCGACGGGCGCAGTACCATAAAGGCCTGGGTTCACCAGCTGTTGCTACTTTGGCAAACCTACTATTGCATAACTAGGAGCTGAGGTGCAGAAAGGGACTAGCTGGAACACCCCCCTACCACCACCACTAAAACTTCGGATAAAAAGGGGGGCGGTACCCAGGCTGTGTCGAAAGACTGACGACTTCTCCCTTCTTACGGGGGCGGAGCAGATTGGGCCAGAAATACGGGAGCGAATACACGTGTGCTACGTGCAGCGCCTGCTGCTCCCCCGGGTCCTAGAGGGCAAGGCTCCTCTTTCCCTCTTTCCCTACAGGTGGATCTATATTCTATGAAAGGTGCTTTGGGCCATCCTTTTTTGGTTGGGTCAGTACCTGAGGATAGGATCGGTATCAGTCATAGCACCTTGGCAATACATGGCCTATATTTATGGCGCTCCTGTTTTATCCCCGCCTTCGTACAACAGGAGACCACTGGTAGATGCTGATGAAGGAGGGGTTTGGACTTCGTTCACGGGTCTGGTTCTATCCTATGTAGGTTGTACTTCCCTTTGATAATCTGACATCAGAGAGGATTGTCCTTTTGTTCTGCTAATCGTCTTCGAGTGGACCCAAATGACATCACCTCCATCGCCATCCATCCCGCCTTCACCATATTTTGCCAGTAACAGAAGAGTGAGGTGGGGTGGGGTTATAGCAGCAAAAGAGCTTAGACGCCACGTACCACGCTAGTTAGTAAAGTGATTTGGACAAAGCCCCAGGCTCCTGAGTTATAGGGTCGGGAATCTTGTATTTAAGTATCTCGCACAATGTAGAATAGTACGGGATCCCTGAGCTTTGTGTGAAACTGAACCAGAGGCATAGTCGTTAGGGAGGGCAGAGAGTAAGGATTAAAAATGATTGCATGTCAAGATTCGAAGGATTGCTGGGTGATATTGGGGGAGATGGTTTGGACTTTTGTTTATAAAGAAAACATCCCCTTACTCCCCCCCCCCTCCGAAGTGCAAAACGATTAACGATTATTAACGCCAGAAGTCTTCATATAACTTAACAGCGGCGGGGAAAAAAAACACAGGAAGAAACCTGTTTCTATAAAACTTTTTGGAAAAATTCCAAAATTCCAACCCTTCTTGAAGAATTCTGCTAATGAGTGAGGCTTAAACATCGATGGAATGAAGTAGGGAGAAAGAGACAATTCTTGACACGGTGAAAACATGAACCACTTTTGGAGAGCTAAAAACTTGGTTAAAGAGAGTTTAAGCGCACCCTACATAATATGGAGTGTTCAAAGCTGTATTGATATTGTGAGAAGCCTCATTGCCAGAAGGAAAAGTATGTTAAAAAGCGCCAGCTCTCCGGTTAATTTTTCCGTCTAGGAACGGGGTACATTTCAGTGTGTGTCCTATTAATCGCTTCTCATAAATTAATTAGACTGAGATTTAATTGGGGTTGCCTTGTTTCCAGGTAAGCGGATGTATTACAGTCCCCGATGCTAAAGCTATAATCCTCCACATACATTTGCACATTTACTAGGAAATAAATATATCTTTCACCTTAGTAGAGGATCAAAATAAACCCCTTTTAAATTGGAGTCGCAGCATCGGTTTTTAATAATTACTCGGATCATCCTCTCCAATCACTAGTTTCCATTGTCCTGGAGACTCCAGTGATCTGCCTATGGCCCATACTGAGGAGCTTCGATTCTTCTATGCGGCCTTGAAAGCCACACATAGAGCAGCGCTCCAGTTTACACCCCCCTCCATGCAGTGATTTGCACTGGAAAAGAAGGCTTCCCCACTGCACAGCACCAGGCGCAGACAATGAAACAGCTCAGCCTCCCTCCCCTTATGACGTCTCCCAAGCTTTTGGCCTATCCGAGAGAATAGAGAGGCTCTTTAAAAAAAGAAGTGCCGGCATTGAGATGGCTGTCAGCTGTGAAAGATCGCTCCGCACATGTAAACATAGATCATAAAGGCGAAGGTGGATTAGAGAGTAGAGACCTATGTGCTTGCGTTCTCTGCGTGCAACTCATTAGCTTAGGGTCTCGAGTGATCTTCCGTTGGAGGAACGAGCATGGCAACAATCCCATAATAGGTTTCTGGAACAAAGACAAATCCCAAAGTTTTATATGGCAAGCAGGCCTATATGAGGAAATTACTTAAGTTTATAAGAAGCTTAAGTCTAGATATTTTTGTTCAAAATAAAATAATCTTAATATATCTATAATAAAATTGCCCTTCTTTTAGAAGTCACACACAGCTTTAGTATCTTTTTATAAAATTGATGTATTCAATTTACTTCTGAAAAAAACTAATAAATGGTTCTGCTTTGTGATAAAGTTCCATTTTTCTAAGGACATTTTCTCTCCTCCCCTTTAAAATAATATTGAAGCTTTTTTATGTGCACATTTGCCTCTCCTTCAATATTAGAATCTCAGCATTCTTTTGGAACCAATCTAAATCTATGTTATTTTGCTTTGTACATTGTTTAAGAAGCCAAGGTTAAGACAAAATTGGTTTATTATAGTAGATTTCATGGGCCAACAAGTAAGGCATTAAGAAAATCTGCAAAGTAAAACAATTACCAGAATCACTGAACATGCATTATGCAGTATTTTCAAATCTTATTTGAAAATAAATGTCACTGAATTCAGTAGACCTCATTGCCAAACAAGCAGAATCAAGTTCAGTTATACTGAATTAATAAAAAGATAGATTAAAAACAATTATTGTAAGAGAAAATATGGCTTACCTTTTTTGGCCTCATCTCAATCTCCATTCTGAAACATAACTATAGACTATACAAAGAAATTAAGTTCCTTATTGTGATACTGTTCAAAATATGAATGTAAAGAAAGCAGTTTTGAAAAGACTATTGATAGTTGCATGTACTCTATCTTTTTGAAATGCTTTTTCATAATGCCAAATTTTATTTAAAGAGTTACAAATACATCAATCCCATCCCTCTTTGTGTGCATTGTTCTGTTGCATCAGACATGAATCTTTTTACTAAGAGTTTTATTTACAAAAAACATGTCACTAAAGTCCTACTTATGACCATCTGAAGCTTAAAACTTGATAAAAATTGCTTATCAGTTCAACAATAGCATAATAAAACAAATGTAGCTGTCTATGGCATTTCCTCATCTCAGGACTGGTGGAGAGGAGGCAGATGAATTATTGAATTTGGACTGAATGATCAGAGGGGTGTGTGCGCCAGAAATTTGCTTCTAAAGTGAAAACTGAGATTTTGGCAGGCGGCTTGTTTTCATGTGTCATGTTTTCTTATTATATTTAGAGAACCTCAGTAGCTCAAAGATACAAAATGGCCTTATAAAATTAATCTGAGTAGTTATTTTGGTCTGAATAACTACTGGGGGGGGGGGGTGGCGGAGAAAAGGTAACAGGGCAGGCATAAATTAAAGCTGCAGGTAAAGTATGGACTGAATCCGTTGTGCACATGGCTGCAAGAGTTTGTGCACCCAAGCCAAGCAAGACACACCCGTTTTCTTAAGCAATTTCAGTCACAGCAATTTAAGCCAAGGGCCTAGTCTTCACAGTCCCATGCATCCTCGACTGGTGGTGTATATATTTATACCAACTAAAGTTAACTACATTTATTTAGTAGAAACTGGCTTGACTGAACCAGTTCGAACAATGGGGGGCCGCTCGTCATTGGGCCTTTAAACCCGGCCCTCGATTCCAATTCGTCGCCGTGGAAGCCACGGTACCGAAGCCGAGAGCTTTTCTTCGCCTCAATCTGCGATCCTTCGGGCCCGATAGGCCCTAAACTCCAGCCCAAGTAGCCGGAGGGGGAGAGACCTTCTGCAAGTGGGAGCATAGTACAGCCCCGTTTTCTGTTAACTGCTTTGGAAGAGTCTCGCAGCCCGTAATCCCGACCCACAAACAAAGGGGTGAGAAGGAGAAGGAGGGCTTGGCACCCCATGTGGCGAGAACGAACGCCAGCCCCTAAGAAAAAAGCGGCGTGTGTGTGTGTGTAGAGAGGGGGGGGTTACTTTTCATAGAGCGTCCTCATCCGCGGACTCTTTTTTCCTCCTCCCTCCCTTTTGCGCGGAGGCACATCGTCCATTCTAGAGGTGTTCAGCGACGCTTTGGCTGTTGGGGGATTGTTCGGAACGGTTGCCCGAGTCGGAGGTGCCTGTCCTGCCGGCCATCTAGCTGGCCATGGCCGAGTTCCTGCCGCCGCCAGAGTGCCCTGTTTTCGAGCCCACCTGGGAAGAATTCGCGGACCCTTTCGGCTTTATCCACAAGATCCGGCCCATTGCCGAGCGGACCGGGATCTGCAAGGTGCGGCCACCACCGGTGAGTAAACCTTGGCGACGGCCCGCGGGACGGAGTCGATCTCTTGCCTCCCCATCCCAACCAGGCATTGAAAGGGGTGTGTGTGTGTGGAAGCCGTATGTGAAAATAGGCTGGGGGGAGGGGGGAACTCGTCCCCCGGGCCACTCGCCCCCTTTCGACGCGCTCCTCCCGGGACCCCAAGTAGTTCCCGTCTTCCTAGGCTTTCGCTGAACTCGCTTGCCGGGCGTCCCCCTCCGTGCCTACTCCGAAACTTTCCCCCAACTCCCCTTCCTTCCTCCCTCCCTCCTCGCACGATGCTTCCACTCCTGCCGTCGTCCCACGCCCGCGTCGCTACGTGGGGGGGGGGGAAAGTGCGCCCTTCCTTCCCTAAGAGGGATTCCCGGCTATCCATCTGTTCAGGGTCGGTGGGGCTCGAGGCTTTCCTCCGTGGGGGGGCTAGCGAGGAGGGGGGGGACAACGGAGCGGGAGCGGGGGCACTTCCTCGCCTTGGCCATCCTAGGAGGTCCAGTGTCCTAAAAAGCTTTGTGTGCTTCAGGTCGGCTTGTTTTTGTAGCCCGGAACAGCTCCCCCCATCCTACCCCACCCGGCTGAGAGAGGAGAGAGAGAGGGGTGTCGCTTGGCCGTCCTTGTAAGGAAAGCGGGTTTCGAGGCTCGGTTCCCCGTGGGAGACCCATAAATATGGCTGCCGGCGAGCTCCCCCATCGCTCTGGATTCGGTCCCCGACTCCACTCGAGAAACTCTACTCACTCGCAATCCTCTGCCGTCCGAATAAAGTTCCCTTGCTAGGTCCAACCGACGATCTTGGAAGCAAACACACACACACACACAGAGACACACACACACACACACACACACACACACACACACACACAGAGAGAGAGAGAGAGAGAGAGAGAGAGAGAGAGAGAGCGAGAGCTTACTTTTGTAGCGTTTCTTCTCTCTCTTTCTCCCTGGGCCCCCCACCCCCCGTTCTCACGCACGAAACAATTCTTAAGCTGCTGCGTTTTTAGATCAAACGAAGAAGTTATCTCGGGGTTGTTTTTGAAGGGCCTTCTCTGGATGACTTCTCCAAGGGTCGCTAGTGGGCCGTGCCTTTTTAAAGAGCAGTTGAAGCTTTTGTTTCTACCCAAGAAGAGCCAGCAACTGTAGGCATCATGGGTGCAGCAGCTTTCAGACATGTTTTCAACTTCATAAAGGGTTTTTTAAAACTTACCTGCATGACTAGATTTATGTTTTTTTTCTTGCAGGCAAGTAATGGAACATGTATGGTAGATGTTTTTTTTTTTTTGTTTGTTTGAAACAAATGTGGAGTTCTACAAGGCAGTAGCCTCAGAAGAAATTGTATAGCAATAAAGAGACAGCCAGTTCATAAAGTTGGATATTTTGAAAGTAGTTTTGTGCCTAGTCAGGTACTTTGTCAAACAAAGTTTAAGCTGTGTCAAATTCTTAGAGTTACACTGCTGCTTTCAATATAAATATTTTGAGCAATTATTGTGTAAAGACCTAAATGAGACAGCTGCTTGGGTGTTGCCCTCCATGTTGGCATTGTGGTTGAGCTAAAGCTGAAGATTTCCTTATTACCCTCTTTTCTGTACCTATAAAAATAATTCTGTGGACATTCAGGACCCATCTGGCTTGATTTTAATAAAAGTATCCACAATTTAAAGTTGAAAATAAATATATTGCATTGGAGTTTGGAGAAATCTTTTCTTTTAGAATCCTAGGCAGACATGGCCACCATTTTAGAGTGCAATACATAGTGGGAAGGGTGATAAGTCTCCATCATTAAAAATATTATCAGGCACTACAGCAGGCTGCAAGAGGGTAGTTTTGAGTAAAACAGCTGTTAATTATTTTTTTATTGTTATTGGCTGTGACTTTATTACTACAGTTACTTGAATTTGGTGAAAAAGATTAAATATGGATCAGAAGGAAGTATCTGAAAAATCTCATGTTTGGTTCTTAAAAGGAGAATTACCTATTCCTTCCACCAAAAATATCTTCATTTACAAAACCAAATGGCCTCAGGCAGCATTCATTATAGTGAGGGGGTCCTTAACAGCATTTAATTTGGAAACTAAGGTTTGATTGTTAGAAGTTCTATTAAAATTTATGTTCTGTTTTGGATATATTTGAAAATAACTTTTAGTTTTAATTACTGTTGTCAACATAACTGGAGAAAGTGGTATGTAGGACTTCTGCTAATTAAAAAATACTCATCTTTGTTCCAGTCAGTGATCCACTTATTTCAATAGTTTATTTAGAAGTAGTACTCAGTGGGATAGCACTTACATATTATACAGTTTCTGATTTAAAAAATATATGAAATATATATTTTGTAGATTCTCTAAATTATTTTTTCCATATTTAAATTTGTTATTAAATCAGACAAAATATATTTAAGATTGTCATGCAAGCCTTTATTATGTTTTATAATCACTTTAAATTCTGGGGTTTTGGGGCAGCTTTGTACATGTTTGTGAGATACAGTTCAAAAACTGGGATGACCAAATGGCAGTTGGATTACTGTTACCTGGGAGTTTTGTCAATTAAGGCCAGGTTTTTAAAATAAAATCTAGTCTATTTTAGAAAAAGAACTGAAAATAAGTGAGACACATGTTTCATTCAATTGGTGCATATTGTGGGAAAAAAACTAATTTGTTTTGTTAAGGTATTTTTCAAGAAAAATACTATTTTCCATGCCTGGTCTCTGAATTTGTTATCTCACACTGTCAGAGAACATGTGTTCCACATTGAAACTCTTTTTATAAGTAATACCACTTTTATAATAAAGCCTAGTTGTGTATAATAGAGGTCATATTGGACAACACTTCTGATTTATAGATCAGTATATGGTATATAAGGTGTACCATGATTACACAGCCATGTCTGCTTTGATGCATTTATTGCTGATACTTAAAATAAACAAACTCCATATTTTTTCTGGACTTGGCAGTCAATTGTTCTAGAAAGTGAGTATATCATTTTGAAGAGACACACTACCCGTATGTGCATAAATAGCTTTCATTTTCCATAATGCGTGGAAAAGTCTAAAATTATGTTTATCTGGCCTGAATGTTTGTGTGGATCTCTCTTCTTGACTGTTATTTTTAAATAATATAATCTAATGGAAAAATGTAAAGTATGCTGACATAAATTAAATGTAATTTTCCTGCAGACTAAGAAGAAAACCTATCCAGCAAGGTGGCGTATGTTCCTATGATGTGGAAAATGTGCCCATGGATTTTTGTGAATCCAGATAATGACTCAGTATTTCAATCTGGTCCATTTATTGTTTAAAATAATCTAGTTTCTATTTCTCACCTTGTTATTTAAAACAATTTTTGTAACAATTTAAATTCTTGATGTTAGAGGCTATAACCCCAAATGCCACATTATTTAATGATATCAGTAAAGTTAGCTGCTCCTAACTCTCACAGGATTTGTATGATTATACAAACTTTAGACTTGTTGAAATAATTGTAAGTACATTGATTTAAGTAAATGTTTATATATTGGATAGCATATGTACATTTAATAAATATTTATGTACTAGTATGGACTTATGTAAACTATACACTATTTAAAGCACTGAACCTGCTGCAGAATGCAAGTTTTTAGAGAAATTCTCATCTAAAATGTTCAGGGAAAATGGTCCCTTTATTATCATGAACAGTATATACATTCATTGGCAGAAAATACCCCTTTCTGGCTAAGAAGTAGATACCATTCAAAACTGGGAATTATTTTCTACCTTCTGCTTTTAAAATTAACAAAGTTCTCATTTGTAGTATTAGACCTTTATCATTCATGTTCACTTAGAGGTTATTTTAGAGATTAAAATATTGAACATTATACATTTAGACATACTTGGAACTATTTTATTTTAATATTTATATTTATTAGAACTGCAATACATTTTTCAAAATGCTAGACAACAAAGTTTTCAAAATAAAAATCTCAAACAGATATGTTGCACTTCATAAACTGTGTGTCTATGCACTAGAGCACTAAATTATATTCCTGAAACAAGATTTTCAGTTATAACAATTGATTACAAACCCTATTTTATTGAGTCCTGTGTTAGATTATTTTCCTACGTTTCTTGATTTTTCATGATATCTGTCTCCCATATTTCTACTTAGGACAGCTTTCCATATGTTGCCTTTTAGATATGTGGCTTTCAATTCCCAGAATTTCCTAACATAGTCTTTGGTGAATATTCTGAGAATTAGAAATTTAAATTATTACATTATTTTTTGTGTTTAAATAGAATACTTTCTCATCTACATTGTAGCATTCAGTTAGTCAAATTGTGATTAATCAAGATCTAAATCTTGAATTAAAGCAGCTGTAGCAAGCTTGGGAATCAAGTAATTCTAGTTAGCTGTAACCAATTATGTTCCGATGACATGGCAAAAAAAAAAAATAGTAAAGGCTGTTTAGTGGAGTTATTTGCACCGTATTTGATCTTCTGATTTAAGCAGAATTGATAGAAAAGTTAGAGTTTTTTTCTGAGTATGAATAGATCAAATTTAAACAATCTAGTCATAATTAACATAAAATCCATTTCCAAAAGTAGAAAATCTATCATACTTTATATTACTAATCCAGAACTCCATCTAAAGAGCTGCTTTTTGCTGGCTTCTGTATCATAAATGCCAGCTAATTAAAGAGCAGTTAAGTTAAATGGGAGGGATGATGGTTTCTATAGAATTCTGCCCAGGTGGTAAATGAATCTTCACTTCCAATCTTGAAACGTTTTACAATTCTTATGAAATAAATTAAATTGGGAAACTCTTTTTGTGAACCATTTAATGTGTTAAATGTTGCTTTAGATGTGTTACCCTTTATCCTCTTAATATTTAGAAAATATGTGGTGAATTTTAGTATGTGCTGACCCAGATGTTTTTCTCTGATGTTTTGAGAGTTATTTCTCTCATAATTGTATTATTGTTTACCTCAGTTCATCTTCAAGCTCGTTTTTGCTATAGTTTTCTATACATTGTTGAACAGTTTTATAGCTCATGAAATGTGAATTACCGTAATTGCTCACTGTCAAGATTTGTATTTCCTAATATTAAAAAAACCAATTATTTCTCATTGAGTTTACATGACACCTAATTTCAGAAGTGATAGCTTATTTCATTTATCATTACATCTATTTTCTTCATTATGAAAGAGATGGCAAATTTCCTACTGCAAGTTAAGTCCAGAAGTTGTCACTGAAAATACCAGATCCAGATTATAAATCATGAAGTGACAAAATATTATTCTTAGATTATGGTTGAAAAAAATATCAGGAAACCATAGTTGTTGATAGGGTAATGAAAGCTTTAAATTTCTCTTTGGTGTGAAGAAAAGGGAAGTGCATAAACCCAGGCATATGCCACCTAATTCATGTAATAATCTATAATGCCCTGGTTCTATCCCATCTACTGACAAGTACATGAATCTTCATAGCTGAATCAGTCTCAATATCATTTGCCTCACTATTTTATTAGTCTTAAAATATTAAAACATTTTAATCTTTATAATATTAAAATTCTTAAAAGTAAGAATAATCTTTGTTTCTTGATATGACAACACATATGTTGCTTACCATCTTTTTAAGGAAATGAAACCTTTGTGTTATATCAAAATGATACTGAACTCTAATCTAGATAAACTGACCAAAACACTTGTAAAAAATAGTCTAGTGTTATCATTAAAAGCAGGGTAAGCATCTGATTGGAAGCGGTGGCACAGTGGCTAAGACGCTGAGCTTGTCGATCAAAAGGTCGGCAATTCAGCGGTTTGAATCCCTAGTGCTGTGTAACAGGGTGAGCTCCTGTTACTTGTTCCAGCTTCTGCCAACCTAGCAGATCGAAAGCAGGAAAAAAATGCAAGTAGAAAAATAGGGACCACTTTTGGTGGGAAGGTAACAGCGTTCCATGCGCCTTTGGCATTTAATCATGCTGGCCACATGATCATGGAGACATCTTTGGACAGCGCTGGGTCTTCAGCTTTGAAATGGAGATGAACACTGGCCCCTAGAGTCGGGAACGACTAGCATATATGTGCAAGCATCTGATTCTATGGTGATCTGCACTGTAGTTTCCATTATTCCTGGAGCAGGGTTTACAAAACAATGCTGCTTTCATCAATCTGCTCGCCTTCATCCCCAGTGGATGGCTATGGATCCAGTCATTCCATTATTCCTTGATTAAAAATCCATTCTCATTTCTATTCCAGATCCCCTTCCTAACTACCATTTCTCTCAGTGACCTGGATTTGATTGTTTGATTCCTCAAGAAAATCTGTAATTCCTGCTAAAGAGATTGTTACACCATTATGTCTCTCATTCATTCAAAGTCCTTTAAACAAATATCCTATTTGCAGTTCTGGTGAATTCTTATATAGACTGTATGATGGTTTGGATCTGATTCTGTACAATTTATTCAGAGGTAGTATTTTTCCTTCTTTTCAGCAATGTAGAAGGTAATTTTGCAGACTCTTGACAATTCTTGAAAGTTTTATCTCTGATTATATTAATGCTCTTAGCTTGCCTTTCCATTACAGTACTGAGAAGACTTCATAGTTTTTATGTATTGCTTCATCTACATCATATTAAAGTTTGAAAGTCCAGTATTTCCTGAAGGAAAATATATTATTGTCTTTCATAATATAAGATTACATGTTCTACTATTGCCTTTAACAGATATAAACCAACTTGATGCTTTTTGTGAATTAAGACATGTGGAGGCATGCTTATTTTATGAAGTAGAGAGCATCTAGTGAAGGCATCTAGAGCTGTGAGGACAGCCTGGAGTCATGCATTGCATACATTAAGAAACTTGGTATACATATAAACCTTAAAATCCAAGGATAGAAAAATAAATATGAATCAGTAAATACAGTACAACCTGTGATATTGTACTGTATTGGATTTAGCATTATTACATAATGAACCATGTTAGTTTTTTGTATGCAAAGCAACAAATAATTTAATACTTAAGTTAGTGAATGTTTATAATGATTTACCAGTAGTGAAGCAAGCTATTTTTTCAGAAAAAGGTTACTGCTATATCCTGATTATATCAATCTCTAATGATCTGTATGAATGATCAATTAAAGAAATAAATACAGAACAAATAACTATTTTAAAAAGTTGGCAAAATGTTTTTCCAGGAAAAGAACTGATCAGAAGGTTTTTAAATCTTTAGCAAAGTAACATATGTAAGTAATGCATTAGATGTACAGGGAGTTATTGACTTATAACCATAATGGAGTCTGCCCATTAAGGTTGTAAGTTGTAATGGTTATAAAGCAGGGCATCATATGACTGACCTAATTTTATGGCATTATTTGCCATAAAAACCCCAGTCCCTAAGCAAACCCATTGATTGCGTTGAACGGTTTTGCTGAAATACAGAAATAAACTCCAGTTTTTGGCAAAAACAAAAAATGCAGTCATATGACCTTGGGATGCTGCAAAGGCCATAAATTTCAGCTGGCTGTAGAGCACTCAAAATGTGGTTAGATGATGGGAGGCAGTCATCAAAACTTTGGAACCAGGTCATTAGTATCTTGTGGGGGAATCTGTCATACTTTGAATGATTGATAACAACTGGTCATACTTAACAGATTACAAAATCCTATTTTGCTAAGATCATATTTATGGTTATATTCTTAGAGAAAAAAGATGAGAATAATGTTTCAAAGGGACATATGGTGGAGGAACAATAGGCTTTTCAATCATTGAAGGGTTTTTTTTTAAATATAACAATAATAGAAAGATGAACTTGGTAGAGAAAACTAGGATTCATGGCATAAATTCTTCCTTGCTGATATATTTTCTGAGTGTTTTTCTTTTCCGATCAACTTCTGAAACCAAAAATGAATCCAAATGGGAAGGAAGGAAATGGTCTTGTGGGAGGCATTACTAGGAAAAATGGGCAAGCACACAATATTTTAATTTTTCTTTCTTTTTGTGCGCTGATTTTGTACAGCTCCAGTCTTATTTTTGGCATTTTGTTCTTCCCCAATTCTATAAGATTGGGACCACATTTTTGCTGGAAATAGATTTGAAGAATATTCATATATCATATAACTGGCAGATGTTGGATTGCTTATTCTATGCTATGAGGCATTTTTTAATCTGCTTTGATAGATAGTTATATTGTACATTGTCTATAGAGCGATGCAGGTTTTCAAGGGGGCGTTTGGCTTCAATGAAGGCTTGAAGCTATTTTGTAAAGCAAGGTGACCCTCTCATTTTTAACACCAAAATAGCTATGTTGCTTTGTTTTGCTTTTTCTCTGACAATTTTCCAGAAGTTCTAGTAACTCGGCGTTCCCCAACCTTTCTGTTCGTTGGACTGGCAGAGGTGGCAGGAGGGGGGGATAGTTTTGCACTCACACCCATCGCCCACTTGCACAACCCTGTTTCAAATGGGCTGCGGCCTGGCATCAGGCTGCGGATCAGAGATTGGGGATCCCTGTAGTAACTGGAAGACTTTTCTGCACATGTGCAGAAACCTTTCCATTGTTACAAGAAAGCTACTAAAAGCATCCTTCAGTCATTGAAATTATGATTAAAATTTTAAGAAGCTATGAAACAACTAGCCAATAGCAAATTGCATTATGTTTTGGTCTCAAGAAGGAGTGTCTCATTACCTGTGCTGTATAGACAACTTTGTAAAGGTAAAGCCTCATATGGAGGTAACAATGTATTCTGTGCCTTGTAGTTTAGCTAGTGGTAGCAAGGCAGGGATCCAAAGTTATTGTGACTGATGAGATCATCTCCATTACTAAACATCTTCCCACTGTACATTAATGGGGCATATTCCATATTCTGTTGTTCCACTAATTGTTGTATGCTAAATAAGTATAAATAGCAAACTGTCATGAAAAAAAAAATCAAAATAGCAATATGTATGGATTAAAATCTGAATGACTCAGTTTCTAACCCCCTGCCAGCAATGAATCTTCATACAAAAAAATATGCCTATCATTTTCTCTCATTCTCAGTCACTTAACTATGCTGATGGGATAAGGATTGAAATATAACTATTTAATTGTATACAATTGACCTGTACTTAGAGGATGCAGTCTTTTGAAAATTCATGTGGAATAAATTTCAGTAGTGCATAGGTGATTTTTTGTTGCCATATAAAGAAGTTCATTATTTATTTATTAGTCCAGTTGAGCCCTGCTCCCTGGAAAAAGGTCTCCCACAAGATCCAGAGGGTCTCCACTCTGTTGCTATTTAGAAGAGCTGTGAAAGACTGGCTCTTCACCCAGGTCTTTGGCGAGGAAGAATGAGACCCCTCCATCATGCTTGCTATATTTTATATTTTATTGATTTTATTGTAATTTGATTGTAAATTGGATGGAATACTGCTTTAATAAAAAATATTGTCATCCATCTGTGTAAGAAATACTGGTCAAGCAACAAAATAAAAACAAGGTATTACAGTAAAACAAAGAAATCAAATAAAGCTATATCAAGGCTCAATACAGGTAGTCCTTGACTTTTTATGGTATTTGCAGTGTGGTCACATGACTGATTTATGAAATTTTGCTGAAAACTGGCATTTACTTCAGTTTTTGACAAAAAATACTGATAGTGAGCGAATAAAGGGGGGAGATTTTTTTTATCCTGCCTTTGCTATTTCTATGAATAACTTAAAGTGGTGAACATATCAAATATTCCTCCCTCCTCTATTTTTCCCACAATAACAACCGTGTGAGGTGAGTTGGACTAAGAGAGAATGACTGGCCCAAAGTCACGCAGCCTTAGGCATGCCTAAGACAGAACTAGAACTTAGTCTCCTGGTTTCTAGCTTGATGCCTTAACACTAAACCAAACTGACTCTTATTTAATGACCACAGCATTTGCTGACTGATCACTGCAGAAAAAGTCATAAAATTATGTTTGTCACATGATGACCTGCTTTATAACCATTGCAGTTTACTACCATAATTGGCAAGGCTCCATTACAGTTATAAGTCGAGGACTACCTGTAAAACTAGAAAGCCACTAGTCACATAAATTTCTACCAGGCTCCCCATACTAACATCCCAACTCCATTGTCTGGAGGAAGAGCTGGGTTTTCATGACCTTATGAAAGATCAATAGACTGGGAACTGTCCATATTTCAAATTCTTCAGATAGGTGCCATACAAAGAAGGCATGCTTTCAGTGACTCATCAGTTTGTTTTAGCAACAATGATTGTTTTAGCAACAATGCTCAGAACATGTCCACCTTGCTAGATCTGGAAGGACAGACCAAAACCATCAGAGAAAGATAATTTTGCAAGTAACCTGGTCCCATGCTGTGTGGGGCTTTAAAATACATTGAAACCCAGAAATCTACTGGGAGCTTGCAGCTCATATAGTGGTAGTGTTCAAAAACACTGAAGATGATTTGGGTTTAATTATACAAGTTTACTTTCTGGTGCTGCATTTAAATTGAGATTTTAAAAAAGTGAAGAAATACCATATTTTCCAAAAACCAAGGAAAATTACTTGTACTATATTTAAAACTAATCTGATACACTAATTTTTAACATGAAGTCATTTAATTATCCGATTGTAGGCAATATTAAAATATAAAACAAATGTTCTTAGTACTTCACCTGTTCCCAGTAGACAAAAGACGTCAAAGATAGGGCAGTGAGCACTAATATATTTGCTTGATCCTCATTGCTGTGATTTCCAAATTGCCCTTGTCAACCATAGCACTTGTAAGATGTAATTCACTATTATACTTTTTTCAGTTAAATTTCTAAATATCTGAAAATGCAGTAAGAAATGTTTCAGATCAAACTTACTATTTTTCTTTTTTTTTTTAGGACTGGCAGCCTCCATTTGCATGTGATGTTGATAAACTTCATTTTACTCCAAGAATCCAAAGGCTGAATGAATTGGAGGTAATGACCCCAGAAATATAAATTACATTAATAATGAATTTATACATCATACTATACAGATAGAGAACCTAGATCTGTGATGGCAAACCTATGACACGCATGCCACAGGTGGCACGCATAGCCATATCAGTGGGCATGCGAGCTCAGTTCCGACGTGCATGTGTGTGCTGGCCAGCTGATTTTCGGGCCTTGTGGGCCCACCGGAAGTAGGGAAACAAGCTGTTTTTAGAGGGACTCGGGGTGGTGGTGGGGAAGGCCCATTTTTCTCTCTCCCCAGGCTCCAGAGCCTTTCTAGGAGCTTGGGGAGGGTGAAAATGGCTCCCCCCCAGGCCCTCTGGAGGCTGGAAACGGCCCAAGCCTGGGGAGAGAGAAAAACGGGCCAAACGGGCCCACCATGCCAGAAGCGGAGGGAGGGGGGGTCGCGGGGGCAGGGCGCATAGAATTATGGGTGTGGGCATGCATGCACGTGACCCCCTCCCCCCCTGCTCCTGGCCCGCAATGGCACAAAGGTTAGTCATCACTGACCTAGATCATTAATGAATAAGTTAGAAATATATGAGCTTGAATACAAGGGCTGGAAAACCCAGTGTTTACATACCTCCTGGTTTTCAAATTGAATTTGACTGTAACTGTATACCCAGTATATCAGATTCTAATTTTATTTTTGATAATTTCAGTGAGACAGATTTTTAAAAGAAATATTTTTGTACTTCATTAGAATACTAGCTGTATTTAAACAGAAAGTGATTGTCCAAGTATCACATATGATTGTTTAGAAATATATCTAATATTTCTCTTACTGCTATGTTAAGCACTGAAATATGGATAGGAGAATGAATATTTATTTATTAAATTTGTGTGGCTGCCCATCTCAATTGCATGATTTTGGGCAGCTAATAATTAAAAACACAATACAAACAATATGGTAAACAATAAATAACATAAAATAGCAGCCAGGGAATAACATGTGGCAAACATTCACTCTTAGTATACCCAAGAAACAAGCTCAGCCACAGTAGCAGGGCTCCAGGCTCAGTTGCAAAGCCAGATCTTTTTTCAAGGCTTTCTGAAAAGCTAGCAAGGTTGAGATGAATATGATCTCTGAAGAATGATATTCTAGAGAGTGGGCAACAAAGACTTCTCCATTTGAACAGCCAAAGGTCATCTTTTATTTACAGTTTCTTTTGTTCAAAGTACAAAATGACTTGAAGAATTGATTGAAACAATCAAAATGAAAGCTGATTTCTGTATAATATATCTACTTTATATTTTAATAGGCTCAAACTAGGGTGAAACTGAATTTTCTGGACCAGATAGCAAAGTTCTGGGAACTCCAGGGATGCGCATTGAAAATTCCACATGTAGAAAGAAAAATTCTAGATTTGTTCCAGCTTAACCGGGTAAGTTTTTTGACAAAATTTAGAAATGGTTCTTAAAGCCACTGAAAGGATGCATTTTCTAGAAATAAAATTCAGATTATAATGTCAATCTTGGGATGACTGGGGGCATACAGGTTTTTTTGCCATGGACAAGGTGCAAATAAGGCTTTATTTTATACTGTATATGGGATTTTCAGTTTCAGTTTTCAATTGGTTTTATGACTATTGATTTTTTGTTTTTTAAAAATCGACATATTCTAAGGCAGGGGTCCCCAACTCGGGTTCGTGAACCACTACCGGTCCGCAGCCTGTTGGAAACTGGCCTGCTAAAATTGCAGGCAAGCGTGCAAAGCTCTATTGCACATGCACAGGATTAGGTTGTGTGTGCAAAATCATCCCTCCCCCACAGCATTGTTGCCGCTTCTGCTGCCTGTTCATGGAACTGGGAAGATTGGGGATCACTCTTCTAGGGATTATAGAACAGGTTTTTGTTTTCTATTGGAAAATGATAGGGAATTGTACCTTTGTCAGAATTAAGTGGTGAGCTTGAAGAGCTCTCCCATTTTTGGAGAACATGTTGATTACTTAAAACTTAGTTTTTCTCCAGTACATCAAATTACTATTTTGTTATTGATAATTTATAGGTTACTGATAAAGCAAAAAACTACATACTTAGACAAAGTGCCATTTATTAGCTGTATTTTTATCATTGTTTTCATGATTCATTTTTACTTTATAGCTAGTTGCAGAGGAAGGTGGATTTGACTTGGTTTGCAAGGACAGAAAATGGACTAAAATAGCTACCAAAATGGGATTTGCTCCTGGCAAAGCAGTGGGATCACATATACGTGCTCACTATGAACGCATTCTTTACCCTTACAATTTATTCCAATCTGGAGCTAGCCTTCTGGTAAGTTCTGCTTTTTTAGTCCAGATTTTTAATCAACTTTTTCCCATTCTGCTCTAAAACATTCTAACAGCACTTTAAAGTATTAAAAGACATTTGTCCTTAATTTAGAAATTTTGGTGCTGGCTGTTGGATTCTCAAAGTGATACATAATTCAGTGTGGTTTGGGAAGTTTTATAAAACTTTGAAGATTTCCATGATCCCAAAACACAACCATTATTTATCAAGAAACTGATTTTTATAGAGGGTATTTTTATCCTGTGAAAAGAAGAACTGAATGAATTGATTGCTTCCTCACAGTTGGAAGGAAGATTGTTCTTGGAACTGCTGGTCTTTAGAACTCTTTGCCCTGTATTCTATAGTACACGTGTTTCAGTATGCTACTTTTCTTTTCTATTTCTTTTCTTTTCTGTTTCTATTTTTTCAGTATGCTACTTTTCTATTTACTTATCATTTTTTAACTTGCTTTAGGTATTTTCATTTTCATTATCATTATATAGGCTTAAAACCTTTTCCTTGTTCTCAAATCTGAGAGCTAAATGTAAAAGCAATCTTCTGAGATACAAAGTGAATATTGAGTAGTCTGATTTTCTCTGAAATAATCATATTCAGATGCAGATTTTGGTTGTCTGATAAAATTGTTGAAGCATAAAATTCTCTATCAAAACCAAGATAACTTTTTTTTAGACTAAATCTTTATGGCCAGCTTGGTTATGTCTGTACCATATTAGCACAATGGTCCTTTTCTATGGCTGTCTTGGAAACTTCATATTAATGAAATTCATCTTTCAAGAGTATTTGATAAGCACTGTGATCACATCATTCCAATTTTGCATTGGTTTTATTTATGATCCATTTCTGGAATGAATTAAAAGTGCTAGTATTGATCTTCAAAGTCCTGAGTTGTTTGGGATCAGTCTATTTGAAAGATACCTAGTTTCTTAATAACCTTTCCAAGGGCTTAAAGTTGTCCTTAAACTCTGATATCAAATCTTAACTACAGTTGATGAAATTAGAAAGTATTAAAATAGCATCTTATTAATGTAATCCCATTTTTCAGAAACATTTAAACATTTACGATTCTCTCTTACTGGTAGTCTTTGAAAGAACCTTGAATCCATTTTATTTTGCTAAGCTTTTCTTTTTCATTTATGGCTGGCCTGGTTTTATCTGCTCTTTAAATAGTTAGTAGCCTATTTTGTTTTAATTTTTTAATTGAATAAGTTATCTTACGTAGAGACCATTTTGAGATCTTATCCTACCCTGTTTTCTCCAAAATAAGACAACCCCTGATAATAAGCCCAATCGGGCTTTTGAGCACATGGCAATAAGGAAAACCGCTTATTTCAGGATTCAAAAAAATATAAGACAGTCTTATTTTCGGGGAAACACGGTAAAATATGGATATAGTTAATAAAATGCATGGAAAGAATACAAACCCTGACTAATGTTAGTCTCTCTTCAGATGCATATACACACACAATCTGCTCATTTAATTATGATTTGTATAGATGCATGGGCTTTTAATAACTAATTTCTTACGATGAATACAATATTAGAAAACTGAGGTAAAGTGCATCTCTGCTGAACCTGCCTTTTTCCCCTTACCTTTTTTCTTAATCATTTTTTTAATTATATGCTGATATTTCTTCAATAAAAGAAGGAAAGAAAAGCAAGAGAAATAATTAGCTTCCCTTTTACAATTAGACAGTATCATTGATTTAACTACAAATGGGTGTTTCTTAATGGAAACCTACATTTATCAAAATAAATTGTCACTTAGTAAACCATATACTGTGTTTGCATTATTACACATTTGAGTACAGTATGATGTGAATACATTTTCCATAATGAATAAGTGTGTAGAAATATTTTCTAATGGTCATAGTGTTATTGTTCTGAACTAAGGACTAGTTTTTCTGGGTCTCTATAGCACTATATTTTATAGTTTATGAGCATATAGATAAGACTTTGGATATAGAGTAATAACTAGTGACAATATAACTGTGCTTTGTTCTTTGCATTATTAGGGGCTAAATCAAATATTAATATATTGCATTAAAGATTATGCAGAATATTTTAATGTTTTTTTTAACTGTTGTGACGAACTTTTAAGACCAAAGGATATTGTATTATGAGCCCAAATAAAAAGTGAGATGGTGGGGAGTGGGGAAGAGAATATCGGTTGGACTCTGCAAAATGATATTGACGATAAGACATGAGATTCATTCAGTTTCCATGTTGTTTATACAAGGAAACTGAAGTCCAATTTCATTGCAACTTTCTCATCCCAATGGAAGGCAGTTTTAAATTGAAAAGAAGTAGTGCTTGCATATTACCAGTAGATGAATCCAATCAAACTGGTTGTTGTGATGGTAAAATTGTAAGTGGACTGAATTTAGTCAATTTGCATTACATTGTCTCACTGTGGGAAAACACAGCTGTAAATCCTAACCAGTTGAGGTCTGTAGCAGCTCATATCTTTCTTACAGTGTTTTACAGTTAGGTATTTAAACATGCATACAGTATTTACTCTTTCTCAGTTAAGCAATATGTGTCTTTTGGAAAAAAAAAAGTGAACATTTTGGTTAGTATAGAAATGTTAATAATGAAAGACACTCTCAGTAAAAACGTCTGGTTTTGGACCAGAAAAATGATCTTCATTATTCTGTCTTAATCATTTCCCTATATTTTTACTGATTAGACTAATTAGGCAAATGCTGCAGTTCATTTAATCATTTTGTGTGTGTGTAGCTATTGCTATCGAGACTAATAGAATTGGGAGGGGTATCTTATGCACATTTTCTTCATTACCTCTTGTAGTCATAGTTACTGGGACGGGAACATATAAACAATTTTCCATTTTCATCCTAAACAGTAGAGCCTAAACACAGGTTACTGTGTTACTCAAATTCTACTTTTTGCAGATGTGTTTGAAAATAAAACCTGAAGGATTTTTTTAAAGGGCCATTCTAAAAGTTAATGATTTTCAAATGACTACTTGTGGCCTCCATTTACAAGGTCACAGTTCCTTTAAGTTGTAACTCTCCAAGCTCTCTCTCGCAATAGGCACCAGACATTTGTTCCAAACTGATGTGTTTAGTGGATGATGCAGTTCTGGAAAAGGTATGTTTGACATGACTTTTTGAATGACATCCCTTCCCATCTTTGTTCTAAACTATTTGGATGCTCTTTGAATCATCTCCTATGCAAAATATTTAAATTGCATATTCTGTTAAATAAATCATTATTTAAATGAATCTTACTGGTTTTTTTATCTTACTTGTTCTTGGTTCAATTCTACTTTTGATCATAAAACATTTTTTAAATGTTTATGTTTATATATATGGTATATAATCCAAGGATTTGGATCTATAAAATCTATTTAATTTATTTTGTCTATGTACACATATTGGTGAAATATTTCTACTTAAATAAAAGATCAAATTCTGCTGATCAATACAATATAGGCAAATGCTAGTATAATGACGTTTTAATACATACACATAAAAAACTTTGGTACAGAAGAATTGGTGAAAAGAAACATATCTGCTAAAGTTACTTGATACGGAAGAACATTTATTGTGTTAAAACATATATTTCCTTATTTCAGTAGGAATTATGTTCAGCTATTATAATAGAAGAATGCTTATAACTCTTACTAATTACATCCATATCTCGGATTCTGATATTTTCTCTGAAAAATTCTAAGCATTTAGTTTCCTCTAGTTTTCTCACATTAAATTCTAAAATGAGAAAAGGATAGATTGAGTCATACTTTTCACATATCCAAATTAAAACATTTCTGACTCTTTTTTCCTCAATGTTGAAAATATATTAGAAAAAAAACTGATTTTAAACAATATGAAAGCTTATATGCAGTTTAAAATGAAATGCACCAAATATTCTCAATTTTAAAGTATGCTTTTGAGTTAAACTGTCAGTATTTCTGATTTTTTTAAAATAGAAAGATTATAAACAAGGTAGTTTTAAAGATGTTCAGGGAATTCCTTTTCTTGATAGAATAGGTTGCTCAGCTGAAGCTTATACTTAGTTTGATTGTTCATTTTTTTTTCTTGAAATGTGGTAAAAAGATGAACAAAGTTCTGACTTGTGATAAATGTTTATCAGAAGTTGCATGTTCGTATTTTAATTGTTTTATGTCAGAAGAGCTATATGGAGTTTTTACTCCAATTTGTACTCTTAACTAGTTCCTGACTTTCCATTGTTGATATATGTGCCTATCTTTGCCTCATCTTTCTTCCCTTTTTAACTTGGCAATAGTTTCCCCATTTCATTCTGTTTAATACTGAATTTTTAAAACTCGACAAAATGAGGTGATCTTGCATTTTGTAGAACTTTGCTATAATATATTTTCCCTCAGAATAGACAGACAGACATGATTTCATTTGTTCTGATACTCTTAGAATGTAATGATTTGCAAAAAATATCATGCATAAAAATGTCTGTGCTATTAGAGAATGTAATGTACCTTTTAAGGTACCTCAAACAGGCAATTTCTGGGTCCTCTTCCATGTGAAATACTGTAAATTTTTTTAATAGCATCAGTATCATCATCCCATTCATGAAGTAAAAGTGGTTAACTGGCCTATGGAGAGAGCTGTTTGTCAATAGTAATAAGAAATTTTCTTTCATAAGAGTCGAAACTAGAAAGATGTTTATAAGCAAATAAAAATGTTGTAAATAAGGGGCATTAAAAATGAGGGTTTTTGCTTCATTTTTAAGAATCCAGTTTGGCAGATATTTTGCATCTGTCATTATAATGCATATACTGTGGGAATAGTATATTGTCTCAGCAGATAGCAGCATCTGTTCTGGGGCTAAAGACTTAAGGAGTTTGGTTTGATTGATGTGTGGATAAGATATTTCCAGGTAGTATTGGGGATTTAGATTAAGCCAGTGGCCCCAGACCTTTTGGGCACCAGGAACCGATTCCATGGAGAGAAGTTTTGCTGTGGACTGAGGGGGCATGGATTCGTATGCTGCCTACATCCTTCAGATGGGGCTTCGCTTGTTTCCATGGCCTGGTTTCTGGCATGCCGTGAACTGCTGCCAATCCACAGACTGGGGGTTGCCACTCCTGAATTAATTGACATTAAGCTCCAGAGTAAAAGCAATATCATACTACTACTACTTATTGTCCAGAAATTTACATGGATGTGTACACAGAAAGAGACTTTAAGGAAACATAACAGGGGTTAAAAATATATATTTGTCTTTGTTTTGGAACAGTATTTATACCCTTGACACTGGTAAAAACAGAATTTGACATTCCTTACCTTCATAGTATAAAAGCATCTCGAACAAAATGCTTGTTACTATGATGGAACGTCAGTATATTTCCAGGTTATAAGTTTCACAGCTTAGGAAACTAGATACATACTATAATAGTAGATGAAGTTGAACTAACACAATTTGTGATGCATCTGCATTGTCAGGAAGTCATACGGCAAAGGCTGCCACAACCATGTGATCCCATCGTCCAGGTATTGCCTATTCATGGGATCGTAAAGGTGGAGCTGCTACATACCAAAATATATTCTAACCTGCACTTGTGTCCACTTAGCATCTGTTCACATTAACAGCTTTGAAATAAGGTTGGGAGTAAATATGCAATCGGTGAGGATATAAAGGGACTAATAGTTTTGATTTGTGTGCTGCTCGGTAACTGAATGGCAGTACTTTATACTGGTTAATTATTTTAATGGTCTATGCATAAACACCATAATTTACTTAAAATTTATTGAAATATGAGCAACTGTTGCCTATTTTGATCCAGAAAAAGCTGCCAATGTGGATTTTTTGGGCTTTTCAGTGAAAGACTAGATCCATATCCTCCACTCCAAGGTGTAAGAGAGATTCTAACAACAACAATGTGCCTTGTAACTGTTAAGTAAACAATAACAGATGAGCAAAGTGGTCCAACTTTTCAGAAGAAGAATGCTATCCTCTCTGTTAACACTGAAATTGCAGAAAAAGAAAGCCAGAATCTAAACATCAAATTCCCTATGTATAGGTTCCATATTTGAAAACAAAGTCACTTGCTGAAATTTTGACTTTAATTTTTTCACTAATCTTATTGTTTTGAACTCAAGATCAAGATTTTTTTCTATTCGTCTTTAGTCTTTATTGTTGTTAAAAGAATTGATATAAAACTATGTATCTATTCTTTCAGGGAGGAGTTACACTCTGCCCAGGCTATGTTTTTTCCAATGCTTGAAAATGGAATAAGAACATGAAATTTCCAATGCAATGAGAACATGAGCCTTTCAGTGTACTGAGATGATGTTTCTCATACAAATCTTTTATTGTCTCTACACACTGATTTAGACCCTGTAGTGTCTTACCTGTTTCAGATTGATCACACTAATTTGTTGACTAATGACATACTGCCCTGCATCTGCAGATAATCTTGTTCAATAATTTTATAGTTTTATTATTATTTTTAAATTATAGCAATTAAGTACTGTATGGGACAGGCCATTATGGTGCAAACAGCATATTGTATGTAACTTTCCAGAAATAGATCTTTAGGAAAGAGCAGTATTGTAATATCATTATGTATGACTTCCATCAATAACCACTCCAGCAAGTTTTAATAGGTCAACTCTATTAGAAGTGGTTAGGACATCTAGGGTAAATCAGTATTGTTATATTCCTCTGGTCTCTTTCCCAATACTAATCAACCCCAGTTTAGTGTTGGTGCTAAAACAAGGTCTTAAGCAGTGGTGGGTTGCTCCTGGTTCTGTCCGGTTCTATAGAACCAGTAATAAAACTGGTGGGAGGCTCCACCCACCCGCCACATCATCATCATGGGTGATCTGTGCATGCGCAGAAGCTTCTGTGCATGCGTAGAAGCGTGCATGCTCCCACTGTGAACCGGTAGTAAAGGTAAGTGGAACCCACCCCTGGCCTTAAGTGAGATTTTAATCATTTTCATTTGAAGTTATTTAGTACCCATTTTACAATCTAATCATGTCTCAATGAGGATACTGCCCACTAGGCACTACCCCAAAACTGTTGGACAAAGTGGGGGACTCTTATGAGTGGGGTACATCAGTGCCTGTTTCAGGAAACTGAAATTGCCCTATCCCTTCAAACAAATGTTAATACTGGCTAGAGTCCTCCTTCACCCCATCTGTTTGACCAGATTCATTGGTTGTTGTGGGCAAAAATCTAATGCACAATTATGTCCCAAAGATGTTTTATCAAAAGCCATTCCATCACAGCCACCTTCCTGGAGGCCTTAATTTGGAGGCACACAGGTCTGAAACATGTGGCCAGACCCCATAGACCCAAGAACCTTGCCCATTTTCTTAAGGGTAACTGGCTCAAACTCTTCCTAGGTAACTAAGCTCTGGTGTGTTCCTGACATTTCCAAAGGATTTTTCCAACTGGAATTTACCTCTAAATGAAGTTAGATGACTTTATCTGATAGATATACTGAAAACATTCCTCACATTGGCCCTGCAAGAGTTCCTTTAGTTCTTGTTTGTCCAGAAGGAACTTGGTCACATCATACAGGGCTGCTGGCGACTATCTGCAGACACAATAAGTGCAGAGAAATAACCATGCTCTTACCATCACAAAGTAAATCCTCACAAAGGCTCTTACCTTGAGATAGTTGGGTTTATCTAGATGTCCCTTGTGTAACTTCACTTTCTGCAGCTCCTCAATAAACCAAGGAAGTCTGCAGGAACCACAAACACAGTTTGCATAGATATGATCCTGTCCAGGTTGCATGCTCATTCCAAGCTGTGACCAAAGTCTTGACCAAACAATACTTTCTGTATCTTCCAGTTTAGAATGAGTGAAACTCTGCAATGTTATTGAAATGAGAATAATTGAGATTCAGTCATTCAATTGTGAATAAAATGTATTGGAGGAAGAGGGGCTTGAAATTAATTCCTAGTTGAAAATTCCAAATAAAAAATCTGATCGTGTAATTGTTATATAAAGTTTGAAGCCTTGCACGAGACTTCAAAAATCAGCTTTTATGTTTGTTAATTGTCAACAATTGGATATACTATATACTTTCTTAATTTCTGTTACGTAAAGAATGTAGGTTTTTTTTTGTATCTTAAATTTTACTCACATTTTTCTAAATGTTGGCCATACATCTTGTTTACCTTTAACATCTGGCTCAACTGGTTCAATTCTCCATTCAACTATGAAATGCTATTTGGTGATCTTGGGCCAGTCATTATTTACAATTTATTAAAGTTCAGGGTAATTGAAGTGCTAGAAAGGAAAACATGTTTTCTTGAGCTCATTAGAGAAAAGGTTGGATATTGATATAGTAATAAAATGTGAATGAATAAAAAAGCATTAATATGATTATTACTATTTATGTGCTATCGTACTTGAAAAATGGTCTTCTCTAACAATGCTCTATGACCCTACTGCTTGAAGCAATACTGCAGCCAAACACACACACAGATACACACAGAAATTTTTCATTATACTATTTTGGATAACTTTTTGGTCAGACAAGCTCAACATATCCCATGAGTACAAATGGCTAAGTCAATGATACCCTGACTGGGGTTCAGAGTACACTTAGGGCACACTTACTTCTCTCTTAGCTAGGACTTAGTAAAAATCATCTGGTCCTTAGCAGTTCTTAAAAGTAGATAAATATAACCTCAGATGAACAGCAATACATGACATCATGTTGTCATTTATTTTACAAAAAGAAAGCCAAAATGGAGAATGTGTGAAGAACTAACTACACCCTTACTGCTTCCATAGATATGAAGAGACTAAGTAGCAGACCAGCTACTGCTAATCAATTGATCATTAGCAAGTATGACTGGAGTATGCTGGTCTCCAGCATTCAGGTGTGTGTTAATACAATGCTAAAGAGTAAAGACATCAGCAATGATCTTAGAGAAGCAATTGTTCCTGCCCATCAATCTGGGAAGAGTTATAAGGCTATTCCCAAACAATTTAAAGTCCATCATTCTACAGTGAGGAAGATTATTCCAAAGTCAAGACAGTTCAGTTCTCAGAGAAATTGAAAAAAAATCCCAGACTCTACAGGCCTCAGTTAGCATGGTTGGTTTGGAACAGTTGCCAGGAGAAAAGTCTCTTATCTCTAAAAACAACATGGCAGGAAGGTTTAGGTTTGCAGATTTGCATCTGAATAAATCACAAGACTTCTGGAACATTGTCCTTTGCACAGACAAGACCAAAGTGCAGATGTTTGATCATGTTTGGCTATGTTTAACAAAACACAGCATATCTGCACAATCATGGAAGGATGATAATTTGGGTTTGTTTTACAGCCACAGGACTGGGTTCAATTGATATAATCATGTAATAATAGTTTCTTTTAACAACTTAACATAATTTTAATACCAATGGGAATTTTATATGAAATGCAAATAAATAATTAACTTTTGCTTGCTTTTTTAGTGTTTTCAGAAGCCAGATATTACCAGTGGTACAAAGGAAAAAGAATATAAACCACATGATATTCCTCAGAGACAATCCGTTCAACCATCTGAAACTTGCCCTCCTGCACGTCGTGCAAAACGCATGAGATCAGAGGTAAGATTGATTTTGTATGTGTGATCATTGTAAGAAGGTCATAATATAGAAGTTTCATCCATTGCCAGAAATTAAAGAGAATGATGTCTTAGGTTTCCAAATTATGTCTGCAGTTGTTATAAATACAGCTGCTGTTGTGGTCTAATTCAACCACATTTGAGAAGATTATTGTTATTTAATTAAATGTATTGATGGCTCAACTCCAGGGCATCTCTTAGAGATAGCATATTCTTCCCATAGTACAGTATTTCTTTGTGGAAACGGGTACTTTTAACTTTTACTATAAACTATTAGCAGTAATGCTTAGTGTAAATATAATGATTCAGATCAGTGGCCATCTGAGACCAGATTTGGAGTATTTTGCCTGTGTTCATAGCATGGAATGCTGTTTTTACAGTGCTTCGGTGAGCACATCATATTAAGCTATAAAATGATGTGCTTCCTATAGGCTTAAACTATAGCTTATTTAACATAAAATATTTTAAAAATTATGATTTAGCATAATGTGTGGATCCAATTTTTCCATTGTGTAAAAGATGTTTTATAACAATCACATATGGTAATTCAGTATTATTACTAATATTTCTAAGTCATTATTTCCAATCACTCAAAGTGGTGTACACAGAAAAATAACAGGATTCAAAAAATTCATAACAGTGTATATTACAATGGGATGACTACTGGAGGAGATATCAGAATCTCCCAAATTCTCTATCATTAAGTCAAGGTTTTTATAGAAATTCGTTAGAGCGGATCTAGTTTTTATAGTCTGCTTTAAAGAAAGCAAACTAATTTGAGAAATGTTGATGTCTGAGTAGAAGTTGAACAAATTTATAAATCCTTGAAATCTAGAAGCAATTTAATTTGACTTCTACTACGGTATTCAGTACTGCTTTGAGTTAAAGCTTTGATCTATGACCAAATTAGCTATATTAAAAATTCTGGGTATTTAGAGCCCTGATTTACCACTTGTGTGAATTGTTATTTTGTAATTTTAACAATATGCAGATGATTTTAGAACACTTCATTATAAATGTTTTAAAACATTTTGATTTAAGAGTACTCAAAATCCTGTGCATGAGCAGTGTCAGTATATGGAATTCTTGGCTATTATAAAGGTCCTTGTCTAAGTAATTTCTTATGTTTTAGACTTAGAAATTAAATGCTAAATCAGAACATGGGATGATCCATGCAAACATTCTTCAACATTGTTATTACATTACTACCATAAGAAGGCATTAATTGCTAGCAGCTGAGAAAAAAAGCCACACTCCCCATCTTCCTTTCTCTTCACATTAATTTTACTTGTCTTTAGTAGTTTAATTATAGTGTAATTCTTATTCACGATGAAAGCTGAACTCACACAAGAATGACACATTAAGTGTAGATAGGAAAGATCTGTTTTTGGTATGAAATCAGCTTACAGTAGGTTAATTTAAGAGTAAACGAAAAAATGTTAAACTTATTTTTTTTCTTACAAGGCTACTAATATTAAAGCTGAGATTGAAGAAACTGCAGAGACCAAAACTCATAATTTAAGGCGCAGAATGGGGAGCACTCCAATAAAGCCTGACAATGGTAAGTTTACAAGTGAAAATTACATTGTTGTTACATAGTTTCCCCTTAGGGTTTTAGCTAGGTCTAGCAGTGTATATTGCCCAAAGTCCTGTGTGGTCTTTCACTTAAATAACATTTAAAAGTTTATGAATATTTTCTTGTTTACAAAATTGGAAGACCTTCTTTGTTATAAAAAGAATTTGTTATACTCCAATTTACTTTTTAAAATTGCTTTCTTTAATGTGTATGTTTCTATAGATTAAATAAAAATAAGTTTTTCCAACTAAATTTTCTTCAATGGATTTACTTCTATTCCAAATGCTTAGACTAGTGTTAATGTTTTACCTTAATCAGATAAAGAACCTCAAGCTTTAGCGAAACGAGAAGGTGTTGAGAAAAAACAGTGGCTTTTGGAAGCAGATAGAGAAAAATCAAAGGGACGTTCTAAGAAAAATTTTAATTCTGTGAGTATGTTTATTTGGGGTTTTTCATGCTAATTATAAAAATACTGTGTACATTCAGTGTAGATAATTGAAAGATAATTCCTCAAGTTTTACAAAAACAAAGTGCCAACACTAATAGGTTGATGTTAAACTAATCTGTTACATATTTTTCTAGAAAGTTGATCCATTGTTGCCTCATTTATTTAGAATGAAATTTTAGTTTAATTTGATATTTAGTTACTCAAAATATTTTTCAGATTCTTTCAGATTTTTTGAGATCTACTTCAGAAGCTGTATTTTGATACTCATTGAGAACAAAGTACATTTGATTTAACAAGGAAAAATAGCCCTTAATATCACTGTTCAGTTCTCTTAAAAAAGAAAAACTGGTAGAAATACAAAAACAAACAAGTAGTTACAATCAGACTTTCTGCTTATATTTCTAAAGTGATAGGATATATAAAATAACTAAAATATCATTTTTTATGGCTTGTTAGACTTCATTTCTGGCTTTTAATTCATGTGTGTTTACATTTCTCTGTGCAACAGGACCATCTATTCTTTTTATTCAGTTGCATATTATACAATGGATATAGAATGTCTACAAAGCCCTGTTAAAATGTCATGTTTTTGAGATGTAAAAAACCAGATCAAGGTAGAAAAAAGAATAATAGGGTTGGAAGCGATCTTGGAGGTCATCATCTAGTCTAATCTCTTGCTTAAATAGCGGACCCTATAATATTCCACGTCTAATCTCGCATCACTTCAGAATTTTTTCCACCTTTAATATAACATAATGTATAATCTGTACAATTCAATTGAAAACCAAACTAAAATCTAGGGCACGGGTGTCAAACTTGTGGTATCATGTCATCACATAATGTTTTGCGACGTTTTTCTGATTCATGAAGCCGGGGTGGGCATGGCCTATATGTGACGCATCCAGCCCGCCGGATGCCAGTTTGACACCCCTGATCTGGGGGAAAATAATAAAAATGTACAATAATGTGGTTGCATAAAGATGCACACCCTTAAAGTAATACTTCATTGAAGCATCTTTTGGTTTTATGACCACATTCTCTCTTTTGGGATAGGAGCCTATCAGCATGGCATATCTTGCCTTGGGAATTTTTGTCTACTCTTCCTTAAAAAAGTGTTCCAAATCTGTCAGATTGTGAGGGCATCTTCTGGGCACAGCTCTCTTCATGTCACCCCACAGATTTTCAATTGGTTTAGGCTTGGGCTCTGGCAGGGCCATTCCAAAACTTTGATCATCTTCTGTTGAAGCCATTCTTTTGTTGATTTGGAGGTATGCTTTGGGTCATAATTGTGTTGAAAGATGAAAATCCTCTTCATCATTAGCATTTTAGTGGCCTGAAAGTTTTCTGACAAAATTGACTGATATTTGGAACTGTTCATAATTCCCTTTACCTTGAGTAAAGCCTCAATTCCAGCTGAAGAAAAACATCCCCAAAGCATCATGCTGCCACCACCATGCTTCACTGTGGGTATAGTGTACTTTTGGTGATGTGCAGTGTTGTTTTTGAACAAAACTTACTTTTTGAAATTATGGCCAAACATTTCAAACTTGGTTTCATCAGCTCATAACACATTTTTCCACATGCTTTTGTCAGACTTCTTTTAAGTTTTTGCAAAATGTAGCTGGGCTTGAATGTTTTTCTTTGTTAGAAAAGGCTTCCATCTTGCCACACTATTCCACATTCCAGACTTATGAAGAATACAGGAGATTGTTGTCACATGTAAGTACATAGCCAGTACTTGCAGCTCCTTTAATATTGCTGTAGGCCTCTTGGCAGCCTATCAGACCAGTTTTCTTGTTTTTTCATCAATTTTGGAGGGACATCTAGTTCTTGGTAATGTCATTGTTATGCCATATCTTCTCTGCTTATTGATGACTGTCTTTACTATGTTATATGGTATATCCAAAGTCTTATAAATTTTTCTGAGTGATACATTCCAACTATGAGTTCCCTTTGATGCTTCGCAAGCTGTTTGCAAACCATGGCTTTTGCTGTAAGAGGCAACTGAGTAAATGTCAGAAAAATCCTTCTAGAATAGCTGAACTTTATATGGGTTTGATCAGACACTAATTGATGGCAGGTTGATATTGAGTAATATCGACAGTCAATTTGAATGTGATTGTTAATTCTGAACACAGCCATATCTCTATTTATAGGGTATACACAATTATTTATTTATTTATTTATTTATATTTCTATACCGCCTTTCTCCCATAGGACTCAAGGCGGTGTACAGTCAAGAAACATATAGACACACAAACATCATAAAATTGCTAATTAAAATTATTACTTAGTTTGGTCAATTAAATAAAACCCAGAATTAGATAACATTTAAAAAAATTAATTATGCAGCCACATTACTCTAGATTTTTATTTCCCCCCCTAAAAGATTTCAATTTGTTTTTCAATTGAATTATACAACTTTTATGTCATATTAAAAGTGAAAAAAATTCTGAGGTGATTTATTTTGGTCTGATTTTTTTACATCACCAAAAACACATTGTAATGTGTGTGTAGATTTTCTATATCCACTATATATTGTTCAGTAGAAACAACTATGTTCTAATATAAATATGAGATGATTATATATTTATTTTGGTCTGGTTTTCATATTGTGAGTAGTAGAATAAAATATTAAATATTTATTTTAATAGGTGGATTTGTATGTATGCCTATTATGTGGCAGTGGAAACGATGAAGATCGTCTGCTCCTATGTGATGGCTGTGATGATAGTTATCATACTTTTTGCTTGATACCACCTCTTCATGATGTCCCCAAGGGAGATTGGAGATGTCCCCAGTGTCTAGCTCAGGTAATATAGCTTATAGCTTTTTTTCTAAAAGATAAATTACCATTATTAAAAAACAATTGTATGAAACAAAAATATGTTTTTCTTTGATTTGCCCCTTATGTTGGATAATGCATCTCACTTTTTACTTCCCCATAACTCTGTTTAATAGGTAAACTCCCTCATCACTATGAGAGCCAATCTATTCACAGTTAATTATTCAGTTAATTGATTCCAATTGGGGGAAGGGGATTGAGTTGAATGCACCTGCTCTATAGGTTGAGTTAGCAGGTACATGAAGTTGCTGGGTGAGGTATCTCTGCCTGGGTTGACCAAATGATGCCTTTAGGCTACTTTTACCAGTGTGAGAGGCTGTGGTGGCCTTGATGGAGACGAATAGGTTTTGACTGAACCCTGGTGAGACCAAATCACTGTAGGTCCTAAAACCTCCTGTATTTGGAGATTTTCCATCCTTAACTGGAATGGGATAGTCCTCCCTAGGCAGTGTCAGTGAGCAATTTGCATTTTTCTTATACTCATGGTTCTTATTCAAATAGCTGATGGCAGGTGTAGTTAAGTTTTGCACAGATTCATCTTCTGTGCCAATCGTGTCTGTTTCTGGAATGGGAGTGCCTATTCATGGTTATTCATGTCCTTTGTCACCACCCATTTGGAGTACTGTAATGTGGGCAACATGGGAATTTTTCTTGAAGATCATTTAGGAGCTGCAACTGGTTTAGAATATGGCAATACAGACAGTTTTGAGTATTTCACAGTATTCTCATAATATTATTACTCCGTGAACTCCATTGGCTTCCAGTGAGCTGGTGCAATTCAAGGTGCTGATTGTCATCTACAAAGCCCTGTACAGCATAGAACCAGGCCTTTTGGTTCTATGCTGTAGAACCACCTATTGTTTCTGCTTATTTTATCAGAAGTGTCAAGGTGGGCATGTACCAGGTCCTTTCTATTAAGCTATGCCTTCAAGTGGGATCTAAGAAATACGCCTATCATAGCACCTATTCTATGGAATAGCATTCCCCTGGAAATCTTGATGGTCCTGACACTTTTGGCCTTTGTAAGACTTGATTGTTTCCTTGTATGTTTGGGTCAGAGTGTTATAGATGCACTAGTAATTGGTTGTTGTTTCTTACTGATTGTAAGATGGAATTATCTACTTAGGCATCTACCACATGATATATTGATTTATTGTAGCTGAATGTTTTTTTTAATTAATTGAATTTTTTGAGGTGGTTTTAATTTCTTTTTAACCTCCCCAAGTCACAGTAGTGAGATGGATTGCTATATTAATTATTTAAATAAATGTATGAATGTTATATTGCTTCTAGGATAGAATAAAAATAGTCCCCATAATATCATGCATAATTTTACTCCTTTCTTTTAATTTGAGCATTGCAATCTCTGACTTCTATGACCATATTATAAACTTTGGAGTCTGCAAATTTATTTATGTATTTATTAAATTTGTTGCCCATCTCTCCGCAAGTAATCAATAGTTATATGTTGCATTTTGTTCAGTACTGTGCATACAATATTAATTCATTGTTATGTTCAACAGGAATGCAACAAACCACAAGAAGCATTTGGCTTTGAACAGGCAGCACGAGACTATACGCTTCGTACGTTTGGAGAAATGGCAGATGCCTTCAAATCAGATTATTTTAATATGCCAGTGCATGTATGTTTATATTTTTATTTAGTTTACTTAGATTTCATTATAGGGGATATTCATGGAATGTAGGGCATATTACTTTTTCAATAGCCTTTATTGTCATTGTACATCATGTATACAACAAAATTGGTTTAGCCTGTATTGGTGCAATCCATAACAAAAAAAAATACAAGACAACATGAATAGTATAGAGAATAATCCTTATACAAGTAATTGGGGGGAACACACACACACTCACACACCGCTTCAGCTACCATCATCTGCCTATCTTTCCCCTATGTCTTTCCTTTTGATTACTCTGCACTCTGTTACCGCTACTTACCCATGTCACTCTATGACCCCCACTTGACCTGCCATAGTAGTCATAAATGCAACAAGCTGAAAAGCCTAAATTTTTATTATGTGACTGGTGAGCCACAGTGAACATAACTTCAAATGTTGCTGCAACTACTATTTGTTTAGCAGCCTCATACATTTGAAGGTTGCTGAATAAATGGTGATTAAGGTGAGGACTAAAGGTAGTCCTCGACTTACGATCACAATTGACCCCCAAAACTTACGTTGCTAAGTGAGAAATTTGTTAAACGAGTTTTGCCCCAATTTATAACTTTTCTTGCTGCAGTTGCCAAGTGAATCACTACAGTTATTAAATTGGTAACATGGTTAAGTGAATCTGGCTTACCTATTGAAGGACAAAGTTGCAAAAGGGGATCACATGACCCTGGGACACTGCAACCATCATAAAAATGAGCCAGTTGTTAAGCATCCTAAGGTAAATTACGTGACCATTGGGCTGCTGCAGTGGTTATAAGTATGAAAAGTAGTCGTAAGTCACTTTTTCCAGTGCCTTTGTAACTTTGAACAGTCACTAAATGAACTGTTATAAGTTGAGATATACTTGTATGATTTCAATATTAAACATAAAATCACTGAAAGGATTTATTTGGCTCCTTTATTTGTTCTGTTTCCTTGTGATTTGTCCAAATGGTTAAACATTTTAGTACAAATATCTGCTGAATATACCCCTTACAAATTAAATATTTTTTTCTTTACTTCCATATTATATCATTTGACTCCTTTTATGCTCCCAGTGTATTCTCATTCATTTTTATTTTATTTGTTGGTAATGTTTGACTGCTTTCTATTCAGATGGTCCCCACAGAATTAGTGGAGAAAGAATTTTGGCGCCTTGTAAGTACAATTGAAGAGGATGTGACAGTGGAATATGGTGCTGATATTGCCTCAAAAGAATTTGGCAGTGGGTTTCCTGTAAGAGATGGGAAAATTAAACTCCGACCAGAAGAAGAGGTAAGATTTGTTTCTTGACTAATTCAGAATGTAGGTTGCCTAGAAAGATGTGTAACATTTAAAAGAGAACAAGAAATTAGCATTTAGGGCTGAATCTTTTTACTATTTTACTACCAGAAAAGCTTGGAAGAAAGTAAAAGTTATCTTGGTACTAAAATATTAAGGAGAAAAAATGTCAAGTAAATCTCTTACAATGTGGAGCATATTTTTACTGCTTCTTTAACTCAAATGAGCATTTTCCTGCACCCATGTTGGTTACTATTCAAACCCAGAAAAGTTGCTGCTAACAGTGAAGGCAAATCAATTTTGCCTGGTTGAATCTAAATGCTACATACCTCTAGATCTTTTAGTAGCCATCTGCTTCACTTCATTTGGTCTAAATAGTCAGAAATATCATTCTAAATACAATTTTAGAATACAGATAAATAATGCATATGAGAGGCTTTAAAAGCTTTTCAACAATCCAAAGAATTTAGGATTGTAAGGGTTAATACCATTTTCAGTCAGGATTGGAAACAGAATTGAAAGTTGGGACAATATTGATAACAATTTTGTTATCCAGTTCTGGACTACATTAAGTTTCTGAACCATTTTTAAATTCAGCTTTATTTTATTTATACTTTACAATATTTTCATATTACTTTTGAAATACTAAAGCAGTATTTATTAAAACAAATAAAATTATAAAAATCATTAAAGTTAAAGCCATTAAACTATTTATTTCATCTTCACTTAAAATATTTATATTATTGCCCATTTATAACAAATGCTAGGTAGCTCCAAATAAAAAAATAGTTAAAGACCAAAACTAAAGAGTACTGGTAGTTCTCTATTTTTCCCCCCATCCAACCAACTCTGCTTTCTTACTGTGCTGACCTGAAAATATTATTGTCATCATTACGGTGCAAGTAAAGTAGAGTGAGGTTTCACTATCCCAGATAGTTCAAAAAGAAGTGAAATAACTCAGTGTTCTACAAAATTCTCTGAGGTGCTTCTGACTTTCAAGTTCTATCTAGCACAGAGCTCCAAAACCGTACACAGGAAAAGAAAATTTCTCTTCCCAGGCTTGATAAAGCTTTGAAATTAGGGGAAGGAGGAAAACAAATGGAGATATTTCAAGATTTTGATTTTTTTCAGCATGTCAAAGTAAATGATTATTCCCTTCATCTGTATCCCCTTTTCCTTGATATCCTTGGACATCCATCACTTTATCCATTGTTTTGCTCACATATTGAATCTTGATGGATGTTATCTGTGTTATTTTATAAAATTTTAAGCATAGATCAGTGATTCTTTATTGTCAAGTTAGAAAAATACAATCAGATTAAAAAGTTTGCTGCCTCTTGGTTGGCTTGTGGTTTATGGTTGGTTGGATTCTACTTTTTGCTTTACTTCTAGGAGTATCTTGATAGTGGATGGAATTTGAATAATATGCCCGTGATGGAACAGTCTGTACTTGCTCACATAACTGCAGATATATGTGGAATGAAGTTACCCTGGCTGTATGTGGGAATGTGCTTTTCGTCATTTTGCTGGCATATTGAAGATCACTGGAGTTACTCCATTAACTATTTGCACTGGTGAGCTTGTAAAGAATGATACTTAAAGATCCCTGACTTATATAGATGGTTAGACTAAGTATTCCCTTTTAACATTAATGTGCACTATTAATCTTTCATTTGGGTATACATCTTGTTTGTCTTCCTAATTATAATACATAATTATAATTCTAAATTTAAAACTGCTCTATAACTTCTTTTTTCATTATTTGTAGGGGGGAACCTAAAACATGGTATGGAGCCCCAGGATATGCAGCTGAACAACTGGAAGATGTCATGAAGAAGCTGGCTCCCGAGCTGTTTGAATCTCAACCAGACCTTTTGCATCAGCTGGTTACAATTATGAATCCCAACACACTAATGTCTCATGGTGTGCCTGTATGTTACTGAGCTTTTGTTTTTTGCTTCTGCTTCTAAAGTAGGATACATATCTTAATGCATTTTTTATTACTTGGGAATGTTTAGCTATTTTTACATACCTGCATTGAGGTGTTTCTATAAATGGGTGCGATAGAACAGGGAATGTAACTACTTTTTACTGACTTATTTGCTGAGCTTTTCCCAAAGAACAAATGATCTCCCAAAGAGTTAAATGCTATATGGAGGAATTGCAGATCCTTACTATTATGCATGGTTTGGAGGGCCAGTTCTTCTGTTATTTTTTCTCTTTTAATAAATTTGTACTAAAGATTTTTAAACAGATAAACAAAAGAAAATGCAGGGAATGGAATTTAAAAGAAAGGAAAAACAGAGAAAAGTGCACAATATAAAAAAGAAGGAAGGAAAAGATTTAAAAAATGATCTAATTTATATCAAAGTTATGCCCAATTAGTTCACATTGTGTATCACACAGTAGCCTATCCAATGTAACAGTTTTCCTATGTATTAATAAATGCCTATTAAAACCTGCATGTAGCATAAGAAAACTAATAAATATTAGTAACATATTTCTCTATTCTGACTATAGTATAATATGCTGTATCATATTGTTCTCATATTCTGAACTGACAAGCCATCCCAAATCCATAATTTATTCTTGGTTCTTATCTTGGAAAATAAATTTCTTATTCAATGTACAGAAAAGATTAGATATTCAGCTCATGTTATTTCTTATAACTAATTGCACATAAACTCTTTACAGGTAGTCCTAGACCACAACCACAATTGAGCCCAAAATTTCTGTTGCTAAGCGAGACAGTTAAGTGAATTTTGCCCCCATTTTACGACCTTTAAGTGAAGCATTGCAATTAATAAGTTAGTAACACGGTTGTTAAGTGAGTCTGGCTTTGACTTTGCTTGTTAGAAGGTCACAAAAGATGATCACATGATCCCAGGACACTGCAACCGTCAAAATATGAGTCAGTTGCCAAACATCTGAATTCTGATCACTTGACCATGGGGATGCTTCAATGGTCGTAAGTATGAAAAATGGTCATAAATCACTTTTTCAGTGATGTAATTTGAACAGTCAGTACATGAACTGTTGTAAATCAAGGACTACCTGTATTTTTGAATAGCTGGAATCATTAGAATTTTCTGTCTTTTGGTTTGTTGGATGATTCCAACAACAGTTGTCAACCACAGTTGACAACTGTTGGCATCAGCATCTGGGATAAACTGAATATTCTTTTTTATGAAAAAAAGCTCTTAATGTGTTCTTAAAAGTAAAAACAACTTATTAAGTGATAATTATATTTTGTCCTGTGTTGGCTTTATTTATTTTGTTCTAGATTTACCGAACCAATCAGTGTGCTGGTGAATTTGTGATTACGTTTCCAAGAGCCTATCATAGTGGCTTTAATCAAGGTTTTAACTTTGCTGAAGCGGTTAATTTCTGCACTGTTGACTGGGTATGTTGTGAAGATAATGATCTGTTTATTTAGAAAAATATAAATGGCTTGTGGCTAGCTTTTCTGATATGGATATAGTTATCTGATATGAATTTTGTTTAAAATAAAAATACGCTGACTACGTGTATGTAAAATCAATGTAAGGTAATTTAATAACTATACAAAATGAAGTTTACTGGAAAAACCAGTTCAGAGAAAAAAAATTCAGTAAATTCAGAATTTTCTTTTTAATGAAATCAGCTTTTACACTGAACACTTTCTCAAGTAACAACAAAGCAACAAAGTTGATTAGGGGACTGGAGGCTAAAACATATAAAGAATGGTTGCTGGAATTGGGTATGTCTAGTTTAATGAAAAGAAGGACTAGGGGTGACATGATAGCAGTGTTCCCATATCTAAGGGGTTGCCACAAAGAAGTGGGAGTCAAGCTATTCTCCAAAGCACATGAGGGCACGACAAGAAGCAATGGATGGAAACTAATCAACGAGAAGCAACCTAGAACTAAGAAAAAATTTCCTGACAGAACAATTAATCCGTGGAACAACTTTCCTCCAGAAGTTGTAAATGCTCCAACACTGGAGGTTTTTAAGAAGAGATTGGACAACCATTTGTCTGAAATGGTATAGGGCCGTAATGGCGAACCTATGGCACCTGTGCCAGAGGTGGCACACAGAGCCCTCTCTCTGGGCATGCTTACCGGCCAGCTGCTCTCTTCAGGGTTCTGGCATGTGCATGTGCGCTGGACCCCAGAAGAAAGCAGCTGGCTGGCATGCATGCATATGATGGAACCCAGAAGAGCAGCTGGCCGCCGCGTGCATACGCACCAGCCAGCTGCTCTCTTCCAAGTTACAGTGGTCCGGTGCACATGTGCATGCGCTCCAGTTTTGGCACTCGGTGCCAAAAAGGTTAACCATCACTGATACAGGGTTTCTTGCCCTAAGCAGTGGGTTGGACTAGAACACCTCCAAGGTCCCTTTCAACTCTGTTATTCTATTCTGTTCTGTTCATAGGTAACCTTAAAAATGATCCGGCAATTCTACAGGCAGTCTTTATTGTGCATATAAAACTTATTTTGAGGGAAATTGCCTTGATCCACTAAAGTAGCAACTCTATAGATATAAAGCTTTTTAATAGTTGGGGACGATTGTAGTTTGTTTTGATTTACATTTGCATTTTCAAAATTGAAGCTTTAATACATTCTTTGTATAAGAAATATATTTTGTTTATTCGTATATGATCTTAGAAGAGTTTAATATTAGTCTTTATTCTTAGTCTATGGAACTGCATTAAATTAACATTTTCTTCAGTCAAGAGCTTTCAACAATGGATATCATGTTGTTTACCTTAGAACATAGAGAAACTATATTTGCTCTCATTTTTTGTTTAGTTGCCTCTGGGTCGTCAGTGTGTGGAGCACTACCGCTTATTAAACCGCTATTGTGTGTTTTCTCATGATGAGATGATATGTCGAATGGCAGCCAAAGCAGAAACTCTTGATGTAGTGGTAGCTTCTACAGTTGAAAAAGATATGGCTATTATGATTGAAGATGAAAAGACTTTACGGGAGGCTGTGCATAAGCTGGTAAATTTTGGAGGATATATACATGTTAAATTGTGAAATAATTTTAAGCTAAACAAACTGGTAGCTTTATTTATTATTTATTTATTTGTATTCTGCCTTTATTATTTTTACAAACAATCCAAGGCGGTGGATATTATATTCATTTAATATATCCCAGCTAGTGAGAGGACAGAGACAACCTTTGGAATCAGATTCTCCTAGAGATCCAGATACTTCGACCCTAGTGGGGTTCCAGAGAGCCTTAAAGATCAGGCTCTTCTCCCCAGGCTTTGTGCTAAGATGGTTGGAGCTCCTTGTTTGGTGCATGATATGTTTGTTGTTGACTGAATTCACCATATTGTTATTGTTACATGTTTTAAGTTTTTGTGGCATTTTAGTTTTTTTAATACTCTGAGCTGCTCAGTCATTTATGGATTTATATTTATTTGTTTGTTTAAATCCTGCCTCTATTATTTTTACAAATAAGAGGCAAAATCTAAATTGAATAAATCAATAAAAATAAATGCAGTACAAACTATTTTTGATAGAACTTTACAATGCCTGGCCATTTAGATAGCATTATTTTAAGATATTTATTTATTTATTTACTAATTTGGGTATAAAGTTATCAACTAAATTCTCATGCATGAGAAAGGCTAATTCTACCTGGAATTAGCAAACTTGAAGAAAATCAAGTCCCACTTCATTTTAGAGCTTCATAAATAATCAGCAAACTGGGAACTAGTAAGAATCCTACAACAAAGATGTAATGTGACCTTTCCTTCCCACAACCTCAGACTGCCTATTTAGAAACTGTAGAACCTTTGCAACATCATTCTTTTTCCTCACAGAAGAACATTGTGATTAATGATATGGAAGACCATTGAAAGATCCAGTAGCATATGAATAGTCATATACTCTTCATCTAAATCCTGCCCTAGATCATTCATAAGAGTGACCATTGTGCTTTCCATCCCATGCCTACTTCTGACTTCTGATTGCCAAGGGTTTAAAAATCTGCTTTATCTACAGACCATTCTACTTGACGCCCCATCTTATTCTTAGTAATCTTCCTCAAAAATGGGAGATTGGAGATGGGACAGTATTATTACTGCAGTTGTTAAATTTTTATCCTATATTTTATTTTTTGGTTCAACTCAAGTCGGCAAACATGCCCTCCTGCCTTCTACTTTCCTACAACAAACCCTGTAAGGTGGATTGGGATGAGAGAGAGCTTGCCTTAACAAGACTTGTCCATTTCATCAAGATTCACAGGCTCAATAGGTTCCCAGGGTAGCATGCTAAGACATCACTTCCAACTATAACACCTTCAACACCAGGCACCTTCCACTCAGTAGAAGGACAGTGCCTTTGTTTTACAGATAACAAACTGGTTTACATTACCTATAACAATGCCTTACACTTTCACCAGCACCTCCATCCTAAGGCACTCCCATAAATCCTTTCTTCTGTCCCTTCACTCAGGTCTGAAAGCAAGATCGCCCAACTATCTCTTACAATGGGAAAAGGTTTCCCCTTCTTCACTGTCTCCCAACAACTAAACTTGAGCTTGAAGTTCCCTTCTTTTCCAGATCTTTATCTTTTCCAGCTTACCACACCAGTGCTTTGAATTGCAGTTGTTTGGGCACCACAAGTCTGAACCAGTCCCTATCAGATGGTTTTCATTTCCACATTCTCATGTCTTAACTATGTCAGTTTAAATCTTAGTCAGCCTTGGCTACCAAACACCGCCTCCTGACCTCTTTGGTTTATTTAGCTGGTCACCTTGACAACAATATTTTTTACACTTCCTTCTGTTTTGGAGTTCCAACTGAATATCAGTGGCTGCTCTGCTTTCTGCCATAATTTTGACTTTGCCTCATGTTCCTCTTGCTGGTCTCTGATTGGAATCTGTGGATACACCTAACAGTTCTTAAGTACTGTACATCATGGCTTCTTTCTTCTAATGCAGCATGATTGTATTTGCCTGTCTTTCCTTCACTTACAATAAATGGTTGTAAGTGAAGGACAACCTGCAGTAGGGTTTTAAACCTATTTTTGCTCATGGCCCGCTTCTGAGTCTCATTTATTTATATGACCTTCCTTATAGTCACTGTGGACTGAAAAATGGTAACTAGAAATTAGAAGTATGGCATGGTTCATATTAAGAAATATTGATTTAGAAGTCAAGAGTTGAACAATCAAAAAAAACTTAAGGAAACCAATTTTGCTAACTATTAAACAAAATGTTACTTATTGGGCCACAGAACAAAATATCTTTTTAATGTGTTTGCTAATGTTGGCGATAATAAAGAGTATCTTGTAATGAAAGTTCTGCAGTGATGTGGATGTAGATGTGGATTTGATTGAGAATGTCTGTTCCAACTCTGATTACATCATTCCTTATTGACATAATGGCTATTCTGTGAATTGTCTATTGCAGGGTGTTACTGAATCAGAAAGAATGAATTTAGAAGTGTTGCCGGATGATGAACGACAGTGCATAAAATGTAAAACCACTTGTTACATGTCTGCAGTCTACTGTAATTGTAACCCTGACTTATTGGCATGCTTGTATCATGTAGAAGAACTCTGTACATGTCCCATATATCAATATAAAATGGGGTAAGTGTATTGCTTCATTATGACAACTAAGTATATTTTAAATATCTTTTTTTTTAATGTTATGAGCATAAATCCCACATGCATCTTATATAAATCTCACATGCATCTTTGGATAGCAGTCTTAATTACTGTAATATTAAAAGGAAAAGGAAGATTTATTAACCACCTAGTTAATAAATAACTACCTGATGTTAGTAGAAAAGTAGAAAAAAATGTACTGTTATATTTACAGTATTGTGATTTTTTTCATAATTTTTTCTGTGTTTTGTCTCTTCTGTTTCATGAAGTCCTCTCTTTTTAATAGTACAATCTACTATAAATTACATATGATAATGGAAGAACCACCAATTCACTGCTGTAATTTATTAGAAGAATATCTAAAAATATTTCAGAATCAGTGGAAGGAAACAACAAATCTTTCCTTTACCATTCTCCCAGGGATTGTTTCTCTACAATTTTCTCTTGTTGTAAAAACAGCTGTGATCTTCTTACTTGGAGTTATTGGGGGGCACAGAGTAAAGGCAGAGGAAGTATAGTACAGGCAAATACTCGATAGGATTCACTCCCTCAACACCTTGTATGTCTGCAGCAGATATGTCTTGTTTCTATCCTAATGTAGCTTTGACCACCAGAAGACTTGTTACTTCATCTGAAATGGATCAAAATTGATACTGAGGTCAAAAGCAGGAATTGTGTACCTTGTCACATGATTTCACAATCAGAAAGTTTTATAAATTAAAATATGTAAATTTGTCATAACATTAGAAATTTAGTGACCCTTAATAACCCTATAGGCTTATAATAGCTGAGGCAAGCAAACATGCCATTGTAGAACAAATCTAGGTGAAGGAATAACAGATTTGCTGCCCTTTGCAACAGCTACATAATTATTACTGTACCATAGCAGTGTATTTCATGCTGTTGTATTCATTGCAGCAGCATATTTTTTATTAAAGCCAGAATATTTAGAATTTATAAATAACTGTTTGAACTCTATAATACCTCCAGGTATCGTCATACAGTGGATGAACTGTATCCAATGATGAATGCTCTTAAGTTGCGGGCAGAATCTTACAATGAATGGGCTTCTAATGTCAGTGAAGCTTTAGAGGCAAAAGTTAATAATAAAAAAAGTATGTATCTTTTGTATTTTTGCACTGTAGTTAAACATTATGAGATTGCTTATCCAATCATATTCATGTTTATTCCAGAGTCCTGTTGAACTAAAGCAAATTAGTCAAGAAAATGTGCATCATATATCAGATTATAGCTAAATAACTAAGCAATCATAAATTTATTTTTTTTTAAATTTATTTTAATTTAACTATATCTGTTAACTTTCAACTGGATGATGTATAAGAATGGAGTAAAAACAAATCATGTAAATAATAAAATAATAAAGATGCACGAAAAATACATATATATATATATAGATACAGATATATAGATATATAGATATATATCTAGGTCTTTGGTTATTCGGGTTTTCTCCCGCGTAAAATTGGAGGTGTCTTGGCAACGTTTCGACGAAGTCTCATTCGTCATCTTCAGGAGCAATGCTCCTAGAAGCACGAAGCCGAAAACACCAGCCTGAAGATGACGAATGAGACTTCGTCGAAACGTTGCCAAGACACCTCCAATTTTATGCGGGAGAAAACCCGAATAACCAAAGATCTACATACAAACACCCACAAAAACCTCAGAATATATATATATATGCCAACATGCAACCGAAAAATATCCACCATCCTAAGGAACTCCAAAGACAAAATTGAGTTAGAAAATCAAGGAGTATATGAAATCCCATGCACCGCCTGCCCCACTACATACATCGGACAAACCAACAGACGAATAAGTGCACGCATAGAAGAACACAAGAACTCAGTCAGAAAAGAGGAACCAACTTCTTCCCTGGTCCAACACCTTAAAGCCACAGGACATGATATTAACTTTAAAAAGACCAGAACTATCGCCAAAACAGAACACTTTAACAACAGAATAATCAGAGAAGCCATCGAGATAGAAAAACGCCCACACAGCATGAACAAACGAGACGATACCTCCCGCCTACCAACCATTTGGAAACCCGCCCTTATTGACAAACGAGTCCCTAACACGACGAATGACACTAGACCCACACTCACGAGAGCCACACAGGATGTCACCACCACACATCCACGCAGAAAGCAGACTCAAACCCACACTGATAATGAGCCACGACCAAGGACCAGAAGCCAGACCGCAGCTGCATCATTAGCCACTTTAAACCCCTCCAATCCATACATGAAGCAGACTGACACCCACCATGAAGAGCTCGCACGGCCACAAACACGAAGCCAAACAACAACAACGCAGCTCACCAGCTCAAATCCCCCTGCAACTCAGACTAAGCTGAGCACAACCAAGCCCCCACCCAAACAGAACACATCCCCAGCCAATCAGAGCACAACCAACCCCCCCATCCAATCAGAGCACAGCCAAGACCCTAACCAATCAGAACACAACTCCACCCAATCAGAACACAGCCAAGTTCTCACCCAATCAGCTCACATCCCCACTAGCAGTTAAAAGGAAGAGACAGCTGCGATCTCACATTGCTCCTGGAAGCACGAAGCCGAGAACACCAGCCTGAAGATGACAAATGAGACTTCGTCGAAATGTTGCCAAGACACTTCCAATTTTACGTGGGAGAAGACCTGAATAACCAAAGATATATTTATATATATATATATATATATGCAAAAAATTAAAATCTCGGGTGTTTTCCCGCGTCATCGTAAATAAGTTGGTTAAAATATTTAAAATCCTGGTTAAAATCCCAGCTTAAAATCTTCTAAAAATCCTTGTAGAAGATTTTAAGCTGGGATTTTAACCAGGATTTTAAATACTTTAACCAACTTATTTATAATGACGTGGGAAAACACCCGAGATTTTAATTTTTTGCATATGCACACCCGCGAAAACTTAAGAAGACATTTCTGAGCCTCTAGCGATAACATTCCATAAACCAGGCCCCACTAGGGAGAAAGCCTGCTGCTTCAACTTTCAAGAAGAGAGACTCAGCAGGCCTTCTCAAAATATTCAAAATGGATGGATAGAATTGACTGTACAAAGATGATGCCTGATATAGCCCTGTGCTATAGGAATGTGCAATAATGTAATAATAAAAATTGACATCTTATCCTCCTGAAGGTCTCATGAATTTCAAAGCTTTAATTGAACAATCAGAAATAAGAAAGTTTCCAGACAATGATTTATTGCGACATCTCCGGTTAGTTACTCAGGATGCAGAGAAATGTGCCTCGGTTGCACAGCAACTTCTCAATGGCAAGAGACAAACAAGGTATGTTTTTGTGGATAGTTTTATATTCCTGTGGTGTTTGTTTGGAAACACTATATGTGTCACAGTTACTGTTGGTACTGAAACTTGCCTATGTGCATACCTATTGTGTAGTTTCCTTTCAACGTTAGTAACATTATGCAATACACAAAGGAGTAAGTGAACCAAAGAAATCAAGACATAGTATAAGAAAAAGAAAAGGAAATATTGTTTAATATAAATTTTGCTGACAACATTCATTATATCTTCCCATAGTATTCTGTGTTTCCAAATATCCTTGTTTCCACTAAATGCATACATAGCTTCATATATTAACCTTTTGTTTTTAATTTTCTCACCTTCTTTTTGAGGATTTCATTCATCCACAACATTTTCAGTTTCTTATTCCTTTCTACCCATTCATTGTTCTTTCTTGCATTGCCACTTTGTTAGCATTAGAAGATGAATAAAATGTCTCAAATAGGCAAAAAAGTCCACAGAAGTAATCTTTTAATCTAATCCAAAGTATTTATACAACATTAAATAATGTTGCTTTTGCTGCTTCCAGTTGGTAATCCTGACCAAGACAACAAGACCCATTTAAAAATTCTTTCCCAAATGTAAGTGACTTATTAAATTCCCAACAGGAAATAATGCAAAGCTTTTATAAGTCTTCAGTCTATTCACTGAATTATTTTCACTCTCTTCTTCATAGATTTAACAGCATCTTGGGAAAACATAAAAAATTGTAACTATGCCTTTTGCAGCAAGATTTTTTAACTACTATCTGTGTGGCAACATGCTCTCATGTACACCCACCTACACACACACACACACACACACATACACACACACACACACACACAGAGACACACAGAGGTTTGGCCTTGGAAAAGAAAAGCCCTTTGCATTTGATAGAATGTTTCAATACTCTTAGATTTTTCTACTAGTTTTTATCCAACTGTAATTAGGCTGTTCAGAATTACTTCTTACATATCTCATATAGCTCTAAGTCTTCTCTCAGATTCCCATCTTAAAATTAGGGTAGTTATGCAATTTATACATCTCTATCTGCCATTTATGTTAATTACACATTAAATTTGCATGGTTTATATCACAATCTTGGGTTTAGGATCTCAGGCTAGTGGACACCAGGGTCTAGCTGAACTGGTGCAGAGAGCTTGGTGGAAATAACTAAGTGTTGTCCTCAAAGCAAGCCATGATGAGTTGTATGCAAAGTTTTCAGGTGTCACATATTGTGCATTCCTATTCTAATCAATGATGACGTGATAGCAGAATTGGATTGCTAGCACAGAGAGTATAGTCCATAAAAATCTATTTACACGATGATGATTCTAATGGCTGTCTGGTTTGACAAAAATATTTACATATTAACAAATATTCTTTTAATAAGTTAGTTGAATAAAGATGAAATAACAAGATGAATGCATTTTATGTACCATTTAGTGGTATAAAACATTTCTGTGTAATTGCAGATACCGGTCTGGAGGAGGAAAATCTCAAAATCAGTTGACCGTAAATGAACTCCGCTTATTTGTTAGACAACTGCATGCTTTACCATGTGTCCTTAACCAAACAACACTACTGAAGGTAACTTGGAATTATCAGCAGAATAAACTAGAATCTTTTTCTCCAAATAATAAATATAAATATACCTTCTTATATTTTCAAAGATTCAGGAATTTAAATAAATAAATATCATTATAGATCTGGTTGGTATGAACCAGTTCATAAACTGTATGAACTAAAAGGGATTCCATGCATTGTTGGGTTTTTTTGCTGATTGATCAGAATCATTTAGGAGAATCCCAAGTGACAGATAATTGCATCAGGTTCAGTGAGATCCTATCCACAGCCAACATGAGATCTATGATGAAGCCAGAGTGTTTACACAAACTCTTTAAAATATGTTTTAGCATTTTATTTTCTCTTGATTTATCCTGTTTAATCCATTCCACTGCAGGCCAGGGTGCTCCACTGCAAATCTAATGAAGAATTGTTAAATTCTTAAACACTATTAGTAGTGTAAACAATTTAGAGAGAAACATACCTTGCATTCTGATTTTTTGTCACTTAGTTGCAGAAATAATCTATTTGTCATCAAATGCGAAATGCTGTTAAAATAATTATAAAAAGTTCTTGTTTGAGAATTTTGTTTTTTTACTTGTTCTTACTGCTTCATATTTTAGGATCTTCTTAATCGTGTAGAAGACTTTCAGAAATACAGTGAAAAACTCCTCTCTGAAGAAATTCCCAGTGCTTCAAAACTACAAGAACTTTTAGAAGTCAGTTTTGACTTTGATGTTGACCTCCCTCAGCTTGGTGAATTAAGAATACGCTTAGAACAAGCACGTTGGTTGGAAGATGTGCAAAATATTTGCTTGGACCACACTTCTCTTACTCTTGATGATATGAGAAGACTCATAGACTCTGGTGTTGGACTAGCACCTCATCCTGCAGTTGAGAAGGCAATGGCCAGGCTTCAAGAACTCTTAACAGTATCTGAACACTGGGATGACAAGGCTAGAACTCTGATAAAAACCAGGTAGAAAATGAATCTTATTGTTTCAGAACTCTTAAAATTCATATTGCTTTAATAATTAAGTTATTATTTTTCCTCAGCCTGTACTAAAATGAACAAAAATGTGTTCTGCTAGTGTTAAAAAAAAGCAACAATGAAATTGTATTTTTAATACAAAAAAGTTATATTTCTTTGGTAACCAATAATTCATATTTCATTAGCAATTTCATTGCTGATTATTATTTTAAACATTACCTTGAGAATGTAGATAACTTAATAATGTTTAAAATAAAGGAAGGGAAATAGTCTTACATAGTATAGGACAGATAGTCCTCAACATAACCTTTCATTCAGAGGCAGTTTGAAGTTATGATGATGAGCCAATGGTGGTTACTACTGGTTCTTCCAGCTCTGGCTGTTCCAGCACCCTGCAATCATATGATTGCAATCTGCTTGCTAACTGGCTCACATTTAAGACTGGTTGCAGTGCCTTGTGATTATTTGATTGCCATTTGCACTTTACCTGCTAACTTCCCAGAATGCCAAAGTTGAAGTGCTCATCAGGCATTCGCATCATGCCAGACACATGCAATGCCCTGTGATAGTGTCAACTTGGGAGTTTAAGGTGTTTTGGATAGCAGCTCCAATAGTATCCGCTGGCCATGCTGATGAGAGTTGAAGACAACCTGATATATTAGATTGCCTATGCTCTTCCATAGGCCAACTATGTCCAGTACTGAATTGCTAACAAGCATGTCCAGTAATCAGTGATTGGAGCTGCAATCCAACAATAGCACAAAGTTTGAATTTGGGGACTAAAGCAAGTCATATGTATAGTTTTATGGTTTCATAAGACGTTCACACTATAATATGTCACACTGAGGAATGCAATCAAGTTTTAACTCTTTTTTAACCTATAAATGTATAATTCAAATTTTAATGTATGGTATCATAGTGAACCTTTTTAGCAACCTTCGAATTCTACAGGGAGAAACTTGTGCTTCATTAGTTTGTAGCTAAGGACTCTCACAATTCACATTCTTATATATATCAACAAAAACATGACATGTTGGGACTCTATCTGTATATAGAATTACTCTTTTCTGAATCTTAGCAAGAACCTGTTCTTTTATTATACTGAGGCATTTTTGGGGGAATGTTGCTTCTTTATAGGAGAGATTTTTTGATTTACTAGTTTTTAAGTAATAACAGTATACATGACAAAACTTTGGGTTTTCTTTAAGGCCACGACAGTTATTAAGCAGTCTTGAAGCAGCAGTGAAGGAAATAGATGTTATCCCTGCTTATCTTCCAAATGGAATAGCTCTGAAAGACGCTGTAAAGAAGGCCAAAGATTGGCTACAGGAAGTAGAGAGCCTCCAGGTAGGAAGAAAAAACTAATAATTACAAATGATGTTCATGCTTTAATTTCACTTTACTTTTATTTCTGAGATCTGTGTGAAGTTTGATTGTAAGCAGTTGCAGTAATATGTATTGTAAATGATGTTTCCTTAAAAAGAGTAGTGACTCCTCTAAAAAAAACAACAAAGTAGAAGACTTTTCATGTATGTTATAAAATGTATAATATAAGGCTTCTGCAGCAATATCGATACACATTTTTTATTTTAAAAAATCCATATTTCTAATTGGCTGTTTTTATAGCTATAACAAATTAGAAAAGAAGTAATATAGTTGATTATTACTTACAATGATAAGTAATATAAAACATTATAAAAGCAAAAGTGACTGCTTTTATCTAATGTCTGGTTTCATTTTGTGTATCTTCAATTTCATTATAATCTTCACTGAATATTTGTAACATTTCTGCATTATTAGGCTGGTGGACGTGTGCCTGTGTTGGATATGCTTGTAGAACTTGTCACAAGAAGTCGCTCTATTCCTGTTCATCTGGACTATCTGCCAAGGCTGGAGTCTTTAGTAGCTGAAGTTCAAGTTTGGAAAGAGTGTGCAAGCAATACTTTCTTGACTGAGGACTCTTCCTATTCTCTTCTGGAGGTAATTTACTCTGAGTAGATAATTTATATAGGCCTATCATAGAAATTAAACAAATGATAATTAAGAATTAAGGTTTGGTCAAATGCTTGACTGGGATTTACAAGATGAACACTCTTTCTGAGATCTCAGGCTTGCCCTGGCCAAAAATGGAACTAGAAGCCTTGCAGGTTGTAATGTAACAGCTTCTTGGATTTTTTCTCTTTTTTTAAACATGAATTAGAAATGTCACCAAAGAAGAAAGCCAGCAACTTCTCAGTGCAAAATTCAAGCCTTATTTAAAGTAGAAGCAAGGTTTGGGTTTTGTTCTATTTTTATCTGCCCATGCAGTACAGGGAGTTTAGTCTCACACTTTGGGCAGGGTGCTTATCATGATTAGAGTGTTACTTTAACAGATCATCTTATTTTTGTGTGTGTTTGTGCTGGCAGATCATGTAGGTGAACCTAAAGAAAGCACTTTAGTTGATGATTGAAAAGAATTATGCTGTGGAATATTTCTCTTTCAATTGTCAAGGCTCATAGATGTATATGAGAAAGGGAAAAAACATGCTACAATCCAGGGTTTCAGTTACTGGCATTGTAGGCAAACATTCCCCCCTTCCCGGCTTAGTTCTATTAATTATTTTGTAAAATTTGGAAGTACCTGCCAATCTTTAAATTGCATGTTGGCCTTTTAATCTGGGTTTGTTCAAATTTGTATGAAGGCTTTTAGAAATAGATAATATATGTATTATATATAACTATTGAATGGTCTCTCATTCCGCCAGAGTAGGCTTAGTAGAACACATTGCTCTGTGATACACAAGAAGAAAACATGACAGTTTTAATTTTTACCAGGTGTTATGTCCAAGATGTGATATTGGGACATCAGGATTTAAAAGAAAAACAAAGAAAACAAAAGAATCAGTTCCAAATGGGAAAAAAAAGAGCACCAAACTTGAGAGCTTATGTGATTTAGAAAGAGCATTATCTGAGTGTAAGGAAACTGCAGCTGCGGTATGTATATATTCTGAAATATATTTAATGAATTTATGTGCTTAGAAAGTTTTTATTTTATGAAGCTTCTTTTTCCATTCTTTCAGAGACAGAGTACATTAGTACTTTTTTTGCTTCAAATACTAATGTATATTCTTCATGTTACTAAAGTAAAATCAGATTTTCTATGCATTTAATTTGAATGTAACCTGTGAAGAAAAGTAAAGCTTTGCATTCGGCATATAAGATTACATTAACAGTTGTCCAAATGGCAGATAGTGAACTGTATTTCAAAAAGATTTGAGAAATCAACAGAATTCATTTTTCTTATAATTTTTTTTCAACAGTTCTAGCAAATCGTAACTGAACATTTTAGGAACATTTTTTTAATGTCTCTAAATAATTTTTGTGTAATTTGTTATCAGATGGCCATGCTTGGTGAAGCCCGTTTAAAAGAAATGGAAGCACTGCATTCTCTGAGAGCAATAAATGAAGAAAAAATCTTTTCTGATGAACAGAATGTAGAGATCAAAGTTTGCCTCTGTCAGAGAGAGCCGGCAGCACCAATGATACAGTGTGAGCTGTGCAGAGGAATGTTCCATACCAGCTGTGTTTCAGTGTCCAGCAATTTGAAGGGACCTTGGGTATGGCTTTGCCCTCACTGCCATAGATCCGAAAAGCCACCTTTAGAAAAGATTCTACCTTTACTGGCTTCTCTACAGCGAATTCGGGTGAGACTGCCTGAGGGAGATGCCTTACGGTATATGATAGAGAGAACCGTGAACTGGCAACATAGAGCACAACAAATGTTATCCTCAGGGAATATAAAACTTTTAGCAGACAAAGTGGACTCAGGGATATTGTACAGCAAATGGCAAACCATGGCAGGCCAGTTGCAGGAGACCAATAAGGTAAGATTCTAGTTATATCCTAGCAAAGTGCTATATGAACACCAGCATGAATGCTTCTACATTTTACTTTTTAGAGTATAAACATTTATAGTGATTTTACAAATTGTTAGTTGATCAGCTAGGTATAGAGTCCTGCAGGGATGTGGATTTGAAGGGGAAAAAGTGATAACAGTTCCCTCCCTCCCTCCCTTCCGCCAAACTAATAACTCATGGCAGCTCATAGCACCAGTGATAAGAACATTTTATTTATTTATTTATTTAAAATTTATATACCGCCCTTCTCCCTGAGGACTCAGGGCGGTGTACAGCCAGAATTAAAAAACATGAAATACAAATATTAAAAACAATTAAAATATATATAAATTTGGCCCAAAATTAAAAATACAAACCAATTAAAACATTTAAAATTTCTTCTTAAGCCAGCCCGGCTTGCTAGAAAAAGTGGGTTTTAAGGGCACGGCGGAAGGCGCTAAGGTCTTGGATTCTCCTTATCTCTGGGGGCAACTGATTCCAGAGGGTAGGTGCCCCCACAGAGAAGGCCCTCCCCCTGGGGGTCATCAGCCTGCATTGATTGGCTGATGGCACCCTGAGGAGGCCCTCTCTGTGGGAGCGCACGGGATGATGGGAGGTCGTTGGTAGCAGCAGGCGGTCTCGAAGATAGCTAGGCCCGATGCCATGGAGCGCTTTAAAGGTGATAACCAGCACCTTGAAGCGCACCCGGAAGACCACTGGGAGCCAGTGCAGCTCGCGCAGGAGCGGTGTTACATGGGAGCACCATGCTGCTCCCATCACTACCCGCGCTGCTGCATTCTGGACCAGTTGGAGCCTCCAGGTGCTCTTCAAGGGGAGCCCCATGTAGAGAGCATTGCAGTAGTCAAGGCGAGAGGTGACGAGGGCATGAGTGACTATGCACAGAGAATCCCGATCAAGAAAGGGCCGCAACTGGCGAATCAGGCGAACCTGACAAAAGGTCCCCCTGGTTACAGCTGTCAGATGTTCCTCCAAGGACAGCTGCCTATCCAGGAGGACTCCCAGATTGCGAGCCCCTTCTGTGGGGGCCAAAGACTCTCCCCCGATAGTGATGGAGTCAACTGACTATATCGGGATGCCGGGAGCCACAGCCACTCAGTCTTGGAAGGGTTGAGCTTGAGCCTGTTCCTCCCCATCCAGATCCACACAGCCTCCAGGCACTGGGACATCACTTCAAGGGCATCATTGGGGTGGCCTGGGGTGGAGATGTACAGCTGGGTGTCATCAGCGTACTGGTGGTATCTCACCAGTACATAAAGAATAATAGTTAAGAATATCCTGGAAAAAAGCCAACTGCCACCACTCTTAAACCAACATTCTTAAATACATGAGAAACCACAATTGCTAGGCTCCAACCTCACCCTATCTCAATACCAGGGAGGAAAATCATCTTTATAATGCTTTCTGGACAGCTAAAGAGAGGGGGCTTGCCAGATTTCATGTGGGAGAATTTTCCAAAGGGCAAGAGCTACTATTAAGACAATCTGCTTTCTAGGTCTCACTAGAAGACACTATTTGAGAGAAGAAACCTGGAGCGTGTGCACCCTGTCTAGTGAAGCAGGCAGATAATTTTCACTTTAAACTATGCCAGCATAGATTTTTAACTGTGATAAGCAGCACCTTGAATTGTACCTGGAAAGAAAATGGAAGTCGGTGCAGTTCAAACAGTGGTATGATAATGGGCAAACTGAGGGGCAGCTGCAAACACTACTGAGTTCTAGACTAGTTGTAATTTCTAGTTGGCTTTCAAGGGCAGCCCCATGCAGAATGTAGTGCAGTAATTGAACTGAGAAATGATCAAGACATGAGTGACTTAGAGCAAAGCTGCTCAATTCATCAATGAGGACAATTGCTGCATAAAATGGATCTTTGCAAAATCTTCCTATTCATAACTCTCATTTGTCCCTCAAGCAGGAGCCATGAGTCTCAGAGAATCCACAATTGTAGACCAGCTCTGTCCATAGGACTGCTACCCCATCAAGAATTCAAATATATTTCTTCAAATCCACAAAGGCCAAAAACTCCAAATCATTCTGTCTTAACAGGGTTATATTGGATCCATTTTCTCCCCATGTAGATTCTTACAGCCTCTAGATATTGGGTCAGCACCTAAATGGCATTGCCTGCCTGCCTAGGACTATGATATATAATTGAATATCATCAGCATAACTGATGATATTTAGCTTCTTACCAATGGATGAGATCACGTAGCAGTTGCATATAGATTTTAAATAGGAACAGACAAGAACTCTGAGGCACCCCACAAAGCAAGGTCTTGGACCTCTCTCCTCCACCAATTCTGAATGGAACTGGCCATGGAGGAAGGAAGAGAACCACTGGAAAATGATGCTTCCCGCAATCCCTGAAGCCAGGACAGAAGGAAATATGGTTGATGGCCTTGAAAACTTTTGAGATCCAGGAGGGCACATCCTGAGTCCTCTAGTGGTCATCCATAAGAGGGACCAGTGCTTTTTCATTACCATAACTCAGCCTGAAAACAAACTCAAAATGGGGCAGATTATTCATTTCGTCGAGTCCTCTGAAGCTGAGTTCGTATTATCAATGCAGTCTTCCCTAGATAGGTAACATTGGAGACTGGATGATAGAATGGGATGCACAACCATGTCTTTCAGGGTATATGGCTTCACTCTGTCTTGCAATGAGGTCTAACCATAGCTTGGACTCAATTGCATGTCACCTTCTGGAGGCCTTAACAAGAAGTGTCGGTCCTGAACACAAGTAGCTGAACTGACAGCTGTGAGGATTCTGTCTTTTCTTCAGAATGGACAGTGGCCAATGATTTGTTGGGATGTTTCTGGGATGATTGATAAAGGCCTCATTAACTCAACAGTGCAGTATGCAGTGTGTGGAGGAATATAGTGTGCATATAAATGAATGTACATGCCTGATCCAATAATAAACATTCTAGTTGCAGAGTATTAAATTTTGAGCAATTGCTAGTCAGATAAAATGCTATCAATGCTTTCAAGCTATTTCAGGTATTTCAGTCTTGATTCATATATATAGTATATTTATTAACTAAGTAGTTAGTTCATATTGTCCATGATTATTGGACAATATGTAGGTAAAACAGCCAAAATCTGTTTTACCTACAGATTTCAGCTACTTGATGTCACTGTAAAAAAACTTCCCATGTAGAAGTGAATAGATAATTTTTCCTTGGATCTTTTTTCTTTCCGATCTGCTTGGTTGTTATAATGAAGCTGTGTATAATAACAATCCCTTTGCTTTGGACTTTCAGAGTACTCTTCAATCAGCTATTCTGATGTTACTTGAGACAGTCAATCTCAAACTCAGTCAATCTTGGACCAAATCTGCTGACTGTTTTAGAGTGGGAGGGAATGGGAATTTGGAAAAAGAAGGAAAAGAATAATAATATAAGAAAAAGACTTATCCAGAGCAAAGTCTATCTAGTGTTTTTCCTGGTGATCTATGGTGTTACCTGTGCATAAGATGCAGAAGCAATTTATGCTGCTCCCTTCCTTGAGTAACTGGTTTTCATTGCTAAATTAAACTGGTCACATTGCTAAATTAAAAATCATTGCAGGCTGCAAAAGAATAACTGGTGTGCCAGTCAGCTGTACTGATTAGGAGATGAGCAACATTAGATCTGGTGGCAGCAATTAGGCCTGGAAGTGCTCGGTAGCATATCTCAGTGGTGGTGAATATATTTCTTTGTAAAAAAAAAAATGCTGGAGAGCTACAAAAGTTTGCTTGATGAGCTATATGTTGTGCAGGCTTGGTTTAAAGTAATCTTTTCAGGTCTGTCCTAAATGTAAAATTAATAGAGTTATTAAATAATTTCAAGTTTTGATATTCGTGTAAAAAATTGATACTCCTCTTTCCATACCATTCATATAATTATAAACCTGTATTGCATCCCTGTTTAGGCTGGGCCCAAATTTTTCAATATAATGGGGAATATGGTTCAGTTCTGCTAATTGAGGATTTGATCGTTGTTTACTATAGCTTTCTCTGGACTATATCTTTTGATGGGGCAAACTTTAGTGTAGAAGACATTTTCTTCATACCTGCACCAGTCATAATCCTTCTTACAACGTTTCTTTGGTTTAGAAGCTTAATCTTATTTAGTGAAAAATTCAGATAGTATGAAAGTAGATATATCTATCTACTGATTAGAGTCTGGAACTGAAGCAGCTTAAAAACATTTGTCACATATGAATAAATACCCCCCCCTTCTCTCTCTCTCTCCCTCCCTCCTTCCCTCCCTCCCTCTCTCTTTCTCTCTCTGTCACACACACACACACACACACACACACACACACAAGCATTAAACAATATAGGTAATCTAGTCTCTCTCCCTTCCTCCCTCTCCCCTCCCCATTGCTTATTTTTACAATGATTTGTTCTTTTCCCAATTTAATAATTCTAGTTTTATGCTTTACATCAAACTACTTAGAAACAATAATTAAATTGGTTAAATTCCTGGCTTCTTAATGAAATGTGCTATTACTGATTTCCTTGTAAATACATTATTTTCTTTTAAAATTGTATTGCACGTTTTCCCACAAAATGTAATTTTGTAATGTAATAAGTATGAAGTAGACAATTCTGATTTAATCAGTAATACATATCAATGTATTAGGCATTCATGTTTATAGATTATTACAAGAAAAATGTGTTTATTTTTTTTTAAATCAGGTTTCACAGACAATTGGTGCCACATCTTTCTCATTGCCTCATGGGTGGAATAACAGATCAATACATTTACATTCACCTTTTTCTACAGGACAAAATTGCATCCCCCTTCATAGTAAGTATTTTTACTTCCTGGTGTTGAAGTATAAAATCCTAAATACATATGGGATCTCTCATGTCTCTTACCATCCTATGAGATGTGATAGGGTGGGTGTGCCCTAGACCCTCTCAGTTAAATAACCCATCTAATGGAGACTAGGAAGTATACACTTTGTCACAGCATCTGCCATTTGAAAACTATCCCTCCCAAGATATATCTGGTCCCCACCCTGGTTGTGTTAAAAATAGTCAGAAAACCTGGCTGCATCCCCAGTTAAAGAAGCTGGTGGGTCTTTCATATTTGCCTGTATTTTAATTGTTGGGATTTTTTATGGCACATGGGTTTTAAAAATGCATTGTATGATAAATTGTATTGTACACTGTCCAAAGTTGTTTAGAGCAGGACAATCTTATTCAGTTCTAAAATCAACCAATCAATACATTTTGTGGGATCTCAAGAGGCAGGCCTTTTCTGTTGCCACTCCCGCCTTCTAGAATACTATTTCTCCAGAGGTCCATTTGGCTGCCTTGCTGCTCTATCTTAGAAAAGCATTGAAAATCTAGTTTTTTGGACCGGATTGGGATAATTCACCATGGCCATTCACTGTGGCCATCTTGCCATGACCAACTCTCCATGGAACAACTCGCCACAGCCAATTTACCATGAGACAACTCGCATCAGGACAATTCCATGTTGGATAACTCAATGTGATGTTATCCACCACTGTTTCTTTGACATTACTTCCACTTTTGCGGAAGTGGACAAAAATGAAAATAATGTTGAAGAAACGGTGACAGATAATATTTATCACATTCCATTTGTCCCCTGGTGAATTTTCCCTTGAGGAATTGGCTGTGGAAAGTTATCCTGTGGCAAGTTGGCCAAAACAAGATGGCTGTGGCGAGTTGTTCATGACGAGTTCTCCTAGACTCCTTTTGGGTAGGCCACGGCCTGTTTTGTGATCCTGCTGAGTGATAATTGATGAAGGATGTCTGGAACTGTTTCTTAGCATTGTTTAATTTTTGCATCTTTTGTATTGTGTTTTTTTATTCAATCTTTAATTCAGATTGGTTTGAATCTTTCTCATTTTGTGGTTATAAATCAAATATTTATTTATGGATAAGATATAAATGTATGTATGTATGTGTATGTGTGTATGTACATGATTATACAAATATATGGTGAATGTTTGTAAAATGAATTTCCTTTGTCACCTCTGGAGAATTAAAAAAAAATCCATATTGGATTTGTTGTAGCCATAAGTACAGAATTGAATGAGCTAATGATGGAAGCCCAATTACTACAAGTATCACTACCTGAAATACAAGAACTATATGAGATATTATTTACAAAGGAAAAGTCAGTAGGACCAACAAGTGAAAAAGTAAGTACTGGGAAAAAAAACATTTTAATTGCTACAAAGGAGTAATCAAGGGCATTTTCAGAATGTTAAAAATTGACACAAGCATTGTAGATGTGGCTAATCAGTGTATACACATCAAGGTGTCCATGATGATTTTCCTGCTGTACCAGTCGTACATTTCTCAGTTCATTCCTCAGCATGACATTATGAGTGCAATGGGTTCCTGAACATTTTTATGAGGATTTAACTAAATTAATACAGACAGTGTTCTGACTTTTGTCTTTTTATCATGCTTACCAACTACCAGGAAGACTCCACCAGACATTCATCTCACTTTTCTTGTATATCCCTCCTAAACAGCACCATTGTGCTTCCTGACCTTCTGTGGAGATGCTATAATGAAGAGGGGCCATCAAGTTTTCCTGTAGAATTTAAAAGATGCCATCCAATCTTTTCCTATTCAGTGAGGGATTAAAATTAAAGGAGCTTTAATAGATGGCTATCTATCCTTTTTTGGAATATATCCAATGAAGGGAACCTACAGCTTCTCTGGAAAATCAATTCTATTTCTGAAATTCTACTTCTGTTAGGAAATTTATTCTAACATTTAGTGGACTCTGCTTTCACGTATAACTTAAATCCGTTGTTCCACATTTTGGCCTCTTGAATGTTAGAGAATAGTTTTTGATTGCTTACTTGGCCTTCCATATTCTATTCTCTAATACCTGCGGCAGCAAGCACTATGAAGGTAGTGGGGAAATCAGAAGGGGTGGCTGGTGATATGAACAAGATAGACCACTATTAGGCGATACTGGAAAAAGTTAAACACCATTTGTGGCCCCCAGGGCTTTCCATGAGACATAAACTTTGCCTATAGTGAAGGTATATTTCTTGCCAAAAGAAAGAAAATTGTAGGTTTTGATACCAATGCAAGAGTGGAAATACTGGTTAGAAGGAGAATCCATGCTATCCCTTTTCCCTTTTCCAAATTTTTAAAATTCTATTAGTTTTTATTCAAGCCTACATAAGCACTAAGAAAAAGACATTGCATAGCTACACAACAAGACAGTGTACAGATTATTTCTATAATTATCCAAAGTTAAGTACATTGCTACAAATATGCTTTTTATATTGTACACAGAGAATTGCTGCATGAAAAAATAATTATAAGAAATGGTTATGTAGTACTTAATTTAAAATATGTTTCTTGTAGAATGATTGTCAAGGGAAGAGAGATGGAATTTGTTCTATGGAAAAGAAGCTGAAGAGACGCTTTGAAAGAGAGAAATTCTGCAGTGAGATGAGAGCAAGAGTAAGAAAAATAGCTCCAAACAAGAAAAAAATGAAATTGACTCATTTGAGGGAGCTGAGCAAGTTAGAAAGAGAGGGGCTGTTTGACATTCAGCATACTGGCGAAAGTCAGTTGCTTTTTTCAGAAATGTCATTCTCTGAACAGGAAGACTCTGAAGATGAGAATGCCATTTGTCCAGCTGACAACTGTCTACAGCCTGAAGGTGATGAGGTAAATTGAAACAAAAACTTGTGGAGTAAATGGAATAAAAAATAGAGGACATAATAGAAGGATAATATTAACAGGCTCTTGTAGGTTATCTATTCCATTGCCCTACTTAATTAAGGGAATTCAGAGTTAAGTTATTTTTTAATAACTGCCCCATCTGTTCACAAATTTTCATTGAAGGGCAAAACCAGCTATCCTGATAGCTAGTTCATTGTTAAGCTGCTTTTATCATCAACAAATTTCTTCTCGCATTCACCTGTAATCTATATCTCACATTTTAAGACCATTAGAATGATTTTAGTCTCTTAAATAATAATACTTCCACGTGGTTCAGTTTATATTTATAGAAAATTAGCATTTCGTTTTCTATACTGTTGGAGGATCTTAGTTATCTATCTCTTTCTTAAGGCATAGTATTCAGAACTAGGCCTAGTGGGTAGCATGACATATATTGCATTGTTGAAATTTTGACAGTATAAACAGACATATATAATAATAATGCTGTATATTGAGGACTTTTCTGGATTTTTTCTGTCTAGGTGGACTGGGTCCAGTGTGATGGCTGCTGCAACCAGTGGTTTCATCAAGTGTGTGTGGGTGTTTCTCCAGAGATGGCAGAAAAAGAAGACTATATTTGTACAAGCTGTTCCAGAAAGGATTCTCCATATCGAAAGTAAATCATTTGATGATCATTCAGGACTGTAGAAGAGAAAGAGATTTTTCTCCATAAAGCCACTGGGCTGGTTTTAGAGCCACACTGCAAATGGTGCTACTTCTGTCCTCATGGGATCATTTTTTCAGACTTAAAACAATTTGACACTTTTGTATTTTTATTCTTTAAACTGTTTGTGGTTATTAAGGTTTGAAATGCTGACTCTTTTGGTCTGGGGGTTTTCGCCAGTTTGGAAGGCATCAAGATGTGCACCTTTTCATGTATAGCATTCAATTACCTCTTTGGAATTTACCAGCACACTTAAATCAGCTCTGTTTAGGTGCAAAGCAGTGCACTAAGCATCCCCATAATACTCTTTTTGAAGAAATCCCTGTTTACTCTTGAACATTTTTAAAAATGTTAGATTTCCTTCATTTTGATTTTGTAGACTAGATTTATTTATCTGAGCAATAACTTCTGTGTCTGCTTTCAGTGACTGGAATTATAATTCCAAACAGCGTGTTGGTGCTTTTAGCATTGGTTAATGTACAGAAAGCAAATGTTTAGGTTCTAGTATCACTGATGACACTAGCGATGTAGGAGACAGGAAAGCTCTGTAAAGTAATGGCCACAGCTGTATTTTGGCTTTTTCTTTTTTGGTAGCTTGTATCAAATGTTGCAGTTTATATTGTGGAATAAACAAATGGTTATGTTACAAAATTCAACACTGGTGTCTTTACAGAAGTTGAATTGCAGCCACTTTTATGGCACTTTTTCACACTATTTTTAAAAGGATCTATGCTACTTCATATTCAGATTAATTACTCTTTTTCATCCTGGCAAGCCTTATTTTTTAAAAAAATCAGACAAAAGACTCCTTGTAGGTCACCTATTGGTACTTGGTAGTTATCTTGTGACAAATATGTGGACAATCTTGTACAATTGTATGATGGTTCTTACCTATAGTAGACACAAATATGCCTAAGATCAGGTAAATGATTCTTAGAAACAGGCTGTGTTAGATCAGTAGTCCTATCTGAATATAATGTAGAAGAAGAAAAATTGCTGCATTGGTCATGAAGAAAAACATTTGAGATGTAAGGAACAAGATAAAGAATTCAGGTATTGTAGAGTTATATGATACAGGTTCAAATCCTTACATGTTTATATTACTTACTTGGTGCCTTTAGGCCATTCGTTCACTCTCAGCCCAATCTACATTTTGGCTTTTTTAGGGATAATAACATGAAATGATATTGCTAAATATATGGTTGGGAACTTTCAAAAGAAAGGTGGGATATAAATGCAATGGAAGAAGAAAATTTTTTTTCAAAATTGTTTCAGTGCTTGAAGGCTGTTGGATTTGGGCTACCTAAATCTTAGCAAGTTCCATCTTTAATCTTGGATGCACAATCTGGGGACCTTCCTGGACTCATATCACTTAATTAGTAAGTTATAGCTGTGACCAGGGAAGCTTTTGCACCTGGTGAACTAATTTTATTGTATTCAAATTAGGATGCTGTTCAGATGACCACTTGTGCCCTGGTTATCCTGTGACTTGATTATTACAATGCATTCTACATGGGGCTGTCTTTGAAGACCATCCAGAAGCTTCACTTGGTCCAGAATGCAGCAGCACAGGCAATAATAAGCATACTTCAATATGCCTTTGTAACATCATTGCTTCTGGGTGCAACTGAAGATGCTGTTTGCTACCTATAAAGAGCTATATGGCATATGATCTGATTACTTGTGGGACCACCTATCTCTTCTAATATCTGTCTGGATACAGTGTCAATCAGCAGTGTTGATGTTCTCCAGGTTCCTTTTAAACAATTCCACCTATCAGACCTGGAAGCCTGCCTTCTCTGTCACATCATCTGTCCTTTGGAATGAGGATTCCTTCCCAAGAGCAGGGTGACTTTTCACACTGATAACTTTTCACACTTATATTTTATGGAGAGCTTTGAAGACTTGATTCCTCACCCAGGCACTTGGCTAAGATAGGTGTAGCTACTTTTAAGGAGTAGGTGCATTTGTTTCTACTTTCGTCATCTATTTCTTTTATTTCTGTGTTTTATTGTTTTATACATGTTTTTGTGACCCTCCAGGAGTCATTGGAAGTTGGGTCATATAAAAACTAAGTAAAAGAAAAATGTCTAAGCAAAAACCAAGGAGCAAAGATAAAATGGATACTTGCACATAACTAAAAAGCTTTGATGTTTGAAACAACAAAGGACTCACATGATTTCGACTTGTGAAAATAAATCCATTTTAAATTCGTTTATCCTTTGAAAGCATTGGACTATAATTTGGGAGAAAATATTTTTACTAGTAGATGAGTGCATTTGTTATCAATATAATCGAGTTGAAAAGTGTTTCTTTTTGAAAAAGCAAGATTCAAATTTTTGAACTCTTAAAACAACATATAAGAAAATATATATACAACAGGATCAAATTTATGATAAATGTTAAATCCAAAACCTAAGGTGAATGCACTTTTCTAAGAAACGAAATCTCAAATGTCATTCCTAATTATATTAAGGGCTTTGTACTTCTTTTGCAGCATTTTAGAGCTCAAGTTCTCCTTCTTATATTGGATTATGTTCTTTCTACATCCCTGTGCATGAAATATGCTTGCCTTCTTCCTCTTATCTGGTGTCTTCACAATCACAATACTGACCCATAAGTAAGCAGCTTCTACCTAATTGGGATAGAAAGTATTCAAGTAGCACCTGTGATCCATTCATCTCAGGAAAAAAGTAGGCATATAATTGCCACTTAAGAAATCCGAGCTACAAGATTGCTGAGAGCAGGAACTTTCCAACAATGCAAGAAATATAGACTTAGAATAACTTTATTCTCACTTTAAATGTACACTAATCGGCATACATTAAAATGAAATTTTATTGCATACCGCTATCAAAGGGTCACACTTCCAATATACACTACATAAACATGACAAAATAAATATGTGAATATACTAAAAAAATCAAACAATGGAAAAGACAAAGGGTTAAAATCCCTGTACTATTATTGCCACAAAATACTGATCTCAGTCATGTCCACATGGACATTTTTGAAAAAAACATTGTAATTTCTAATTTTGAGATTTGCTCCTTCCACAAATTCTATGCACCTTGAAGTGATAGTATTTATGAAAGTGGCTGTTAGATATTTTAGAGCAGTGTTTCTGAACCTTGCCAAATCTAAGATGTGCAGACTTCAACTCCCAGAATTCCCTAGCCAGACTTGCTGGTTGGGGAATTCTGGGAGTTGAATTCCACATGTCATAGAATTGCTAAGGTTGAGAAACACTGTTTTAGAGGAATCAGCACTTTGAAAATCAAAGTAGTCACTCTTCAATTCTATAAATACCTTAGTTCTCAAGCAATACTATTTTTAAGGTGTGATGTCAAGACAGCTTAATTTTCTCAGGGGAAGGAAATTGCTTCTAGTCCTGGGGGTGTCCTGGCAAAGGAAGACAATCTATGTGTCAAAAAAGAAATATCAAAATGTACAATCAACATTAGAAAATTTCATTTTACCAAGTATTTGATACTCCCAAGCTCCTCCAGAACAGCAATATAAAGGAAAACATTAATTTTGTGATTGCTACAAAGAAATGCTTGCTTACTTGAGGCAGGATAATACAGAGTAATGGTCTCCCTGATTCCCTGGAGGAAAATTGTTTATATGTAAAGAGACACTATAATATTGCAGAATTCTGAAGGAACTGCTTGAGGTTTTTTTGACTATAAGGATGCTGATAAAACAAAACTGCTCTCTTCTGAGGAAATACATTTAAATGTACAGTTTTGTCGTATTAGGCAAGGGGTATCAAACTTGCGGCCCGCAGGCCAGATGCATCACACACTGGCCATGCCCATCCCATTTTAGTGAAGGGAAGTTGCGATAACATCACATGACAACAACATGATGATACAAGTTTGACACCCCTGTATTAGGCTGTAAAAGGTTTTCTATCCTGCCTTTGATTCAGCTGTGGTCCTATCAGCTCTTTTTATCATAGCTCACTGCTGAGTAGGTAGAGGAAAGGAAATGCTAATAATATCAACTACTGTTGATGAACTTGAATCAGTGCAAATATTGATTAAAGGCCACATTCAACATGTCTTTGCTAATACTTAATATTGTTAACCTTGTTATAAAATAAATAATGTACGTAATTGTGTGTTCATTGGCACAGGTTGAATTTGAATGAAATGCACGTTTTGCCCATGGAATTAGATAACTGAAAGTATCACCCAACTAAATTTTAGTTTTACTATAAAATCCTTTCAGTGCTTAATCATATCCTCCTGAAATATGGAAAAGAGTTGATAAAAAACCTTTCTGGAAGGAAGAATGAGGAGAGGGAGAGGGACATTGCTATTTTTACTTTTCTGTGTATGAAATCTTATTTTCTTCAGGAAAGACCTGGACTGCTACATTCTCAAAAAAATCAGCAAAAAAATTACCATATTTTTCGGAGTATAAGATGCACTCCCCCACCCCACAAAGTGGGTGAAAATTTCAGTGCATCTTACCGACTGAATATGGGCCTGGTTTTGGCCTCCCAAACCTCTGTGTCACATTTTCGCCCGGCCCCCAGAAGCAGGCCAAAAACAGGCCCATTTTTGGCAAAAATGGGACATGCGGAGCACTGCAGAGTGCTTCTGGGGGCCGGGGAAGGCGAAAACGCGATGTGTGGAGGCCAAAAACTTTTTTTCCCCTCCTGTAAATCTAGGTGCCTTATGGTCTGGTGCGTCTTATAGTCTGAAAAACACGGTAAATATTAAGTATCCATACACCAAATACACTTTACATTCCTTTATGGTGTGCTCTCATTTTAAAAAAATCAGGACAAATCAAGAGGCTTACTTAAAATGCAGCTAGATAATAAACTGAAATGTATCTACTCATTGATGAGAATTATTTGCCATCTAACATCTACTGACTTAGACTTATATACTGCTTAACAGTACTTTACAGCCCTCTCTAAGGGGTTTATAATGTCATCATATTGCTCTCAACAATTTGGGTCCTCATTTTACTAACCTCAGAAGGATGGAAAGCTGAGTCAACCTTGAACTGGTAAGACTCGCACTGCAGAACTGCTGGCAGCTGTCAGTCAGCAGAAGTAGCCTACAGTACAGTATTCTAACCACTGCGCCATCATGGTTCTTGCTATATAATATTTCTTCTATACCATGTCAGTCATCAGGCATTTGGCTACAGCAGGGGTGTTAAACTCATGTCATGGTGGCGTCACGTCATGTATCAGGTTTTTTCCCCCCCTTCGCTAAAGCGGGCATGGGTGTGGCCAGCGCGTGAAGTATCTGGCCCATGGACCGGGAGTTTGACAGCCCTGGGCTACAGCCTTCTTTTTGGTACTAACAATGTTTGAGACCTACGGCGTGTCAAAATGTCAAGTTTTAATTTCCAAACATTAGGATGCTCAAAAGTTGTGACATGCCTTGGGGATTGTAAAGAGATTTTGGTTACTTTGATATAATGTAGATGTGCTTGGTAAGTAACTACATAAATATAACTTTTTAACATTTGCTTTGTTTCATTGGGACACTCCATCTATATAAGGAAAGCAAGCTGTGATGCTCAGGGAATACAAGGTGTAGCTCTTTTATTTTTATTTTTCAAGCACACAGCATGTAAGAGTAGACCCATTCATTTTCCCACCATCATCTTCCATATGCCACATTACTTTGTGAAATAGGCAACAGGCAGGTGCCAACCTGCAGCCCAACACACAGCATCATCTTTCTATCTTCAACTCAACTATCACAGCTAAGCGCTAATTAGGATGGGCAAAGGTAAAACTGGAAAAGGCATTTTTAAAAAAGTATCAGATAATTCAGGCTGAAATAGTTTCATTGCTTATGAAGAGTGATTTTATATGTATGCAATTCCTCAGGCTGCAAATAGCATAAGGAAAGGGAATCACAATAGTCAATTTAGGCAGGACTGACCAGTATTCAAATTGGTAACTCATGCTTTCCTTTCTGGAAAAATATTAAGATTTCCAAGGTAGTAATGTCTTGGGTTTTTTTTACTTTGTCAGACCTAACCAGCAAGAGCATCACTAATGATGATTTTAGTGGCAAAATAACTAGAGGTTAAAAAGAAACAGACACCTCTTTATCATACAAAAACTTAAGTTTACCCTGCACTGTAAGCCATAACCATTATTTAGAAATCATATTAGTAGGAATACATAATACCCAAGCCAACAAATTACACCATGGTTTGTAGCAATGTGCAATCCAGAGTATGTTTTACTGCTAGTCAGCGGACTACAAAGTTTTGAAATGGGCTTTTAAAACAGGATTTGGGAATTAGCACTGCAATTTTGTATAAATTTATATAACTGCTTTGGAACGGGCATTTGAGGTGCCAACCTGTCTGAAAAGCTGTTACATGCCTGTTTTTTGTTTGTTTTCAGGCCAGTTTGAAGGAAAGCAGGACATTCTCTGTATTTAAAACACAAACTCTACTCTGTTCATGGTTGAAATATAGTTCCATCAAATCAGTGTAATAATACTTGTTAATTGGGACAATGGGAGTTACAATCAATCTCAGGAGAGGACTTCATGTTATAGAATTCTTCTGTAAACAAATGGTTAAAATTTTCAGTGGGCTGCCTTAAATTTCATTACAGACCAAAGTAGTTGGATCCCACAAAGCTTCTTAGATTTCAGTTTCAGACAATTGATTTAAGGAATTGTTAGCCTGACATCAAGTAGGAGTCCTCGGAATAAGATTACTTTTAAATCTCTGCCTACTGCCAACAACAAGCCCAGCATTCCCAGGTGATCACTTCTAACCACAGAGGAAGTTCTGCTTAGCCTACGAGATCAATCAAAAAAGGTTGGCTAAATGGGTCTGCAACTTCACAAACAGATCCTTAAGAGCAGCTTCACTATAAGCAATGTCTTTTCCAGGTAGTACTTGACTTATGACCACCATTGGGATCAAAAATTATGGTGCTAAGTGAAACATTTGGTAAGTGAGTTTTGCCTCATTTTATGACCTTTCTTGCCACAGTTGTTAAGTGAATCACTGCAGTTGGTTGTTAAGCGAATCTGGCTTCCCTATTGACTTTGCTTGTCAGAAAGTCACAAAAGACAATCGCATGATGCCAGGACACTGCACCCATCATAAATATGGAACCAGGTGCCAAGCATCTTAATTTTCATCACGTGACCACAAGGATGCTACAATGGTCGTAAGTGTGAAAAATGGTCATACCTCACTTTTTTTAGTGCCCTTCTAACTTTGAACTGTCAGTAAATGAATCCTTGTAATTTGAGGACTATCTGTATTTCCGAGTAAAGGTGCATAAATTCAGCCTCCTGTCTGACAAGACCTCTTTCTTTACCACATTTTGCTTGGCTTCTTTTCTGTCAGCAACGACATCAGACATTCCCTCTTCTATATGTATTGGTCAAAGTAAAGATAGGCAATACAGTACAGCTAGTATACAGTATTACCATGCAATAATTGGAGGAGAGCCATTTTGGGGTGTGTGTGTGTGTGTATGTATATATATATACATACACACACACACACACATATATATATATAAACATAAACCTCAGGCGATTTTTAAAAAGCTCCTTTAAACGCGTATATCAGAGCCTGAAGGGGCGCTCTTCGGGAATCTTTCAGCCTCCGATTTTCGCAGTCGTCCCTCTCGGTGAGCGCGTCGTTGCGGGCGCGTTTGGCGCGTGGCGGCACCACCCGCGACCCTCCGGTGCCGCCTCTTTCTCTTTCCACCCTCTTCTCTCTTTCTCTCTGCCGCGCTCTTCCACGGGGCTTCCTTGCGTGCCTTTCCTCCCGCCCAGCGCGGCGCTGCCTGGCGGATACCGCGGGATGTCGGGAGCGGTGGCGGGCGGCGGGCCTGGACCCGTGGCTCAGGGACTGAAAGAAGCGCTGGTGGAGACCCTGAACGGGATCCTCTGTCCGGTGCAGGGCGTTCGTGCTGCAGCTGAGGAGCAGGTGAAGGTGCTGGAGGTGACGGAGGGTAAGTATACCGGAGCTGGAGGTACTTGCCTGGGCTGTTAGGACCGAAGGCCGTGGGGTCCTGTTGTGGCCTCCTGAGCCTCCAGTCTTTGCAGTCGTCGCTGCCCTCCCCTTTTTACTTCGGCGAGGGGGAAAAGCTGCCGCCGCAAGCGAGCCTGGAGCGACAGATCCCCGTTCGGGGCGCGAGTGATTCCTGGAAAGGAAAGTGAAGAGAGGGAAAGCTCACCTCCCTTTTTTTTCCTCTCCTTTTTTTTGGTTCCGGATTCATTTCAGGATCCGGTAGCCAATCATTTCTTGTTCCCGCAATGTTGAAGGTACCAGATTCCTATTTCAGTTCCCCCCCCCCCCCCCCCCCGAAGAGAGACTGGAAAACAGTGTCTTCGATATTACTGCAACATGCTTAACTTGGTTATTGAATTAGCCCCTATTCTGGATTTGCACACTATTTTGAGCCATAATCTAAATAGATCTGGTTTGCAGGACACACTAAGCCACAAAAAAGAAACGAGCTAAGGTGCTTTTTCAGGAGGCAACTGGACTTTCTTTTTTTTTTTTTCTTTGAAGACGTTTTGCTTCTCATCCAAGAAGCTTCTTCAGCTCTGACAGGTTCCTCCCATTTCCCACTATTCTGTCAGAGCTGAAGAAGCTTCTTGGATGAGAAGCGAAACGACTTCAAGAAAAGAAGAAGAAAGTCCAGTTGCCTCCTTAAAAAGCACCTTTGGGACAACCATGACCTGGATGACTCAGAATCTCTACAGACTTTAAATGAGCTATGGTTTACACTCTCATATAACCTGCATCTGTATAATCAAGCTGTCTTTCTTCCCATTTATTCATCCCAATCTATATTCTAGATCATTTTACGCTGTTTGCATCTGATAAAGTGAGATGTGAAAAGTTAGCTCATGAAACCTTTGTCTCCTAATAATATTTGTTAGTCAGAAAAGCTGTTGCCTTCTGATTCCCAGGCTAAAGTATTGTAAATAATTAAACAGAAAAAAAAATCCTAAAAGTGCAGCATGATATGGTGTGTGCAGACACATGGATGCATATAATGAAGGCTGGTAGAATCATAATGAAGTTGCATAGTGTCCCTTCCATGATACTGTGCACATTGTTGTTTTAAAGACACATCATGCTTCCATTTTTATTAGCAATCGCTGATTGTATAGCATGGTGTGTATATGTAATGGCATAGCACAACCACAAAACTTTGTATATCTAATTTTTATGTTCACAACAGCTATCAAATAGTTCTGCTATTTCTAACTAACCAGGTAATTTATTTATTTTGTGCTGTATGTTAAATATATTGTATTCTTTTACCAAATTTACATTTGTATTATACTAAAACTAGAAATACAAATATAAATATATTATTGATCACTTGCTCCAGCAATTATAAAGAACTTTTCCGAATGCATGACACTCATTATCTTATTGATAACAGATTGGCTTACAGTGGGATAAAAATGGGAATATCCACTATAGGAATCCAGTGATGGAATTCATCATCCTCCAAATGCTCCCTGAAGGAGTTCAGTTTTCACAACCATTTGGAAATATAACAGGATACATTAGTCTGTGTGGGTTTGGCTGCAGACACATTGGCTGCAACTGAAAACACTATGTACTATCCTGTTCTCCCTTAACTTCACAAAAATGGGGAACTGCTAGTCATTTCTTTCAGATGGCACCTACTAAGTTAATTTTACTCAGAGAAGGCAAGCCTGAAAGAGCCAAGTGAAGATTGACAAGGCTTGTATAAATGCAGACAATGGTGATATATTTCCATGACATATAAAAAATGTGTGCTGTGTTCTTTTACCTTACTCATTCTTATTACTTGGTATATTTAACACCAATAGAATAAATTAAAAATAGTACTTTATTTAATTATTTAAGTAATTATTTGAGGAAACAAGGAAACAGTCTATGTATCAGAATTAAGTATATGATTTGCTTTTCGTTATTCAGTATGAGTATTCCTGGAAATATAATTATTGGGAAAATTTGCTCAACAAAACTTGTGTCTTGGGTAATTCATGCATGCAGTTGTTATCCTTATTATCACCTTCTGATTCTTTTTAAAGAACTGTAAATATAGAACTGAATTATTCTTTCAGAGATTTTGTGAATAAAAAATGATAACATACTTGTGAAAATTGTAATATACTTAGCAATAAAATGATCAAATTCAAAACAGCTGATTTTATATACAGTAGTCCTGGTGGCCACATGACCATCAAAGTGTCTTTGGACAAGGCTGGCTCCTTTGACTAAAAAATGGAGATGAGCACCACCTCCTAGAGTCAGACATGACTAGACAGGGGAAACATTTACCTTTCTTTATTTGAATTATCTTTAATATTAGTTGCAGTGGAGAAATGAGAGGCAATCAGAGTAGAGCAATTTGGTTGTAGATTTTTGAGTTTGTCAAGAATATGTTCCTATGATAGGACCTACAGGGCTACATGTTAGCTATTATGAAATCTAAAAACTGTAGGATAATTACTGATAACTATATTCATAATTTTGACATGAATTGTAGCAGACTATTGCAAACACTTTCAACCAGGAAATAATCCAATTTGATTTATTTGATTTGGGCTTTTCTGTCTTCTATGTATTCATGAATAAGAATGTAGTAATAGAATTTGAAAATTGGAGGAATTATTTACTTATTATGTACTTTTGTTCTTCAGTTATAATTTTCCTAATTTAACTATACTATTTTTTAAAAAATGTTTGGCAAAAGACCCTTGAAAGTTGGGGTACACACTGAATAAATGAAATATATTCAGAATTATATTCCCTTTTTCTAAAGAAAAAGCTTATAGTTTAAATATAGACCCTTAATATGTCCTAAAGATACAGGTAGTCGAATACAATCAGAGGACATCCAATTGGGAAAGACTGGGTAAGAAAATTCATTACTGCGGCTGTTCCATCCAAAGGACTGATTATTCAGTCCTAATGTATTTTATTAGTTTTTTTAATTAATGACTGTGGAAGTTATATCATTGGAGATATTTTTTCTTTCATATATTTGTTCAGCATTGAAGAATATTTTTTCAAATGGGAAAACATTACTTTCTTTAAATAATTCATGGATACTGCTTTTGTTCTGTTTTCTGTAAGCTTTCTTTATTGTCTATGAGGTGAAAAAATGTCATATGAACAATAGGGAACAGTCATAAAGTCAAACAAAAACTGTAGGGCGTGAATTTCTTAAATAATAAAGCGTGGGTTGTGAATAAAGTCATTGTACTATAGCTTCTTCACCATTATACAACCCCTGAGTCGATGGTGATTTATCATTGGTCCTTAGGCTGATGATTTTTATTTTGTTCCATTTCAGAATTTGGTGTTCACTTGGCAGAATTAACTGTAGATCCCCAAGGAGCACTGGCTATTCGTCAGGTCAGTCATTCCAAATGATCAGTTCAAAAGATTTAAACAATTTATATATTGAGTAATTTTCTGTGTATTAGTGTGGTATGCTAATAGCTAATACTGGGTAAATGAGTTGATTTCTTTGCACTATAGGTCCAGTCTGGGCAACCAATGTCCAAACTACTACAAAGCTGTTTTAACTTGGAAAAATATTTTTTAATAGAATAAAAAATAAAGCTTGTATGAAATAAAACCATTTAAATGCTCTAGTTCAAGATCTATCTACCTATCTACCTATCTATCTATTTATCTATCTATCTATCTATCTATCTATCTATCTATCTATCTATCTATCTATCTATTATGGCCACACATCTCACAACCATTTAAAAGGCAATACCCAAGATAAAAGAAAAATAACCCATACAAAGAGCCCTGCCAATAGAGTTTACCCAACCTCCTGGGTCAAATGCTTTCTGGAAGGTTAAAAGGGCCATGTGGCTTTTCTGAAGGTTCATGCAAGGAAGGCACAACTCCTACATCCAACATAATGGCACTGTTGATGGAAGAGACCTGGAACTTTCTCTGCTAAATCTGGTGTGGTGAGCAGAAACAATGGGAGATAGGCAATCCCACGAATAGTCTGGCCCAGAATATGCTGGCATTGCTCAGGAGTCAGTTTCCAGAAAGCTTTAAACTGAGATAAACTTAGTTTATCTCAGAGTTATGTGTCATACTTAAGACTTTCTTGAATTAGAATTGGCAGTCCGGAGTGAATACATTAGTTCACATTTAAATGTTTAAAGTAAGATTAAATAAACTAGCCTTAAGTATATGGTTACATTTCATTACAATAAAAAAGTAATGTCAAGACAATCATATTAAAATACAGATGTGAGACAATTGCTATCAATAGAGTGAACTCTATTGGAAGATAAGAAGATAGGAATATTCTTGCAATTAAAATATGTACTGAAGGATTAAAGCATAATTTTAAATTAAATTAAATAAAACATTACATCTATTCGTAAAATGTTTCTTGTCTCTGTCAGCTTCAAGTTATATCTTGCTTTATGATATAATGTAGTGCAGTTCCTGGGCAGGTATAATTTGTTAAATAATGACTAATACTTACTTTAGAACTTTAAAAGCAGCATTCCTCTGTAACTGAAACCAGTTGCGTCTGTTCTTTGAATTTTTGAAGAGATGAAAGATCATATGAAATGATAAATCTGGGAATCTTTATTCTGTTTTTTATTCATAGCTAGCATCTGTGATTTTGAAACAATATGTGGAAACTCATTGGTGTTCCCAATCGGACAAGTTTAGACCTCCTGAAACTACAGAAAGGGTAATGCCTGTTTTTAAAAACTATTATACAATACCCAAGTTTAGAACAATTGTAGAACAACTTAGAAACTGTATTTCCTTTTTATGCAATTTAAGAGCCTTGGTAGTACAGTGATCTGAGGCACCCTGTTATTAAGCTGGTTATTAAGACCAGCTGCCTGCAATTACTGCAGGTTCGAATCTCACCAGGCTCAAGGTTGATTCAGCCTTCCATCCTTTCTAAGGTAGGTAAATTGAGGACCCAGTTGTGGGGGCAGTAAGCTGACTTTGTATAAATATACAAAAGAATAAAGGCTATTGCTTAGCGCATTGTAAGCCGCCCTGAGTCTCCGGAGAAGGGCGGCATATAAATCAAATTTTTTTTTTAAAAAAGGACATTTAAAGTCGGAGAGCAATGTTTCCTTAGGACACCTTTTTCCAGATATTTGATAGTCTTTGATTAGTAATGAGATGGCACTTGTAGATATTGCTGTGTTGTGTAGACAAAGATTATTTCTAAATTCATCTCTTTTTATTCTCCATAGGCAAAAGCTGCCATTAGGGAACTGCTGCCCAATGGATTGAGGGAATCAATTAGCAAAGTTCGTTCAAGCGTTGCTTATGCAGTTTCAGCAATAGCACATTGGGACTGGCCTGAAGCTTGGCCTGAGCTTTTTAATCTCTTGATGGAAATGCTGGTCAGTGGAGATCTAAATGCAGTGCATGGAGCTATGCGAGTGCTTACAGGTATTTGTTTCTTATATGCTGTTAACTGGATAATTCTACTACCTTGGCTTGGCTTTTTGCTTTGATTTTTATGATAGAAAATATTTCTTACTTTAATATAGTGTACAGAGTACACAGCGTTTTAATATAAACAAAGATTTTTGACCCTAGCCTTTTATAAAAGTTGTACAATATTGGGGTGTAATAATTAAAAAATATGTCATTCCATTAAATCATTAAGAAATATCGTTTTCCTTAATAGACAGTCACTAATCCATCATTAGATATCCAGTTTGACGTGATCTTTATTTCTATAAATATTGACATTGAAACAAAAGAAAAATTGCACTAGACGCTAGAAAACTCTGCCTCTGTTGGATCTCATTGTGTCGTTTTTATCTCAGGGATGGGAAATTTTCAAATGATTATGACATAATTTGGCCAAAATACTGTATTTCATTTTTTTTCTTTTCAGATTTAAAATATTAAAATTGGAATAGAAAGCCATTTGTATATGTGTGAATGTGTGTGTATTAAGGATGGATACGGAAGCAATTTACTTTCAGAGGTTTCCTAATCATATTCCCATCCTTAAACTCTTAAAAAATAGTTATTTGGAGCAAGTTGTAGAGGGAAAGCGAGAATGGAACGCCTCCTATTTTTCCTTAATTTAGGAAGGAAGAAACAAAAAAAAATCTGCCTTTGAAATTTAATTAGATTTTATCAGGATGTTCTCAGGTGAATATGAAGCTTCAGTGTTATAGGTTACCGACCCATGATGTGCCTGTTCAAACAGTGATTTTTTTTTGAAACAATGTCTCAGATTATATTAGTAGAAGTTATACATGTTAAAAATAGTATCTAAGAATCCAGAGTGAATGACAACTACTGATGATAATAATTCATAGACTGAAGTTCCTAGACCTGAGAATGTTCATATCAAACATATTAGTTTGTGTAAATCTGTTTTACTTTAACCAGGAAGCTGAGGAATATAAGAGAATAGTTTCAATGCACCTTTGTGTAACAAGAGTCAATACATAATAATAAATTCTGGATATATGTCTAGTTCTCATGAGGCAGATAATCAGTTCAGTTAGAACTTTTTAACCTTATATTTATTTATTTATTATTTATTTATTACATGTATTTATATGCCGTCCTTCTCCTGAAGGACTCAGGGCGGTGAACACAAGTTAAGAAACATGTACAATAAAATCCCATTTTAAACCAAATAACTAATTAATAATAAATAATAAAACCCAGAATCAGAGTCAGCCTATTTGCTTGAATGATTTTATATGATTTTATTGATCATATGATTTTATATGATTTTCATTGTAGAAAGAATGTATATATGTATGAAGATAGGTTTGAATATGAGCCCCCATCTATAATTTCTAATAATGGAACCTAGAAATAAAATAGATTTGTTATTTAGAAGAGTTAGACTATATGTAATTACAAGGGAAACTTTTATTCTTTTCTTTGTCCATATGGGCATCAGTATACTGTTAAAATGGATAAACAGCATAGAAATAAGATGTATTCCCTGAATATATGTCTGGGAAACCATAATTTAGCTCTATTATATGCATATGTATAATATCTTGCAGAGTTCACTCGAGAGGTAACAGATACACAGATGCCCCTTGTTGCTCCAGTTATTCTTCCAGAGATGTACAAGATTTTTACTATGGCTGAGGTATGGATGAAAATTGTTTTCTTCTGTCATAAGAATAATATAAAATATTAGCATGTTTAGATTTACTGTACTTTTAGTGGTACTTTTCTTCTTCAGATCCAAATACAGAATACCTCCAGTAAGCATGGAAGGAACAGGGCTGTGGGTACACATCATTGACCAGACTTGACTAATCATTCCAACAACCATTGAATTCAAATGAACTTATTGATATTGTTCTGAGGATGATCAGTTTAGTCCAATTTATACTGTAAAAATGAGGAACAGATACAGGGATTATTGAAACGATTTTGCCTTCTGTTTCCAACAAGAAAATGGATTGATAGAGGCCTTTAAGCTAAGGTCCAAGCTGAAAGAAGTCTATATGTGCATAGACAATGATCAAATCTAGTGAGTCCAGTTATGCTTGGGATGCAGGTAGTCCTCGACTTGTGACCACAATTAAGACCAAAATTTCTGTTGCTAAGCAAGAGTTAAGTGAATTTTGCCCTATTTTATGACCTTTCTTGCCACATTTGTTAAGTGAATCACTGCAGTTGTTATGCTAGTAAGATGGATGTTAAGTGAGCCTGGCTTCTCCGTTGACTTTGCTTGTCAGAAGGTTGCAAAAGTTAATCACATGACCCTGGAACACTGCAACTCTCATAAATATGAGTCAGTTGCCAAGCATATGAATTTTGATCATTACCATGGGGATGCTTCAAAGGTCGTCAGTCTGAAAAATTGTTATGTCACTTTTTTCAGTGCTATTGTAACTTTGATCACTAAATGAAATGTTGTAAATTGAGGACTACTTATATTTCACTTTCTTATTCTCCAGAGGCGGGTTCCAAATCCCATTGCTAGTGGTTTGCTTGTATGCGCGTGCTCGCGCATGGCACTTCTGCGCATGCGCAGAAGCATCCAGGCGGTGGGCAGAGTCTCCCACTGCTGCAGCTACCAGTTCGCCCAACCCACCATTGTTATTCTCTATGTATAAATGGTGATTGGAGAGCCTCAATCTCCATGGAAACTACTGATTAGGATTAGAAGGATTTTCATGAATTCTCATTCACATGAGTATTCTTCATGGATATCCTAATTAGGATTTTGAGAGGCCAAAAATCTCTCAGAACTTTAAAGCATCCAATAGAATCCACCTGCCTTTAGGTTAAATCATTTAGTAGATCCTTTTCCTTTGTCTGGGAAAAAAGCTGCAGGAACCAAAATCTGCAATAAAATGTCTTTTCTGTCATCCTAGAATCTTATAAGAAGATCATGTTATAGCATAGCATATATATGATTTATGTTATATGATTATCTTTTAATGAAATATATTTTATTTAGGTTTTGAACTGAGAACATTTTTATTAGAAAATTTTTAATTTTAATTTTAATTTTCTAATTTTTATTAGAAAACATTCTAACAGGTATTTAAGGGATTACAGAACTGTAAAAGGGAATATTAAGTAACAATAAATATTGGGAACACAATTTCCAACTTTTTCACAATTATAGTTGATTGTTTTTCTTAGGTGTATGGTATTCGTACAAGATCACGTGCTGTAGAAATCTTCACCACTTGTGCACAGATGATTTGCAATATGGAAGAGTTGGAAAAGGTAAATTATTAATTTCCTTATATGTTACATTGTGATACCATAAAAACTGGTAACATGATCAAGAGTGCCAATAAGTGTTATGTTTGAAAAGCATTTACTCAGATTCTTCTGTGTTGTATAAGTCAGCTTCGGTAAAACATATTTCTGAAATATTCAACCAAAGAAAACTTAAGTTTAGGTACTGGTGGTTTTTATTGTTGTTAAATGTTATTTTTTAATTTACCATTAAATTTAGTGTAGTCATTAAGAAACCAAGTTACAAGCCAACTGAGTTATAGTCCCACTTTAGGCATGAAAGCCTGGTGGGTGACTTTGGACCAGTTACTCTCTCTTTGAGCCCAGCTTATCTCAAAGGGTTGCTGTTGTGGGGAATATACGAGGAAGTGTGTCTTCGCTGTCTTGAATTAATTTATAAAAAATAATAAAATATAAAATATATAACAATAATAAAAGTGGGACAACTAAATAAAAATATAAAACATAAACTTCTCAATTGTAATTTCTAAGATAGGCAGCTATATGATGGCTTTTCATTCTGAAACCTATTTATTAAATTGTTTATAAATGTATAAATTGATGCACAATGTAAAAGAAAATAGCTATTTAAAATTTCAAACAAATCATTACACTAATGTAAATAAGAGATTAAAAAGTCTGGGATTACTATTGCCAGATTTACTTGAATACAGCTGCTATGGTATTTTGGCGTGGTTTAAGTAAGTGATTTGAACTCTATTTGAAATTGTATTTATTTGAATTCATTAGCCACTTGATTCTGATGGAATCTGGACAGAGTACAAAGCTAGAAAAACAACAACAACAAAAATAAAAACACCAAGCTAAGAGATAACCCAGACTAAAATAATATTTTAGATAACAAAAATGGGCCTTCAACAAACCATAATACAATGTATTATTAATACATCAGCCTTAGGTTTGGAACCAAACACAGGTTTTCAGAGCTTTCTGGAACTTTAAGAAAGAGAGTATAGTCCTTATCTCTCGGGGATGCTGTTCCAGAGGGGGACCATAACAGAAAAGACACTTTTTCAGTCCCATAAGATTACATATTTAATAGATGGGACATGGAGGGTTCCTCATGTGCCGGAATTACAGAACATGGGCAGATACGATTAGAGACAAGAAGCCCCTCAGATATCTATGATTTCAACATTATCTAGAGATTTCAGGTACTCAATTTCTTCTAAAATAAAACAAATTCAGTAAAGGTTTCATTAGAAGCTATTTGAGTCAGCGTTCTTTATTTTAACCATGTATATTTTTCTTTGGACTGAGCTGACTGGAATTATTTTTGTTTAGTAGCATTTGTTGAATAATGAGAGCATCCGGTTTCTGTAGATGTAAGGCCTTTGCAAGAACTGTTTCTCCTGGTTTGTTAATATTTTATCAGCATAATTCTGATTTTTCAAAATGACTTTCCAAAATCTTGTTTAGTCCCTAATAGTTATTAGTTGGAGGCTTTGAGTTTATGTAAGATACTTGAATGTCAAATAAGGGAAACTTATAGGATTATGTGTGACCTTGAAAATAATAATAATTATAGCCAGTTAGATTTTTCTATAATAGAGGTATAAAAATGGAATTAATAAATATTGAATCTTCCCTTTTTTCTAATTTTTGAGCTAATTATACTTTTTCTTTTTCTTTTGATAGGGAGCAGCCAAAGTTCTGATTTTCCCTGTGGTGCAGCAGTTTACTGAAGCCTTTGTTCAGGCTTTGCAAATGCCCGATGGCCCTACATCAGATAGTGGACTTAAAATGGAAGTTCTAAAGGCAAGTACAATATCTGATTGTATATGAGTTTGAGGTTGCCATGAGCAACATAAATGAGGATTTTGCATATTCTCATCAGTGTAATATGAGAGGTAACAGCAATATTGAGTTTTATATAATATGAGCAAAGTATAATTGGAATTAATAACATAGAGATATCATTAATTTGTCACAAAAAGAATTCACTATAAAAAAAATCAGAAGTCCTTTCATTGCATGAACATATTTCTTTTGGGATCAAACATGAATATCTTATGAAATAGTATTAATGACAAATAGCATTAATTAAATAAATCTGTAGGCATATAGTCCAGGATATTTATTATATAATAAACATAAAAGCATAAGAACAGATCATGTCAATTTAGAAGACTGTATATTCTAAAAGTCCCCTTGTGTATTAAGAATTGTTAATGCAGAAGAATTGTTAGAGCTTTTACGTAGACTATTTTCAGTAGGGTTCTTAAGAATTAATAAAATCTTCTAAACCTAACAAGAACTTAATTGTGCTCAGGCATCAACAGCAAACTATATTAGATCAAAATGACAACTACACATGGTAACATTATGATGCAAATCCTGACCTTATGTACTTGCATCCTGATATCTAACATAAATAAGTAACTTACGGTATTCATCATTTGCCTTCACCACAATGTGGTCACTTACTACCTGTAATGTAGCATGCCTATGAATATGTATATATGCATTCATTTATTTAGCAGACGGTTAGTATTAGTGTGCAAAATACTTTGAGTTTGTAACACTTTTGTTTGATTTTTTAAAAGTTTCAAATTCAAAACAAGTTGTTGCAATAATTCCTGAAGTGTGCTTAGTTTTGCATGCATCTAATGGCTACTATATGGCAGAGGACTTTTCTCGAGAGAAAGAAATATAAATATAGTGTTAAAATAGCGCTTAAAGAAAAATAGTAATATTATAAATAAAAGCATGTTATTAATTCTAATGCTGTTTTTCTTCCTGCAGGCAGTGACAGCTTTAGTGAAAAACTACCCAAGACACATGATTTCCTCTATGCAACAGATTCTTCCTATTGTTTGGAATACACTTACAGAAAGTGCAGCCTTATATCCTTTTTGCTTTGGTTTGCAATAAGCATGAATTTCCTTGAAAGGGAGAAAAGTTGATAGATACTAATATAGTTTAGAGATTATAATCAAGAATCCAAAAGATCTATTTAAAATATTTTCCCCACAGGCTTTCAAATTGTCTCTTGTGACTTAGTGAATGCTGCCTTTCATGTAAGGCTGCTGTTAGCATTCCATGTTGATAGATACTAGTTGATAGTGTCTATAAAAGTTGATAGATACTAAATAACCTGGACCTCATCAGGTGATATTTCATAATGGACAGAACCTGAAACATACTGCTTCTGCTGTAACTATGGGACTGAAAGATGTAATTAAGGAGAGGGTTGAGCTGAAGCTGAAGGCTGATACTTTTGCCAGAAAGTTTAAGTGAATACATGGTATATTTTTGCCAGAAAGTAAAAAAATGATTAGGTTGATATTACTACTCTTAGACCATGCTGCACTATTGATATATTTAGATCTTTTTAATAATGGTTTGTACATACAGTATTTTACACATTTTCTAATGTTGATAGTCTTATTTTATTTGTAATGTAAAGATGTATCTGAATGATTTGCTAATAAAAATTAAATACTTTGAAGAGGGCAAAAACTATTAGTTCAGTTGATATTCTTTTTTTATTAGACCTTTTTCTAATAAATGATAGTCTTTGAATTTTTCATTATCTAGTTTTCTTCCATAGATGAAATAATTGCATTGCAATCTAATTGTATGGTAGCTATATTTATTTTCCTTAATTTACTCAACTACCTATGTGAGAACAGAAGTAAATTATACAGAAGAAGTGGAAGATCCAGTGGATTCTGATGGTAGGAAAACTCTTATTAGAGATGTAATGAAAATTGATATTTTAAAATATGCTCCTTGTAAAGAAAAAAAATCAGTCTTTAATCGGTGATGCTTTGAGTTGTCATACAGAGAATAAGTTGGCTATAGATATTTTGAATGTCAAATGGGTTCTAATATAACAAATTTAGATTGCTTTTATAAGTTTTCTTCTTACATATATATTTGGATATTTTTTATATTTTAAATGTGAGTAAAACAATGAAAGCTATTGGCAATTGGCAATAGTATTATCAAATTTGAATTATATAAAATAATATAATTGTCAAATACTAAAGTAATAATTTGAAAGATCTTTAATATTTTTCATATAATTTTTAAAATTTAGGTGAAGTTTTGGGCTTTGAAAACCTAGTTTTCAGCATATTCGAGTTTGTTCATGCTCTATTAGAAAACCACAAGTTTAAAAGCACAGTGAAGAAAGCATTGCCTGAATTAATATATTACATCATTCTCTATATGCAGATAACAGAAGAACAGGTAAGCACATTTTTCATACTTTAAATTGTAGAAAATGGGCTAGAAGCTTATTACTTTTCAGATATTGATGAAATACAACTCCAAGCAGTCTCATTCATCTTGGCTTGAAGTTGGCATTTAGCACCACCTGCAAGGGCCCAGGCTTTCTACTCAAAGTAAAATGTTTTTCAAACCTCATTTCATATTTTAATGTTTGCAAGAATGTATGTATTTCAAAATGTTGTATCTCAGATTTTGTGTGAGCACAGCGTCTCTCTGCAAGTCATTAAAGCATCTCTTCCTTTTGCAAGTTGTTCCTTTTGCAAACATAGTATCAATGATTTAACCTGTTCTTGTTTAATCCTCTGAATTACACAGGCTGTACCATATGGCAAAATACTTATTGATTCTCTTTAAAAGTTTAAATGAGTAATGGATCCATAATATTTACCTAAACAGTTTATTACTAGATAAATGTCTTAACCACACATTCTGCTTGCCATGAAGATGCCCCACTATTTTTAGAGATCATAGTCTTAAAACACTGCCTTCATCTTGATACTACCCTGCAGCTAAACTGCATCTAAGACAGCAGAAAAGTTGACTTGCAATGTTCTAGTGTGGGGAAAAAAAGACACACAAGTTTCCAAGCAGACAGTCTGGAGCAGCAATTCCCAGCCTTTGCAGTTTGGCGGCGTGGTTGGGGAGAAAGGGGAACTGGTCCACACAAGTGATGGGCTGGAGCACCTGTTGCCATCATTAATGAAATCCCACTTGGTTGTCAATCAGGGTATCCAAGCTTGGATACCCTGATCCAAGCTGTGGGGATGAGCTGTGAAGTGCCTGAATTTTGATTTCATGACCATAGAGGCACTGCAATAGCTGTAACTTCAGGAACCTGATGTAATTACATTCATGCAGCACTGCTGTAATTTTGAATGGTCACAAACAATGGTCATTCACTGAGGACTACCTATATGTGGTAGTTTATTTATGTGTAGTCTTGAATAAGCAAAGGTATTTCTATAAATTATTGAAGTGCTATGATTGCTTTTCAGATAAAAGTCTGGACTGCTAATCCGCAACAATTTGTTGAGGATGAAGATGATGATACATTTTCCTATACAGTTAGAATTGCTGCACAGGACTTGCTGCTGGTAAGATTTTGCAATGGTACAAATTTACAATGTTTTGAAAAATATAAAGCAGGAATGTGGAATGTATGGTTCTTCAGATGTTGAAATATGTTTCACCATCCTTAACTAATGATAGTGATGGCCTATGCTGTTGTTTTTAATAAGTAACTTACTGTATGTCACTATGTACATACTTGACTCTTAATGCTTGCTGCCTGAGAATGTGTGACTTTTATGCTATTTTATGAGAGCTATTCTGCTGTCAGGTTTTAAGTTGAAAAAAGAATGAAGCAATTAATGGATAGTTTAAAAGGAGATACATAAATGCAATGAAGGTCAGAAAGGCTGTTTAATAGAACTATTTTTATTTAGCATTTATTCTTTTTTACATTTATTACTCACCGTTTTGGAAAGAAGATACACATGAATGGTATTAGATTGCTTTCGAATTCTTCTAATGTTTGCTACGTCTCCATCCTTGGCATCATTGTATTTCATGTAAATATCTAAAATATTTCAAGATGCTAAAAAGAAGACAATTTTGTTAATATTTTTTTCCTGACTAGACTGTTTTGAAGCTATTCACTATAACTGCTAACTTCATTATCAACAAAGAATAGTGATATGAAGGTTCCCTTTACCTTTTCTAGAAAATGTGAGCTATTGTCATACTTCTGTATAGGCTGTGGCAGCTGATTTCCAGAATGAAAGTGCAACAGCTTTGGCTGCTGCAGCTACAAGACACTTGCAGGAAGCGGAGCAAGCCAAAAATACTGGTGCTGAACATTGGTAAGAAAACAGCTTCTATAGGTGACAGTATCACAATATTTAATCCATAATGAAACAAGCTAGTATTACAGTATTTCTCCAAAAATAAGACCCTGTCTTATATTTTTTTGAATCGCAAAATAAGTGCTTGGCCTTATTTTCAGGGATGTCTTATTATTTTGGGGCGCGTGGAGCGAGACAGGGCTCCTCTTGCCGTCTTACCTGATTTCTGTCTCCCTAACCCTCACCAGAGGAAATGGCGGGGATCAGCTGCACATGCAGTTAAATATTTTTGGGGAAGGTTTATTTGAGGGGGGGGCTTATTTTAGTGCATGCCGTCAAAAGCCTGATTGGGCTTATTATCAGGGGATTTTTTATTTTAGGGGAAACAGTATATACCTTATAATCAAGTTAGAAATGAAAAATCTAGAATTAGAGCAGCTGCCTTCTCATTGACTATTATAAGTTATTCGGGGACATTAATAAATAAGATAAAGTTGTCCATAAGGCAGAATAAATGCTAGTTTTCTAGACACTGTTTGCTTAAATTACAGGAGAATTAATCACATGATTTATTATCATTTTTAATATTGATCAGAATCTAACCTTCCATAGAATGCTGAAGGGCATTGGTATTAGGAGATCATATAAATGTAGCTGGAAGATACTGATAATGTTGGTGATACAATTATCATAATATTCAATTATGAACTGAAGTTTGTTTAACAAAATAATTACACAGATACTATTACATAACAATCAGCAAAAAAATACAATTATAAATAAGATTGGGCACTAATTAACTGCCAGTTTACTATCTGTTTTGATAATTGCTAAATGCTGTCAATTTCTATGAAATGAAGATTGGATTTTGCTTGGTTTTTCCTACAAAATAGTGAATTCTGTAAGCAGTGGCTGTTGTGACATCTGCTTACTGATTCATTCTGCAGAAGTAACAAAAACATAGATCTATGCCCGTAGATCTCATTTAGTTAAAGACTATATTCTCAATTGTCTGTCCTCTCCTTTCTCTTAGTCATGTACTAGATTTGAAAGCATGCATATCAGAACAGAAAAACGGGATTTAAGGTGAAAATGGAAACAAATGCACTATTATGATTATTATAAAATCTATGGCATACTGTTATACTTACTGTTCCTAAAATAATCACAGGATATGATAAATACATACAGTATATAACTGTGATGGTGAACCTATGGCACGCATGCCAGAGGTGGCACGCAGCGCCCTCTCTGTGGGCAGATGAGCCGGCATCCCAGTTCAGCTCCGCCGCAAATGTGCGCATTCCTCCCTCCAGCCAGCTGGTCTTTGGGTCTCTGCCTCTTGTCCTATTGCCACACATAATAAATGGTATTCCCTGCTTCAATGCCATTGAGAATAATTACAAAAAATATTATACATTAGTTTCTTTAAATAAGTTACTTTCAATAAATATTTTTGTTTCGAATTTCTAGACATAAATATTCTATCTGTATTCCAATGTTGATCAAATAATACAAAATACAAAATAATTCAGGAAAGTTATGGGATCAATGGATATTAGTTTTGACAGCAGTTTGATTGCCTTCTGCTGGGTAACTAATGTCTTCCTTGTGCAGTTGGCTGGCCAGTATGACTAGATGAGCTGGGATCCAATCCAATAGGACATTGCTTATATTTTTATTCCTTGTTAATTTAATTAAAGCTAATGCTAGAGAAGATTAATACTAATATACTAAGATAAATAGTAAAACTAATTCATATGAGAATAGTATTTATATTAATCCAATATACAATTTTCCCTGTTATAATACAAACAGATTAAGTTACCCTACTAAACTACATCTGTAACAAACTCAAATATTCATCAGTTAAATAATATACTTTAAATATATAACAGCTCATATTTCCAAATAAAGTTAAATAACCACAGTATTACTTTTGTTATATATGGTAACCCAACTATTATTTTCTTAGTTTGCCATTGGTTTCCTACTGCTGTTTAGTTATCAAGTAAGAAAATAGAATATTAGAAAATTTAAGTAATTTATTCTTTGCAGGTGGAAGATACATGAAGCTTGCATGCTGGCTCTAGGCTCGGTCAAGTCACTTATCACAGATTGTGTAAAAAATGGAAGGATACATTTTGATATGCATGGATTTCTAACCAATGTTCTTCTTGCTGACCTTAACCTGTCAGGTACTTATGGTTGCCTAAAAATAATAATAAAAAAAGGAATTCAAAAATCTTTTCAAAATACTGTATAGAGTTTGGATAAATTTTAAGAGAATGTTTGTGGTTATGGACAAATTGTATGGCATTTAAGTAGGCATGAGTCCTTTTATTTATACACAGGATGAGATTAATTCAGAAACATTCTTCCAAACATAAAATCAGATTTACAATTATGTCATTTAATGAAAATTTCAAAGCAGAAAGGGAAGTCATTTTAACCCTGGTCTGCAAATAGAAGCTTGTTTTGATTTATATGCATTCATATGATATATGTATGTCTTCTCTTTGTCAACAGTTAAAAAGTAAGGAATAAACACATTCTTGGTAACATAATGGCAAGTTATCCTTTCTGTTAAAATCCTTAGAATAAAAATGATTAGGTACATTCATTTATTTGCTTCAACCTGCACTTGGAGAATTAAAGAAGTATGCTGTATTACAATGTTGATCAGGTGTGCACACTTTATACCACTAGGCTATACCACCTATCATGTTCATGTGTAAAAAGATAACTTCATTTTTACTATCTCCAAGTATGTAAACTGTCTCACTGATATATATAGGGCCTGTTACCAAATGATAGTTTTGATAGAGAACTACAATAGCAATAACACTATGGTTTGGTTTTTTTTCTTATAGTTTCACCTTTTCTTCTTGGCCGTGCTCTCTGGGCGGCCAGTCGGTTCACAGTTGCAATGTCTCCAGAGCTCATCCAGCAATTTCTACAAGCAACAGTCAGTGGCCTTCATGAAACACAACCTCCTTCTGTGCGAATTTCTGCAGTAAGGGCTATCTGGGGGTATGTAGCTGAAGACCTGTCTTAGTTGAACAGTTGAACAGTAGCACAATACCATGATTTAATTTTGAGAATGTATAATACCTAGAATGGTGAAGACATTGAATGTATGATTGTGAGAAATGTTGTGCTGTGTTACAATCTTATTGACAAATGTAATTTTATAATTTTTCTTTTTAAAATGTTTTTTTCCTAGCTACTGTGACCAACTGAAGATTTCTGAAAGCACCCATGTCCTACAGCCTTTTCTTCCTAGTATCCTTGATGGATTAATCCATTTGGCAGCTCAGTTTAGTTCCGAGGTTCTCAATCTTGTGATGGAAACTCTTTGCATTGTCTGCACAGTAGATCCAACCTTTACAGCAAGTGTGGAGAACAAGATTTGTCCCTTCACCATTGCAATATTTCTCAAATATAGTAATGGTATGTGTTCAGACTTGCTCTTGATTATGATTACAGATGATTATATTCAAAGAACACTGCTGATTTCAAATATTTTTAAATAAAGAAATTGGATTACACAGATATTGGTGTTTTATTAAAAAGCCATAGGGATCTATCTTGGTTTTAAAAAAAGCTTATCAGAAATATTATTAAGCCAATTAATAGAAAATAGCTGCTTTTTGTTATGCTTGTTTCCTACTGTGACAGGTAGCATTTTAGCATTCAGAAAATTGCTCAAATGGTGAGCATAGACAGTTACAGAACACCCATTTATTAGAAGGAGAACTGATAAACTGCTCATTCCTTGGTCCCCAGGATGCCCTCTATTTTGTATCTTTGCATTTTTTCTGAATACTGTTTAAACAAAACACTTGGCTGAAACCACCCAGCAGTGTAATATTCTAAGAATGCGTATGAATTATGTGTTGGCTAGAATACTTGTTAGTAGACAGGGTGATATTAGAGGCTGCTTTTTCTTATTATAACATTATGATTTTACTAGGATTTTACTACTTTCTCCTTAGTAATTGATATCATTTCTTCATTTAGATCCAGTTGTCGCTTCTCTTGCCCAGGATATTTTTAAGGAACTAGCACAAATAGAAACCTGTCAGGATGCAATGCAGATGAGATTAATTCCAACTCTTGTCAGTATCATGCAAGCTCCTGTTGATAAAATTCCAGCAGGACTTTGTGCAGTAAGTATATAGACATTTTTCTCAAAACATAGAAACATTTGTATAGCCTGACTGCTGATTTAAAAAAAGAAATATTTGTTCTTAAATTCCTAATGAAAAATACATGAAAGCTGATATCCTCCACAAAGCCAAACAATATAAGAATTAAATAGGCTTATATATTCTAGAAGTCTAAAAATGAAAGTATAATTAACGCAATTAATATAGTATAATACTTAAATTAATAGCAAAAAGGACAATCAGGTAATAATTTGGCATTTCATAGTTACAATTAGCAGTTTACAGGAGAACATAGTTTTAAGTAATTTCTTGAAATGTAATATATTAATGGAAATAAAAGAAAGATGACAAGTGAATTCAAAGTAAAGGAACAAAAGTGGGGAAGGTTTAAAAAGTTACTCAGTTTAATGGAACTTTCAGATTTTAGCTATAGATGTGGAAAGCAGAAAAAAATATTTTATTTATTTACTTAAAATACTTACATAGCCACCTGTCTTTTAACAACTCTGGGCAGCTCCCAAAATAAAAAGAGAGATTTGCAAGATTTCTCGATGAGGCAAGACAGCAAAACATTCAGAGAAAAGCTGAAAACAATATGAATCTTCTTACCAACCAAATGCTAGGAAGATTGTAGAAGTGTCATCTTGAACAAGTTGCTTCTAAGTTTTAGAAAACAAAATGACACTTGCTTATTATTTTTAATTATTTTGGATAAACTAATCCTATTGCATCATGTCATCTCCCCACACCTCCGCTTGTTAGTTATCACCTCTGATTTATTTTCTTTTTCAGACTTCAATAGACATATTAACAACAGTTGTAAGAAATACTAAACCACCTCTTTCCGACCTCTTAATCTTCCAAGCTTTTCCTGCTGTGGCTCAGTGTAGCCTGCACACAGATGACAATGCTACCATGCAGGTAATGTTTTCTGAGTGGCTATTCAGTCATTTGTATAAAGTTTCTGTATTTAAACCAACCGGATTCATGATGATTAAGATGCAGGGATAAGTTGACTGCAAATGGCAATTGATTCCATTAATGAAATTTAAATGGCTTTTTTATTTTTATTATTATATTATTTAAACACGAAGCAAATCTTTCACAACTGAAATTTAGTTTTCTCTAAGTTTCGTTAATAGCAGAAAAATTAGTATAAGCATCTATGCAATAGGGCTGACAAAAAGGCATTGCAACTGCACAACACAAGCCCCAGCCTATTGTACTTGCATCTTGATATTGGGTACAAATATGTAAAATAAAGTGTATTATCATATCATGATGTAGTTTTTATTATTTCTCACTCTTACAATACTTAGCAACGTTGTCAAATTTTACCTGTTTTGCTCTTTCTTTTTTGGTAATTGATTTGCTACAGAATAGGATAGGATAGGATAGGATAGGATAGGATAGGATAGGATAGAATTTTTTATTGGCCAAGTGTGATTGGACATACAAGGAATTTGTCTTGGTGCATATGCTCTCAGTGTACATAAAAGAAAAGATACGTTCATCAAGAATCATAAGGTACAAGGACTTCCGGGTTGGCTCCGCAGCGCCATTGACGGTCTTTTTAGACCGCCGCCCCCGCGATCCCGTTGAGCCGTTCTGACAGCGTTAATCAGCTGTCAAACGGCTTGAAAATCTCCCCTTCGGGAAAAGAAGGGGAGGAGAGCAGGTGGGTGAGGGTAGAGCTCCCCGAAAACCCCTGGATTAATTCCAGGGGTTAGGAGGGCGAGAGCTCCCCGTTCAGCCCACTGAAGCTCCGGATCCGGGGGGACTCTGTTTTTTTTTACAGAGCTAGGCGTTGCGTCCAATTTCTGCTGTCAAACAGAAGATTAAATGATTTCAAAAAAGCAGGCGGAACAGAAGCAGGAGGACAAGCTTTTTGCAAGTATAATACTTAACTCCAGGGATACAATGTTTCTAATTGGATTTTCTGAGCTGGAAGTAAAGATGGCGTTTCTTTGTTGCGATTTTAAAAGTGCAAGTTAGAAAGGAAAGTTTTTGCTAATAGACTCGTGCTCAGAGACTGGTTTTAAGTTGCTGGAATAGATTTTGAAGAGCTGTTTGGGAAAAGATTATTTCGTTTGGTGATTTATAAAGAAATTGCTGAAAGCTGCTGAAAAGGATGGCTCTGACTTTATGATTTTATGGTTGTGGGAAGAAAGAAAATCTTTTTAAAATAAAATGGCTTCTAAGAAAGGAGATCCTGAAAGTGCTGGAAGCTATTTGGAGGTCTCAGAAATGAAACAGTTGTCTGATTTACAGAGTTATAAGGATTTTGATGCAGAATTTACAGAATTTATAAAAGAAGCCATGAATAATCATACTGCAGCTATAAGTAATCAAATAGCAATTCTTAAAGGGATAACAACAGAAATGACTGAGGAGACAAAAACAAGTACGGAGCATGATGACAATTCAGGAGATATTCTGATTGCAGCAGAGAAGGTGGAAGAATCTTCTCAAGAATTTTCGAGCTTATTCTCTGCTCTTTTTGGAAAAATTGATAGAATCTTTCAAAATTATGACTTGGTTTGGAAAAAAGTAGTAAATGACCAGACTTTCGAAGTTTCAGAAGATGAAGGAGATTTGCCAGTGGCATTTATACATTTAATAGAAAAGAAACAACTGAACTTTTTTTCACAAACTCTTGACAAACTTTGGTCCTACAGGCGAAGGAATGAACTGATTTATATAAGCAAGAAGAGGCGATTTGGGGGCTCTAAATCAGAGGAAATTTTCTCAAAAAGGGGACAATCTTTGAAGTTACATCAACCTCAAATTAAAATGAAAAACCTCCTCAAAATAGAAGTAGGAGGGATGCAGAAAGACTGGAAAAAATATAAAAAGAAAGCAAGAATGGAAGATTAACCTTTTCTTTTGGCTTTGCAGTTGTTCTACTTATGGTTAAAAATGATTATGTTTTAGGTGTTATAACTACTGAGGGGGGAAAAGTATAAAGTTAAATATTGATTTTTAAATATGATGCATTAATGGTTGAATGTAAGATTAATCTTTTTTGGTTTTTTTAGTTTATGTATTAATGGTTAATTATGTTGATGATTATCTTTTAAAATTTTAAAAGTTGGAGGGAGGAATAATGAAGGGGGGAAATTTAGAAATTTAAAAAATGTAGAAATTTAATTAGTGAATACCTAAGGTTTATTTTTTGTTATGATATTTCAAAATATCTGAACTTTGAGAAAAGTAAGAGGGGGAAAATGTTTTTGCAAATTAATTGAATACTTTACTGATATATTAAGAGAATTTTTAAGGTTTGAATGTTTAATATTTGTTAAAGGTTTTAAAACTCTTAGAGTTATTGGATTATACGCTATTTTGAGTTTATAAAAAGGGAGGTTGATGAAATTATAAAAGGGGAGTTAAGGGGTTTTGGGAGTTATTAAATCTTGCAGTTAGCTAGTTTATTATAGCAAATGTTTGGTGAAATCTATGCCCTGTTTTTGTTCTGGGAAGTCGGGGGTGGGGGGTGGTGAGGAGGGGTTGAAGATTGAGTTTACCAAGGATTGATTTTTTTTTCTTTTTCTTGATGATAGTTTGAATGAATGTTTATATTGTATACTCGTTTGATCAGAAAATAAAACTTTTTTATTAAAAAAAAAAGAATCATAAGGTACAACACTTAATGATAGTCATAGGGTACAAATAAGCAATCAGGAACAATATCTATATAAATCATAAGGATACAAGCAACAAAGTTACAGTCATACAGTCATAAGTGGAAGGAGATGGGTGATGGGAACAATGAGAAGATTAATTGTAGTGCAGACTTAGTAAATAGTTTGACAGTGTTGAGGGAATTATTTGTTTAGCAGAGTGATGGCGTTTGGGAAGAAACTGTTCTTGTGTCTAGTTGTTATGGTGTGAGGGTAGGAGTTGAAACAATTTATGTCCAGGATGTGAGGAGTCTGTAAATATTTTCACAGCCCTCTTTTTGACTCATGCAGTATACAGATCCTCAATGGAAGGCAGGTTGGTAGTCATTGTTTTTTCTGCAGTTCTAATTGTCATCTGAAATCTGTGTCTGTCTTGTTGGGTTGCAGAACCGAACCAGACAGTTATAGAGGTGCAGATGACAAACTCAATCATTACTCTGTAGAACTGTATCTGCCTACAGAAAGCAGAAAAATAACGGTTGATATATGGCTGATAAATGCTATTTAGAGATAGTTGTCATACTTTGAACAAGCTTCACTAATCTTAAGTGAAGGGGGAAAATAACACTTGTTCAAGCAAGTTGATAAAATACACTTGTTTAAATGCAACAACATTCTTGAAAATACCAATTTTGGCTTTATTTCTTTGTGTACCTGTTTCTACCATGCCAGTACTTAAATTTAACTAATGCATATGAATAACATTAGGCATTCATGCATGAAAAAATGAATAACATTTTATAAGATTATACCTTCGATCCACCTTTTTGGATCATCACATGGGTCAATTTCATCTTCTGGATGTTTAGATTAGAAGTCTAAACATTGTAATTTTCCAAGAATTGTGCCAAGTAGAGTTTATTTTATTTTTCAGAGTGAAGCAGAGTAAGGTCATCTGAAAAGATTTATTGTGGGTTTTTTTTTCTTTGATCACCAGTTACTGTTTCATCCTGTGTGATAAGATGTTTGGTTGTAATATCTGAATTCTTTCTAGAATGAAAGATTTTGTGCTTTATTATTATGTTTTATTCAGAATGGTGGTGAGTGTTTACGTGCATACATCTCAGTCGCTCTGGAACAAATTGCACAGTGGCATGATGAGCAAGGCCACAATGGACTGTGGTATGTGATGCAGGTGGTGAGTCAACTTCTGGATCCACGCACCTCAGAATTCACAGCTGCCTTCGTAGGCAGGCTAGTTTCTACATTGATTTCCAAAGTTGGGAGTGAATTGGGAGAAAATCTGGATCAGATTCTCAGAGCAATTCTTAGTAAAATGCAGCAAGCAGAAACACTCACTGTAATGCAGGTAAGGAAGTTGTAAAATGGATGAAAACCGTAATTATTGGAATATTTATTTCATGATAATTATCAGAATAATTGTTTGCAAGCACCATATATATAAAATTAATATTGATATCAATATTTTATTCATGAGATTGTTTTTTAGAAATTGAAGCTATCTTTTTTTTCTTTTGATTCCTTTTGCAGTCTTTGATCATGGTATTTGCTCATCTAGTTCATTCTCAGCTGGAACCATTACTAGAATTTCTTTGTAGTTTACCTGGGCCAACAGGCAAGCCTGCTCTGGAATTTGTAATGTCAGAGTGGATGAGTCGACAACATTTGTTCTATGGACAGTATGAAGGGAAGGTCAGGTAAGGTTTTCGGTTACTGCAGTGTATATTTCTATAGATTGAAACAAGTATTTAATTGTTTTTTAAAGAATGTAAGAAGTAACTGTAGAAGCAATGCATTTTATCGTAATTTTATTATAATGAATTGTTCAAGACAAATTGACCTTATACAGTGCTTTACATACTGTACAAGGATTTGTGCCTTGCTTAGAACACAAACATTTCTTATATAAAGGAATGGGAATATATCCATCAACAGTTGTAGAGGGCTGGATTTTGTTAAGCATCCTGCCCACCCATTCAAAAAGAAAGTAGAAGTGTTGTCCTGTGTTGGCTAGTAAACTTGGTAATAGGGATTTCAAATTGGGTGGAAAGGAAGAAACACTAGGGATTATGGAAAAGCACATTGGAAAGAAAAGCCAGAAGGTACCCAGAGAACACCACACATACAGTAATATAGACAAATATCTTAAAAGTCTTGCCTAATCTTTGTTTTTAAAATGCGGTAAAATAAATTATGTGATTATTAAAATAATTATCTAAACATCACGACAGGTTCTATTAAATATTTTGTTACACGTCCAAATGAAATAAAATGTTGCAAATCTTCACTTATGCTTTTGCATATATGTCTTGTAGGTAGAATGAAATGAAATGAAATATATTATTTTTTAAATTTTCAGTTCTGTAGCTCTATGTAAATTACTCCAGTATGGTATCAGTACAGATGACAAGCGTCTTCAAGATATCAGGGTAAAAGGAGAAGAAATATTTAATATGGAAGAAGGCATACGTACACGATCAAAAGCAGCCAAAAGTGAGTATTTGTATCTGAATCAACAGGATGTATCCTTAAAAGTAATTTTAATTCTTTGTTACCTTTAGTAAACAATTAACACTAGGTCTATTTTGTAACTGGTGCCAAAATTAATTTTTTCATGATAAATTCGTCTATTAAAATTTTGGATAAAGATAAACAGTCTTCAGTAAAAATTGAAATAGTCTGTTCTGTATTCCATTCTGCCTTTAAAATTTGCATACCAACTGCACTTACTAATAAACAAATATTTATAAACATATATTTTAAACAAATATTTATAAAAGCTAATAGTGAATTTTTAATTTTATAAGAATAAATGATTCTGAACATTTAAAAATAGGTTCATAGAACATATGTCCAAATTTCATGAAAAGCAGTGTAACTTTTTGACTGGAAAAAAATATTTTGCCATGTGTGTAACTATTCTTCTGAACCAATTAAACTATTGTGTACTAAATATCTTATACAAAATATTTATTATCATTTTTTTAAAAAAATTATGCCCTGCTATGTCCTGAAATATGTAGCCTGCAAAAGGTTAACTTAGAGACAGATGGTTAAAGAGTGATATTGACAATGTTTGTTCAGACAGAGTAAATATTAACTTTTAATTACAAATATAACAATGAGTCTACAAAGAATCTGCATAAACAGATAATCCTCATTTAGCAACTACCTCATATGGGACCATTTGCAATGATGAAAAATTAACTTCATGACCAATCCTCGCATTTACAACCTTTGCAGATCTGTAAAACAAAGGAAAGCTGAAGTAACTTTGTGAGAATAGTCAGTTTCTCTTAGAGACCACTTCACTTAACAATGTAGTTGCCAGCCCACTTGTGATCACTAATGAGGACTACCTATAGCCAGGCAGTTATTGTCAGGGTCCCAGAACAATAGGTTCTCTGATCCTGCTGTATTTGTATGTGTGTGTGTGTGTGTGCATGAGTGCGTGCATGTGTGCATGCGTGGGTATGCATGTGTGCGCCAAGGGGAGTTAAACTATTGCTGGCTTTTAATAAAATATGCCCTGAGTCTTCGGAGAGGGGTGGCATACAAATTGAATTAATAAATAATAATAAATAAAGTATTTCAAAAACATACTTCTAAGGCTAATAAAACATGAAGCACTTCTCCAACTGGTTTTGCATTGTGGTTTCTCAGAATTCTTAATTTCTTTTAAAATCTGCAATTTTTGGTATCTTTTAGATCCTGAGCGCTGGACCAACATTCCTTTGTTAGTTAAAATCTTAAAGCTGATAATAAATGAGCTTTCTAATGCAATAGAAGCAAATGCTTCTCGGCAGACTGCTGCAGAATGGAGCCAAGGTACTATCTTGCTAGGTATCTTATGATCCAACTTGCATGGAATATAGGTTTGGAAGGTCCAAATACACTCAGCCATGGATTAATCACTGTTGTACTGATGATTTTCAATTAGTGGTTATGGGTTATTTCTCCTGATTACAGGAGAAAAAGCTGGTTATGGTGGTTGTGGGAGAAAAAGCTATAGTATAAAATTAATAAAATATATAAATATATGACATGCTGCTATAGTACATAATGTAAACAATGTTCACAGCATTGCATGAGTACCAACAGTATGTGAGCAAGGTTGCAAAAAAAAAAAATACTGTATTGGGCATTCAGATTAGTAGTCATGTGTTCATAATGTGAATTCTTTTCCTTTTACAGTCTCTTATATAAAAGTTTGCCTTACGTTCTGGGTCAATTTACTAGTTAATGACCACAAATGTTTACAGTAAAGGAATCAATTTTCAGTGGGATAACAGATTACTACAATGCGTAAATAAAATTTACTTGGGGACAAAAATGTTAACATTTGTTTTTCAGAGAATATTACAGCAGACAGTCAATAAAATTAAATCAATCTGTTCTGCAAGTTTAATTTCTTATTTCAATTAACAGAGGAATCCAATGATATGTGGGAAGATCAAGACGATGAGGAGGAAGAAGAGAATGAAGGGTTAACGGGCCAGCTATTATCAGATATTCTTGCCACCAATAAATATGGTAAGTGAATCAGTTTTAAATTTGTGAAAAAGCATAAAAAGCTTATTAATTTGTTTTGAAATCAAAGCAACAATAATGTATATGACTAAACTGTTAGGATTTGTTTGTTCCCTATTTCAATACAATAATTTCAGTATGGGTAACTAGACACATTGGTTCCATTTCTAAATCCGTTCCAAGAAACACACAAATTGAGCAACTCTCCCACGATGCCTACACAAACATATATTCTTTGAAATTAAAAAAAACTGCATATGTTCAAAAGATAAATAGTAAGTGAAGTGGATGACCTATATCTGGACAAATGAAGACTTTCATGATTCAGTGATTCTGCTTGAAAAAGATTTCTGTTTAGCATGTTAAACAGAAGGTTTGGCTAGGATTGTTGTTAAACATGATATTTGAGTCCTATATGTAGGAATTCATTCTTTTGTATTAAAAGTAAAAATACTGAATCATGTTTGTTTCTTATTTTATCTACCATTTCTGAGAAGCTTTAGAAGTAGATTGAAAATTGGATTGGAGAAAAGAGTTCACAAAAATGTGTCTATTCATTGTCAATTCTTACTATTGTAGTTTTAGGAATGGAAATAAACTTTTGTTATGATGACATAGAAATGGTGGTCATGTTTATGCCACTTTTAGATATATATTGTTGCTGTTAAATAGTAGATGGTTAAATAAAGAGAAGAAACAGAATCCAAATACATTCATTGTTTAGTTTGGAAATAGGATTATTAGTAATTCTGGTCTGTTTTGTTATTTACTGATTTATTCAATGTCTAAAAAGAAAACAGCAGTTTATTGTAGTGCAAAGAAAGTATAAGAAGTTTAAGATTTCAGTTCTTTAAGTATGCATCAACTTCACTTTGAAACATATTTGCTTGACAGATGAAGATTATTATGAAGATGATGATGAGGATGATCCAGATTCATTGAAGGATCCTCTGTATCAGATAGATTTACAGGTGGTGTATCTTGCAGTCTAACGTTGTGTATTCATTTGTACTTTGAAACTTCACCATCTAGAACAGGGGTGTCAAACTCACAATGACATGTTGTCACGTGATGTATTACAACTTTCCCCCCCCCCCTTTGCTAAACTGGGGGTAGGCATGGCCAGCGTATGACTCATCCAGCCTGCGGGCCGCGAGTTTGACACCCTGATCTAGAATAATATTATATATTATTTATCATATCTGTTTTTAAAATGGTATCACAAATGGGTTTTTTAAAGCAACACCATGATAAGGAGCAGTATCATTTATGAATCTAAAGATATTTCACAATATGTACACTAATAGCAAGAGACAGGACAGAACACAGTGCTCAATTTTTTCTTTAAAAGCAAAGCAGTTTAAATCTTGTAGCAGAAAGCAATTGGAGATCCCATTCTGATGGTTATGGTGACTAAGCCAAGAAAAAGTGTTATTCTGAATGCAGTGTGTCTGTACTTTAGGACTCAGAATTGCTTAAAATCGGATGCTGCCCCTAAGGCCCCTAAGTTTTATCTATTATTCTTAGATAAGGGAAGTAAACAAGAATCAAATAGCCTAGTTTGAAGAGGCTCATATGCAAAATAGAAAGATGTAGCCATATATAATATCATTAAAAAATCATATATAAATGTTTATCTTTGCAGCTAATGAGAAATTGACTTTAGTTAGAAAAGAATTTAAATAATTCAGTTGAGCTTCTTTGACTTCTTTAGGATTGAGAAGTTATATAGAGAATCTCTTCCCATTTTAGGCATGGGAAACCTAGGATAATCTACCTTTCCCTTCTCTATATTCTCTTTCATTCCATTGTTTGCTTGTTAATTCTGGCAAGTGTCTTAATTTCACATCCAGTTTGAGAGCCAGTTTAGTTTAATAAGGCTTCAGGATAGAGAGTAAGGGACTATGAGTTCAAGTTCCACATTAATCATGAAAGCCAGCTGGGTGACTTTGGGCCAGCCACTTTCTTTCAGGCCAATTCACCTCACAAGTTGATTGTTGTGGGGAGAATATTAGGAGGAAAGTGTATTGGATATATTCACCACCTTGAGGTATTTGTAAACATAATAAAGGTGGGATACAAGAAATCTTAATATTGGACCTATTGCAGATAAAAAAATTTACATTTATTAGAATCAAAAGCTTTCCAAATGGAAGTTAGTTTATTCTAGTGTTAAATTTTAAGAAATGAATAAAATATTGAAATAGTATAAAGGTAGTTCTCGGCTTACAACCATAATTATGACTACCGTGTTTCCCCGAAAATAAGACAGGGTGTTATTTTCTTTTGAACACCCCCCCCCAAATAAGGGCTTGGCCTTATTATCGGGGGGGTCTTATTATTTTGGAGATGCAGGAGGCTGTGAGCGTGGGACTGGATGTTCCGTCGCTGCCGTTGCCTCCCCACTCTGTTCCTCACACCGGCCAAGCAGCCCAACACGTCCCACCCACCCCAAAGGCAACAGCTGCTTCCCTTCCCCGCCATCTCTTTTTCAAGAGGGGTGGCAGATTGGGCAGGGGAGAAGCGAGACGCGTGGAACGAGACCTGGCTCCCCTTGATGTCTCTTTCCCCCCCCTCGCCGGGCATGACAGGGCTCCTGCCCCTCGCTTAACCACCCGCCCCCTTTAGGGATGCAGTTTGGGGGTGGCAGGTGGGATGGGCGAGAAGCGGGACACAGGTCTTACCTTTCAAGCTCCGTTGCTTTCCTCGCTGTGGTGTCCAGGGAAACACGCTGTAAAAGAAAGCCTTGTGAATTCGAGAATTATTCTGGTAAATAATTTGGAAAGAGAATCCAAAAAAAGACACCTGAAGAAGAAAATATCTTCTTATTCATGACTTGTCTCCAAGAACAAATACTATGGAGAAGAATTTTCCATTCTCTGTGTAAATTAATCAGAAATAAGTGTTCTTCTGAAATATATTTCTTTGAGTTACAACAGGAAATAGAACAACAGTTAACATTATTCTAAAGCTGATGAGATTGTTCTCTTGACACTACTCATAGTTTTCAAACACACATGACTGAAATTAAAGCTATAATCCTGGACACAGTTTGAACTGAATCTCTGATGCAATTCAGAATAAATATGTTCTGCCTTACAAGTTGTCCTCGACATACAGCAGTTTGTTTAGTGACCATTTAAAGTTATAATAGCACTGAAAAAGTGACTTATGACTGTTTTTCACACTAACGACTGTTGCAACATCCCCATGGTCATGTAATCAAAATTCAGATGCTTGGCAACTGACTCATATTTATGATGTTTACAGTGTCCCAGGGTCATGTGATCAATTTTTGCAACCTTCTGAAAGCAAAGTCAATGGGGAAACTAAATTCACTTAAGAAGTGGGTTTCTAATTTAACAACTGCAGTGATTCACATAACAGAAGAGCCTTAGTGGCGTAGCAGACTAAAGTGCTGTTAAATAGCACCAGTTCTCTGCAATTACTGCAAGTTCAAATCTCACCAGGCTCAAGGTTGACTCAGCTTTTCATCCTGTCGAGGTAGGTAAAATGAGGACCCGGTTTGTGGGGGCAATAAATTGACTTTGTATAAAAAAGAACACCGCTTGGGGGGCGGGGGGGGGGCAAAAGCCTGCATTGTAAACCGCCCTAAGTCTCCGGAGAAGGCCGGCATATAAATTGAACCAATAAATAAAATAAATAAACAACTGTGACAAGAAAAGTTGTAAAGTGGGACAAAACTCATTTAACAAATTCCTCACTTAGCAACATAAATTTGGGGCTTCATTGTGGTTGTACGTCAAGGACTACCAGTATTGAATAAAAAGATGTGCTGCCATTCACTGTAGGTGACTGAGATTAGTGCCTTAATCCCAAATTTTAAAAAAGTTTGTTGCAGAAATTCTGTACTCATTCTTAAACCCATATTTTGATTCTGCTTTGTAAATTACTTTACAAATCCTTTGACAACTTTAATATAAACTACGACTCCATTACCCTGGGTTTATGATGTTTTTTTCCCATCAACTATTAACCATGTATTTCTCTTCTATTCAGGTATTAACAATGTATTTTTCTTTCTCCTAGGCTTATCTTACAGAATTCTTATGCCAGTTTGCCCAGCAGCCTTGCTATGCAATGTTCTCAGACCATCTCAATGAAAATGAAAGAAGAGTTCTTCAGACTATTGGCATATAAATCCAGAGTATCGTGATAATATCTAGGCAACATTTTCTGGTTTAGTTCATAATTTTGACCTAAACAAGGAACAGTTCCTTTATTCACAAAATATTACAAATATGATTAATTTTTATTTGGAAGTACTGCTCGTGATTTAGAAGGCGTCAAAAGGCAAATATGCATGGAGTTTTTGCATTCTGAATTCGCACAATGGGAACACTATTCTTCTGATAAACTTTCCAGTTTGGTTCTAAACATTTTTTCCTCTACTGAAAAAGCACTTCACTGACTTTTTACAGCACAGTTTAATGAAATGAGGAAGGAACTGTTGTCACTAGCTTGTTTATCTTGGAAGCGCTTCACACCTTTGTTACGCAGGGTATATTATCTTGATCTAACCAGATGACATTTTTTATATAGACATATGGAATGAAATGGAATCTGCTTCAAGTCCAATACTTTGAATTAAAACCTGAAACATAAAAATGCTAAATTGTTTCCATTTATAGAAAACCTTTGGGGTTCTACCATTTCATAATTCTGTACTAAAACTATCATGCACCCATATTGAGCAGACTTGCTACATTTAAACTCAGTTCCTGTGGTTACTGATGACTTTTGTTTAGAAACCAAACTTTTTTTATATGAAACTGATTGTATTTAACTTGTTTATTTACTTCACGAACCCATTTCTCCCAAACTGTTTGCTTTGTTCACACACAGGATTATACAACTGGCTAAACCATATTTCACAAATTAGTAGAAGTATTTTTATAGGGTAGTAAAATTAATATTGCTGGTTACTCTAAAAGTCAGTACACCAATGCATCTCCCAACACCTTTTTGCCTTTTTCTCCCTTTTTGGGAAATGAAATAAAACTATTCAAACATAAATTGGTATTGTTCTTTTTAAAATTCAGAAAAGAAAATGGTACCCTTTGCTTTTAATTAGTACTTAGAATACTGTATTTCTGTATAGATTTGGAAAGCAACTTTTTGTTTAATGTGTACTGTTACATTAATTAATCTGTGTTGATTTCAAACTGTTTGAAGTGTTAATACTATAAGAAATTTATTTCTGTGAAATGCCTATTACATCAGTATTTCTGGCTCATGAAAAAGCCAGGACTTGCACAGAGTTACATTAGACACATAGTGTATCCCTGACTTCCTTGAAAAAGATAATATGTATGAAGGTAACTATGTAAGTATTTCCCTCATATGAATGAAGTAAATCTAATAGAAACTCAATTTTAGCATACCACAAATTTAGGCCTAAGAAAATCTCTTTAATGATTTCTGCTTTGGGATGTTTAATATAATTAAATTACTAATATATTTTTATGTGGACACTGAAAGAGAATTCTTGTCCATTATCATTGGAATTAGAACCCTTTTAGCTTGAAATGTTAGTTATAATGATAGTGATCATTTAGAAATCCTTTTAACTTGAAACTGAATTTGGAATATAATAATTTATCTGATGTGCTGACACTATCTTTTATAGGACAGTTCCAAAAACTATGACACAACTTATTAATTTTTGTTTCTATTCTCTCAGCAAAATATTTGGGCAAATAGATAAAATAGATGCCTTAAGGTTTTTTCCTCTCAAAGTGGACAGCTTGGGAATTTGTAATGCAAAAGTCCGAGTATTATAAAATCTTTTCCATTTAAAATCTTGTGCCCTGTTATTTCCTAACTTTCAGGATTTCAAAAGTGTACCATAAAAAACAAGTATTTTAAATAAAAGAACAGCAAAAATATTTTCATCTTGGATCTGAAGTGCATAAAAGTATATCTTTATTATTTATGACATTAAAACCATTACTAGGGTATCAGAAAAGGCTTTATGGTTATCATTTAACTTTACTAATATAAAATTACTTGTATTTATTTATAGTTTACCTTTATTTACTAAGATGAACATAAGACTACCTCATTATTATTGCTATAATAAATACTGGATACTTAAATAACTACGTCAAACTTTAATCAAGAAAATGCAAGTAGCTTCCCCTTTTTAAAAATTAATAAAACTATATTGTTTAAAGGATATTCTTGATTTTATATACATAAGAGCAAATATTTCATAAGATCAAAAGTAATTTTAGAATGGGTTATTGCTATTTATAAATATTTTGTCTTATGACATAAAATAAAAACTATAAATGTACAAACATTGCTCTTTATTCTATATGCATAGAATAATACCTGTACATTTATGTGTTTAAATAATGAGAAAAAAATGCTGCTCCATTCATAAGACAGCATCATTGATTTAGCTGATCAAGAAACAACAAAAGTCCAGCTTCTGTTTCAACATACCCAGTAAAGTGAAATTTTCCAGCTCTTTTAAATATTTGGTTGTTTTTTACATGTACTTTGTAACTGGATACCTTGTCAGTTTCCTATGCTGCTGCAGTAATTGAGTTGTCATATTAAAACAATTTGTGGGTTTATCCCTTTTGAGTTCTATAGTGCTTCTGAGTGAGGTCTGCCATTTTTGTCCCATAGGTTATTTCATACATAAATAGACTTTTGTTTTCTTATATAAAGATTTTATACAAAGTTTTTATATAAAATAAAAGTATCTACAGAATGTATACTTGAAATAAAATGATTTTATAGCTATAGTAAGGATCAAGATTAATTTACATACCTTTATAGAAGTATATAAATTAAATATATAAGTGAACAGCATAATATTGATAGAAATGTCTAGTGTCAACTTGGTTTTTATCATTTTCTGCTGTATCCTATTCATAACAGTTTTACCTTGCTACTGTTAGATGAAAAACATACCATTCCTGAGAAGAAATGTTCTTGGGAATATATAGCTTAATGATACAAAATATGAAATTCTTGAATTTTGAGTATTATCAACGGTTCTAGCAAGTCCCGCTTTGTTTCCTTGACAAAAGTTACAAACATTAAGTGCATGTCCATGCTGAATACATTCACCATACTTTTTACGTAGTGAAAAATGATAAGCACTTTTATGTCGTAAAAAATGCATCAAGGGAGACAGATGAGTCAAGACTAATAGACAAATTAATTTTCTTACTTTTGATCACTCCCTTTGATTAAATTCTGTTCAAGTAATGCTTTCATTGCCTTCATTTGAAAAGGCAAACAATAGTTGTTTAAGTTTGATGTTTTTTCACATTCGACATGGTCTTTTTGACATCTCTTCAAAAAAGTTGGGAAAGTGAACTGTCTCTAAAGGTTTATAGATTTTCCTCCTCCTGCTTAACAAAATGTTACGTCTTAATTCATATTGGAAAAACTGATCATTACGCTATTACGTCCATCCTGGGCTGCCTGAATCCCAATTTTAATATACAAGTTTGCTTTTTTTTTTTTTGTCTTCAACTTTTGGCTGCCGTTGCCACGTTATATCATAATTGAAACACGTACTTCGAAAGGGTGTGTGCGACTCAATAATCAAAACCACGTTCTGATTAAAATCCATAGTTAAAATACAAACTATAACACCACCCTTGAAAATGCTGCTGCAGGAAGTATATGGCATGCTGGGAATTGTAGTCGGATTTCCGAATAAGAAACGGTGCCGGCGGGGCCGTGGGATGTCGGGAGTTGTAGTTTGACGTTCGGTCTTGATCGATGTTCTCTCGCGGATTTTCTTCTCCGCAGCAAAAGCCGGGCCATGGCGGCTGCGGCCAACTCGGGCGGTCGGTCCAAGGTGGCGCCCAGCGTAGATTTTGATCATAGCTGCTCCGACAGCGTCGAATACCTGACTCTGAATTTCGGGCCTTTCGAGACGGTGCACCGGTGGCGCCGCCTCCCGCCCTGCGATGAATTCGTCGGGGCTCGGTGAGGCGTCTCTGGGGTCTGCGGGGAGCTCGGCTCGGTGTTGGGCTAAACAGAGCCACCGACGAAATGCCGGACCGGAGGGCGGATTTAGGGAAGGGATGTAAACCAGAGTTGTCTCCTCTTTTCTTTCCAGCCGTAGCAAACACACCGTGGTGGCTTATCGAGATGCCATCTACGTCTTTGGTGGGGATAACGGGTGAGTCTCCCTACGTTCCTCCCCTTGGTTGTAGCCCCACCTGTCCCCACAAGCAAAACAAATGCTGGCTCCTTTTTGCGCTTCTCCGCTCCCTAACATGGTTCACTTTAACAGTGGCACACAAAAAGTTGTGCCACTTTAACAGTGGCACACACAAGGTTTTCTAAAATGGAGATACAGTAAATGTAAAACCTTACTTCTATGGTAAAATTATATATATATATATAACATATATAAAATTTATAAGGTTGCCTCTGTGCAACCTCCCTTCCTCTGTGGGAAGGGACAATGGAATAGCAGTTTTATTTGCATCAACTTTGTAATAGTTGGGAATATGTTTCACTTTATCTAGTTCACAGTGGTTGCTTTTATGATGGTTGATATAAAAACAATTCCTATGTAATTACAAATGAAAGAACTTTTGCTAAGGGGTTTATGCCAACGTACCATTTATAGCTTTCAAAGAAAAGAATGGTGGTGTTATTACCAAATATGTGCAGTCTTTATTGAATCAGTACTGTGTCATTTTAAAGGTAAATTATTAAAAACATAAATAAGACATTTGCTTGAGGCATTAAGGAAACAAGCATGAACAAGCAAAATTTCAACTTATAAATATCTGCTGTTTCCATTAATTATATTTATTTGTAAAATTTATCCTAATATAATTGTTAAAGAAGGTACTGTTTTTCTCTCATTTGATTTAAAAATAGTTAGAAACCAAATAATAGATAGATTTTAGCTGAGTAAATTTCTTTCACCTATAAACTTTATTTTTTGGGTGGCTTCTTAATATATATTTATGTATTGTTTCCCTTACTTTGAAGGAAAACTATGTTGAATGACTTGTTAAGATTTGATGTGAAGGACTGCTCTTGGTGCAGGTACATTTCTATTTCTAATAAATATCCCATATTATCAATATTTGAGTGAATTGGAACATGAATATTTGACAAAATGAGAAATTATTTATTTTTCATGATAGCAATATACTTTATTGTCTGTTTTGATTTGATGTCAAAATAAGTTAAATTATTGGTAAGGCATGTTAGGAAGAAGAAAAGTTTTGAATCATTTTAAAGAAGAATAACAGAATGAGCATATAATTTTAAATACATTTATATAAATATACTAAATATATTCAGGATTGTAGGTTTTATAATAGTAACAAGATAAATTAAACTACCACAGAATTTTAGGAAGTGTGATATGCCCAAATTCCTTCTAAACAAATATTCAAAGTTTTCATAGGTTATATACAGGAGCAATAGTATATAACTGGTAAATTCATAAAATATGTAAGAATTAATATTGCTAATTTAAATATAAAATATAGTGCTCTACCTACCTATCTACCATCTTATTCTTAGACTAGTAAAATTATTTTAGTAGAGCTGGAAAACATACAAAGCAAAATATCTACACTTGTGCCCTTTTGTAGAGACAATTGGAAGTGGCTTCCAAAGGAGCTACATACATTTGGAAAAAGGCACAGCAGCTTTAGTATTTTAAAAATATCTGTTTCATACATGCTGCCATGCATTTTGAAGTATTCCTTTCAAAGGATGTCTATATCTCTATTTTATTACCAGTGTTGTTAAATGAAAATATTTCCTCTTTTGTTCTAGGATGTAAATCCAAATAACTTTTTGTTATATGGCAGGCGATCTGAAAACCCTTGCTGATCTGTACTTGCTTTGTTTTGGCCACTTTTGCTATGAAAGACATTAAGTTAAAAATACACACAATCAACATTTACATGTCCTTTCATTAAAGTACCATATTAATTAAGCCTATTTTTTTTATTTCTACGTACTGTTGTATATTATCCTGCATAGGGCTTTTACTACTGGGACTCCACCAGCACCAAGGTATCACCACTCAGCAGTAGTTTATGGAAGCAGCATGTTTGTATTTGGTGAGTTATCAGAAAGCTAACCAAGTTCTATGCATAATTTAGCAATCTTAGTGAATTAGCCTGAGGAGTTAACAACAAACGTATATAGCACTGACAGAAAAATAATTGATAAATGTTATCAATTCATGAAAGTGAGCAAAGTCTGAAAACAATATGGAATAAGATAAGTTTAAAAACTAACAGTATGCAAATAGTGCAGGAATCGGACATAATACAAAGCATACCAGTAAATAAAAAATCAGTATACATTGCACAAAGTAGGCATGACAAGTTCCGAATATCATTTATGTTTCTTATGAACTGTAAAGACATTAATTGGTTTGCTTTATGTAATCATATTTTTTGTTATAAATAGTAACTCCTTTATTATCAAATTGTGCAAACCATCTCTTTTATTATAACATTATCATCATGTAGGTGGCTACACTGGAGATATATATTCCAATTCCAACTTGAAGAACAAAAATGATCTTTTTGAATATAAACTTGCAACAGGCCAATGGACTGAATGGAAGATTGAAGGAAGGTAAGAGTGTATATGTATTATTACACAAACCTGTAAAAAGCGCAGATTCATAGAGGAGTACTCAGAGTAGTAATTTTGTATATAATTGTGAAGGCTGCAAAGTGGTCTAGAGATTTAAAAATTTTAACCATTCCCAGTTGATAAACAGTAATAACATTAAATCCACCACGGTAGCAGTCTTCTTTCAATCCTTTTGCCTAAAAAAATCAGTGGCTGTATTTACAGATAAAGCTAAATAAAGAACAATTGCTTTTATTTAGTCAGAACCTCAAATCAAACTAAAAATAAAAGACAAAGCTGTTAAAAAGTGCCAGTCCTTGATTTATATACTTAGTAAGTAAACGTAAAACCTTACTTCTATGGTTGACTTCACTAATTCAGAAAGAAAAAACATTCAATTAACTCTTGCTTTTTTTCTTGATGGGAAACTGTAACTGAGTTATACTTTGCTTAGCCTGAAAGAGAATTTGGAGTTTTTAATATGTTGGTTTGTTTTTACACTCTCATAAAACTACGAATACCAAAATCTTGAGATTTAAATTATTTATCCCTCCAAACCATCCATTCCTCCATCCATCCAAAGCAATTTTGGCCAGATAATATAAAATTAAAAGAATAATAAATAAATAATATAGATAAGGTAAAACATGTGCTCATCATCAAATCTAATTAATATATATCATCCAGGTCAGAGATATTTTGCAGGTTGGTCCAAACTTATTGTGTACTAGTAAAAAATTCTTATAGCATGTAGCCAGAGAAAGTATCTGATATTCTGTACTAAAATTTAACTATTCCCCAAATAGTTAAATTTTGATAGTATTCATTCATTTAGGTATGTAATAAGCAGTCTTTTATCATACTTGTGTAACTGTATTAGCAATTAAGATACTGATAAATTTGTCTTTAGATTACCAGTTGCTCGGTCAGCTCATGGTGCAACCGTCTATAGTGATAAACTGTGGATCTTTGCAGGATATGATGGAAATGCACGGTAAGATACATTATTTGTCATAAGGCTATGATTATTTTTATTAATAATTATAAACAACTCAAGACTCTTGATGTGATAGGATGAAGTTAGATTTACTTACATGCCTTTATTAGTATTTTAGTTTACCATTGGTTTATTATGATATTCAGAAATTCATAATTAAGAAGACCTAATTTGCAGTTTATTGAGCAATTTAAATGAAATAAATTATATGATCTTAGTTCTAACATACATTTCTTCATTGGAAAAATGTGCTTCCATTTTCTGGAGCCTTTTTTCTCAAGAATAATATTTGGCCAAACCTGGTTTGACCAAATATTACAGTAAGTTCTTCACTGTCTCCCTGACGTCCAATACCTAATTGCTTGTCTCTCCAATATAATTCTTTCCTAATCCAAAATAAATTCATGAAGGGTAACTTAGGATATAGATGATTGAAATTTTGAATGTTTAAACATATTTTAGGAGCTTGGAATCAGTTCCTTACACTAAAAAATGGAATCCATTTCAAAAAGCCCCCTCAGATTCTCTATGGATTAATTTTCCAATGTGGAAGAGAAGATGAGAAATAATCTCTGAGGCAAAATTCAGGCCCTATGTCTTGGAGCTCTGGTTATGACAATTGCTTATAATGACAGTGGGTAACAGGGATTGTAGGTTACACATTGCACTCCTTTTTGGCCCCCAAATCCCACAGTCTCCTTGAATTTCTATCGCTGAACTTGGCATTTTATGCTGTTGAGGAACTTTTAATGTATGTTCAATTCTAATATCTATCAGGGTTTTGGATTGGAAATTTTCCTTCACATAAAATAGATTGTGCTGTTACTGTTACATTCCTAAAAGTATATTAAAAGTTGTATTTTCCTTCAATACAGATTAAATGACATGTGGACTATTAGCTTACAAGACAGAGATTTAACGTGTTGGGAAGAGGTAAAACATTACCTTAATATTGTTAAAAGTTGGATCAAAATATTCCTCAATGAGAGTTGAGGTTAATCTATTTAGAGATGGATTGTGAGGGAAGGGTGAATGGATATTTCTAATTCAACAATTGTCAATATTTCAGAAATATATTTGAACAAAGTATTGGATGCAATTCTTTATATTTAAATTATATTGTTTCTGCTAGATTATACTTTAGGTAATTTAAGACTGAGATCCTCATTTTTCAGGAGTAGGCTTATTAAATGTATTTTTACTTTTAGCAAGGATACATAGATATGGTATGTAACCCAAATTGTTGAGCTTTCAGTATCTGGTTTTAAAAAGTTTAGTCCTTGTTTATTTTTTGATAGTATGAACAAATCACAATACATTTCAGCCTTCAAATTAAGAATGAATCTATAGCTCTGACTGGATAGTGGTGAGTGTTCCCCGCCATCCAGTCAGAGCTGAAGAAGCTTCTTGGATGAGAAGTGAAACGTTTCAAAGAAAAATCAGAAAGTCCAGTTGCCTCTTGAAAAAGCACCTTTGGGACAACCATGACCTGGATGACTGAGAATCTCCATAGACAAGGAATATATAATAAATAGATCTACATAAATACTTAGATTACAGGTATCAACACAATTTATTGCAATTTATTTTGTGGTATTGCTTTTCAGATTAAACAAACTGGTGAGATTCCTCCTTCATGCTGTAATTTTCCTGTAGCTGTCTGCAAAGAAAGTATGTTTGTTTTTTCTGGTCAGAGTGGAGCAAAGATTACCAATAACCTTTTTCAGTTCGAATTCAAAGAAAAAATGTATGTATGAAATATAACTGAGCAAAATCAAATAAGTTTAAAAATGAGTATCTTGGATTTAATCTACTGGAAATGTTTACTATAATTTAAATTATAGCAAACTATAATTTATATAGTAAATTATATCTTGAAAAATGATTTGAAAAGCATTCCCCTGATTTGATTTGATTTGATGTTGCCCTCTTTTTATTCTAACTTCTTAGTATTGTTGTGATGCTATTGTGTTTTTATTTTTTATGCTATCTCTTACATTATATTTTTTCTTTGTAAAATGCCAAGAGTCATTTTGATCGCAATAGCATAGAAATATGTTTAATAAATAAATGCATTTCTATAAGTTATCTCCAGGAGAAAATTGTCATAAAGTTCAATGGAGACATTGAAGAAAATGCTACTGAAAATGAAAATCAGGAGAGGGCTTTGAGAGGTGTGTGTATGCTTTCAATTCTGTTTTTGACTCCTGGTGACTGCCTGGACAATTCCCTGCAATTTCCTTTGCAAGTTTTTTTGAAAGTAGTTTGCTACTACTGCTTCCTAAAGTATGAGAGAATGACAGGCCCAAGGTCACCCATCTCCCTTTGTGGGACTAGAACTCATGGTCTCCCAGTTTTCAGCCTGCTGGCTTAACTGCAACATCAAACTGGGTCACAGGAGTAGACTATAACATTTAGTATAACTGAAGTATATTGATTACTTCTGTATTTCTGTTGTTATATTTATTAAAGCAGTCAACCTACATGGATTTAGCTTTACTGTTTCAATAAGGCATTTGCTTGAATAATTTTTATTATGAATGAATTATTCATTATCAGTATACAAATTGTAATGGACCAAAAAAAAACCACCCTATCTGAATCCCTTTATTAGACCATTATGAAATTACATTATATATGCTGGTAGGATGCTCCATCAAGTTGATTTCTGAAATATAAAGTGGAGTAGCTTATTTTGTCTTATCAGGGCAAACATTCTACAGAGTGATGGACTGAATTGTATTTCTGTATTATTTATGAAAACAGATTAAAGGATCCTGTTGTAAAACCTATTATAATCATTTATAATTAACATTTAAACACAGCAAAATGTAAAAAGGATGCATTAATTGTAAACTCAACTAAAATGTTATATGTTCAGTTTAAGGAAATCAAAAGAGAAAAACAAAAATGTATATGGTTAGAAGTAATTCCCATTTAATGTGCTTATTACCTAGTTGAGGATTGTATCCAAGACTTTGATTAGCTGATAAGCAGGATAACAATTTGTGAAATATTTTATACACATAAAAAAGGGAGAAATTATAGATAGTAACAACCAGTCAAACATACAAAGGAAGATGTGATTTGCTTCATAAATTTCTTTAAAACGAGGTGCACAGCATTTCAGAGTAAGGACCAGAATTCAGCTTTGACTTGGTGAAGTCATGGAAAAAACTAAATCTTACTTAATCTAGATATAAAATCTAAATTTAAACCAATTTTTATTACCGTAAATACATGAAATAATACATTGGGATTATTCTTGAAATAATAATTTTCCTTTCTGTGAAACATGACAACTGTTAGAGGAGTTGTAGGGCTTGGATGCAGCTTTGTGCATTCAGCTTTAGAAACTGAAACTCTAAAAATTCAATTAATAAATACTGTTTGTTTTTTAAAATATTAGTTGGACACGAATCCCTACTGAACACTTACTACGGGGCTCTCCACCTCCTCCCCAAAGGAGATATGGTCACACGATGGTTGCTTTTGATCGCCATCTCTATGTGTTTGGTGGTGCTGCAGACAATACATTGCCTAATGAACTTCATTGCTATGATGTTGACTCTCAGACATGGGAAGTTATCCAGCCAAGTCTGGATAGTGAGGTAAAAATATAATTATTTGCCTTTGCAAAATCTCTGATTTAACAAATTGATTTCATATATGAGAGATAGAATTATAAGGGAGAAAGAAATAGTGTAAATAATATAAATACTGTTATTAAACATGGGAAGAATTACCACTAGAATTTTAAAAAGATTATTATATTACAGTTTAGGAAGAAATAAAAATACTTATTCACTCAGACTTTTTAGTATTTTGGTATTTTGATGTTGAATATGTTAAATGTTTAGTTTAGTTTTATTATGTTTTGTTTTAACGTTTGTTGTTTTATTGCATGTTTGTAAGCTTGTCAGATCCATTAAGGAAATGGATGTTATACAATGTGTGGGGTATATATGTGAATAATTGGGTAAAAGGGGCATTTAATCACAGCTAGTTTACTGGTGAGAGGTGGAGCATTGTGAAGTGGTAAACAAAGTGAGGGTTTTACCCTTCGGGAATATACCCACTCTTTCTTATGAATACTAAGATACTAAGTGATCTGATAATTTTCCTTGGTTTGATGTTGGATTGAGAGGTTTTTTTTCTCTTTTTCTTTGTCTGTATTAAAAAGACACTTCTTTTTCAGTATGAACTGACCTGTATACAATAGTATATCTATATATGATGGTGGATCAGCATATATGTGCTGTATTTCCCACACAGTTGTGTTGAATCTGTTGAAAACTGATTTTAGACTAGAAAATATTAATTACAGAGCACCAATGAGGAAAACTAAATTTGTGGTTGTGCACCATAATATTTGGAAAAGGTATTTTGCATTCTTTGTTTCTAGTTACCAACTGGAAGACTCTTCCATGCTGCAGCTGTTATCTGTGATGCCATGTATATCTTTGGAGGGACAGTGGATAACAACATCAGAAGTGGAGAAATGTATAGATTTCAGGTAATATATTGAAGTGTTGGTCATTGATTAATATAAGAAGGATTATTACTTTAGGTTTTGACAGTGAACAACTTACTATTTACAGTAAATTTACTATTTAGTATTTATTTAGCGTAGAATTCTCTTTTGGAGCATGATCCTTTGCTCAGTTTGATATATAACATTAAAAATGATTTTTTTATGGAATATAACAGAAAAGTTGCCTTCTGTCTTTAGCTAGTTGAGATCTGATGTACAAGTTGAGAGCAATGTTAACTTGTCACAGAAACAAGTTAAAGTGCAGAGTTATCACACTAAGGAAACATCAAGATCTAGCAGAGTTATTTTCATTTGCAGAAATTTAGAATCCAGCTGATGTGATTTCATATTTGAACTTGTGTTCTCCCATCACTTTTCCCACCATTTTTCTTTTTGTATAAAATTGAATAGTTTCCGACATTGCAAGCTGTCTAATTTTATTCCTGGATATTCTGAACAGTTTGTGTTGTAAATAGCTAATATTTCATATACATAACTTTTCCATGTAGAGTTGCTTCAAGAAACCACTTACACCAGCAGTCCCCAAACTTTTTGGCTTGGCGCCCAACTGGGGGGTCAAGGGGAACTGGTCCATGCAAGCAGTGGACTGTCGCTCAGACAGCCCTTGCATGAGTGGCAGGCTGGTACGCACACCCGTAGCTCAACATGAACAAGTAGCAGACTGACACACACACGGACAAGTGTCCATCAGTCTCCCACTCGCTCAAGTTGAGCTACACACGCAGATGCGCACTCCAGCCAGCCACTCTCACAACCCAATTCCAAATAAGCCTTGATCCAGTAGTGGGTCACAGCCCAGTGTTTGGGGACCTCTGATCTACACTTCTGTTTCCTTTCCTTTTCTTTATCTTATCTCATACCTTTAGTCTCTTTAGCCTACTATTTATTGCCCATTTTCTGCATTCTGCATAACATTTTCTGACCTAAGAGGAAATAATATGATGAATATGTATGTATGTGTGCATAAATCAATTAGGTCAAAGTTTTTCTTGGTACTATTTCTTATGAAAATGTTGTAGAGCAAAGAGTTAAATCTTCCAGATAGTGTACCATTGTATTGGTTCAATGAATTAAAGAGTTAATAACACTTATGTAATATGTTCATGCCAAACTGTTGGTCATAGCAGTAAAACTTTCCATTTAAGACTGTAACATAGCAATAACTCTTGATTTCAGTTTTCTTGTTATCCAAAATGTACTTTACATGATGACTATGGAAGACTATGGGAAAACAGGCAATTCAGTGATCTAGAATTTGTGCTTGGGGAGGTAAGTGAATTCTAAGACATGGCTGAAAAGTTATCTCTGCAGGAAATTTATGTATATATCAACTGTTATTTATATTCTATGTACTTCGTTATTTATCAATATAGTTGTATTAACTGCTGATAAGAGGTTTGGGAATATTTCCAGGGATCTTGCTGTGTATAATTTCCCTGTTATATTGATAAAGAAAAACTAAAGAACAGCTTAGAAGAAAGATGAGAAAGTGAAAAATGTGTTCTGTTGTTATTTCTGCTTTTGAGATATGAATAAACAGCTAAAGAAAGCTGTTTCATAACCTCAAAAACAGATACTTCTCCATTCCCAATATAATTATTACCAATCTTGATTCCAGAAGAATATCAATTCTGCTTATATAAAGATCGTAGATGAACTATGTTATTTGTTTGCTATATATTCTCAGCCTATATAATACTCATTTATTTGGCTTAGTAATATCTGTTCATCCACTGGAGAAGTGAATTTTTCTTTCAGCCCCTATCCATAATTATCAGAGAACATGAAAGAAAAGCAAACCACTTCTCTATATGTTTAAAGTTGTTACTCATCAGTTTTCTACTTTGCTTCAGTTTTATAATTGCTGCTTTATTAAATGAGAACTGAATTTTTCCTTTTTTGTTGTTACTGTTGGATGTATGTTTTTTTTTGTTTTTTTCTGTTTTATATTTTTTTCCTATTGATAAAACATAATAAATATATATTAAAGAACTGAACAGAAGTTAGTCTCTTGAAAATGGGGAGGATATTCTTTCAGAATTTTTTCAGTCATAGAAGCTTCCTAAAATAGATCTTGTGCAGATACAGAGCATAAGAATGACTGCCTAAATGACCATTCATAGTAAATTAACGACCGAAACCAGCCCTTTTCAATAAAAATAAACAATGTTCTTTATTATATATATATGTATGTATGTATGTATGTATGTATGTATTGGCTAAATTTCCAATATATAGCGTTTTTAATGTTCAGTGATCAGCAAAATCCTGCAATTCCTTTTCCATGCTGTCTCCCTATTTCTGACAGAAAGAAGAGAGGGTCCGAGGGCATACAGCTATTGTCACAGCTCGCTGTAAATGGCTGAGGAAGAAAATTACACAGGCAAAAGAAAGGCTGAAACAGGTATGATTTATTACAAATATTTATTGGATCCCCATTTTCCAATTTATCTTATGGAGTAAATGAGGCCAGCGTGTAAATTACTGATATTTAACCATAAAAATAAGTTAGAATAAATATGTTTGTTTGCAGCAATTGGCTCTCCTCTCCAAGAATAATTCTATCAGGCCATTTGTTTGTGGTTTGTTTACAGCAATATATTACTGTAATAAGCATACAACAAAGGATATTACTATTAGAACTAACTAGAGAACGTTGCCATTGCTTAGCTGAAGTTTAATGACTATATTCTCTTATTAACTCCATTCACAGTATCTTTTGATACATACTTAACTTGAAACAAATGGATAGGAGGGTCACAGGCCACTAAAATTACTTATTAAGGAAAGAGCTGCAAATCGGTGCTTTCATGTTAACTAGTTGAACCTGTCATAAAGAATCCAAAGGCATGGATGCTTTCAATGAAAAAGTAATCTAGAAGTGATGGGTGATTTCTTTTTTCAGTAGCTACATCAGGATATAATATTTGGGTAAATCTTAAAATATATACCATCATCAGATTTAGTTTGCTAAGTCTGTCTTAATTTTAATAACTAGGTAAAGCAAAAATAATAGCAAATTTGTCTAGTGTTTATGTACATGCAAGGCTATATAAATAACTATGTAATTGCTTCGTTTTGCGGCATTATTTGGCTTACATAGACTTGACTTTTATGTATTTATTTTTGTCAAATTTAGGTAAGCCTAAATTTAGATAATGTTAACCCTAACGTTTCCGTCTCTTTATTAGAAATCTAAGCAAGAGGTTAATGAGGAAGGACAAGAGGTGTCCCAAAAGGAAATGGCAGGCAACAATGTAAAGATGGGTCGCCCGCAGCCGCTCCTGGAAGTGACAATCCGGGAAGCTGAAGCTCAGCCCTTTGAAGTGCTCATGCAGTTCCTCTACACAGACAAAATCAAATACCCACGCAAAGGTAGAATAGTAGAATTGATTCCTAGGAAAAGTAGTACATGTTTTCTCTGACTTTTTCTGGAATTTGTCTTTCTAAGAAAGGAAAAAAATAAACATGACTAGTGCCAGAGGCTTATGATACTAAAAACAAAAGCAAATTTCAGGTGATCACCCTCTGCAGCAAATTTCAATATGGTTTTGCCTGTGTTTTGCCAGAAGATGGCTGTGCTTCTGATGACGTGTTCCCAACATGATTTATGAAACTCTGAACAAATGTGCATTAGAAATCCTTAGCAATCAGGTAATAGCTTTTCCATTGAAAGATGCCTTTGCCTAACATTATAAGAAATATTTGTAGGAAATATGTAAGAACCTTAAATTCTTAAGGTTCTTTAAAAAAATAAAGAATAAAAATTTAAGAACCTCCAGCAGCAGGCTGAATATTGAGGCTATGAATTCTCAGCTGAGGTGTGTTGAGAATTTGTGCTTTTGAGCTTAAAGGGAGACGGAATACCAATAAGAAGAAAAAGGAAAAAAAGAGAGAGGGAAATGTCTTTCAAGAAGATAATAAGCCAGATGCTTTTCTGTATTACACTCTTGAACAGGAGAAGCCAGTTTAGATAAAGGCTTGAACAAAGTAGTTATTTTATCACTGTATTATCCCTCCCTGTTTGTGTCCCCCAAGCAAATAGCCTACTTACAGAGCAGAATTTTTGTGATTAGATTTTTAAATTATAATTTTTAAAAGCCTATATGCAATGCTAGAACATGCACTTTATAGGCTGGTGTTCTAAATTAAGCAAGGAACAGTCCAGCTTAAAAGGTTCATCTTGCAAGGCCTTTTTTGTAACCATGAATCTGGAGAACTACTACTTGTCAGAATAAAGATAGTGTTTCATTTACAACCACTTGTTTAATGGCGATCCAGAATTACAACAGCCTCAGAAAGGATGCTTTATAACGAATGTATCTTTTCTTTTACGTACACTGAGAGCATATGCACCAAGACAAATTCTTTGTGTGTCCAATCACACTTGGCCAATAAAAAATTATATTCTATTCTTTATGACCCACAAAGCACTTCCAGATGTTGCAAAATGTTGCACCCTTATTCCCACAGTCATATGATCACAGTCAGGATCCTTGACAACGTCTTTGGACTAACAACTAGTTGCCAAACTCCATATAATCATGTGATTACCACCTGCAGTCTTCTCTACTGGGGGTTGGCTGAAAGAGCTGCCTATCGAGAAAAGCTGAACTCCTTCAGTGGGGTGCAGGAACAGAGCTGAAGGAGTTCCTTTCCAATGCCAGAGAGGAGCTGAAATTCTTTAGCAGGCAGCTCTTTCAACCAATTCCCAGAGACAAGAGGGAGCCAAAAATCTAAAAGGAGTTTAGGGAGACCACAGTAAAGTGCTGCAGTGCAGACCTGGCTTGTACCTGGCCTTTAGGGCCTCCACCAACCCACGAGGTACCCTGCGCTACACTAATAACCTGCATTGTCATTTAATGACCGAATCAGGGTATGCAGGGATTGTGGTAATTCAGTAAGGCAATTATGTGGGTATTAATGACTGCCAAAACTTATTTTTGTAATGGGCACACTCCATTACAGTCATAGGTTGAGGTCTACCTATACTCAGGGTGATACAGGTAACTCATCTTACATCACAAAGTTTTCATCTTTTTGTGTTTTACTGTACTCTGTATTTCATTTCTTAACACAAAGGAATGTACATGCTTTAATAGCATTTTAATATGGGTCTTTAGAGATTCATTATTACAATATTAATATTGGGAATCAGATAATTCTCTTTCCTGCCTGCTTTCTCACCTGTCACATTGTTTGCAGTATGTGCAATTAATTGGGGTTCTTTGTTATTGTTACTTAGGACATGTGCAAGATGTTCTGCTAATCATGGATGTGTACAAGTTGGCTCTTAACTTCAAACTATCTCGATTGGAACAACTCTGTGTCCAATACATTGAGGCCTCGGTAGATCTGCAGAATGTACTTGTTGTATGTGAAAATGCAAACAAACTTCAGCTGGATCAGCTGAAGGTAGGTTTTTTTTTTGGAAAATTGTAGCCAAGTCTAAGCACAAGCTAGAAATCAGGAATTTGTGAATTCTAATCCTGCCTTGGGCACAAAGCCAGCAGCATGACCATAGGTCAGTCACTGTCTGTTAGGGTTAGGAAGTAGGCAAAGGCAAAATACTTCCAAACTCTTCCTAAAGAAAACTGCAGGGACTTGTCCAGCTAGTCAATACTAAATATTTAGTGTGTGTGTGTATGTAGAATTAATGAATTTTCATATATAAAACTCTTTCATTTTAAACTAACTTGAAAATTCTGGTACCAGTTAATCAATTTTCAAGTACTTTTCTTGAATGAAACTATTCATTCTTGCATATGTTTCAGTTTTTTTCCATTGTTCATGTATCAATAAACTATGCAAACTTGAATTGTTTAAGGGTGATGTCAGCTTTATTGGGAAATAAAAGGTAAATGGACCTGATCCCATAGATTAAATAAAATAGAAAAGTACATGTTGCAACAATAGGAGATGGTATGTGCAAGCCAATATTTTCTCGATTTAGAGAGACTCTGCTAAAGAACTTTGGCAAGAATCAAAGGAAGAAAAATAAACTGGTGATGTAATTTCTGAATTTGAATCTTTCAGAATTAGCTTCTATAAATATTGCATATTCGTAGCGTTAACTGTAATGCTTGCAAAACCATTTAAACTCTATTATATTGTAGAATTTTTCTATAATTTTTTGAAATCGTTGAAAAAATGTTCCAAATATTATTTTCTTACAACGTGGGGGCTATGTATATGTACCCATTTGCACACATATGCTTTTTTTTTTTTAGGAACACTGTCTGAATTTTGTGGTAAAAGAATCGCACTTTAATCAGGTAATAATGATGAAAGAATTTGAACATCTTTCTTCATCTTTGATAGTAGAGATAGTACGAAGAAAGCAGCAACCTCCATTTCGAACACATTCTGATCAGCCTCTTGATATCGGTAATGTACCTTCCACCTGTTGTTTTCACGCTACAGTCTGTGTATAAATTATAGAAGTCTAGAGAACAAGATAAAATTAAAATCCATAAATAAAATGAATTTGAAATAAAATGAATTTGAAATCATAAGTAAGATTCTATATAATTTTGTAAGTGGGGAAGTAGGATGGATGATTCCAGATCTTAATGATGGCCTATCCAATAAAGGATAATATTTGGAGAAAGATATATTCATTTTAACCTCCCATTACTGTCTCAGATAAACGAGCTGAATTACAGTACAGGTGTTCTACAAAGTGCAAGCTAAAAGAACATTCATTATATACTACAGGTAGTCCTCCACTTATGACAATTGACATCATAATTTTGGTCTCTATGTAGTCATTAAGTGAGTCATCATGTGACCAGATATGATTTTACATTACCTCAGTTATTAAGCAAATCATGGGGCTGGTAAATGAATCATGCAGTTGTAAAGCGAATCTGGCTTCCCCCATTGAGTTTGCTTGTCAGAAGCCAGCTGGGAAGGTTGCAAGTGGCAATCAGATGACTGCAAGACACTGCAACTGCTGTAATTGTGAGTTGCTTTTGCCAAGTGCCTGAATTGCAATCATGTGACTGTATTTGTGGACATAACTGGCTTTTTTCAGTGCCATCAAAACTTCAAACTGTCGTTAAAAATGGTAATGGGTTGAGGAATACCTGTTAGTAGTACTTACATGGATGTAGCTTGTCTAACTGCCTCTTATTGCTAAAACTGATAACTGTGTTCTTTTTAAATTTAAACCACAGTATTTTGCAGGGTGATAATGATAATCCTTTGGTTGTTCTATAGGAGGAAAAAAATGCAAATGTGTTTTTCACATCTCCAATTGTATTTTCCAAGTATATGTGCTAATCTCTGACACTGCTGATTATGATCAGTTTGCTTGGGATGAAAAAAAGCTTATCCTATGAGAAGTAATTAATATTTTGCCAATTAAAAATCTTCAAACTTCCCCCAGGTATTAGATTTCTGGTGTTCAGCTTTATAACTCGACTGTGCAGTAATTTGTATCTGTTAACTATTTTGCTTAGCTAATCAATTCGTCATCTCAGAATTTAAAAAGAATACAATAATACCTTGTAGCTTACTTCGGCTTTAAAAAAACGATTCAGGTTGTGTGAGAGACAGGGAAACTGAAAAAAATCTTCCTGGTAGAAGGCAATTGCAAATCAGTTTTACATTGTTGCCAAGAAAACATGGACATGTTTACAGTCAGTAACTTGACTTGGGGAATTTGGTACCTTAGATTATCAAATATTATGAAATTCCTCTTGATGGCATTGCATTGCACTGAAAAGGTGGATACATAATTGCAAGCCACTTCTAGCTGTTCTGATATAACTAAGTCAATGGTTTTCAACATCTCAGGCAAACCTTTATGTTCTTGTGTGTGCAGGAACCTCGTTGATTCAGGATATGAAAGCCTATTTGGAAGGTGCTGGTTTAGAATTCTGTGATATCATTCTACTGTTAGATGGTCATCCAAGACCAGCTCATAAAGCTATTCTTGCAGCCCGCTCTAGGTATGTTTTACATTTTAGTAATCCATGATATAAAATTATACAGATGTTAGACTATAACTTCTTATTTTGACTTCTTTTTTGTAAGATTAAAAATTAGGCCCAAGCTTGCATGCCTCCCAGTTACTTTTCTTTTCTCGCACATACAGAAATTAATATCTGAACAAAAGGAGACACCAATATTTTGAATGTAGAACTTTTATTGATTTTATATATATATATATATGTGTGTGTGTGTGTGTATACTGCCCTCCTGTACCATACATTAAAAATGCAGTGCAGAATAGAAATGTTTGATGAGAAATGTTAAATAATTTTATTTATTTATTTAAATTTTTTATTTATTTATTCATCCTTCCATTCATTTTTCTGAACTTCCCATCTCTCCCAGAGAGGCAGTATGAATAATATTGTATAAAATCTTTGCACAATGTGTAAGTTTAAAAACACTATAAATGGGTTGCATTTGATAAACAAAATTTTTAAAAGAGGCATTTAAAAATGCTCCAGCATTTCATTCTCTACTCTTTATTTTGTTTGTTGAACAACCAACCCGTGACACAATTTATGAGAACAAGGAAAGTATGGAATCAACCATATGATTCAACCAGTTTCTTCCTTTTTTTCCCAGTTACTTTGAAGCCATGTTTCGTTCTTTTATGCCAGAAGATGGCCAAGTTAATATTTCAATTGGTGAGATGGTGCCAAGCAAACAAGCATTTGAATCTATGTTACGATATATTTATTATGGTGAAGTGAATATGCCTCCTGAAGATTCACTGTATCCTTTATCTGGTTTAATATGTTACTCGTGTTAAGTATTACAACAGAGATGCTCAGTGTTTTCTAGCTGACGGCACATACTTTCCATGATGTGCCAGGGACCACAAACCAAAATGAGTGGTGCCACAACAAAACCCACATTAATTACAGGTAACTTAATAATCTCCAGATTATTTTTTTTTTTACTATTTCCCCCTTCTATTACATTCAAAATTGCAACTTTAAAATCTCTGGGGATTGTACCCAAGGCTTAAGTGACTAGCCTTTGGCTCATTTTGTACAATTCTGGGTGCAGAATTATATATAAATTAGCTTATAATTATTTGGTAATAAATATCCTGGATAGGGCTTCATTGAGACTTGTAGAATAGAAGAGGAAAAATAAGTGCTTACTAGAGAGAACCTGTTTTATGAATGTTAACTCCAAAGTTAACATAACAGGATCATTTTTCCTGTCAAATTGTCCCTAGTCTACTAAGGCTGGAAATCTGACTTGATAGCTTTAAAATACTCAATCTTTGCAGGAAGGAAATGGAGCCTCCATATTTTCATTGTTCTCCTTCCTGTTGGAAAGCTCTTTGTCTCCTGAAAATCTAGTATGTTCTGATTCCTACTGAAAATAGAAGGAGCATCACAGTCAGATCTAGAACCAGTCCACTAATTTTCCACTATTCAGATTAGAGTTCCTCAGGCAAGGAAATAGATTGTTGGTGGCTCATCATAAGAAATAATCCTCTACTAATACATCAATTCTAGGTTTTTATTTTGCTTACACCAGCTCCTTTCTGTGTATTTGAGTTCACGGAGAATTGGGAAACAGCTGCTGCACATATAATATAGCTGAAAAGACAGCAATGTGCATGGCCCAGAGCCAAAGACAATTTTCAAGAAGGCAGCCAGCTGCAATTATAACAATAACACACTAGAGAGAATATGAGCAGAGGTCAAACCTTTGTTTGTCCTTATTGCTATTCTGTTTCGGTTTATTGTACTTGCATCCTTACAACATGAAACACGAATTCTCTTTAACTGTTTTTTTAGCTACCTCTTTGCTGCCCCTTATTATTATGGGTTCTATAATAATCGTCTTCAAGCATATTGCAAGCAGAATCTGGAAATGAATGTTACTGTGGAAAATGTGCTTCAGGTAATTGCTACTAATGAATCAATTTGGAACTAATTGTAATTATTTCTTTTTTTTTTCATAGAATAATCAATTGAAAGTTCTAAAAATAAGTACTGCACAGTTTGCAAGATTAGACTGATTAGTTTCTGATTAGTTCCTATGGTTTATCTCTCTCTATGGTCTACCTATCTCTATGGTCAGTGTAGAGTGCAATGCATTCCCTTTTTGTAATTATTGATTACAAAAAATATATTACAAAAATTGTAATATACAAATCCTTAACATATTTTAAAACAAAGATGATAAAGTTTAGTTTACTGGTTTTATGCAAGAATGGAAGGTAAATTATACATCGTGCGGGCAGGGCCGGATTTAGATGAAAAGAGGCCCTAGGCTATTCCACTTATGAGGCCCTTTCACCAGTGATGGGATTCAATTTTTTTAACAGGTTCTGTGGGCGTGGCTTAGTTGGGGGTGTGGCTTGGCAATCATGTGACTGGGTGGGTGTGGCTACCTGGTCACGTGACTGTGTAGGCGTGGGTAGCTCGTCATGTGACCGGGTGGGCGTGGCTATGTGCATAGACTTTTTTCAGAGGGCTGAAAAAAGTCATTTCTGACTGGGCCTCGCACTTTTGACCAGTCCTCACACTTATGACCATCCTCACATTTATGCCCGTGCAGCTTTCTTAACAACCATGTCACTCATTTCACAACTGCTTCTCTTCACCATGGTGACAAGATAGGGCAAAAACGTAAAATGTGAGGACAGTCGTAAGTTCGAGGACTGGTCAAAAGTGCAAGGACCAGTCAGAAATAACTTTTTCAGCCCTCTGAGTAGTCCATATGCATAAAAGGATACAGCAATAGAGAGGGATGAAGGAAGGGAAGGGAAATTAGAGTAGGAGGGAGGGTAAGAGAGGGAGGAAGAGAGGAGGATAAGGAGAAAGGAAGAGGAAGTAGGGAGGAGAAGAAGAGGGGGAGGAAGAGAAAGTTAGAAGGAAAGAAAAGAGAGAGGTGGTAGGTTTGAGGAGAAAGATTGCTGTACAATAAAAAAGATGAAAGGGAAGAAAGCCAACCCCAAACAAATATAAAGATATTAAAATAAAGAATGAATTGTTAAAACTTTAAAGAATAAAAGAGAACAAATATGAATAAATAACAATAATTAGAAACACACATACAAACATACAATGTATTTTCTTTGAACAGAGTATTTGCCTGGTTCACAAATTTAAACAGTGTTTAGTCATTTCAATTAAATTTACAATTTCTATATTTCCTTTTTGCCATATTTATTCCTCATCTATTTTTGTAAAAAGCCAATATTACCCTTTATCCTCATCTCTAATCTTAATCAAATTCAATTTTTTCCTTCTATTCTATATTATACCCCTTCCCATTGTCATCTATTTTTATATCCATCCTCACATTGGTTAATTATATAATATTAGTTGTTTAATATAAATTCAACATTTTAATATAAATCAATTAGTTATATAACTACCTTTTTTGTATATTAATCAATATGAACATGAATATTCCAATTATTTCCATGCAATCCAATTTCTTACAAATCCATTAATTTACCAATAATAATAAACCAAATAATTTCCCCCATATATTCCTCCAAACCACAACTTAACCATTTCTGCTTTCAGAAATATACAATTAATAGTATCTCAATTATTACAATTCCCTAGTTAAATAGAGCATTTTTTCTTTTGTGCTTTAAAATCTCCACTTTTTCCCTAAATTTCCCATTGTTTGCACCTACCTTTTTTGGTGAGGAAAAAGAAAAGAATTCTGCCTGCCTAATTTTCCAACCTTGCAGCAACAGCAAAGCAGTTTCAGTTTCGTTTCTCAGCATAGGTAGAGGAAAAAAAATCAGCACTCTTTGCAAGGAAGCAGAAGAGCCCTGAGCAAAACAGCTGAGACAAATCAGCTGAGAGCCGGGAGGCCAATTAGCCTATGCTGAAGCTCCGTGGGCCAATAAAATTACAAAAAAACCACCGAACCCTTTGTTAAATTGCTGGCTCCCCCGCCCCTTGCCCACCACTATTTATTGGCAATAAATAGTAGTGCGGAGGGGCGGGGCAAGCCAGCAATTTAACAAAGGGTTCGGCTGCACCACTGGCTCTAGGGCGGCCCTTTGAAGCCCCGCGGCAAGAATTTGAAGGTTTTTTTCCTCTAGCCATCGGAGGCAGCAATAGATGGGGAGTGGGCGGGGTAAGCGAACGGCCGGCGATCCAACAGAGCAGAGAGTGAGGGTGAGTGAAGGCGTGGAAGCTGCTTTCTCTACCCTGCTCTCTTGCGTCCGGAGCCGATGGGGAAACCACGTGGCAGCCCACGTGGATCCCAGGCAGCGGAACTCAGGCTAGGGAAGGGGTGGGCAATTGTGGCTCTTTTACAACCTGTGGCCTTCAACTCCCAGAATTCCTGAGACAGCTTGGCTGTCTCAGGAATTCTGGGAGTTGAAGGCCACCGGTTATAAAAGAGCCACAATTGCCCACCCCTGGCTACGGTAGGCTGGCGCCACGCGGGTGGGAGTCGAGGGGCGGGCAAGCCAGCAATTTAACAAAGGGTTCGGCCGAACCCGCTAGAACCCCCAGAATCCCAACACTGTGTAGGCCCCTCTTGATCTTGAGGCCCTAGGCTGAAGCCTAGTTAGCCTATAGGAAAATCCGGCCCTGTGTGCGGGTTATAATATTAGAGTCCTCTTTCATTCATATGAATAATTTCAAATCAAGGAAAACGGCCAATTGGCAAACTACCAGATGATTTCAGATTATATAGGACAAATCTCTGTATCTAAATGTCCCCATGCTCTGAAGAATTCCTGTAAGGCCAGAGCCATCATATATTTCTCCATAGTGTAAAGCTGATACGTCATTAAATTAAGCCATGCCATGCAAAATGGTGCACATTATCTGCTGCAATGCTTTTATGAAGCTCTAGAAAGTTAATCTTCGGCGAAGTCTATTCATATGTATATTTAGGGCTGCAAAGAGATTTGGTTTGGAGAGTGTCTATAAGCATATTTGTTGGAAATACAGGTAGTTCTTTAGTTATTACCAGTCACCTAGCAACCATTCAAAATTAGGAAAGATCACCTCAAAGATATGTATGACCCAGTCCCAAAGTTACATCACTATACCACCCGTACACTCATTCGCTCTTTTACCACCAACAACAGAGATGCTGCAGTATGCCGCTCCACCACTTATTTCCCCTCTGCCCCGATTCTGCCCTGCTGGGTCCCCACAGGCACTGTGCCTGCTTTGCAATGCATTGGATTCCACACTTCTCCCGACCCCATCACTCATTACTCACCTTTCAAAGATCTCTAGAGCTCAGGAGGTTGGGGTAGGGAAGGAGGCTGTACCATTGCTGGGCCACACGACACATTTCTGCAAGTCGATATTTTCTCAGCAAAAAATAAGACTAGCAAAACACGGGGTTTTTTTTCTTCATTAGACACTGGCTTTAGCTGTCCCAGCATTAATATTAGCACAGCTAATGCTTGCGGTTGTTAGCTGAAACGCTTTATTTAACAGCCACTGTGACATATTACTGTAATGAGCAGGCTTTATTACAGTCATATCTTGAGGACTACCTGTATTTTAGAGCTACCATGCCTTTCCTTGACATTTAATTGGCTAACCTCCACAACTTCTGCCCTCAAAAGTATTGATAGTTTAAGATGTTCATTACAGATGTATGCTACAAATTACATTTTTCATCTGCACAGCCCTAACATTCAAGCTTATAGAATCTTTTTGATGCCTTCAGATTTTAGAGGCAGCTGATAGGACCCAGGCATTGGACATGAAGAGACACTGCCTATATATCATTGTTCACCAGTTCACCAAGGTTGGTTGGATGTTTTCTGGGGTACTGGGCATCTGCTGTCCTCTTTCACTGCCATGGTTGAAAACAGCTTAAGGTAGTCCTCAGTTTCATTCTTGTTGCTCCCTTTGGATTGTTTCCTATGCATTTTTAATCTGCCTTGATTAAGCTTCAGTGTTTCTCACCCATTGTCTCCCTTTAAATGTTTCCTGTTCTTTGTTCTTCTGTTAGTATCGGTAACGTATTGATACATATAAGTGTATGTATGTGTATAATATTTATATCTAATTATTTATAGGAGTCATGTTTCCTACAATTAAGATGGTAGTGTTATAATTAAATTATATATTACATTTACATTGTTTACAAGTGTGAAATTAATTTTAGAGAATCCAAGAAGAGTGTTTTGTTTTGTTTTGTTTTGTTTTGTTTTGTTTTGTTTTGTTTTGTTTTGTTTTTTGTTTTGTTTTGTTTTGTTTTGTTTTTTGTTCTGTTCTGTTCTGTTCTGTTTTGTTTTGTTTGGCATACACCAGGGAAGTCTATAGTGCTTTTTAACCACAGAGTAGTTCGGTAGCCTAAGATTGTTCATTTGTTCATGTATGTGCGCTATCCATGATACACCACAGGGGGGAGAACCAGCTTTGTGCCAGCTGGCTAGCAGTGTTTGGGGGGGGGGGGTTTGGGTCATCTGGGTTTTCTTCTGCCAGTCTTGCCTCGCATTTGGACAGGTCTGGTGCTGGCTTCAGGATGAAACACTGCTAGTTTTTCCCACCAAAGTGGTACCTATTTATCTTCTTGCATTTTTACATGCTTTCAAACTGTTAGGTTGGCAGAAGCTAGAAGCAAATGAGGGACCTCACTCCTCCAGGTAGTCCTGTGGGCTTGAACTACTGTAGTGCTGGCCCTCTCTGTCTGACAAATCCATGTATTTAAGATGCTGCACCACTGCTGCCCCTTATGTTTTATTAATAGCTGCTCTCCCAGTAGCATAACACATCTATGCAATATCATAACCATTATATTTCAAGGTCAATTTTTATATATTGCATAGCTGGACAAAGATAAGAAGAGCTCCTATGTTTCATTAATAACAGCTCCTCCTATCTTTGTCCAGCTATGCAATGTATAAAAATTGACCTTGAAATGTAATGGTTATTATATAGCATAGTTGCGTTACATGATCAGAAGGAAAATAATTCAAAATACACAGCACAAGTCTATTAGGACTAAAGAAAGATACAACATTTAATTACAATAGGATCAATTGGAAGCCACAGATATATTTATTATTACTTTTTCTTTTCAGGTTGGTTGCAATGCAGTTCTACAAGGCTACACTTATAAAAACATTCTGTAATACGCAGATTGAATCATATTTGGGAAGTCACCAAGAAATTTTCCAATTAAATCCAAACTATATTTCCATTATAAAAAAAACCTTTTAAAATTAGAAATTGGCTTTGGAGATTGTATTTAGCCATTTTTAAAATTATTTAATTTTTTACAACACTATAAAAATGTTAATATTTTAAGATTCCATCTGTTAAAAGCCATTGTTTAAATGTCTTTTCTGTTGATTTTTTGAGAATCTCATCACTAGTTTTCAAAAGCTACATCTTGCATAATTATGCAGACATGAGAGCTAGAACAAAGGAATAGAAAATCTTAAATGTTGATTGTTTCTTCTCATTATTGCTAAACTTGCTTGTTTCATGGAAAGTAAAACATGTTCCATTACATTAGTTTTCTGTTTTAAGATTAGATTCATTATGTTCACTTGAAGAAATAAAATATTAATTTGTACAAACATTACTGGATTCATAGTAATAACAAACCATTTTCCCTTTCTTGAAGGTATCCAAGCTGCCAAATCTTCGGTCTCTCAGTCAACCTCTTCTACTTGACATCATAGAATCATTAGCAAATCACATATCAGACAAACAGTGTGCTGAGCTTGGAGCAGATATTTAAGATTTTGTTTATTCTGTATCTTGCATATTTTCTTCTAAGAGGTTACACACTTCCTATATATAAAGATATTTAATCTTTGTTATCAACACATGTTGATATGGTAAGAAGCCCTGATGAAGTCATCTTGTGTAAGATGAGTGGCCCTATACATCTGATAAAATAACTACATAAATAAAGCAGGAAACCTTTGAAAATGTAATGATACTTCTGACTTTCTAAACAAACATTTGAGCTGTATTATTTGGATTATAGGCACATGAAGGCTACAAATTGTTACGTCTGATAGACTATATATCTCCATAGTTATTGATTATTGATAATACACTTTTGATTCTTTGTCAGAACAATGTTGCTAAATTGAAAATTTCAAGGACTTGTTCAGGCAAACTCCAAGAATTGGACTCAACTAAATGGAACAAAAAAAAGTTGCACACATAGACATAGTGCGATGATTAAGGTATAAAAAGCAAAAGAATACTGTTCTTTCCAAAAACAGGTTATGCAGTGAAACAACAAAAGTATTCCTCTTTCTTTAGCAGTATAATGACTTCTTTTGACAATCTGCAGCCAATCTTCATTATTTTATTTTAAGATGTCAAAAGATTTTCTTCAGAATACTGAATTGCCATTCCTTTTGCAGCACTTGTCTCTTTATGTGTTTCCTAAAAAGTTTATTGTACTTTTATTTATTGTTATGTTATGAGCCTCCCAGAGTCCTTTGGAAGTTGGGTAAGTTCTAAATCAAAATAAATGAATTGTAGTAAATTTATGAAGTTATACTGGGTGACAGTATAGACATGGAATCTTAAAAACCTCTTTTAAAATTAACTGCACATTTCAAACTCTTTTGTTCTATATGTAATTTAAAATATTCACATAGACATTGAGTTGGATGGCATACAAATTTAATAAATCATTATCATCGTTGTGGAAAACTCCTTTATCATCCCACTGATAAGTATATTTTAAAAGATGGATTCATACATCAACTGAGGACCCAGTTTGTGGGGGCAATAAGCTGACTTTGTATAAAATATACAAAAGTATGAAGGCTATTACTTAACGCATTGTAAGCCGCCCTGAGTCTCCGGAGAAGGGCGGCATATAAATCAAATTTTTTAAAAAAAACTAAGCCAAATGAGCACATTTTGTGCAACTATGCCAGGGGTTGGGAACCCGCCGCTCTTGAGCCGCATGTGGCTCTTTCATCCCTCTGCTGCACTGAACACAACTTTTCAGGGGAAAGGAGACACAGCCCTGCACATGCTGAAGGAGGTTTTGGCATTTGAGCACAAGTTCACAGCACTTGCCAGAGATTTACAGAGAGGTACACTGTCTCACTTCCCCTTTTTGAGAGTTCAAACAAGCTTAAATATGATAAATTCTGAGTATTTGCAGTCTGCAATCCCCACAATGAAAACATCGTTTGGGAAACAATTCTCTGACTTCAGAGAGGGAAAAAAACACATTATCTTTCCCTGTCACTCCCCTGACCATCAATCCATCCCTATTGAATATGACTGCATTTGCAGGTGTAAGTCAACCCTATCTTGAGATGGAACTGGCCGACATAGTTGACAAAGATATATGGTTGTCCAAGTTCAAATGCTTGACAGCTAATCTTGAAGATGTTGCTTGTCAGAAGGCCATTCTTGCTCAGAATTGTGATATTGAAAACTTCCCCAAATTGGACAAACTTGTGTTCGAAACATGGAATGCCATCCCCAACACTTCTACGAACATGAGAAAGTATGCATTTGGAGTCTGTCAATCTTTGGATCTATATATGGATGTGAGTAGGTCTTCTCCAACATGAACTATATTAAAAACAAACATCGCTCACACCTCACAAACGACAGCTTACAATCCTGTGTGAAGATGAAGGTGACATAGCCCTGATGTGCAGATGCTGTGCGCTGAGGTTCAGGAGCAAATATCACATTAATCCTCAAGTACACGTGATAAAAGGATGGCACACAGAAGCAGACAGCATTTTTGGTATGGTGCAGATGGATAATTTTGTGGCTCCTGGTGTTTTCTGTAGGAAACTGGTCCAAATGGCTCTTTTGAGTGTTTAAGGTTGCCGACCCCTGAACAATGCCAATACCAAGCAAATTACTTTATGATACAGCCTGATAGGGGAAACTAGTCATTTTCTTCTGCTTAAGTTTGTCAGAAAATAATACATTTTTTTTCTTACATACTCTAATTGGAATTTCCTTAAGTAAAAATTACATCTGTAATTTGTATTATGATTTCAGATGTTTTTCATAACAAACGTGCCTTCCTTTTAGAAACTGGTTGGATTAATACTGGCCAGCCTCCTAGTGGAGGGAGAGGCAGGAACACAATCTATGCTGTTCATCCCTTCAGCTTTCTGTATCATCTCTCACGTTGCTGCAGCAAATGTTTGAATCCTTCACTGCTACTTTTCATAGGCACACAGAACTGCATGAATGAATTGCAGAGATGGCCTTTCTTTCCCACCTAACAGGAATTGTAAGTGCTTCTCTAATGCAATCAATAAAACTTACTTTGCAAACTATGGAAATCATATCATTTTTGACTATAAACAATTTAGTACAATATCTGGCTTATTGATTGAGGAAGAAAAGGAATTCCCATGCTATAAATAAATGTTCTAAAAAGGAAGAGAGCTGGAACTTTATCTACTGAAGATTATAGATACTATCAATTAGGAAGTCTGAAGTTCTTGGAATTTCATTTTGCCAGGATTTGCATTAACACTGACTCCATTGATTGTGCCCAAGTGTAATTTTCTTCATGACTACATATTGTAATCTCTGTCACATAAGTACTAATATCTCTCAGAAGTAATATATTAATAAGAAATGTTGCAGTTCTCCAAGCTTCTCACCCATTTGTTTAACCTCTTCTCTGACTCCTCCCATCTCACTCTTAACATCCGTTCTCAAGTCCTCGAAATTCCTAAACATCATTTCCTGATTCTTGGTCATCAATTCCTGGATGGTCTGGAGCATGGCTTGGAGAGCCTGCATAGAGGGAGATTTTCCAACCAATGACATACCTTCAGCAGATCTTGTTGAAGCCAATGGAGATGCAGATGCAGGGAAAACTAGAGTCTTCTTATTCACTTTAGTAACCGTAGACGACATAGACATTTCTGGGTCACGTCAGAATTTCTTCCAAATCAGCATAGGCTATAGCCCTTAAAAACTATTTCCAACACAAGCCAGTTAATTCTCTTTCTCAGTAACTCAGATTTTCTCTTCCCTGGTGTACCAGCTTCAGCCATAAGGTGGAAAAAAGAGCTCTTCCAGTTGTAGACAGCTCCGACAATAACCATCAGAAAGTGAAAGGGAAAAATGTCAAGTCACTATGTATCCCTCAGTCCGGCACGCACCAGGAGCTCTCTAAACAGAAATCTCAAGAGAGTTTCAAATACAGTCAGGTCCAGAAATATTGGGACATCAACACAATTCTAACATCTTTGGCTCTATACACCACCACAATGGAGTTGGAATGAAACACACAATGTGCCTCCCAGTTGTTAAGGGACCAAAGGTAATGGGACAGAATAATAATCATAAATCAAACTTTCCCTTCTTAATACTTGGTTGCAAATCCTTTGCAGTCAATCACAGCCTGAAGTTTGGAACGCATAGACATCACCAGACGCTGGGTTTCATCCCTGGTGATGCTCTGCCAGGCCTCTACTGCAACTGTCTTCAGTTCCTGCTTGTTCTTGGGGCATTTTCCCTTCAGTTTTGTCTTCAGCAAGTGAAATGCATGCTCAATGGGATTCAGGTCAGGTGATTGACTTGGTCATTGCATAACATTCCACTTCTGTCCCTTCAAAAACTCTTTGGTTGCTTTTGCAGTATGCTTTGGGTCATAGTCCATCTGCACTGTGAAGCGCCATCCAATGAATTCTGCAGCATTTGGCTGAATGTGAGCAGATAATATTGCCCGAAACACTTCAGAATTCATCCTGCTGCTTTTGTCAGCAGTCACATCATCAATAAATACAAGAGAACCAGTTCCATTGGCAGCCATATATGCCCACGCCATGACACTACTACCACCATGCTTCACGGATGAGGTGGTATGCTTAGGATAATGAGCAGTTCCTTTCCTTCTCCATACTCTTCTCTTCCCATCACTCTGGTACAAGTTGATCTTGGTCTCATCTGTCCATAGGATCTTGTTCCAGAACTGTGAAGGCTTTGTTAGATGTTGTTTGGCAAACTCTAATCTGGCCTTCCTGTTTTTGAGGCTCACCAATGGTTTACATCTTGTGGTGAACCCTCTGTATTCACTCTGGTGAAGTCTTCTCTTGATTGTTGACTTTGACACACATACATCTACTCCGGAGAATGTTCTTGATCTGGCCAACTGTTGTGAAGGATGTTTTCTTCACCAGAGAAAGAATTCTTCGGTCATCCACCACAGTTGTTTTCCGTCGTCTCCCGGGTCTTTTGGTGTTGCTGAGCTCACCGGTGCATTCCTTCTTTTTGAGAATGTTCCAAACTGTTGTTTTGGCCACGCCTAATGTTCTTGCTATCTCTCTGATGGGTTTGTTTTGTTTCTTCAGCCTAATGATGGCTTGCTTCACTGATAGTGACAGCTCTTTGGATCTCATCTTGAGAGTTGACAGCAACAGATTCCAAATGGAAATAGCACACTTGAAATGAACTCTGGGCCTTTTATCTGCACATTGTAATTGAGGTAATGAGGGAATATCACACACCTGGCCATGGAACAGCTGAGAAGCCAATTGTCCCATTACCTTTGGTCCCTTAACAAGTCGGAGGCACATATGCAAACTGCTGCAAACATATGCAAACTACACCGTTCACCTGAGTTGGATGTACATACCCTCAAATTAAAGCTGACAGTCTGCAGTTAAAGCACATTGTGTTTGTTTCATTCCAACTCCCTTGTGGAGGTGTATAGAGCCAAAGATGTTAGAATTGTGTCGATGTCCCAATATTTCTGGACCTGACTGTAAATCTCAAATAAGAAGCAGCCTAATGATCACCAAACGTCTCCAATCTTTAATACACAAAGAGAATGTTTCCAGAAACCCAAATAAGAACCAAAAGGAAATAAGCATGATTAACTCCAATCAGTCCACCGCCGCTGTTCCAAAAAACAAAAAAATAATAACAGCTGGCTCCACACCACAAAAGTCAAAAATGACCAGTCTCTGCTCCAGCCGCTCACTTTCACTTGGCCAATACAGTTCAAAGAGGCTAGTATCGTTCAGTTCTCTCCCACTCACTCAGGATGGCAATCTCAGTCCAATTGTTTACACCGTGACAGATTGGCTTCCCTCTCCAAGAGGATCAGTCACTGCTTCGGAACGGCGATCTGCCACCCTCTTCCTACAAAGGCACCCGAGGGGGTTCTTCAACATGTGGAAGATGCCACCTCCCTACACACCTCGGTATCTCCTCTCCTTCGCAAACTTCTCAGCGGTTTGCGATGGCTAAATAAAGCCGCCGTTTGTAGAAAAGGGAAAGCTGGATATAGAGCTTTCACACTGTCCAGCCATCCATTGCAGTGACATCACCGGAAGTCCACAGGCATATGCGGATGATTTAGTTTTCATACTGGAAGATCCATCAGAATCAGGATTGAAGCTATTACAGGTACTTAGGGATTTTGGGAGAGTAGCAGGATTGCTAATTAATGAGGAAAAAAGGAAAATATTAGTTAAAAACATGACACAGAGGCAGAGATGTCAGTTGGAGGGACTCCTGGGGATGCAGATAACTTAATAGAATAAAATATTTGGGAATTTGGCTGACAGCAAGGTGCTCATCGGTAAAGGAGGATAATTATGTTCCCCTTTATAATCTGACAGAGATTTGGAGAGGTAGAAAAATTTACAGTTATCACTTATGGGAAGGATTGCTGCCGTCAAAATGTACGTCCTCCCCAAATGGTTGTTTTTGTTCCAAACTGCCCCGGTAAACTTGGATAGGGAATTCTTTAACACCTTGAACAGAGTTATTTCTAAATTTATTTGGCAAAGTAAAAAATCAAGGATTAAGCTCAGGATGATGCAGGAACCTAAAATTAGAGGCGGATTTGGACTCTCAAATTGGGAGCTTTACCATCAGGCAGCCATTCTGATATGGGTGAAGGACTGGATTGCCCTAAAAAGGAGGTGGCTATTGGCGGCAGGTTACGGCCTTCAACACGGTTGGCACCACTTTTTATGGCCAGGACAGTCAGCCCGATCGAGGTATTTTTGGAATCACTATTTACGTAAGATCCTAGGAGATACCTGGGAAAGACTTAGGAGAAAGTTGTATCTGAAGATACCATGTTGGATCTCAATTCAGGAGGCCCTGATATATCTGACATTATATAAAGGAGAGAAGGTCTTGACCTATGGAGATATTTGGGATACTCAGGGCAGACTGAAGACACGGGAACAACTGAGGTCGGAGGGGTGTAACATAGACTGGTGGGCCTACACCCAAATACACTCAGGGTGGAAGAAAGATCAGGAGAGTGAAGGTATATATCGTGGAAAACAAGAATTGGGTAAAATCTTATTAGGTAATGACAGGAAAGCCCTATCGAAATGCTATTCTTATCTATTATCACTGAAAGTGGGGGAGGAAGTTGTTAAAGACTCCATGATTGCTTGAGGGCGAAATATGGGTTATTAATTGGATCTTCAAAAATGGGAGGAGATTAGGCTTAAAAATTTAAAATTAACTATGGCATCCTCTTATAAAGAGAATATTTATTAAGATGGTTTATCGATGGCACCTACCTCCAGGAAGATTAGCTAAAATGTTCCCCGGGACATCTTCACAGTGCTGGAAATGTGGGCATAGCAATGGAACTTACTTCCACCAATGGTGGACATGCCCGTTGGCAGCTAAATATTGGGTGAAAATATGACGATGGTTGTTTGAAATTACACACTATAGAGGAACTGAAACCAGAAACTTTTTTATTGGGGGTTAGACCCGCAAATATTGGATTAACTAAATAGTATTTGATGCTGCACATAATTACTGCAGGGAGACTGGCATTCACACAAGAATTGAAGAATGAGGACTTAGCAATGGACACAAAAATAATTTATAAAATCATGGAATGTGCAGAGTCTGACAGACTTACAAAACTGATCAAGGGTAAAAGAGACTCAGACTTTTATGGTAGTTGGAATATGTGGTATGATTGGACCCAGAAACGATGGGAGAGAGACAAAGGATAATGTTGGATTATAATTATAGATGATTGTATATTTATGGTAATCAATAGTATTGGAAAGGTAAATTTGTATATAAGAATCTGTAAATATTTTCTGTTTTTACTCTCTGATTACTGGTGTGTGTGTGTGTGTGTGTGTGTGTGTGTGTGTGTGTGTGTGTATAGGCAATGTTACACCGTGATAGAAACATTACTATACATTTGTTTTTTATTTTTATTTTTGATGCTCTAATAAAAAATTTATTTAAAAAAATGGGTTATGAATACCTATCACATCTACCCAGAGCTAAAAATCCTCTTCTTATTTATTCAATCAATATGGTGGATATATATTGAGGAAGGTATTTACCCCCAAAAAAGCATGTTTCTAAACCTGGAGGAAGAAACACCAGTAACTTGCACTAATGCTGATAACACTACTGATAGCTGAAAATGGAAATGAAGTTCTAGTAAGGAAAGTGGAGCACAATGAACAAATGGGAGTAAGGCTAAATATAAAGAAGACCAAACTAATGACAACAGGACTTGACAGTACAACCTTGGAACAACTTTGGAATTGACAGTAAAGATATTGAAAATGGTTGGTAGCTTTTGCCTTTAGGATTGACTCAACAATAAAAGAATCAGCCGTCAAGTAATATGCTGCAAACTGGTACTTTGTATGGTAGTAATGGAAAAAAATATTCAAACGTCATTAGGTAACTCTAAACAGAATTATGCAACCACAGTGTTCCGTGTGGTACTCTATGAAGCAGAAAGTTGAAAACTGAAGAAGATAGTTGTGGCAACAATACAAAGTGATATTCTTCCTTCCAAGAACAAAGACACTGTTTAGCTTTTTCACAGTTAGCCAAGGTTGGCTAAGGGCTTCTACTTTCTCTATGCATAATAAAAAAGCAAATATCTTCACAATTGGCTATGCCATCTCAGAGGAATAAAATAATGTTTTGACTAAATTTTAGCTTCTCATTTCCTAGAACCAAAAGGGGCAAATCTTTATGATTAAATTTATTTCAGTGGGTCTGCTATCATGATGATTGTCATAAGTTGAAGCATTTGGGAGACAAAACATTTCTTAACAATATCAAAGTCCTGAAAATGGATATTGAGGCTGAGGCTGAAGCCCCAAGCTGATGGGCTTGATAGGAAGCCAAACAACCATACAGCATCCTTCTGTTGAGGATATCTGCATAGGACTGAGCTGATGTTTTGAGTTTGCCTATAAAACTCACCAGATTGCAAATTGAAGGGCAAGTTTTTAATTAATTCAAAAACTGCGTCTTGCTGCCCGTACTTTCAACAACAACTTCTAAATGGTTTCCTGCCCATCGCAACCCGCAGATCCAAGCTAACTTTTCATCGACTCAAATCAGCCGCTTCTGTTGCTAACGCGTTTTGCTGGTGTTGCTGGGATCTGCCTTGAGCCCATTCAGCCTTTTCGCGTAGTTTCTTCTACACCTCCGGGTGGCTTGGCTTCCTATCTTTCGCCACCCCAACTCCTCCCGCCCCTGAAAGACTTTTTTGTTATTACCTCAAAGAACTGAGCGGGGTTGAGTTGCATCGCATCCTTATCCCACCTCTCTGGCCGAAGCGCATGCGCGGTCGGCCAGGCCCTGCTCTCCCTGCCTGAGCAGGTGCAGGGATGGGCCCCGCTATGGAGCGGAGGCAGCGAGGATGCTGCGGAGCCTCAGCCTGGGGGTGCCGTCGCCTGCTGCCCTTTCTCAGCGCCCTGCTCTGCGCTTGTGGAGACACTAGCGTCGGTCCGGTAGGGACGGGGAGCAGCGAGTTGCCAGCTATGGTGGGTGCTGTGAGGGACAAATAAAAGGAGCAGGGGGCCGCCCGGAGAGGCTTTCCATTGCGGGTGAGGGGGAGCGCAGCCGGGCGTCGCCTCCCCACCCGAAGTGGTCGCCGCCTGGCCCGCGCAAGATGCTCACCAAGCTGGGCTGAAGACAAGGCAGGTTGAGTCATCCCCAGTGATGGGCGATAGAGCCATCCATACCAATTAGCCTTCTCCTGTCTGGGTATCAGGGAGGGGTTAGTGAAGATGTTCCCCTTTTCTCTGCCAGCGTGGCTCTGTCCTTACCTAAATGGAGGGTGGGGGGCAGATCGTAGTGCCCCAGTGCTTTGGTGGCTGTGGCTGCGGCTGTGGCTGTCTTCCTATTTTTCTCTGTGTTATAAGGAGGAAGGGGAGCAAGGGGTGGGGGGGTGGAGAAACAAGGACAGGGAATATTTGGTTGGGTACCACCATCCTGAATGGGTTGGAGGACTTTACACAGAGGCAGCGATGCAAAACAGTGAAGGGCTGAGTGACTTTCTCCCAGTAGGAAAGAAGTGATGATGATACTGCAGGTCAAGGGAAAGCTCAGGTAATTGAAGCTCAGGGATTTAGGGAAAGTAAGGGCAAATGATTTCATAGACCTATGAAACCAGACAGATGGGCCGTACTTGGTGAGGTGGGGTGGGGTAGTAGACTGATAGACTGAAAACATTTCCTATATATCCTTAAGGATATGCTTCCAGTTTTCTATGGATTGACCTGCCAATATATCACTGTATCTGCATGTTGTTGAATGAGTTAGTATTGCTTTGTGATAAGCAATAGGAAAAAAAAACAACAGAAAAAGGAAGTCTAGCTATGTCTTCAGATAGATTGGGTTTTTTTTGTTTGTTTGTTTGATAATTATTGATGATGTGCTGATCTTAGTGTATACTGATATTTCAGAGCTTTTCTGCCAGCTTTGATCGCATTGATGGTTTTGATGGTGAGACTGCTTCCAGTGGTATCAGCTCAGACAGACAAAAAACTGTGATGAAAATGCTGCTATTGAAGATATGCAGTGGGAATAGTGTAATCTATTTATTAGATTGTTATACTGCCTTTATTAGTTTATAAGTTACTCAAGGTTGTAAGCATGCAAAATGCTCCCTCCCCCCTCCTGTTTTCTCTACAACAACAACCTTGTGAGGTAGGTTGTGCTAAAAGAGAGCACAATTTGGCTTTCATGCATAAGATGAGACTAGAATTCAGAGTTTCCTGGTTTCTAGGCCAGCACCTTTATCACTATACCAACCTGGCTATTAAGAAATAAAGGAAAAGTTACAAAAACCATTTGTATTACTTGGGAGTATATATTGATAACACACATTTTTTGAACAGTATGAAGAAGGGTGCAATTCTGTTTCTATTCTTGACATTCTTGAATATATTTTAAGGTGGTATAAACTTATGATGGATCCTATAAGTAATAAGACAAGGTAAACAAAGTCCATTTCCAGATTTTATTTGTATCCTGCCCTTATTATTTTTACTAATAACTCAAGGCAGCGAAGATATCCAACACACCTTCCTCTTTCTATTTTTCCCACAACAACAACCCTGTGAGGTTGGTTGGGCTGAGAGACAGTGACTGGCTCAAAGTCATCCAGCTGGCTTTCAGGCTTTCATGGGACTTGAACTCATGGTCTCCTGCTTTCTAGCATGGTGACTTAACTGCTATTTCCCTTGGCTCTCCTAATAAACTAAGGAGATATAACAAGTTACAGAGGAGTGGTGGCTGGGCCAGCTAACCTATATATAATTCTTAATGCATGACTGCATTCGTACGACTGAATCTTCCAATGGAAGCTGATGCTATATCCTAAAGTCTTGCAATATGATGTTCAATAAACTTATTTTGAAATTAAAGAAACTTCCTAAAAACAGTTTGAAATAAATATTTGGCAGGAGAAAGGGCCTGCTGCTCAAAAAAAGTACTGTAATTTTTGGTAGACATGCCAAGTAATTATTTGGATCACATATTTTATATTAAATAACAAAATGACATTCTTCTGTTAAAATAAGAAACAAAAATTGTAGCTATTCAGGTAGTCCACAACTTATGACCACAATTGAACCCAAAATTTCTGTTGCTAAATGAGATATTTGTTAAGTGAGTTTTGATCCATTTTATATCCTTTCTTGTCATCGTTAAGTGAATCATTGCAGTTGTTAAGTTAGTAACACAGTTGTTAAGTGAATCTGGCTTCTCCATTGACTTTGCTTGTCAAAAGCTGATCACATGACCCTGGGACAATGCAACCATCATAAATATGACCCAGTTGCCAAGCATCCAAATTGTGATTATGTGACCATGGGGTTGTTGCAATGGTCGTAAGTTTGAAAAACAGTCAAAAGTCACTTTTTTCAGTGCTGTTGTAACTTTGTACGGCCAGTGAACGAACTGTTATAAGTTGAGGACTACCTGTACTCGATTTAGTAGAAAAAAATGCTGATATATACTGATTACAAAATGATTTGTAATGATGCTTTATACATGTGGGGCAAGAGATAAATGCTATAATTGATGGTTTAGATGTGGCTTCAATATGCTTTTTGAAGTCTAAAACTTGAAGAAGTCATATTTTGGTCCTTTTGACATAAATGGAGTATATTAAGCATAAATAACCTAAGTACAGATAGTTCCCAGTTTAAGAATGAGTTCTGTTTCCAAGGTTTGTCTTTAAATCGGATTTGTATGTAAGCTGGAATAGTATTATTGTATAATACTGTAAAAGTAGTATTGTGAAATGAATTTGAACCATTTTGCATTTAATTTGAATCATTGGGTATTTAACTTGAATTTTGCTACAATAAGCTCCATTCCTAACTATGAGTGTCCTTAAAGCAGAACGTTCTTAATCTGGGGACTTGTATAAATAAATTTCTTTGGATGGAAATAAATGATTCTACAAGTACAGAAATTGCTGTAGCATGTAGGCTTTTCCAGTAATAGTTTTGAGTGACAACTAACTATATTCACACATTTAACCTAATACATACAAAAATAAATTTAAACTAGGGATGTCAAACTCATGTTGTCACTGCGGCATCATGTGACATATCAGGACTTTCCCCCCCACCCTTCACTAAACTGGGCGTTGGCGTAGCCAGCATGTGACGGATCCGGCCCATGGGCCGGGAGTTTGACAGCCCTGATCTAAATGGTCTGGATATTTGATGTGGAAAACTATCAAATGAGGAAGAAAGAAAAACTATAAAAATAATTGCTGTATTTTGACTGAAAACTATAGTGGTTATACTCTAAGAATTCTATTCAGGTAGCTGGCAGGACACATTTGAGTGATGCTCTTCTGTATCCCTCAACATTTTAAACATTTGCTACTTGAACTCTAAAAGCAGCTAGTCTTTCTTTAATGCAAGTTAATTTACTAACATAATTTGATAGTATATTGTGGAAGTTTTCTCTGGAACATAAAGATGGCAATATTTGGATGGATTGGCTCTGGATTACTGAATCCTAGTTTGTAGAACCTTTCTCTACTACTCATCTCTGCCACTTACTCAGCTAGATCTTCTCAATATTCAGGTGTAGTCTCGTCTCCTATTGTATTAGAGAGATACCATGTCATAGACTTTTAAGAAAAGCATCAACAATGGAACCAATAGAAATGAGAAGTAAATGCATTGCCTAGGGAACATTAACACAGAAGAGCTTTATAAGTGGGATTGTGAGAAGAATTGGTGAATGGGAAGAAGGGGTTGACTATTATTAGAAGAATTATTAAACTGAAACATTAGTTGAATTCATATATAATGCTAAACTAGAATTTTTAAGATTAAGGCTTGTTGAACAAGGTATAATTGATGCATTCACATAATGTAAAGCCATTGTGGTTAAATTCACACATCTTGCTAATCTGAAAACAAAGAATAAGGAGTAACTCAAGTCCTTTAGTTAGTCAATAATAGCTTGATGTAATAACAGCTATCTACCTGCAAAGTGGTCCAATAAGTAGTTGCCTTCACTAAAAAGAACCTGAGACTATCACTAATTTGAGTGTATTCTGCAGGATCCAATCAGGGTTGGTCATCGGGACCAGAGGTTTAGTCTTCCGAGCTTTCAGACTCGTGCTGGAGCCCATTCTCAGGAAATTCTGATGAGCTCCAGAATGAGTCCGAAAGCTTGGAAGACTAAATCTCTGGTGACCAACCCAAATTGGATCCTGCAACATTCTCCTGGGAAGTGTATAGTCACCTTCATTCATGAATGTATTCTTTCCACAACTTTAAATTGGACAGATAGAATCCATGTAAGTTGGCATCTTTCTTTTCTTGCCTCTAGAAATCTTCAGATAAGCTCCGTAAGTACCTTCAGGAAAATGTTACGTTCGAATATATCAAAATACATTTTCTAGAGGGTAGCTAACTTTGGAACACTTTCTCACAGGAAGTTCAACTAGGACCAACTTTGCAAAGCTTTTCACACTTGGTCAAGGCTTTTTTATTTATCAAGGCACTTAAAAGCTGATGTGATTGCCTCCATCTTCATCATAGTTTGATAATATTACTACATTTGTCTATAGTAATAGTTGCATGAAATATTTTAGCAATTAGTAGGCCATGCAGTTCTTCAGTTTCAGTATCCAAAAGGTACTTTGGAGTTGGGGATACCAACATAACTCTTGACAATGACACTTGAAAGTTTCTAGGCCATTTCCTGGGATTCCATAGTGGTTTTAAGGTGTTGTAAACAGGTGCTGCATTTGCACTCCCTCAAACTCTGAACCACTTTTGGGAGATTTAATCTGAATTTGTGTAGAGCTCTAGCAATTAGCCTTTAGTGCTGTTTTTGTATACATTTGTTAAGTGGAGATCTATTTCTTGTAGATTGAAGCAACAGATCAAAGAACATATATTGAAATTTTTGTATACATTAAAATTAAATAGCATGTATCCAGATTCTCCAATTGGCAGACAACCTTTGAAATGCCCTAGAAGAAATTTTTTATATTATAATCAATATTTCCTTCTAAAGTAATATATCAGGAAATGTAATTCTAGAGAAGTAATTGACTAGTTGCAAGGGGCAATTATTGTTTACTATTTTGAGTAAAATCTGCTAATTTTTCTTCTGATAATCTGACTAAAACTTATATATATAAGATATATATATATATATATATATATATATATATATATATATATATATATGTATATATTAAACAACAGAATGTAAGAGGCACAAAACAAATGTTACATATATATAGCTTGTTATTGTACAAAACCTTTATTTTTGCTTTAGGCCATAATATAGTTTTGTAAACATTTATTGTAATGGAGCAATGCATTTTACATTTCTAGATGTTGTTCATAATTGTTACTTTGAAAAGCATATATTTTTCACTACAGTATCGATGAAGCTGCTGGTATCAAAAACACCTATAAAATTGGTTCTGTCCACTAGAAAGTTGCATCACAATCCTTCCCACACAGCAACTGGGAATTTGAACTAATATAATTTTTGGTGAGGATAGATTTTTTGGAAATTGGATAATTATTTTCAGTGACATATCTGTCTGTGATACTAGCCGAATATCCTATTTCATGGTATTATGCTGGCACAGCAGTCAGTATATTCCAAAGAGACTTGTCTGCTGATGCAGCATATATTAGGATTGGCTTGTTAGTCATTGAGGCATACAATCAAAAATGCACTGTGCTCAGAGTTTACATTATAGTTTAATTATTTTAATAGCTATAAAACTGAAATGGTTGCAAACCAGTAGTGTATGTCCTGTTCAATCTGCTGATCAGTTCTGCTGCTGACTAGTGCTTTGCAGAAAAAAAAGTTGGAGAAAGTATTTATACATTACAGGTTGAAAGATGTAGGTTTTAACTTGGGAATTGCTTATGATAACTTTTATATTTTGGTTTTAATCCATGCCTGACTATGACAGAGGAAATCTCTGCATCTGATCTCTGCATCTCCCTTAGATACAAAACTTTTATTCTCTTGATCTTGTGCTGTGTAAATGGTAATTATGGTAGTACAGTTTATGAAAAACCTTTAGATGACTAGAATGATGAATGTGAAGGACCTTGCTGTAGACATCAGAATTGCTGCTTATACTTTGTAATTGTCATTGCTTAGTTTTTAGAGAGCTATTATTCATAGTCTTGTGAGGATTTTAAGTTTTTGACCTTTAAATACCAAACCCATAACCCAAATAGATTTACAAATTTGCTTTTATTTCAAAAACCATTTGCAATCTATGTAAATTGGGGGAAGTTACTGTTGTTGAAAAATAAACATCAAACTCCTTTAGGCACATAAACTAAGATATTAGCTAAAGTTATTCTTATAATGTCTAATAAAGCAATACAAATATTATCATCCATGTATGAATTTTTAGTTCATGCATAAAATTTGCTATATTATTTCTTACTTTGATCAAGATTTTAACCTGATTGCCACTCTACTTCATAATTATTCTAAAGTATTTATTCAAATAAATAAATAAATGATGTCAGTTCTTATTTTAATGATGAAAAATGGGAAGCATATTTCTAATTACAGTGATGTGATTTCTTTGCAATTATCTATAGTTTTACAATAATTTGGGGTATTTTTTAGAGTCTTCAAGTCATTGTTGATTGCTAGTGACTGCCTGGGATAGTCCCAATTTTCTTGACTGGATTTTTTGAAAGTAGGTTGCTGTTGCCTTCTTCCTAGAGCTAGAGAGACTGGACCAAGGTCACCCACCTGGCTTTGTGCCTAGGGTGTGACTAGAATCCCCAGTCTCCCAGTTTCTAGCCTGGTGCCTTAACAATATCACCAAACCGGCAGTATATTTTATAGTAGTCCATAAGTTTATAATTCTTCTTCTGCTGCATCTTAGGAGAAAAATGGGAATGCTTATGTTTATTTTCTTTATAGTAATAATTTAAATAGAATAAATCAAACTCTACTTTTGTACCACCGACAGTTCCGATTTTAAGCTCACAGCCATACAAATATTTTAAACGCAAACATACATACTTGATCATTATAATAGATTATTATTTGATAGCCAGGTTCAGTATTAATAAATGAGAATAATTGCTTTTAGATACTTAGCATCCTTGCCTCTACTCCTATCTTTCCCATAGGTTGTAATAAGTCCTTGATATTGCATTTACTACAAGCAAACTAAAAGGCTTATCTTAGAATAATATGCCTTTGTTATCCTTTGTAAGGACAAATAAAGGCCCTTCTCCATTATCTCTAAATGGACAGGTCACCTATAAGGAAACTTAAGTAATATTCATGACAGGATATTCTATGATGGGAAAATAACCAGTCAGCGGTTTAAAGGACCTTATAGAGGACAGAGTGTCTTTGTAAATGTGAAAAATATAAACTTTAACCTTATAAGGCAAAAACATACGTTACACCAAGGGGAAATGGACACATTGTCTCATTCATAACTATCCTGTTGCTAGTTTTTGTCCCTAAAGGACAGATCCAACAATTGTTGGATCTCTCTTTATTGGTTGGTCTCCTCTACAGATAGCCCTGACTTTACGACTGTAATTGTGACTGGAATTTCCACTGCTAAGCAATGCAGTCATAAAGAGCAATGTCATGTGATCCCAGCACTCCCTGCTGATGTTGTTAAGCAAGGATCACAGATCCTTAAGCAAGTCCCAGGTAGCTTGACAGCAGGCAAGTAAATGGCTACTGTTGGGTCAGGGAGAGTGCGTAGGTAATAGCTTAAACATGGCAGGGCTGGAGGTGGCTACTGCCAGGTAGAGGGGGGGGCTAGCCATTGAGGTGAAGTGTATAAGTGCAGCTGGGCTTGGGGGGGTAGCTGCTGTCAGGCAGGGGATGTGTAGATAGCCAGGAGGAACAGTGTGACCATGGCAGGACCAAATGCAAGCAACTTCTTGAAGCAATTTGAAGTCTCCTGCTGTTTTCCCCATTGATTTTGCTTGCAGGAAGCCAACAGGGAAAGTCACAAATGGCACTCACATGACTGTAGGACATTGTGACCTTTGTAGGTATGAGCTTGTTGCCAAGCTCCCAGAACACAATCACATGATTGCAGGAGTGTTGGGACTGCCAGAACTTTGAGGACTGGTCATTAAGCACCACTCATTCAGTGTTGTCATAACTTAGAATGGTCACTGAATGAGGGTTTTGTTAAACAAGGATTACCTGTATTCATTGGACACAGAATTAGTATTCCAGAACATGGTATTAGAAGTGGAATCAGAAGTGTTAGTTAATAAATTGTTGGGAAATAGGATCTGGTGAGTGATTGTACTCTTAATCACCTTTCCCTCATTGATTCCCTTCTCTCTTTGCTTCTTCAGTAAAGAGAATTCTGTAAAGAAGCTGAGTGCCTGAGATTGAGAGACTCTTTCCCAAATCAGGAGAGTAAGTCAGATAAACTCATAGGAGCAGTGGATCACCTCAGTCTGTACTCCTTCCAGCAAAATAGGGTCATGTGAAAATAGACCTTCAGGGGAGCTCAGTCCAATGTATGCAAAATACAGCAAATCATGCCATCATTAAGAAAATCTGGCTTCACTGACTTTGTTGGAAAAGATCATGACTGGTGATCATGTGACTTTGGGACACTGCAACTGTCATCAATACATGCTGGTTGCCAAGCATCCGAATTTATATCACTTGACTATGGGGACACACTGCAGCGATTGGAAGTATAAAGAACAGTCATAAGTCACTTTCTTCAGTGCTCTCATAATTATAAATGGTCATTAAATGAATGGCCATGAGTCAAAGACCACCTATATCCAAGAATATTACAAACAAGCCTTTAAAAGCATTTGAATGACATTCTGGCATTCCAAAAGCATTACAAATGATCTCACTAGCTATTATGGCTGCCTTTGTAAATGTTCTCTTAGTAAAAGTTTCCCCTGAAACTAAATTTATGAAAGCTAGTTGGGAAAGCTGAATTCATAATGACATGCTGGGTGTTGCTATTTGCTATTTGTTGTGTTAAAAAATTACACGTCGTGTAGTTTTAATATAAGGGCCAAATTTTTAATATATTTTAAACTGGTTTTTTAAATTGTGTGGGTATATGTTGTTTTAATATGGCTGTACACTGCCCTGAGTCCTTCGGGAGAAGGGCGGTATAAAATTTTAATAAATAAACAAACAAACAAATAAATAAATAAATAATTGGGAATCAAGAAGAAAAACGATAAAGAATGCTTTCTGGAACTCCAAACCATGTCCCTGTAACAAATGAGAAGTCCTCATTCTAACCATCATGTTCAAAATTTTCCCCACATGTCAGAGGGTGGGGTGCAGTGATTTCTGCTTCTGTCTTGGAGGCTGGCAGTTATATCGTACAAAGTAACAAGCTTGTGTTGGGTGGAAAAGTGGGACACCAAAAAGCCCAGGGCTCTTAGAACTTTATCCAGCCTCCTCAAATGGTGTTGCCTTCCAGCCTCAGCAATCTATGGTGCAGTTGGGATTTGTCCAATAGAGCTGGCTCAGGAGACCTCTGTTTCCTCTTTGGCTTCTTGATTTCTCTGCCTCCCTTCCCCTTTTGGAGGATGCTGCCTTGTTTGTTTCTTCACTCTCAGCTATTCCTCATGTGGCACTACAATATAGTAAGTGCTGCTGTTGGTATTGGGAGTCCATCCATGTCATCAGGCTAACAGCTCAGTGGCTATTGTAATTAGCCTAAGGAACCGGCTTTGTTTTGGGTACTGATTTCCCTGTAAATTTATTGGGAAAGGATTTGCTTTGTTTTATTGGGAATGGATTTGCTTTGTAAGCTTGGAGCATTGGTGGTTTTTTGCACCGAAAAGGCTTGTATTTACAGGCCCAGAGGAACACCCTAATTCAGATCTTGCTCTGATCTCTATCCTGGCTTCCCTTCCCTTTTTTATTTTTTTATCCCCTGATTTCTCCTGATATATGTTCTTTCCTTGGCTTGCTTGGATTTTGATGTCCCTGGATTTTAAATCTTGCTTTTGAAGCTTAACTCTATCCAGTCTATTCTTTGATGAGATGCCTCTTTGCTTTGGATTGAGGGCATGGCCAAGTATTTTGTCATTTGAAATAAGCATTGCTTCTATCTCTGTCCTTGGACTCCTTGATTATTCTTTATCCTTTACCCTGTTTAGCCATGAACATGTGATACAGTTTCTGGTGTCTTTGTTTATCCTTATGGTGACTATCTTCACCCAGTGATGTACTACTGGTATATTTACAAGTTAGATGTGATCGCTGCTGCCTTTCCACCTTTCCATCTTTGTGCTGTTCAAGCTGCGACCCTTTTAATGGACAAATTCTCTGAACTTCTTAGGGGATCTGTCTAAACATATAGGCTTCCCCCTGTGGTGGTAGGCTTCTATCTTATCACCTACACTTGCCCTTGACTCCCCAACAGCTGAGCAAATTGGAAATATCGCTCCTAAACTCTCCCATTGTTACTGCTATTAATTCTTCCTCCCAAGATCCTACCTTCCATTTACATCCTCGACTTACAGCTATTCATTTAGTGACTATATCCTTACGATTTGTATCCTTACGATTTATATTGATATTGTTTCCTGATTGCTTATTTGTACCCTATGACTATCATTAAGTGTTGTATCTTATGATTCTTGATGAACGTATCTTTTCTTTTATGTACACTGAGAGCGTATGCACCAAGACAAATTCCTTGTGTGTCCAATCACACTTGGCCAATAAAGAATTCTATTCTATTCTATTCTATATGAAATTATAATAGCACTAAAAAAAAAGTGTATTACAACGTTTTTTCACACTTATGACAGTTGTCGCATCCTGTGGTCATATGATCAAAATTCGAACATTTGGCAACTGACATGTATTTATGATGGTTGTAGTGTCCCCAGGGTCAGGTACTCACCTTTTGTGACCTTCAGAAAAGGAAAGTCAGAAGCCAGATTCAATTGTTAAGTATTATTAATTTAACAACTGCATTGATTAACTTAACAACTGTGGCATAAAGTAGTAAAGTCGTAAAATGGGGGCAAATTCACTTAACAACTGTCTTGCTCAGCAATAGAAATTTGGGGCTCAACTGTGGTCATAAGTTGAGAACTACCAGTACCCTATCTTCTGCTGAAAGTTTTTCCACTCATTGTTTTTTTATTGCTTATTAACTTCTTTCTCACCCTGATATTCAGTAAAACCCTACTGCAAGTGCTGATGTTTAATTTTATACTTATGTCACTTCTTGCCACCCTGGAAAACAGGGTGCTGGATATGTGGGTATGTACTCCTTTTGAATGTGTGTTAAATTAAATTCTTTGCTTCCCTTTGTTTCTGCTCAAGTTGGTGAGTTACATGCTGTGACTTAAGCTTGTCTTTTAACCTCTAGTTCCTCTATTAATATTTATACAGACAGCTGTTATTGTTTAGAAACTATATCACTATGGCCAACTTTGCCAAAACCATGGGTTTCTCACATCCTCTGGTTCTTTGATTCAGAGTGCTGATTTGTTTCCAGTTTACTTAGGCCATTCTTTCCTCTGCTGCTGCTGTATTAAAATGAAAGGCCATTCTCAGTGGCAATGAACTTGCTGATTCTTGTGTTAAATATACTGGTCTCCTGTGGTTTCTATACAGAGTTACTTCTTTTGCTGTCTGCTCAAAAACTGGACTTAGCCTGGAAGAACTAGATGCAAACGGCATATTTTCCTAGCCCTTGTAGAGCTCTTCGGGCTCCAGATGGTTTCCTAGTCTAGGAGTGTCAAACTGGTGGCCCGCGGGCCGGATGTCTTACACGTAGGCCACGCCCACCCCAGCTCTGCGAAGGCAAAAAACATTGCGATATGTCACATGACATCAATGTGATACAGCACAGTTTGATACCCATGTAAGATGATCCCTCACATTGGTCTACCTCCCCATTTAAGCTTAGGCAGAACATATATTTTGTTAATGTAATGTAGTGGCATTGTTACAATACTGGCAAAAGGATTTTAGTTTGATTTGTGATTGATGGTGTTTATAAGTTAAAGAGTTTTGGCTTTTTGGAACAAATTAATGGGGGATTGACTACAATTAACTCTTTTCTTGCTCTTTTCTTTGACCTAATATTCATGGACAGTTTTTAGATATTCTTATAATTGTATTTACATTTATCTGTAGAAGTTTGAACTTCTAGGGCAGGGGTGTCAAACTCAATTTCATTGAGGGCCGCATCAGGGTTGTGTTTGGCCTTGGGGGTCAGGGCGGGTGTGGCCAGGGTGGATGTGGACAGCTCGACATCACTTGTGTCCGGGTTGCATGTGGTGACTTGAGTGCTCTGCCAGTAAAAATGGGCTCCTGAGCTCTGTTTTTGGCTGCGACAACCTCCTGCAACCCTCTGCTAGTGAAAACGGAGCTCGGGAGGGCTGCACGCAGCTCTCCGGAGCTCTGTTTTCACTGGTAGAGGCACTGCGGGCTAGTCCTTCGCTATTTCCAGGGGGGGGGCCCTCAGGCCAGATCTAAGCACTCCACGGACCGTATCCTGTTCCCGGGCCTTGAGTTTGATATCCCTGTTCCCTTATCTTCCTCTATAGGAAGTTATACAACTATCTCAGGGGGTATAGGAAGAATTGGTATCCGTGATGCTTTTGTTCATGAACTATATTAGTCAAGTTTCAATGTGTGATGTTATTTGTTCATTCTTTTAGAGATATGAATTTCTGTTAATAGTCAGTGACAAAAAATCCGAAAATGCAAAACTCTACTGTACTGAATATTCAACATTTCCCCTTGAAACCTTAGAAATCTTGAACTTATTACTTAAGCAATGACTGAAATATTTTGCTTAAAATTGGATTACTTAGTTTTTATTCCATGACCATTAAAAACACAAAAATATATATTTTTAAATTGTACTTATTAATGAGTAATTGTTTCATTACTGTCAGTTATTTAGGGAATTTGTATTATTTATTGAAGACCAGTCGAATTTGATGGCAAAGCAAGAGGTGTTAGAATCTGTATCTTTTCCTCAGCTACAGCTAAAGATTTTTTATATATCTTTTTTCTTAGCAGGTATATCAAAGCATGGATATTAAACACAATAGCCAAAACCCAGATATTCTTGATAAAACCATGACTATTGTGATCTTCCTAGTCAGTTCTTGTTTTTTAGTCTTGTGGTTCTAATTGAGGCTAAGGAAGCTACAATACGAAGCAAGACAGCTCATCTCTAGACTTTTTTAATCTCAGTTCTTCAGTACTGCTGAAATCTCTGAGTTGCAAAAATGACTAGAGTTTGAAGTTTTTGCATCTCTTTGCTGCTGTCTGGTGGGTATCTGGAGTTTACATGCAGATCTGGTAACCAGTATACCAAAAGATTATTTTTGAAGTTACATATGCATCACCTGATTTGATTAAGTCCATAAGGGTTATTTTGCGCTTTTTTTAAATACATTCTAATAAGGGTCATGAGTGATTTATCATATGGTGTTATGGTGTAGCTTAAAATGTTTTTTTTTTCAAATCTAAGTAAAAATATCCCTTACCTTGACATGTGATTAGTCAGGACAGATTTTCTCCTCCTACGAGTGCATCTGCTTGCTACTAAGAGGCAGATAAGGAAGTATATAAGCAGGTCATTAATAAAATCCCTTAATGTTCTATCAACCTCTTATTTTACACTAGTTTAGTGAGAAATATGTTGGATTTATTTAACTTGTGGTCTTTCTCAATGCTTGACAGACCTGCAACCAATCCAATACAAGGATTTGCAACTACTGTATATTTTATGCTGGTGATGCTTTTTATAGAATATCTAGGTAATGGTATCAATTAATTAAAATTGCTAAGTTCTCACACCAGGTTCAATGCAGTCAAAATGGCATCATTCGTGTATAGGTAGAAGGTATTACCAAGCTTGAGAAATCCCCAAGATTTTCAGAAACATAAAAGTGTTGTTGGAGAAAGGGATGGAGAAAATTTGGATTGGTGCAAAGGTTTCAGAATCTTCCCAGTGTGGAATAGATATGATCAATGGATGGCATGCTATTGGCATTGCTGGTGCAAAGGAAGTAATAGAAATTTGGGAGGAATAGAATGGGCTTTCTTCCATCCCTGGAATCTTGAAAAAGATAACACTGGATTATAGTTGCCATTTCTTCTGTACTATTACCAATTTTGAATGATTGAAGTCATACACTTGACCAGACAATGACTTCATATTATAAAATGGGGGGGGGGGTTGATATAAAATGCAGATGGGGTGAGTTTAAGAGAATATAAGTGCATTAGTGGGAAAATTACATTTATCTGCTTACATAGATTATCATCCTACCTTCATTTATCCAGACATTTGTTGAAACCTGGGCTTTCTGAGAGAGAGAGCGCGCAATTTGGGAGATATCTGTAGGGAAATATGGCACAGGACAGGGAAAAATTAAGTGTCCCTCGCTCATCTTGCAAGCTTTCCTTTAAAAAAACTCATTCCTTAGCAATATTTGCAGAAGTAGTTTGCCATTGCCTTATTCCTAGAGCTGAGACAGTAACTGGCCCAGAGTCGGTTGGTTTCTAGCTGAGTATCCTTAATCACCATATCAGTGTTTCTCAACCTTAGCAACTGTAAGTTGTCTGAACTTTAAATTGTCAGCAATTCTGGGAGTTGAAATCCATCCATCTTAAAATTGCCAAGGTCGAGAAACACTGCACTATATCAAACTGGCTCTTGACTATAGTCTTAAATGATTTTGAATATTCATATTTCAATCCATTGTTTCCATTTTTGTCACATCTTCGGTCATATCATACCTTTGGTTTGATCTAGTATACCTTCTTAATGCTAATGTTTCTTAGCCAAACCACAATATAGAAGCCACAATATGTGAAACGCTCTCTTAGGAGACTTTATATTTGGAAAAATGTTGGACAAACTGAATCTGTAGTCAATCATATTTTTATGCATAAAATAAGCATAGCAACTGAACTGAGAATTGTGTTCTGATAAAATATCTAAATTTGCACACATAACCAGAAAGTTAACAACACCTGCAAAGTTGGTAGGATAACATTGCCTTTTGCAATTATTCTTGTTGTCCTATGGTTATCCTCATATATTAGAAAGAGCAAGAAAGGTGAATATATCAACAATTGTGAATTCACATTTCAGCTAAAAAGGAAACAAGCCAATTTTATATATATATATATATTATATATATACTGTTAAATTGGGCTGTGTTTTAAATCTGGGTTTCCTTTGTCTTATTTTTCAGAGTTGGTTAAAAACCTACGGTTATCTGCTTCCATCTGATACAAGAATGTCTGCTCTGCTCTCAGGAAAAGTTATGCAGTCTGCAGTCACCACTATGCAGCAGTTTTATGGCATCCCTGTAACAGGAGTGTTGGATCACACCACTATTGAGTAAGAATGATTTTTGCAGATACTGGAAAATAATGTTCTTGCCCAGATCATTATCTATAGCAGAGATGGACAACTGTGGCCCTTTTACAACCTGTGGACTTCAATTCCCAGAATTCCTGAGACAGCCAAGCTGGCTCAGGAATTCTGGGAGTTGAAGTCCACAGGTCATAAAGGGGCCATATTTGCCCACCCCTGATCTATAGCATTATGAAACTTTAAAATGTGAGCCGAATAAATTTACTTGGCATATGCATATTCTCTAAGAATGAATATGGTCTGAAATCTGAGTCAGATTGCCAACCGTGCCTCTTTCATCACTTAGATCAACATTCTCAACCTTGGCAATTTTAAGATGAGAGGACTTCAACTCCCAGAGTTCTCAGAATAGGCAGAGGTAATTAACTTCACATCTCAAAGAATTCATCCAAGGATTTGTACTGATTTAACAATTGATGTAGCAGATATTGCATAGGTCATCAGATAAAATGGCAATAGAAATGATATGTTGTATGTAATGGCGCTACCTTGATGGCCATTCATAGGTTTTAAATGTTATTGTATATGTGTACAGGTATTACGGTCTTATACTATAGTCATTCTATATAAAAGTAGTCCTTGCTTAATGACCTTAATTGGGACCAGCAACTTCATCACTAAGTGAAGTAGTCATTAAGCAAAACGTCACACAACAGCCCCGCTTAGCAACAGCAGTTCCGACAATCCCAGTTGTGGTCCTTAAGTAAGATACCGTATACAATTGCATCCTCCTGCTGGCTTCCTCCACTCATTTGCTTATCCGAAGACAGTTGGGAAGGTCCCAAATGGTGATCATATGATTGTAAAATGCTGCAACTCTTATAAATGCATGACAATTGCTGAATGCCTGAATTGTGATTACGTGACTGCAGGGACACTGACTGTCATAAGTGTGAGTGCAATTTGCTTTTTTAGCACCATCATAACTTTGAGCAGTTGCAAAGCAAATGATCATTAAGCAAGGATTATCTGTACAAAGAACTGTGTGCATGGAACCTGGTTTGCACAGGTCTTTTTTTTTTCATTTCCACCTGTGAATTGATGATGTCAGCAGAAATAATGCTTTTACTGTGCAATCCACAATCTCAATTTTTTTTTAGAGAACCCAGTTTCCATTACCTTCTGTTACAACTTTCCTATTTTCCCCATAGTTTCATCCACTGACAATCCATTATGGAGAGAAAGCCCATTATGGACTGGCTGTTTATCCATCTGAAAGTATTATAAAATTATAAATTTAATAATTATATACAGTGAAGCAAAGCTCTCTACTGCCACACACAATTGAAGTTCCAGAGATGGAATTTTTCACTTTCTTTTTGGAGGGAGAAATCTTGAGCATAGCTGCTACCTTGTAGTCTGTGCCAAACTAACTAGCTCCAAAGCTCAAACTTACTTCTCTAACCTACTTCAAAATTGCCATTTTAATCTATTTTGGTACACATTCTCTAGACTGGCCAGAATTTAGTCTCAGCCCTTACCTTGACCAACAGGTAGGCAGACAAGCATGTCTAAATTGACTGGTGATCTGTTTTCAACTACACCAACCAACCAGGCTGAAATGGCCCAAAGCCCTATTTTTGTACCATATATTCCTGACTCATTAGGAATCTTTTTACTTTCTAGGTGGATGAAGAAACCTCGCTGTGGTGTTCCTGATCATCCCCATCTAAGCCATAGACGAAGGATTAAGCGATATGCACTTACTGGACAAAAATGGAGGCAGAAGCATATTACCTACAGGTATAATCCAATATATTAAAAACCTTAATGGAGTTTATACTTTAAATATTATGTAGAGCCACCAGCCTTGTCATTTGTTCATATTCCTTGCTTGAGGGGAAACTTGACAGGGAATTCTAGGAAGTATAGTTCCAATACATCTGGAAACTTGAAGTATATTTTTTTTATTGTGATTTCCTTTGAGCTATTTTATGGAAGTAACACTTCAGTTTGGTGACATAGCCTTTTCAAAAAGTGCATTTTTAAAAGCTTTAGTTTTTCTAAATTTAGCTTTCATTAAAAGAAAGTTTCAGATATTCTTCTACATAAAGATTAGTAGTGTTACTTAGTCTTTTTAGGACTGTAATTAAAATCAATATATAATTAAATAGTAAACATGTAAGAAAAAGAGGAAGAATAACAAATAATGTATATTCATGTGGATCACATTTCATTTGCCTATTTTGCTATGTCTGTTTCATGGCTTTTGAAGTAATTAGTCAAGATGCTTGCGTGCTATACAAGGAAGAGCCAAAGTATCAGTTAAATACTATGATGGGTAAATTTATGCATTTTATGTTCATTTAGACCATGTGAATTCAATGCAAATTTTTGCTGCCTTCTCTCATACAATTATAATTTGAGAGAGGCAATTTACCCAGCTAATGTCCCAATTGCTACTGAATGGTTGTGTCTTTCTCCCTTTCCTGGTCTTAAATAAAATGTATTCATTTTTTTTTAGTGTAAAAATGCATTTGTTGAGTAGAAGACAACTATTCCAAATGCAAATTTGACTGTTTCAACCATATTGATAGTGCTTTTTGCTCAAAACAGTGGAAAACTAAATTTTAAAATGGGGCATTTGAACCCAGGATTGCTTAATACTTGGATATATTTGTTTGTTTGTTTCCCATCTTTATTATTTTCCTAAATAACTCAAGGTGGCTAACATACCTACTACTTCTATTTTTCCCACAATAGCAACCCTGTGAATTTGGTTGGATTGAGCTTAGAGTCAACTTTCATGCTTATAAGACAAGACTAGAACTCAGTTTTCTTTTTTCCAGATGGATTCTATAACCACTAAGAATAAGAGATAGAAATACAATTAGAGAAAAAACTTTTGGATCACCCAAACTAGTGTATTTAAATGATTAGGAGAAACTTTTAACCTTTAAAATTCTACATGGTATAGTTCTAAGTATTTGAAAGGCTGTCCTGATATATGTGCATGTGTTTCTTAAGATCTTTATGATATCTCTCTCTCTCCCTCTCCCTCCCTCCCTCCCTCTCTCTCTCTCTCTCTCTCTCTCTCTCTCTGTGTGTGTGTGTGTGAGAGAGAGAGAGAGAATTTTAAGGGTTGTCTTCTGAGCAACTTTCAGCAAGTTCTGTTGGTTCTTGTTTTAAAGTAAGCTTCAAAATAGTTTTATTTTATCTACTTTTTAAATGAAAGCTTTTAGAGAATGCATTGATCTTTTTGCTTTTTTGGTCAAAGATTTTATGTTGTTATTCGTTTAGTTAACTAGCTTACTGTAGTTAAATTACCTGATTATACATTTTTAATTGAATTTGTGTGATTCCTACTGTAATTTGATTTGAGAATAGTAGTCTTGAAAATATTTTAAATTTATTTTTGTAAAGAAAATTTCCCTCACAAATTGGTTTTCAACATGGGTTTTGTGAAATTTTGCAAGTTGCATAAAAGGTAGAATGTACATGTTTAGGGAACAGTGGTAGAGATCTTTATATCTTACTTACTATAAGATTTTTTTAAAGCTGTTTGATGTTGGAAATAAAAGTGAGTAAGCTATATGAGTATTCAGTTATTATTCAGTCATCTACTGTTGAAAGAAGATTGCTTTGGTAACATATCATCATGATATGTGCTGTTGTCATAATTAGTAAAAGCTTGAAGATCAGGTTTGATCAACTGATTTTGTTCAAAAGACAATGTCACAATGTGACACTTCCGTTTCTTTTTTAAAGCTCTTTAATCTTTTATTTTTGCTATCTTTGATTTAGTGTCTGACATGTTATTCTTTCTAAATATAACTCAAAGGTAGCTGTTTTCTCTTAATTTATTCTAGATTTGCAAGATAGAACTGATTACAGTACCAAGTGTCCTTCAGGGAAAATGCTACATGTCAATCTATCTAAACCAGGGTCGGGCAACCATGTCCCTTTACAACCTGTGGACTTCAACTCTCAGAATTCCTGAGCCAGCATAGCTGTCTCAAGAATTCTGGGAATTGAAGTCCACATAAAGGGACCATAGTTGCCCACCCCTGATCTAAATCAATAGCTCAGCGTGCTAGCTGGAGAATTCTGAGAATTGAAGTCCACACATCTTGAAATTGCTGAGGTTGAGGAACACTGATCTAAATGATGGGTATTTGTAAATGGCTATATATATTTTAGTCCCAAAATATATAACAAAGACAGAATTTTGTTTCAGTATTACCTTAGATTTAACTGAGAATAACCAATCCCATTAGTGCTAGGAGTGAACGATCTTCTGAGTGTATGAAATTATCTGTTGAAGCTGGAAAACATTCATTAAAAAAATACAGATTATCAAAGGGCTGAAGTAGCTATCCAATGAGGACATGTTACAATTTTAAACTTTGCACTTTATGACAATTTATGTGAGACCAAGATAAAGGCATATGCTATTAAGTATGATATATAATAAGTAGCTAAGGAGAAGCCTCCCCACCCCCAACAACATGTTGTTGCAACATGGGAATCAGTCACTCGCAAGCAAGCAAGAACCATTAAATAAACATACTAAAACCACTTGCCTTCAAGGGCCCTCAGCACCACTTGAAGTCTGTTCATTCATTCAGAAGAAAAAAAGTATTGAGTTAAAACCTTGAAAATATATAGAAGTCCCAAACATCTTTGCACAGCAGTGCACAATCAGTTATTGTGAGGGTGGCATCCCTCTTGTCTGCAATAAAGATTCAGATTTAATCAAGCAGCATCCACTAAGAAGGAAGGGTGGAGAGACCAGTGACTTGCTCTCAATTCCAGGAGTGAAAGCTGTCAACAAAGTTCACATTTAGGACTGTGCCATTGAACTGGTTGGATATTCAAAAAAGACAAGATGAAATATTTATTTTTGTATAGTTAAAGTTGCCAATTTAGATAGTTTTAGAAGTGTTTGGAAAAAACAGTACAGAGTACTATTGTTCAGTTTATAACTCAATGGACATAATATCACCCTGTTTATTTATTACTTGATTTTTTGACCTTTTATCAGTTATCAGTGTTATCAGTAGCTAGCCACTTTGTCTTTTGTCAGTCTTTTTTCTGATTGCTTTAAAGTATCAGGGGTTTCTCCAGCTTTTATATTAAGTGTCCAAAATATTTAAGCTTTAGCTTCATAGTTAGTTCTTCCAATGAAGGATCTGCAGTTACATCTGCTATAACTGAAGCATTTGGTTTTTCTTCAGGTCCAAGATATTTTCTAGCATTACAATTCGAAGGTATCCTTTTGATTTTTCAACCTTTCTGACAATTCAGCTTTCACAGTCATTTGTAATAATTAAGAAAAACATAGATCTGATAATACATACTTTGTTTGTCATTGGGTTCTATTTTCATTTGTCTAGGCTTCTTGTAGCCTTCTTCCAAGTAGCAGATGTCTTGTTTCTTTCATCATCCCTGTGAAATTTTGAGCCTCGGAAGATAAAATCTGTTACTGTTTTAACTACTGCTAATCTTTTTCTTCCTTCTCCCCCTTTTTCTATTTGCATTGAATTGACATTGATTAGTGACATAACTTAGTTTTTTTAATATTTATATAATATGTATATATAGTAAGCATTAGAGTAGCTTTTGCATTCTCTTCTTTCACGTTAACCTTCAACAAGAGATTCCTTAAGCCTTCCTCATGTCTATTAGCAAAGCAACATCAGTATATTTGGAACTGTTATTTCTCCTTGCAATATTAATGCTAAATTCCATTACTTCTAGTCCAGCATGTATTCTGCATATAACTTAATTAAACAAGGTGACAATATAAAACTGTAGCATTCCTTCCCCAATTGTGAATAATTTAATTGCCTCATATTCCATTCTAACTGTTGCTTCCTGATTATCATGCAAATTATTCAATAGATCAATGGGATGGCCTGGTGCATCCGTATGTTTTAGGACTATCTATAATTATCCCCCTTCATATAATCAATAAAGCAAAAATTAGCATATTTTAAGAACCTTCTTTTCTTTTCTGTTGTTCATCAGATGTTAGCAATGTGGTCTTTGATGCTCCTGCCTCTTAAATTAGGCTTATTGTTGAAATATCAGTAGCAAAATTTCTATAATTGTCTTCAGGCAAGGGAGAGAGCCATACCATGGTAGTTAAATAGCTTGAGCTTCCTTTGGCACTATTTTTTTAAAAATATTGGAATAAAAATGGATCATTTCTTGGCTATTGCTATATTTTCTGTATTTGCTTATGAACCATGAAATACTTTAACTGCATCATCTTGTAAGGTTTTAAACAGCTTTGCTACTATTTCATCAACTCCTGCAGCTTTGTTGCTAGTGATGTTTTCAAGGGCCCATGTAACTTCATTTTCCTGACTATCACTCTCTAGTTCAATGGTCACATTTATTTTTGATTTAGGGATTTTAAAAATAATTATTCTTCATATTTACATGATCTCATCTTTCTTTTAGTCCTATTTGTTTTATGTTGTACCTATCATTGCATAAAGGTAAGGTGACCAGACGTCCCGCTTTTGGCGGGACAGTCCCGCTTTTGAGCAATTTGTCCCGCGTCCCGCGGCGTTTTAAAAAAGTCCCGATTTTTCATTCTGCCTCCTGAATCCCCGCTGATGGCTAGAGGGAAAAAAAACTCTTTAAACTCTTGCCGCGGGGCTTCAAAGGGCCGACCTACAGCTGATCAGTGTTTAAAAAAAATGAATAGACCCATGCCTGCAAAAATAGAAAAAACAGCCCCTGTTAACAGCTTCCGCTAGGTTAATTAGCTGCAAAAAGCTGCAAAAAGTTCCTGGAGCAGATTTCCCCCCCTAGCTATACTGAAAACAAAGGCGAAAGCGAAACTAAACCTGCAACATGACAAAATGAGGCAGAGAGAGATTTCTTTCTTTTTCTTTTTCTTTTTCCTCACCAAAAAAGGTAGGTACAAAACTGCAAACAATGGGAAATTTTGGGCAAAAGAGGAGAGTTCAAGATTTTAAAACACAAAAGAAAAAAAGCTCTATTTAACTAGGGAATTGTAATAATTGAGATACTATTAATAATTGTATATTGTGTTGAAAGCAGAAATGGTTAAGTTGTGGTTTGGAGGAATATATGGGGGAAATTATTTGGTTTATTATTATTGGTAAATATAATTAATTGATTTGTAAGAAATTGGATTGCATGGAAATAATTGGAATATTCATGTTCATATTGATTAATATACAAAAAAGATAGTTATATAACTAATTGATTTATATTAAAATGTTGAATTTGTATTAAACAACTGTATTACATAATTACATAATTAACCAATGTGAGGATGGATATAAAAATAGATGACAATGGGAAGGGGTATAATATAGAATAGAAGGGAAAAATTGAATTTGATTAAGATTAGAGATGAGGATGAAGGGTAATATTGTTTTTTTTAAAAAATAGATGAGGAATAAATATGGCAAAAAGGAAATATAGAAATTGTAAATTTAATTGAAATGACTAAACGCTGTTTAAATTTGTGAACCAGCCAAATATTCTGTTCAAAGAAAATACATTGCATGTTTGTATGTGTGTTTCTAATTATTGCTATTTATTCATATTTGTTCTCTTTTATTCTTTAAAGTTTAACAATTCATTCTTAATCTTAATATCTTTATATTTGCTTGGGGTTGGCTTTCTTCCCTTTCATCTTTTTTATTGTACAGCAATCTTTCTCCTCAAACCTACCACCACTCTCTTTTCTTTCCTTCTTACTTTCTCTTCCCCCCACCCTCTTTTTCTCCTCCCTACTTCCTCTTACTTTCTCCTCCTCCTCCTCTCTTCCTCCCTCTCTTACCCTCACTCCTACTCTAATTTCCATTCCTTCATCTCTCTCTATTGCTGTATCCTTTAATGCATATGGACTACTCAGAGGGCTGAAAAAGTTATTTTTGACTGGTCCTCACACTTTTGACCAGTCCTCGAACTTACGACTGTCCTCACATTTTACGTTTTTGCCCTATCTTGTCACCATGGTGAAGAGAAGCAGTTGTGAAATGAGTGACATGGTTGTTAAGAATACTGCACGGGCATAAATGTGAGGATGGTCATAAGTGTGAGGACCAGTCAAAAGTGTGAGGACCTGCAAGAAATGACTTTTCAGCCCTCTGAGTAGTCCCTATACACATAGCCATGGCCACCCGGTCACATGACCAGCTAGCCACGCCCATCCAGTCACATGGCCTCCAAGCCACGCCCACACAATAAGTCACGCCCACAATGGTGTCCTTCTTACCAATGTTAAAATCTGTTCACCTTACCCTATACGCATAGCCATGGCCACCCGGTCACATGACCAGCTAGCCACACCCACCCAGTCACATGACCAGCTAGCCACACCACCCAGTCACATGACCAGCTAGCCACGCCCACAAAATAAGCCACACCCACAATGTCCCTCTTTACCAATGTTAAAATCTGGTCACCTTACATAAAGGTTTCCTTGATTTCTGTGATTTTCTTAGGAAATAGGAAATAGAATTCTTTATTGGCCAAGTGTGATAGGACTTTGTCTCTTGTGCATAAGCTAAATCTCTTGGCCTTTCCATTCCATTGTTATCTTCAATTTCCTTGCAATGCTTATAATATACAACTATTTGCTTTTCTCATGAATATAATATTTAGCTGGACAAATTTTCTTCTCTCTGTGTTGCCTTTTGCTTTCAGCCTTTATTCAGTTATTTTCAGTGAATCAAGAGACAGCTGGAGGGTTCCTCCTCCAGTATCATGTTGACACTGTCCTGGTTATAAATGTCTGTTTAGTTTTTTGGGAAGAATACTGGAGGGTATTTGTCATTTTCTTATTCAATAAATTGTTTTTACTCTGACCCTTCTGGGAATATACATTCCAATGATAAAACTCGTAGTATATTCATTGGGGTGTGCATCTCCTTCTCCATTATAAGACACAAGCAACCAGAATAGCTCCGAGGTTTAGGTCATTTCTTTATTGTTTACAACAATGTCACCAGACTATCTGCCTTCCCTTGGGAAAGCCTGAGATAGTCCTAAGTGTTTGATTGCAAGTGGTCCCTCCATTTTATGGGGTCCAAACTGGAATATCTCTTAACTCCTTCTACCAAAGCCTCCTTCTTTTCAGTCATTGATTCCACCACAGATAACAATCCATGTACGAAAATGTAGGACAATATTTGTTTAGGAATTCTAATGTGAAAGACAGTTACACTTTTTATAAAAAAGGTTTTAGTAACACAGTGAAGAGATGGATCAGATTACTTTGGTTTGTTTGGTTTATTACTGCATTTCTTTATTGTTTTATGTTTTCTACATAACCCTGTTTACTCCAAAAGGAAGTATAGTAGTATGGGTATATATGCATGTATGTACAGTATGTATGTATGTATGTATGTATGTCAAAAACAGTATGCCTCTCAATGCATATTCACTATTTTTTGAAAACACGAATGAGGAGGTATTGTTGTTAAGAATTGCAGTTAGCCACATGGCAACTTAATGTTAGTCTGCTGTATAGTGGTGTTAAAATCCCTTAATGATGTTAAATCCCTTTGGAGACCTCTATATGGTAACTCCATTCAGAGTTGCCAATTCCTCCCTGGAATGTTCTGGAACACAATCAATATGCATAATTTTATTATGCTTTAATCCCAGTCTTTCTGGTGTGCTGTGAGTATTTAAATTTACAGGAAATATTTGATGGCCAGAGTCCAGTTGCTGAATAATTTAAACTTACAATTGAAGCACTGGAATTCACTAAAATATCTATGGCATGTACTTGGTTATCTAGAAGATGTTATAGATACTCCAGTATGAATATGATTATCTAATGCTAACAAATAATTTAACATTTTTCTGCCATCTCCATATTATTCTCAACATCACGATGTATCTTTTCGATACAATTAAGTATGGACAGACAGATAAAAGCTATTAGATAAAAGTTGATGAAAACAGTTCCGTGGTATATGTTTCTAATAGAATATTTTATGTTCAATATCATATTTATGGATTTGAAATGGTTTGAATTAAAAACATTTCACAAATTTCTAGTTTTCTCTGACTACTTTTATAAGTGCCATTTATTCTCTTTCCACCCCCCTCATATGAATAGATCAATTAAAGGTCTGAATCAGTTATGCTTATCCATACAAGGAACCCAATATTACTCCCAGATTCAGCAGTAAATATGTGGAAGGTTGAGCATTGTGGTAATTTTGCTGACCAGCCTTGTATCTTCCAAAATTTTTAGACTTGAATCCTTAGGTACCTTTCAACCTTATTGATTTAGTCCAGTGTTTTTCAAACCTGGTAACTTTAAGATGTATGGAGGTTAACTACCTGAATTTCCCAGCCAGTGCAGGATTTGAAGTTCACATGTCGTAAAATTATTGAATAGAAATTCAGTGCCATATTTCATATAGGCTTTTTTACATTAACCTAGATAAGAAACATTATAAAACTGTTAATTCATAGCTGAAATACTTTCAAACAGTATTAAAGGTTACCAAATTTAATGTTGCAATTGTATTAATCCAAAACTTGAATGAAAGTTGCTCATGTAAGAAAGCAATCCTTTATAAGTTTTAAATAAGCACTTCTTCTCCTTCTTACAGTGTGCACAACTACACCCCCAAGGTTGGAGAACTTGATACAAGGAAAGCCATCCGACAAGCATTTGATGTTTGGCAGAGAGTGACTCCACTTACCTTTGAAGAAGTTCCTTACCATGAAATAAAAAGTGACAGAAAAGAGGCAGATATCATGATATTTTTTGCTTCTGGTTTCCATGGAGATAGCTCTCCTTTTGATGGGGAGGGTGGATTTCTAGCTCATGCTTATTTTCCTGGACCAGGAATAGGAGGTGATACTCATTTTGACTCAGATGAGCCGTGGACACTGGGAAATTCTAACCATGATGGTAAGATCCTGTGTATATTGATATGCTATTGTAGAAGAAAAATTTTAGAAGATAAGGCTTCAGATTTTCACAAGGAAAAAAGTACCCTCACTCTTATTATAATGGGATTTCCAATGTGAACTCAATCCAAATGTTGAGAATGCTACTGGATAAAACCAGAAAGAGTCTTATTTGATTGCAGTCAGAAAGAAATATAACAAATAATTACATAGCATTCAGTCTTCCAGGCAAAGTGCTATATTTATAGATTGCTAAAATGTACAAAACCATCGTTTTATTCCCTTGAAACAAGCAAAGTGAACGTGTAAATCCAACTGACATAAACTGTCAAACATATGATGTGATACTATTAAATGACCAATCTCTGATCTGTTCGTGATAATTCAGAAAAATTATTTATTTAGAATAATTATCCATTTGAAATATATTACTTGTAATTACTAAACACTTACCGCATAAAATGTTTTAATTGTTTTTTTTAATTTCAGAGGCAAAACTATATGTGATACTAAATTCATTACTGAAAGCATGTTTATTACTTATTTAGTAAATGGAGTCAAGAACTGCAATTTTAATTCAATAGATTAATGAGTGGGTACTGTTATTTTTAAAAAAGAACATTATATGCTTCAAATTCATTAATCAAAAAAAATCCTTTCCAACAACATGGTTAGTCTCTGTCTTCCTTAATCTCGGGTCCTCTAGTGTGAGGGTTCTGCGTAGGATCTTAGCTGTTCCGAGCACTGTAATCTTCTGAACAGAGAATTCTGATGTTTTTCCTCAGCTCTGTTTGAGCCACTCTCCCAGTTTAGGAGTCACAGTCCTGAGTGCTCCCACCATTACTGGGACCACTTTGGCCTTTACTTTCCTCATCCTCTTCAGTTCCTCCTTCAGGGCTTGGTACTTCTCCAGTTTGTCATGCTCCTTCTTCCTGATGTTGCTGTCATTTGGCATAGCTACATCTGTCACCACTGCTATATTCTGGTCTTTGTCTACTAAGATTGGCCAGTACTTTCCTGCTTGTCTAGATCTGGAAATCCCATTTTGAGGAAATCTTATTTTCCTCAACCTCCTATGGGAGTTTCAATTTAGACTTAGAAGCGTATAGCCCATGTTCTGTACAGATGTTCCTGTACCCAACGCCAGCTATTTGATTGTGCTGTTTGGTGTATGGTATTCCTGCCTGTATCTTTCACCCTGCCACTATCTGTTGGATTGTCTCCGAGGCCTCTTTGCATAATTTGACTGTGGGTCCTATCTTGTGTGGTAGACCCCTCTTCTATAGATCTGCTGCTTAGTGCCTTTCTTGTATTGCTATGATCAGTGCCTCTGTGCTACCTTTTAGCCCTTTCCAGCCACTGGTAGAATTTCCCAATGTCTGCCACTTCAGCTAGGCATCAATGGTACATTCCATGCAGGATCTTGCCTTCCTCTGCTTGATCTTCTTCCCACATCTGCTGCTGCCTCAGACATTCTCTTAGCAGCTCATCTTGGGGTGCCATCTTACTGATGGATACTTTGGGTTTCATTCATGACAGTGGCTTTGACACTCACCAGACCCCCAACTGTCCTCCTTCTGCCTAGTGTACAGCCTCTGGGTATTGGACTTGGGGTGGAAACCTCTATACATTGTGAGGAGCTTCCAGGTTTTCACATCGGCAGCTTCCATGTCCTTCTTTTGCCAGCTCACTATACCAGCAGGGTATCTGATGAACGGTAGAGCATACGTTTTGATGGCATGGATCTTATTCTTCCCATTGAGCTGGCTCTTCTGCTGGATCCTTTGATGGTAATAGGATATTGCTGTCTTCCTTGCCTCCTCATTGTAGTTCCCGTAGATCCCTAGGCACTTGTAATGATCTGTATGTCTGCTATGTGACCCATGATTGTTCTATACAGGAATACACACCTTACTTGCTTGTTTTTCTGTTGGGTTTTTCTCTGAGAATACTACTGAGAAGTAGTATTAGAATCTTCTCCATCCTTTCCCTGCCCTGTCTGCTCCTGTACTTTTAGTTTGATGATTGTGTTTCTTCCTATGACTATCGTTTCCCATTTTGTGCATCATGGTCATCTGTTTCCTGGACCATGCAATCCTGTGTATAATTCTGGAACAGGCAGTGTATTGCTAAAATCGAACACATGTAATTGAAACAGAATAATGAATTTCTAGATTTTTAAAAGGAAGAGGGTTATAATTTATATTTATATAACTTGGAGAGTAAGCATATGCAACCTCTACTAATTTTCATAATTCAGAAGTCACTAAGGAACAAAAATACTAGATGTTCCAAGAAAGCTAATCCCACATGTCCATTATGCTTAGTATGATGAGCAAGGAAAATATTGTCCATTTGGATCTGAAAGTATGATATCAACGTCCCCCACCAAATCTAATTTGGAGAAGCAGTACCCTGTAGTTCTGCCTTTCCAGAAATGCTGGGCTATAAATATAGTTAATTTTTTTAACAATGCTTCTGTGTAAAATGTTCTCTAATTATGCTGATTATATTGGAAATACAGATCCTTTAAATCCCTAGTATAAGATTCATTTCTGTAATACCACAGTATGAAGTCAGCCACCCTCTGAGACTGTTTCACAGCACTGGTGAAAAATAATTGGACTTAAAGTGTTCAGCTGTGCTCAGAGTGCTACAGCAAAATAGATTCTTGATTGTTTCTGGGATTTAAAAATTATTTTAATAAGTCTCTTAGTTTCTTAATTTCTAAGAACCATATTTGTACTTCTAGTTTCATTTTACATATTTTCCTTTTTGCATGTTAATTTTTATTTTGTATATTGAGGTTGCCTTGCTCTGTTAAAGATGAAGAAAGTATAGAACAATAATTATAATAGGTGGGCATGGAATATTGCAACTAGATGATGGATGAAGAAGAAAAAAAATGTATTGGGATAATAACTGAAGGACAGTGAAGAAGATGCACTGAAGCCAGTGGTGGGATTCAAGTAATTTAACAACCGTTTCTCTGCCCTAATGATTTCTTCCAACAACCAGTTTGCCAAACTGCTCAGAAAGTTAGCAACCGGTTCTCCCGAAGTGGTGCGAACTGGCTGAATCCCACCACTGACTGAAGCTAATATACCAGAAAGGCTTATTGAGTACTGGAAAGACCAAACTGGCTCACAATAAAGAACAAATGAAGAACAGAAAACAGACATGGCAAGACAAGGTGTTACATGGTCAGTACATTAAAAAAATAGCAGGCAAAGCAGATAATAAGACGTAGCAATGGCTAAGAGCACGGGTGTCAAACTCAATCACATCGTGATGTCATGTGATGGATCGTGAGATTTTTTGCCTTTGCAGAGCTGGGGTAGGCGTGGCCTGAACATAATGCATCTGGCTCACGGGCCTCCAGTTTGACACCCCTGGCTAAGAGCAGGAAAGTTGAAAAAGAGACAGAAGGGCTAATTCTGGCTGCACAATACCAAGACTTAAATGCATACAAAGCAAGAATTGAGAAGACAGAAACCGACAGCAAATTCTACCTCTGCAAAGAAGCTGAAGAAGCAGTAGATCACCTGGTTAGCCACTACAAGATGATAACACAGACTGGCTATAAACAACAACATGACAAAGTAGCAGCAATGATATATTGGAGGATTTGCAAGAAATACCATTTGCCTGCAAGTAAGAACTGGTGGGACCACAAAATAAACAACATAATAGAAAATGAAGAAGCTAAAGTGTTCTGGAACATGAGAATTCAAACAGACAAGCACCTGCCACATAATACCCCACACTTAACAATTGTCAATAAGAAAGACAAAGAAGTCTGGATAGTGGATGCAGCAACACTTGGAGACAGCAGAACAGAAGAGAAAGATAACAAAATATAAAGACTTGAATTTATTCAGCGACCATTTGAAGTTTTATCACAGCGCTGAAAAAAAGAGACTTAGCACTGATTCTCAATGTTCAGGCAATCACAGAATTCCACCTCCCCCAGTCACCTGATAGTGATCTGATGCTTGGCCATTTGCTGTCACACCAGTTGCAGCATCCTGCAGTCACGTGATTACCAATAGGGAAGTTGGCAGGAAAGGTTAAATCACCCATTAGTTGCTTGCACCGTTGCTTGTGCCTCCCCCCTAGCCTCGCCACGTTCATGCTGCTCCTTGCTGGCCACTTATGCACCTTCCCCCAACTGGCAATAGCCACTCCTTTTGCCCTGCTGCACTTGTGTCAGGTATCAAGCCTTACCTGCCTGCCATCCTGCTTGCAAGCTTCCTGGCGTTTGCTTAATGATCCATGATCCTCCCTTAACACTGGCAAAGGGAGGTGCTGGAATTGCTGTTGCTAAGCGATGTGGTCATGTTACATCACATTTATCACTGCATTGCATACAATTGATATTCCAATCTCAATTACTGTCTAACTGTGGACTTTATGTAAAGTGCTGCCTGAATCTGTATGTCAAATATACAAACAACTTTCTGCCCTAAATAACTTTGCAGAGCAAGTCCTTTCAGAGTTCTTCTTTTTAATTAATAATGTAAAGGGGTGTGTGCCCTTTTCTTTGAAAATTCTGTTGTGTGCTTTGATCATTGATATACAGATGCTTTGATCTCTGCTTTGATCTTTAATATATAGACTCTTATTTGGTATAGACTTTTTTGCAAGGGAAGAGAATAGATCAGTCAGAATGCTTTAGATTTCTTGATTGATATGTAATATTTGATTTCAAAATGCCCTGCAACCATACTGCATATTATACAATTCATTAGTTCATTGTACAATTGAGATCGCAGAAAAAATTGACTGTTATCAAATCTGATGCTTTTACATGCTTCTATCCAGATGAATATCCAGATGAAACTTTTATTGTTTGTGGAATCTTTGTGGATCCATTCAAAACATTCTTTCATTGACCACAAACTAGGCAGAATTCTCTGATGGATAGCATTTGGAAAGTTACATTTGTAAGCACAGCTATAGAGGCAAAGGACTATTTTGTTAGGTTTAGGCACCCAGAAAAATGGATCCGTTTGGTCCATTACATTTCCCACATATCAAGTTAATGATGTGAAGAAGCCTATTAAAAATTCTGTAAATTAGATGGCTGTCAAGGACTGCCAACATTGAAAATGACTGCCAGGAGTGGCAAGATGTCCCTTTTCCTGAACTATATTGAACTAGGAGTTTATGCTTATATATACTTTAGTGGTTCTGCATTCCTAAATCTGAGCAAGTATTGATTTGATAGGTTGCTTTGAAATAAAAACAGGTATATTAGTACTGCTGCTTTTGAACTGTCCATTTGAGCATTTACATTTTAGCTTTTTTATCCATGCTTAATACTTTCCTTTTCTATTGTATAAATTAATTGCATGTGCAATGTGCATGTTAAATACATGCATGTGTTATACAGGTATTTTTTTTATTATTCTATAAAATAAGCAGTTAAACAAGTCTCTCATTTATTTCAACATGTCTGTCTCCCAGTCTCATGTTTCCTTCCTATTTGTGATATTTCAACATGCTGCACCTAGACTAGGATCGTCTAATGCTTGTTTTCAACAAACACACCTGAAATACAATATATGAAGAATTTGTAGCTAACCATACTATTATTATGATAGCAAAAGTTAATATAGCTAAATAACCAAAAAATATTATAGGCAGATTAGAATGGTTTATATGGATTTTATATAATTATAGTTTTGGTATTATTCCTATTCATACCAGGGATTAATTGTATTGCCTGTTATTTTTTCTTCATTTTTAAAATTGGTTCTCACCTATTGATTTACCATATGCTAAACCGTTCCCAGACACGTTTTCAATTAGCAAAAAATATGCAGATTCCCCCCCTTTTTTTGTTAAATGGTGTTTCCTTTTGTGTTTTGTCTGCCTATCAATTTAAAGCCTAACACCCCAGCTGTTCCTGCAGTTAGCTAGATAGAGTTGAGAAGGAGCAGCAACTGAGAAGAATGGGCAGGAGGCACATAAATCTAATAAATAAAAATAAGTAAATAAATACTTGCAGTCTTGCCATTTAGGCTCTCAAGATAATTTCTTACATTTCAAAATGTAGACTTAGTAATACAGCAATGAACCAGAGTTACAGAATTTATATAAGATGTTTGCTGACAAATAATGGCACATATACTATTATACAGAAATACTTGTATGCAAAAAACATCTGAAGGACAATTATGTTGATACGTTAATTGAAACATATTTCTCATTTTTTAAGATGACAAGAAACAAAAAAGTGCTGTGTTCCACTGTTTTTATTTTGGAATACATAATAAAATTAAGAAACAATAATGTAATAGAGCATATAGAGGTTGTTAGTGTTTTTGTGTGTTTAGTGTTCACTTACACTTTTAAAAATGCATATTCTTCATCTTCAATTTGTTAACGAAAATTATTTTCTAAACGACCTAGATAAGTTCTTCCATTTAGGGAAGTCCTGCAAACTATAAAGATACAAGTTAATCTGCTAAAGTTCATTTGCAATAGTATTTTTATTGTTAGCTTTGTTTAACATAACATTAATAGAATGCACTCCCATATATATTTTGATGCTGTACTGAAAAATCTGCAATTTCTACACTCTTATTATAAATTCTATAACATTTTGTAGCAATATATTAATGTACATTATTTTGTGTTCTTCCCCCCACCCGCATCCCAAATGTTAGTTGTTTTATGCATGAAATTTTCTGAAGCATAATGAGAATATTATATACAAATTAATATTTCATGCTATTTTTTCTATTGTAGACAGCTTAATTTATACATGTGCCATTATGTTTTAGAAAGCCAGGAAACTTAATCATAATTAAAACTATTAACTGAAAAGCCTAAAATACAATATGTTTTTGAGAAAAAGTGTGCTAATATTTGCATAACATACTCTCTTAAAATATGGTTTTGCTAAAGTCATTAGATGATCTTCTTTGCTGAGTTGTCATTGCTAAAGTCAATTATTCTTATTTATTTGAATTTACATTTTCCCACTCTTATGGAACATGGAAAAATAAGTTAGATACGTACGTGTTCCATTGTGAGTCCTCATGTAGACATCAGAAAGCACTAGATCACTTACATATTATGTGTTTTACATTGGATATAATGTACCTACATAAGCATCTTGAAGACCTCTAGCTCTATAGATTTTAGTGGCTTAAGGTACAAAATAAGAATGAATGCCTAAAACTATGGTAAAAGAAAAATTGATATTGGGCTGTCTCATAGTATTGTAGATCTCCTCTTTATTCTAAATGCTACTAAGAATATTTTTTCTAAATTTTACCTGGATATGGGGCATAATATTATAAACTTAGGTTTCATACTTTGTCTTTTTGGACTGTACATTTCCTAAAACTGCCTGTTTATATACCCTGTGGTTTGATAAATGATAAACAGAAGACACTTTGACCTCTGAAATTCTTTCCCCTTGAATTAATTGTACATTTTACAGTGTAATACAACTAATGTCTTTCATAGCTTAGTCACATACTATCAGCATCCTTTTGCAAAATCTTGTTAGCAAGAATCAAATTATCTTTAATGAGCAGCATTGCTTTGTGGTATGCTTACTAAGAATGGTGTAAGTCATAGTCCCAAAACATGTACAGGGCATCATATTAGAAAATCGTCTATGAACCTGAACTAATTTGCGTAGCTGATACTGGTTTTGATATTGTTGCCAGGACTATTGAGATGATATTGACTCAATTAAATACACAAAAATTGTTAATTCTATTATACAAATAGAAACAGCATACAAAAGGCACAATAACAATAGATATTGCAATTATATTCAGATGTAGCCTGAGTTTCTTTGTAAAGCCATAACTGCTATACCGCTATAATGATGTGATAATAAGAATTTGTGAAGCTTGTGATTGGAACTCTTGTCCTATTAATGCAGAAGCTAATAGTTAAACACTTTGCCTCTATAGGAAATGATCTTTTTCTGGTTGCAGTACATGAATTGGGTCATGCGTTAGGCCTTGAGCATTCCAATGACCCTAGTGCTATTATGGCTCCTTTTTATCAGTACATGGAGACACACAACTTTAAGTTACCCCAAGATGACCTTCAAGGAATTCAGAAGATCTATGGTAAGATAAATTCCTTATGCCATAATTTCAGATAGTTTTTCTATAATTTATAGAACCAAAATTGTGATTCTGAAGAATGGGGGCATTTCTCAAATTTGTTTCATGAAGTTTACTGTGGGAAAATTGTCAGTTAAAATAACTTCATTTTTTATTACCAATATTTAATGGGCTAACACCTAAGACATCCATTTTACCTCTTAAATTGACCTTAGCCTCCTCAGAAGAAAATGTAATTTTCTTGCTTTCCTGCTCTGCACTGCTAAGAGTATCATGAACCCTTTGAATTTCACACCACTGAAATAAAGGCATGTCTTCAGAAAACTGCTCAGGCACTTCAGGTTCCACATTCATTATTGAATTTAAAATGGTGTCTTTAAAAGTATTCTATTTTGATATGAGATAAACAAAAATTCCTTCAATAAAAAATATGCAACACGGAGCTGGCTGCAAATGAAGGTTGCCTCTATGAATGCATCAATTGTACGGAAATGACATTTTGTCAAGCCAAAACAAGCTGTTGTTAGTAGAATGCTATTTCACCACTATAGCAAGGACAACTATTGAGTATAAACCATAAAATAAAATGCAGTTACTGAAATGTCACAAACATTTATTGACTAGCACATGTAACATTACATAAGGCAAACTTGGCACCCTTTGTCCTTATCTCATACCTGGGCTAGTATTATGCCCAAAAATATTTAGGCTGCCTGTGTCAACAAACCTCATGCCAAGGGATGGACTTTTAATGCCATTCCTCATGGAGTTTCTTTCATAAGACCGTATTTCTGTTTCTTGATCCTTTCTTTCCTTCCTATTTTTGTGTAATCACCAAGAGTTCCCTTCTGTAGCATTAGAACAATTTTCCCCTTCAAAGCAATAAGGAAAAGAGGAACAGAAAGGAAAAGCTTTAAAAAGATTAAGAGCTACAGCTTTCACCCTGCTTTGTATCCAACAACCTCTGTATAGCAAATAGTTGAAGTCTGCAGGGTGAAAGGCTGGCAGTCCCAACACTGCCTCTCAGAAGCCCTGATCCTGCTCTGGAGTCATGGCCTGGTAGTTTCTGCTACTACTGCTTATCTTCCAGAGAGCTTCATCCATCTGGCATCCAATTTATAAGCCCAATGTATTTAAGAGATAGGTCTCTTCCGCCATTTACTGCCCTTCTGCTTAAGCTTTTAAGAGGAAAAAAAAAGCTTTCTAACTTTAAATATATAAAACTACAAGCATTTCATTGAAGAAGATAAATTGCAGACATGCCTACATTATAGTAATACCACACCCAGGAAATCAATTGCAAAATGCAAAATAAATATAATGCTCTGGATATACCACAAATTGGCCCTTGTCTGCTATAAGCAAAGCACCCTTTCCTGCCTCTCCCTGCCAATATCTCCACATCTCAGTACCTTTAGTCCATCCAAAATTATAATTGAATGACAGCTTGCAGTACCATGGCACTTCTATCTTGCATTAGTGTGCAAAAGCACTGCCAGGTTGTAGCAATCCAATATAAACATGTCCCCTGAGCACTGGAGTGACTCATAACCCAATAAATATCTTCTCCACACTTGCAGGAAAATAATAAATGGCTTTAATTTTTAAAAATTTTCTTCCAAGCCTTACGCACATGTGATCTGCAATACGTTCCACAGCAACTATAAAAGGGTTGCATCCATTGATAATTAGACTAATAGCTGAAGCACTTTATGTAGAAAAATCCAATATTGTTGGTAATTATCCAAACGTATAAATACAATATGCTGCAGGACACTGAAAATTATATTGCAGTTTATAGACAAAGGAAATATTTTGATAAAATCTTTAGAAAAACATGCTCAGGTTGGCTGACAATGTTTAATGTAGTGGGGAAAATACTCCCAACAGCTTTTTGATTTCCCTCCTTCCTTTTTTTGCTTAGGTCCCCCTGCTGAGCCGCTGGAACCCACCAGACCTTTACCAACCCTTCCTGTCCGCAGAATCCATTCGACTTCAGAAAGAAAACATGACAGACATTCACGGCCTCCTAGGCCTCCTTTAGGGGACAGGCCTTCTGCTCCAGGCAGCAAACCCAACATATGTGATGGAAACTTCAATACTGTGGCTCTGTTCCGAGGAGAAATGTTTGTTTTCAAGGTAGGAAGGACTGTTCCAGAAGGGCGGTTTTTATTAATCTCTATGTACTACAAAGGAGTGTATAATTGACTGCCTGTCCATCAAGTCATTTGGTGTTTTGATATCACTCATCACATTCAATAATGGTTGACTTGCAGTGAATTTGCCTGCATTCTTTGTCTTAGGTTACTTTGATATAGCAGATGATACAATGCCTTTCCTTCTCAACTAGTTAGATAACCTAAACCTAAACATTTTTAATCTAGAATAAGGATTGTTTTCACATTGTTTCCAAGAGTGTGCTGTGTTCTGTTTTCGGCTTGTTGATGTAGCAATTTTCTGCCTGTGGGAACTGCAGTGCATGTGAAGAGTTCTTCCAACTTAGAGTATTTCTGTTTCACAAATGGGGCCTAGGTATCTCCAGGGCATGAGGATGGGGTTTGTAGCAAGACAAGTGTTTTCATAGCTGATATTTTGCTTTGCAAACATGAGAAGTAATGATGCTATGCTTTTATATTAATTTTCTGAAATGAGTTAGACCGTTAGAGCAGTGGTGAAATTCAAATTTTTTTACTACCGGTTCTGTGGGCATGGCTTGGTAGACGTGGTGTGGCTTGGTGGGCATGGCAGGGGAAGGATACTGCAAAATCCCCATTCACTCCCCACTCCTGGGGGAAGGATATTGCAAAATCTCCATTCCTACCCCACTCTGGCGCCAGCCAGAGGTGGTATTTGCCAGTTCTCCGAACTACTCAAAATTTCCGCTACCGGTTCTCCAGAACCTGTCAGCATCTGCTGGATTTCACCTCTATGTTAGAGGTGTTTGAACCAGAACAGACCTCTTTTCTGTCAGAAAAATCTGTTTCCTGATTAATTTCTCACTTTTTGCTGATTTTCTAATTGAAAAGTTTTGTATCAAATGATTTTTTAAAAAATCAGAATATTAAATCTTAACAAAACAAAGGACCATAATGTACTGATCTTAGTATCACTGATATATCAAATTGTCTTACATCAAATTGCTTGCACAAATAGAAACAAGTTTGCATATTTTTCTCTGTGATTTGGAAAAAGCAAGATTTTACAAGTACCATTACATCCTATTCCAAAGGGCAAACATTTTACAGTAGTCATACTCTAGAATTTATATCATAATGTGTAAATCTGCTGAGAAAAGCAGGATGTATCATTAAGCTGAGTAAGCTGTAGAGTTCAAATGTATTTCCAGCATTGGTTTAATTGTGAAAAAGGAAAGTGATTGCTGCTTCTTTCAAATGTTCTCTTGAACAGAGTATCTGACTCGGAAAGAAAGATAGATTAGTCATGTCCTTAGATAAAGATTACAGATCTAGGCCAATGGGTATTCATTATATTGAATTAGATGATAGCCCAAGCTGCTAACATTTCGAATTGTTGCATGTTTAATGTCTCCATGATCAGGGGTGGGCTTCAAAAATTTTAGCAAAGGGTTCTCTGCCCAGTTGCTGAGTGGCGTGGCCATGGTGGCCGTGGCCTAGTCGGCCTCCTGTACCACGGTGGGGTGGGGCATTTTTGCTCTCCTTGGGCTTCAGAGGCTTTCCTCAAGTCTCCAGGAGGGCGAAAACAGCTCCCCAGGTTCCGGAGGGCCCGTTTCTGGCCTTCCTGAATTTCCGGTAGGCCAGTTTTTCACCCTCCCCAAGCCTCTTTGCACGCCCTGCACTTACCTGCATCCAAAACGGGCCGCGTGGGGACTCCTGGGAGGGGAGGGGAGGGGTGGGGTGGGCGTGGCCAGCCAGGAGTGGGATTTGGGGGTTCTCCAAACTGCACAGAATCTTAGCTAGAAGTTCTTCCAAACACCTGCGAACCCCTAGCAGCCCACCCCTGTCCATGATATTCTTTTAAAAATCTTTTAAGAACACTTCAGCATCTTACATATGTGTTACTGTTTCTTTCTGTTTTTAAATATTGTCTTCAATAAGGGTTTTTATATTGTTTAATACTGTAAACTCTTTTGTTGCCTTATGTCCTGTTCTGAATTTCTGCATATCTTTAAGTAAAATCAATGGGAGTGGAAGGAGAGCAAATTTGTGCATCTTTGATACTTGATTTGAATGTAAAGATGAACATAGAATGTAGAAAAAGGAAGGATATGGATTTGAGATGGTTTTCTTTTGGAAATCAATGTTATCAAGTAATCTTAGAGGTGGGGAGGAAAAGACTGGAGTCAGGAGCTAGTTCTATTATTAGACAGAGTGAGGTAGTCCGTCTTAATGTTTTACTTCCAAGGAGAGACAGGTATTGATGTTAAAAATAATACAGATATCTAATAAGTACCACTTTTTCTGGAAGTAAAATTCCACTAGTGCCAAAATACCTGGGTGGGCTTGAGTCCTGTGCAACTCACCCAGCTGCTGTGCCACAGGTAGCAAAATGTCTTGCAATGCTTTTTTAAAGAATGCAGTATAAAACCTGCTTTGCTGTTTTGTTTCCTCTTATCGGAATCTGAAGTATAATCCTAGGAGGTGGTTTTCTTTTTTTAGGACCGCTGGTTTTGGCGCCTTCGTAACAGTCGAGTACAAGAGGGTTATCCCATGCAAATTGAGCAGTTCTGGAAAGGGCTCCCAGCAAAAATTGATGCTGCCTATGAAAGATCTGATGGAAAATTTGTTTTCTTTAAAGGTATTTTTATTTTTATTTTTATCAAGGAAATACAAACAGTTCTACAATAATATGAATATTACCCTGTTTCCCCCAAAATAAGACATCCCCTGATAATAAGCCCAAAGAGGCTTTTGAGCGCATGGCAATAAGGCCAAGCGCTTATTTCAGGGTTCAAAAAAATATAAGACATATAAGGTCTTATTTTGGGGAAAACACAGATTTTGGGTATCAAAACAGATGCTAGCACGCCTTGAAAACCTGATCTTAATAAATTTTTGTTCAGTTTTTCATCTTTGATGATTTTTGAATAATGAAGAGATTAAAGAAGGTTAGTCATTTTAAAAAATGACTTTAAAATACTGTATATACATAAGAAAACATGTATGTGAAATACAATATGTCATCGTACTAATGCATGTATTTATATGTATGTTTTCTTTACCTTCAAAATTTCAAAACCTGGCAATATTTGGTCAACATCTGTGAAAATATATCACCTAAGTCTTTTCCCTTGCAGTTTCTTCCTCCATTATTGCTAGAGGAACAACTAGCAATAATATTGTTATAGGTAACAATTTCCTAAGGAAGATACTTTTAAAGGCCTTTGTTTATATTTCTCTGGTCTTTTCAGGCTATAACTAGTTTTCTTTGGGGTTTTTTTTTTTATTATAAGCTATATCTCAGAGAACCTTCAATTTTCAATAAACTGCTGTCAGCTTGATGTCAATCTGCCATGTTCTTAAAATATTGTTTGTATAGCATGAGAAGCAGAAACAGTAATGTAATAGAAAAATAAATAGTGTGTGTTGCTTGCAAAATTGGGTTGTTGTATTGAGAAAGGCATAGATTATGAATTAAGGTATTGAATTCCCAAATGCTTTGCAGTAAAATGGGTCTATGTACCATAGAAAGTTCTGGCTAGTTTTGAGTGGGAACTGATCAGAGCTCTCAAGATAAAGAGAAAAGAAATTTATGAAAGCAAGTCCTTGTTGACCTCGGTGATGACTGATCCAGCATAGGTTTCTTTAAATTACATCTTACCATTTTGTTAATGGGAGAGACACTTGTCTGTCTCCTCTAAGACAGAGCAAAGAGCAGGTCCCATCACGGTATTTTTATTATTTAGAAAATTTGGTGATGTTCAGGTGTTTTTATAGAAATTAAAAGCATAGGCAAAGTGTTCTCATTGTGAAGTAATTTTTTTTTTAAATCTGTTCTTTAGATAAAAAGATCATCTTTACCGTAGCCCATATTTGCATCAACTTTCTGAATTGTGGATTATTTTCCAGAAAACTTTTAAAATTTCCAACACATTGCAACCAGTCAACTTTATGGAAGGCAGTTTTCAACTGCAATTTGTTACTACCCAAAAGATTAAGCTCTCTGGCTGATTCAGCTATCAAAAAACCCTTTTGAATCAGATAAGGAAATCAGTGAAAAATGATTGCCTGCTATTTTCTGAACCTCTAGCAGAAAAAAAAACAGCTAATGATTTTATTAGCTCTTAGTAATTATGTATTATGTGTGTTCTTTCCTCCTCAAATCTAGGAGATAAGTATTGGGTTTTTAAGGAAGTGACAGCAGAACCAGGATATCCGCATAGCCTAGTGGAGTTGGGCAGCTGTCTTCCCCGGGAAGGGATTGACACAGCTTTACGGTGGGAACCTGTAGGCAAAACATACTTCTTCAAAGGAGATAAATACTGGAGGTATAATGAAGACAAGAGAGCAACAGATCCAGGCTACCCCAAGCCAATCACTGTATGGAAAGGGATTCCACAAGCTCCACAAGGGGCTTTTGTCAGCAAAGAAGGCTGTGAGTATAAACATTTTGTTTATAACATTTGGTTCAGTATTTTTTGCTAAGCAAAGTGTTTGGATTGCTGTGACCAAGCAATCGTAATAATGCAAAGACACATGCTTATAAATGGATTCCTGACCAGGCAATACATATTCTGTTCTTGGAAATTTTGGCTAGACTTCTGATTCACTAAATCCTGTATTTCAGCTAGGCTGGATTGATTTCATCAGTGGTCCTTAAATAATAAATGGATGCTTATTCCTATCCTCATTCTTTCTGATGCAAATGAAGGAAATATAATTGTCTACATGTAGGAAAAGCGAAATACCGTCTTTTCCAGCGTATAAGACGACTGGGCGTATAAGACGACCCCCGAATTTTCCTGTTAAAATATAGGGTTTGGGCTATACTCACCGTATAAGACTACCCCTCTTCCAACGCACACCAAATAAAAATTAAAAAACATCAACTGGCTCACCCACAATGTAAAAGCAGCTGTGCTAGACCCAAAATGGCCCCTGCAACAAGCAGGAACCTCACACAGCCACAAAAAGCCCCCCAAAACAACTTTCACAGTTTACACACACACAACACAACACAACTGGTTCACCCACAATGTAAAAGCAGCTGTGCTAGACCCAAAATGGCCCCTGCAACAAGCAGGAACCTCACACAGCCACAAAAAGCCCCCCGAAACAACTTTCACACTTTACACACACACAACACAATACAACACAACTGGCTCACCCACAATGTAAAAGCAGCTGTGCTAGACCCAAAATGGCCCCTGAAACAAGGAGGAACCTCACACAGCCACAAAAAGCCCAAAAACCCAACTTTCACACTTTACACACACAAAGTTCCACATACAGCTTTGTGAGATTTTGTGTGTTTGTGTAGTTAGAGTGAAACACTACAAAAACATACCAAATCTCAGAAAGCTGCACAAATATTATTTTATTTTATTTTATTTTTATTTTTATATGAAAGCTAAATTTAAAACTTCCTAAACTTTAAATGGCTAGGTCTAAAAAAGAACAACTAAAAAAAAACCCCAATTAACAGTTTTTTTAAAGATCCCAAAGGGGAAAAAAACTTACCCAATAGAACAGGGGTCTCCAACCTTGGCAACTTTAAGACTTGTAGACTTCAACTCCCAGAATTCCTCAGCCAGCTTTGTTTTGCTGGCTGAGGAATTCTGGGAGTTGAAGTCCACAACTCCCTGCCTGCTTGACTGCAGGCAGGGAGTTGCTTGCTGATGGAATGGATTCAGGCAAGCGAAGCAAGGCAAACGAAGCAAGGCAAGCAGCTAAGGTAAGCAAGCTGGAGGGGGAAAACTTTTTCCCTTCTCCATGGCTCGGGCGATCCCAGCTGAGTTGCCAGATTAGCAGATCGTCAGAGCTTGGATCGTCAGAGCCATGTGAAAGGAGAAAACTTTTTCCCTTCTCCATGGCTCTGGCGATCCCAACTGAGTTGCCTGATTACCAGATCGTCAGGGCCATTTAAGGCTCGTCAGAGCCTTTCGGGCTGGTCTGCCTGGTTACAGGAGAACGACACCCGGCGTATTAGACGACACCCGACTTTTGAGAAGATTTTCATGTGTTAAAAAGACGTCTTATACGTCGGAAAATACAGTAATTGTTTCTTTTTACTCTTATCTTCTGAAGTATGGCTAGTGTTGCCATATGCATAATTCTCCACTTTATCTCCACTCCTTAGCATGCAGATTTTCTATACCCTGAGTTGCAGCAAAGCATTTGATAAAATACTCCATGACATTTTGATTAATATAACAAACAAGTGTGGATTGCATTGCAGGACAATTAATTGGAATTGCAAGCTGTGATTGTATTCCAAACTCTGTTCAAGGTATTCAGAGTTCTCGGGAATAATTTCTCATTCAACTATGTTGAGTGGGGTGTCACAATCAGTTTGGGGTCCTCTATTTTTCAGTATTTTATTTTTTGGTTAAGATGATGAAAAAATACAACAGATTTGCAAATGATACAGTATTGACTATAGTAGTTAATAGTCTACAGGAGAGAAGTAAAATTTAAGATTATGCTGATAGATTTGAGAAATGGGCTGAAAGTAAAAAATAAATCTTAAAATGACAAGTGAAAAGTTATTCACTTATGAAGCAAAAATAAATGCAGATGTGTACGATGATGGATAGCTGCCTTGTTAACAATAGTCACAAAAAAGATCTTGGAATTGTTATTGATTGCAGACTGAATATGAGCCAAAAATATATTGTGAATGGAAAAAACGGCAATTCAATTTTAGGCTGCATCAAAAAATGTAATTACCAAATCATAAGAACTATCGTAATCATTTCACTCTATTCTGTTTATTAGGCTCCACTTCAAAACTGTGCCCAATTCTGGACAGCAATTTGTCTGAGCAGCTTTAATTTGGTTTCCTATACATAATGGCCTCAATGACTGATTCCAACTGTGATTCTAGTGGTGCATAAATGAAGTAATCTCTGCTTTCTTTTTCAGTTTATACTTACTTTTATAAGGGTAAGGAATACTGGAAGTTTGATAACCAGAGGCTGACTGTGGAGCCAGGGTATCCTAGGTCGATTCTCAAAGACTGGATGGGTTGCAACCAGAAGGAAGTTGAACGAAGCAAAGACCGACGCCTGTCTCATGATGATGTTGATATTATGGTAACTATAAACGATGTGCCTAGTACCGTTAACGCAATTGCGGTTGTGATCCCCTGCATTTTATCTCTGTGTATCCTTGTCTTGGTATACACAATCTTCCAGTTCAAAAATAAAGAGGTCCAGCAAAGCGTGACATACTACAGAAGACCTGTCCAGGAATGGGTATGACAAGTTCAGTAGCTCATTTGGTTCATGAGATGATGATGATGGGCTGCAGACATTAGAAGGCGGTTTGATGGATAGCCTGCCAAACAACTTCTTCAAGAGATGTGAGTCAGAGAATTCTGGGACTGAAAACAAAAACAAAAATCAACTAAACCCAGGTGGCCTTGCACTGTAGAGCCGCTTTCCTTCTGACTGCCTCAGTGCCGTGTGTCTCAGTATGACATATTAGACCAACCCACTCAGTGAGTGTTGGGAGACCTCAAGAGAAGTTTGCTTCAACCTTTTTTCAATTCACTTGAGCAATCTTCTTCAGTGCCCTCTTTTAAACCCAGCATTTGCCAGTGTAGCCAACCACCTATTGAGTCTTTTTTTCTACACTTGCCTCATAAAAAGAGACAGTTCTGTGGGTCACAAAAGGAACATTTCAGTATCTTCTGAAGAGGACATTCTGAGGCTTAGTCATTCTGAAAGATTTTAATTTATTACAGGATCCAGGCAATTACCTGAATACCATTTTTTTTCCAATACCTGCTGGTCAGATGTTTTGTACATTCATGGTAATGTTTCCACTCTTCAGCAACAAACACAAGAGCTCTTAAGAGGTAATTTTGTGTAGACCACAACTTCCAACAGCTCTAATGTCATTTCAGATCACCAAAACTAACAGAAATGAAATTTCTGAATTCAACTAGTCTGCAAGACTAAAAAATTGAATTTACAAACACTAATGATGTGAATGCAGACCTTAATGATCTTGTTTTTAATAACGTGTCATGTAATAAATATTTAAATGTCATATTACCACTATTTTAAGTTGGCAACAATAAATTGTTACCATTATAAGATGAAATGTATGTTCCATGATGTTTTCACCCATTTATATAAGAGAAAATAAATCACATATGCATTAGAATAGTAAAATTTGTGGGCAAGTTTGCAATGGGAATTTGGTTTGCAATGATGGAAAGGGTGACATAAATCAAGAAAGATATTTTAAAGCTTGTAATTTTAAAATTTGAAAGTGTAATTAAGTCACTGTTTATTGACATTAGTATATTTAAATAGAAGAAAAATTAGGAGTGCAAAACATGACTAAGGGGGAGATAAAGGCCTTCAGAAGATTAGAACTGGATAGAGCCCTGCCTGTCAATATTCTTGGCTTCACCTGCAGCCTGCCTTCCCTAGTTCCCGTTAGGTGTTGCAGCCCAGAATGGGACAATTTGCCGTGGCCAACTTGCCGCTGACAACTTGCCATGGCCAACTCGCCATGGGACAACTCGCTGTGGGACAATTTAACCATTCAATCTAAAATAATTAAAAAATATTTTATTTTTTGCCATTCACATTTCATTTTGCCCCTCCTTTTGCATCTTTTCTTTAATGATTCTACTCTACCATTTCTTCGATATTAGTGTACCTCTTGTCCTGCAGCGAGTTGCCAATGGTGTTTTCTCATGGAGAGTTGGCTGTGGCAAGTTGGCCATGGCTAGTTGTCCTAGACCTGTGATGGCGAACCTATGGCACATGTGCCACAGGTGGCACACGGAACCATATCTGTGGGCACACGAGTTGTTGACCTAGGTCAGCTCCAGCGCGCATGCGTGTGCTGGCCAGATGATTTTAGGCTGGCCTCGCCCACGCCGCCCCTCTCCTCCCAAGAGTCTCCACATGGCCTGTTTTGGATGCCAGGTAAGTACAGGGCTCGCGTGGAGGCTTTGTGAGGGCAAAAAACAGGCCTCCCCAAAGTCCAGAAATGGGCCGTTTCCAGCCTCCGGAGGGCTGGGGGAGGTCGTTTTCACCCTCCCCAGGTTCCAGGAATCACTGTCCTAGACCCATTGCAGCCAATGTCCAAAGATTCAAACACAGCTTGAAGGAAGTAAGAAAAGGAAGGTGCTGAAATCAATGGAATTAAATTTATGATTTTTGTTTTATATGGCATTTTATTCAATGTCTGTAAGTTGTCGTCACCTTTGGTGAAATGGGTGGCATACAAATTTGACAAATAAATAAATGGATAGGCCACCGCATAAATGGAAGAGAGTGGGAAAGAGAAGCAGGCATACCAGCCTTGCCCTATTCAGTCTCCCAGTAGGCCTTCTCTGGAATTTGTCTCAGCCAAAACCTTTAAACCTCTAAAATTGCAGACACTCAGGCAAATTAAGAAAAATTTATAAGTCAGTTTCATATTCAATACAAAATATTTTGTTTTGGATAGTGCTTAAAGAAGGCAATCCTAAACATCGGTATGTTAGATCCAATTCGTGAAAAGGTAATGGACAAAAGATAATGTTTTTGTCATGTTCTCATCCTAAAAACCCTGCCTCTTCCAAAGGAATGCTGAATGGACTATGTTATGGGATTATGGGAATCTCCCCAAGTGGCATAACAATTTATGTGACCAAGTTCTCACACATGGAAGGTAGTATGGTCCTCTCCTCAAAAATCTTTCTTACTCTTGTCAGAAAAGTTGAACTAGATGGTGGCTACACAATGCCAATTCTATCAAGACAATAGGAATATACAGTCCCTTAGCAGAATGAAGGCTGTTCCCAGATTTTGTGATTTTTACGGAGATCTACTGAAATTAAAGTGGCAAGCTTTTAATGAATGCAAATATATTGCTTTCAATCTTTCTACTAGGCAATAACTAAATAAAGGATGAAAAGGTACAGCTTTTCCAAATTTTCACTGATTCTATTCTATAAATCCACTCCAAGCTGTCTTTTTTCAGCGGGGCTGAAATATTAAGGCTCAGCTGGGAGAAAATGATTGAAAATTATTCAAGAGAAAAGTTAAAGAAAACAGATATGGTAAAGATTAAAGACCCATAAGTATTACAGAAAAAAAAAACTAGAATGGATAGTTTGTTTTTGAAATTGTTAATTCTGTCTCAACCCCAACATTGGAATTAGTAAAAATTATACTAATTTATATATATGTTATAACTGAGAACATACCAAATAGTTTAGCTTTAAGAAAGATTGTAAAGCATTTCTTTAACAATGCAGATTAAAAGGCAATGGTTTTTAGGGGAAGCATGTTGATGTAGCCTTGTGGATACCTTTTTTGTGCATTCAACATGAAATGCAGTACAGAATGTACGTGATAGTAATGTGCTATTATTATGTACCAAATTGGTATGAGCACACCATCATTTCAAGCACGATATGAAAGAAACATGGGTTAATAGCACATGCATTTTCAGTCCTAATGGTCAAGGTCTTCAGCCATTTCATTTCAAAGACATTTTAAAGATTTGGGCAGAGTAATACCCACTTATGTTGCAAATGTTAATCTTGGTTTTAGGCTCATTTGTTTATAAGATTTTACTGTACCCGAATGCTATTAAGCAATCTTTCAATATATTTCTAGACCTGTATGAATTGATCTAAATATAGCTCGTACTTTGAAATTAATCCAATTGAGACTTAGAAAATGACCATAGCAACTTTTTCATAGAAAATTTAAGAACCAGCTTAACGGTTTTTCTTTAGACAATTTATAAAGTGGGTATGATTGAATTTGATCACTGAGAAGCCAAAGATTTCAAAGTCCACCATATTCAAAACTAGTAAGGTCACTAGAACCGTATTTGTTTTCTTTTTCAGCTTTATTTTTTTTTGAAAAAAATCCAATCAGATTTAATGCCAAGTTATTAAACTACAGTGTTGGTTAATAGAAATGTATGCTGATTTGATATTGCTTGGGGATCAAGTTTGTACATCCTCTCTTTGATATTGGGTTTAGTATAATTGGCTAGGATAGTGTTGAGGGGTCATATCTCCCACCTTCAGAATACAGGTGTATTGAGAATTGCTGCTGCAATTTATAGAAATGGAGTTCATCTCAAGCCTTATATCAAATAAAATACTTTATGTACTATGCTCATGCTTGGTTTATAGTACGAACGTGGATTAAATTATTTCAGCCTTAGTATTTCTCTCCTTTCAATCAGATAGGACTTAATAGACGTTTTCTGTTTTCAGCGCTGTTATGAAAAGGCCTGCTTGCACATATATCCCAAATTAGCAGCTAAACCTTTCTTCAATGATATTCTATCAATGTTCTTGAAATATTTTTCCTCCCCTTAGTTTTGGGCCCAGATTAAAGCTTTGTAAAATAACTTGATTCATTCCTATTTGGTATAGCTATAGTTATACTATAAATAGTATAGTATAAAAACTTAAATATAGGATTGGTAAAAGTGTTGCTATTATCCATTTCACAAGCCTCCAAAGTGGATAAAACAAGTACATAGCTTGTTTTATTTTTATGCAGAGGGACAGAGGGAGTAAAGTGGGTGCTCTAAGTCTTGCAGAGGTTAAGATGCTTACAAAAATTAGGTGGGGGAGGGGGAAACCACAAACATTGGAAGCCTGACCTCACCCACTGTTAAGAATATGCCACACACCAGATTCGGCTATTAACAAAAGCTGTACACTTCTACTAGGATACAAATGAAATTCTCATGAAATCAAAGACCAATATATTTATTGAAAGAATTTATTTTCCAAAGGGCTACAATTTTGTCAAATTCATTCTATATCAAATATCTGTACCACCTCATTAAAATTCTTTAAAATCTATTAGAAGGCTGATTATTAATGGTCCAGGAAATCTGTCAGTTTCTAAGATGCAAGTTTGCTGTTTATTTTTCTTTACTACCATAGCAAAGATGTGAATTTCAGTTTACTGCTTTTCTACTTATACTCAGCAAGTAGAGCCAAATGATGGAAACAATGTCTGGCCCTGTAAATTCCCATTTAAAAATACAAACATTTCCCAGATTATGTACAACCTGATTTACATACACTCAGCTTTACTGAACATTTTCTAAATGCATACAAATGTGAACTTTGCACAGAACACAAAATAGTATAGCATCCAGATGAACACGCAACCTGTAGTTATGCAAGGTTTTCCAGAACAGTACATAAATTGGGAATTGGCCACTGGACTCAATAGATTCAGTAGTTAGATACTGTGGTTTATGTTGCAGCCTTTAATCATGGTCAAAGCCTTCCTTGGGTGCAATATATAGTTAGCAACTAATTGCTTTCCTTGGTATTTTAGTTAAAGAATTGCGATACCTACAAAGGAATTTTTTATTACAAAAGTGTAATTTAATTTATCTCTGTTGTTATCCTATAATCTTAAACTACTAAAAGTCTATATTCAATTATATTGGCTGTGAGTTAAGTCTTTCCTAGCTTCTCTCAGCAGTGTCAAAGTATGAAAACTGCAGGAGTCCACACACCAGTCAAGAGAGCAAAGGTCAATTTTGTTGAAAGAGGCTATGCAACAGGCAGCAGCTGAAGGCTAAGTATGTAATATTTTTCATTTACCCCCCAGCTTACCCCATTCTTTTATCTATGTGTGTCATGCATAAGCTACACAGAGAACAAGTGACTCAGAGTCAGTCTGATCACTTACAGCACAAGTATCACCACTTCAAATGGAAGATACAAGGCAATTCTGCTAAGGAATACATATACAGCAATGAGAGTTTTTATCATTTTAGTGTATGTTCAAGATAGCCGACTATGGTACATTAATTTGGTAGAGGATTGATAAAGCAAAAACTGCGGTCTAACGTGACTTCAATTTGATACAGCTCTTGTTGTTTCAAGTCCATCTCAGTGTCTATACCAATTATTTCAAGGATTAAGGTTTATTAAAGCTTTAACCTGACTGTGTTGGTATCATAAAAGTTCTCCAATTCCAAATTGTATAACTGCAAGTTCTTTTTTTAGCAACAACAAAGATTGTATCCTTGGCTTTAAGATTGGAGCAATATATTTTGATATTAAAAGATAAGCATGAAGGCATCAGAAAAAACCGTTTCAATTTAAATATATTTTCCCGATAAAGACTTTAATTAAAGAATAGATGAGAGTTCTCTTTGGCTTTTCAGTGACTTCACATATGGACAAGCCGGATTCTATTTACGTAACTTCCTAGAAATCTTACTTACTGAATGTTTGGCTTTGCTGAAATATTCCATAGATTCTTTCAGCCCCTTAAAATATTATGTTCTGGATACAGAATGATGCATGATAGTAACATGCTACATTGATCTGGTCTTGCTGGCTTAAGTGAAAGTTATCTTGAAAACTTCCAGACTGAAATCACACAAATGCCAGCCACTTCTGAACAGAAAAAAACCAGCATTCTTCAGGAAGTATTCTAGTGAATACTGGGAAAAAATAATTCGTTTCCTTATTGTGATTGCATGTATGTATTAAGTTCCAAAATTACCTCATGAATTAATGAAAGCAAAAGAACGCATTAACAAAACAAAGGGACATATTGTTTTTTTTTTCTTGTTCAATTCTGGCTTGCCAAAGGGAAGGGAATTTAGAATAACATAATTTTGAAACTATGACTGTGGTAGAGAACTTCTTCTTGGACTGGAAAAATTTGCTTTAGTGAGCAGTCAAGATCACAATTTGGCATTTCACACCTGCAGTGTTCCTGGAGCACATCATGTCAAGCTATAAAAGGGAAAAGAAATTATTAGCAAAAAATATACTTGAAGGGTTCCAGTTTTAGTTTCATGCTTGATCTATAAAATCAGAAAAAATCCAATTGAAAACCCGTATCCCAAACTAAAACTAAGTGAGATGCATATAAAAATATCAAGTCTCAAAATTAGGAGAGAGCCATTCTGCGCACAGAAATGGTAGTTATCAGTGCAGTACTTGTGGTCCTCACTTGATGGCTGCCCTATTTAGCAACTGTTCGAAGTTATGACAGCACTGGAAAAGTTGAACTCTGTGGTTAAATAATTAAGATTTCAGTACTTTTCAACCAGAGAGTTATTTAACTGTCATAGCTTTCCATGATCTATATTTGCCATTTGCGCACTTCACAGCCAGCTTTTGAGTCAATGGAGAAGCTGGCAGTAAAAATCACAAGTTGCAATCGTGCAATGTCTCACTTAACAATCACATCACTTAGCAATAGAACTGTTGATCCCAATTTTGATTATTAAGTTAGGACTACTTGTAATAATAATAATGCTGAACTATTTCTATCCATTTCCTGACATATCATATTAATGCAATTTCCCAATTGGTTTTTCGCCTTTACCAGCGATTAAACACTATGTGCTCTTCTTGGGAGCAGATACAAGCAGGTGGAAGAGGGGGAAACCCATTTACATATTATTAATGAGAAAGTAGTCTTATACATCTTCTCAGAGTGCTGAATCCCTTGGGATTTCCAGAATATTAGAAACGTAAGTCTGAAGAAAGCCATTGCTAGTATAGTTATGTTCTGGCTACTATCAATTGCTAATAATTTTTGAAAGTAGATTAATGTCTGACTTACCTGTCAATCAAAGAATCTCTCATGGTGGTAGCAATGGTACTTGGCTGTGCTTCATTAAGTTTGAAGACACTCTCAATAACAGATAATTCTGTGCTGGTTGTGTCCAGACCACAGAAGGCACACCAGTCATTAACAACCATTCCAGCTGCAATCACCTCACTGCCACGATTAACAGTTCCAGCCTGATAAGAAAGATAGCTAGTGTCTTAAGAACTTCTTTCTCATGGGTATTATCAGCTCTTCTTGCTTAAGATTGCATGAATATAAACCTTATTTGTAACTATTTAATAGATCAGAGAGCCAGACCTTTTCTAGGCATGCACAATATTCCTGATGTTCAACATTGGCAGTTTTCTCCATTTTCTAAACCATGCATTCTAGCTTAGTGTTATGAACACAACCACTCTGGCTTATTCAATAGATTATGGTTAGAAATCATAGCTCAGCAAAATGTGTGAACCACAATTACCATCATTCCCACTGGATGATCTCATATGCTATTAAATACAAGTAACACAACTATACCAGTAGTATTTATCAATGTCTCCACACTGGCATTGTTGATCTAAATTTTCACTGCTCCTAATTTTATGGTTCATTTAGGATTACGCTTCAATATGTTATGCATATTGGGAAATAATTGTTTTGCTGTCTATTTTTTTATACTGAGAGGATCACATAACACTATTTAAACCAAAAGGAAGTTGAAGGAAAAATATTGAAACAATTAGAAACACCATAGAAAGAGATCTCCTGCATTGAGTTACAGTGTCTATGGAGATTCTGTCATCCAGGTCATGATTATCCCAAAGGTACTTTTTCAAGAGGCAACTGGACTTTCTGGTTTTTCTTTGAAGACTTTTCATTTCTCATCCAAGAAGTTTCTTCAGTTCTAAATTACAGCTCAGTTACAATGGCATATAGATGGATGAAACTGTGGATGAGTATATTCCCAAGTCATAAGATGTTAAAATTCTATAATTTGGCTCAAAATATAGTTTAAAGTAACTGAACATTCCAAGATTTGAAAAGAAAGAACATTTACCACAAGAGGAACTTGTAACAATGAGGAAAGCTCATCCTGATCTTCTATAGATGTCTTAGGGTGTACCAATCCTCCCTGGTTGCTGAATGTGCAGTAACTTCCCACAAGTACTTGGTCTGCTATTGTCTGTCTGAATACTTCGACTTTTAATACATCAGCTAAAATCTCTTCTGTCTCCTGTGGAATAAAATTAGGGTTGTTAGAACACATTTGTCTGATTTTAAGTGATCATAAAAAGTAATTGAAATGCCTATTTAGTGACAGCACTGATTAGCTGTCAACTAAATCTTGTAAACCTATTTCAAACAGATTTTCTATCTTTAGATTGCTAAAACATGAAGTATTTTAAAGTTCCAGCAACTGACAACTGTATTGAAGCTTGATATCCTCCAAGTTGCATTCATTCCGAAGTCTGACATTTCTTCAGTTCTTTGCACCAGCCAAGTGCTAGAACAATCTGAAGACAGGATGTCAAAATATAAATATTGGGCATCTGACATTAAAGGCACATCTAGGAAGTCCTTAAATGAAATTTAAGTAACTCCCAAACTTTCATTTTTTATTCTATTATTTATTATATAAGTCCTATTTCTAGGACTTGTGCCCAAAATCATCACACTTGAATTAATTGTACAATCCATTTTCACCCTGGCTCAAATACTAAATACTTTGATACTGCTTATGAAAACTATTCCATTATTAGGATCAGTCATGCTTGTACTTGTTGGTCTACTTGTGCAATTTTTTCCAGCTGTACTTTTTCCAATAACCCATGAGTGTCAAACTGATGTATCGTGCTGCTTTTTGCCTTTGAGGAGCCGGGTTGGGAGTGACCTGCACATGATGCATCCGGCCCATGGTCTGCCAGTTTGACACCACTGCAGTAACCTAACAATGGATACAACCTTCAGGCCACATCCTTCCAGCTCAAGTATTCAAGAGAATTAAGAGCAAGGTCACTAATCTAAAGAATATAATCACTTCTCCAAAAAGGATTTCTTAAAAAAAGAAGCTACCTTCCATGAAACGATTCATCCATATGTATTTACATATGCAGATGTGTTTACATTCAGCTATTTTGTATTGATTGCATACTCCTGATGTCTGATACCTAATAATTCAAAGATCAAATAATCATGAAATATGATCACATACAGAGACTGAGAAAATATCCAACAGGGCATGTCAGTAAAGGTAAGAGACAGAAGATTTCCATTTCCCACTTTTTATTTCCCAATTCTTTTATTCATGTTCTTACAAGTTTTTTTTCTGGGTCTCTGTATCATAAAACTTACAGCAACATTATTTACCTGGTTAGGTAATAATTATGAGCTTCTTGGAGACTGCGTATGCGCAGGATTTGCCTTCACACCTGCTAGTGGGACACTTCAACTACATTAGTCCTCTTCATTCACTTTAAAAGTGAGGCCGAGTGAGCAGAATAATTGCGGACTTCAGCAAAGGGTGGAGTTGAGTCCAGCGTTGATAGAGCTTACCTACAAGTCCAAACTTGCCTCCTGCAAGGCCTTGCAAAGTGCCAGTAGTTGCCTCAGCTGGATGTACCCTTCCTCCTATAGGAGTGGCTCCAGCACCCACCCAGAGAGCCTATTGAACAATAAGGTCTTCAGAAGCACTTCCAATGTGAGCTGCAGAGCACGCACTGCACCTCTGGAAAGCCCCCGTCCTTCTACTTTGTCCAGTTCTGTCGCCATCCCAAACAGCACCCACACACAGCCACTACCTTCACCAGGGAACCGTAGCCTCTGCTGCCTTGCCTAGCAACAGAACATGCTGCATCTCGCCATTCCATCCCACTGCACTCTGCACAATCTGCAGGCTATTGCTCCTTGTGCTATGGCAAATGTAGCTCTTCTGCAGAACCCTACTGGTTCTGTCCTGCTGCTTCCTCCTGACTGGGCCAGGCAAGTTCCCATCTGCAGATGAAGTTCTGCCACCCTGCTGTGCTTGCTGCACATGATCTGGGCCCAGCACCTGGATCCAAACCATCAGCAGAAGGAACACAGCAAAGGTCAGTTGGAATGGGAGGCAACAGAGAGGTGGCATAGTGCAGGACAGTCAAACAACAGAGATAGTGGGAGAAAGACAAGCGAAGAAAGTTGAAGCAAAGGCAGTTTTGCACAGGGCAGAAGAATGTGACCTTGGGACACTGCGAAGATTGTAAATGTGGGACAGTCATCAACTGCCCAAATTTCAAATGACCATGGGGGTGTTGCAATGCTGAAACCTTGAGGACCAGTCTTAATTATTGTTCATTCAGCGCCATCATAACTTTGAATGGTCGCTGAATATGTCAAGCAAAGACATATAGCAAATGCTCAACAAAAAATATTAAACTGTTGTTCAAGTTTAATTACTGCAACTATAATGTTTAGTACTAGGATTTATTTTTATACTTACTCTGTCAATGTCTGGGTGGGCAAGTGCTACGTAGTCATTGCATGCAGTGACATTGCCCAATGCAGAAAGACGTTCTTCCACCCTCTGGATTCGCACTGAGTCAGGAAGGCAGTTTCGCATATGCTGAAGTTCCTGGTCAGTTGTATTGTTTGGGACTAGTAAACCATGCCGGTTACCTAAAATATAGAAAAAAAACCTGCCTTCAATTCCTATCTCCAACATTTTATGTCATAAAATAATATCTCAGGACATGATGAATCTAATCAATGTTCTTTAACAGCATCTGACCTTTAATAAAGTACTGCTAGAGTTGGTCTTCTAACAAAATACATCTGCAGCACAAATGCAAGCATATATTTTTTTAAAAAGAACAATATTCTGCTTACCTATCACCTCTCTCAATTCCACTATCACTGTTAGGCATAAAATTGAATTTAATAAAAGTATTGTCAGCATTCCAGAAAAACCTCTGCTCCAATTAAAAACTCTGAGACAAGCATTTTCTCAAAGTTCCATTTATTAGAGTAGGTATACTGGCACATCTTGGGAAAACCCAAATCTGAGAGTTCCAGGTTTTCTCTCAGTAAATCAAAACTCCCAAAACCATCCCCTCACTCATCAGTCGATCACATGCTCCAATCACCATGTGTCCCATCTCGAGACAGCATTCCAACCCTCCTTCTCCAGATGCAGGCTTGTCCTGACCTTGACCGATGGGAAGAATGCTATTTTGTCTAAATGCAAACCCTCAATTAAATCCCCCCCTTCTACTTTCCCACACATGAGAAGGTGGCAGCTTGGAAGCTTCTGGCCTAATATGGCTTCCAAAGCTGACAAGTATTATAGCTCAACAACAGATAGTAAATGGGAGTAGGCAACCATAATAAATTTAAATAAAGATGATTAATCAGTTTTATATTATAAAACACATTTCTATTAGTACCTCTTACAATAGATTAATATAAGATTTTGAAAATAAATAAGGCAGTGATGAGAACATCCATCCCATCCTCCCAATTTAGTCTCAGTAGGCACTTAGATAATAAGTTTTTCCATCTTCCCAGAAACTGTAGTAATTGATGCAATGAGAACCCGTAGATATATGAATAGACATCCCCCTTAACATAAAAAGATTGTTGAATACAATCCCATATTAATGTTAATATTTCAATTCCAGAGCTTGTATAATTTCTAATGGTAAGCAAAAACATTTAACCTTTAAACTTTTTCTAATTATCTCATTCAAGCTATTGGGATAAACATGCGCTGAACTCAACAGTAGTTGAGTTCTGTGGTCCACCCCGGATGTGCGGATCTGGATGGGGAGAAACAGACTCAGGCTCAACTCATCCAAGACCAAGGGACTGTGGTTTCTGACATCCCGATATAGTCAGTTGGTGCCATCACTGACTATTCGGGGCGAGTCATTGGCCCCCACGGAGAGGGTTCACAACTTGGGTGTCCTCCTGGACTCACGGCTGTCTTTGGAAGAGCACATGACAGCTGTGGCCAGGGGGACTTTTTATCAGGTCCGCCTGATTTGCCAGTTGCGTCCCTTTCTGGATCGGGATTCGTTAAATACGGTCACTCATGCTCTCGTTACTTCCCGCCTGGACTACTGCAGTGCTCTCTACATGGGGCTCCCCTTGAGGAGCACCCGGAGGCTCCAACTGGTCCAGAATGCGGCCGCGCGGGTGGTTATGGGAGCGACGTGGTGCTCCCATGTGACCCCCCTCCTGCGCGAGCTGCACTGGCTCCTGGTGGTCTTCCGTGTGCGCTTCAAGGTTTTGGTTACCACCTTTAGAGCGCTCCATGGCATCGGACCGGGGTATTTACGAGACCGCCTTCTGCTATCAATATCCTCTCACTGACCAGTACGCTCCCATAGAGAAGGGCTTCTCAAGGTGCCGTCGGCCAAACAGTGTCGACTGACGGCCCCCAGGGGGAGAGCCTTCTCTGTGGGGGCACCTACCATCTGGAACGAGCTCCCTCCAGAGATATGGAGGATCCCGGACCTGCGCACGTTTTGTCGTGCTCTCAAAACTTTTCTATTTCAGCAGGCTGGCTTGGCCTAACTCTCCTCTTTTAAATTTTTAATTCGTGTGATTTTATAAATTGGGTGTTTTAATCTATGTTTCGGCCAAAATATTTAATAATTTTAAGGGATTTTTAAAATATTTGTATTATCTGTATTTTATCTTGGCTGTTCACTGCCCTGAGTCCTTCGGGAGTCGGGCGGTATAGAAATTTGATTAATTAATAAATAAAATAAATAAATATTTATTTGATAGTACAGTGGTTTAGTGCACCCTGTTATTAACACAGCTGCCTGCAATTTCTGCTGGTTCGAATCTCTCCAAGGCTCAAGGTTGACTCAGCCTTCCATCCTTTCTAAGGTAGGTGAAATGAGGACCCAGTTTGTGGGGGCAATAAGCTGACTTTGTATAAAATATACAAAAGAATGAAGGCTATTGCTTAACGCATTGTAAGCCGCCCTGAGTCTCCGGAAAAGGGTGGCATATAAATCAAATTAAAAAAAAACAAAAAACAAACAAACAGTACGTTTAGGCCAGGGTTGAAATGCTCCCGGTTCGGACCGGATCGCCTGATTCAGTAGCAATGGCGGCGGGTGGTTTGGAGAACCGATAGCAAAAATCCCTGCGCCCCCCCACAACATGCCCAGCTGAGCTGCAGGATCATCAGAGGCTTTTTTTTTTTACTTTTAAAAGCATTTTTTCTACAACCTCTTCCGACAAAAAAATGCTTTTAAAAGTAAAAAAAAAAAAGCCTCTGATGATCGCGCGGCTCAGCTGGAATAGTCAGAGGCTTTTCAAAGCATTTTTTTCTGCAACCTCTTGGCCGAAGAGGTGGTAAAAAAATGCTTTAAAAAGTTAAAAAAAGTTGGCCACGCCCAACATCACATTAACCCCCCCAAGCCATGCCCACAGAACCGGTAGAAACAAATTTTGCATTTCACCCCTGATTTAGGCTTTATAAATGAAGGGTGCAATAGCAGCTTGTGTTCCTTTTCTGAAATATTACAAACTACATAGTCAAACTGCTTGTCACAATATATTAAGGGATGAGAATTCTGCATTTTAAGGGAAACTCAAAATAATTTATATGAAAAAAGCACCTCACCCACACACATTCTGCCAATGATTCGACATCCAGCAATAGAAGCATGAATTACAGGAATAGTGTCAGAAAGCTCTCCTTCGAACACACTAAAATACAATAGAATAAGATTTAAACATGCAAGGAAGCTTCAAAGGCTACATTTTCAAAAAGTTTAATAAAGGAACAATATGCAGAGTAGTAGTCTCACTGGCATCTTGTGACCTAACTTATTCAGTACAGGTAGTCCTCGACTTACAACAGTTCATTTAGTGATGGTTCAAAGTTACAACGGTATTGGAAAAAGTGACATAATGATTTTTCACACTTATGACCATTGGTCATGTGGTTTAAATTCAAATGCTTGACAACTGACTCACATTTATGACAGTTGCAGTGTCCTGGAGTCATGTGACCTTTAGTGATCTTCTGACAAGCAAAGTCAATGTGAGGAAACCAGATTCGCTTAACAACCGTGTTACTCACTTAACAAAGGTGGCAAGAAAAGTTGTAAAGTAGGCCAAAACCCACTTAACAAATTTCCCATTTAATCACGTAAATTTTGGGTTTGATTGAGGCCGTAAATTGAGGACTACCTGTATAGCTCAAGTAAAAGAGTTGATCACCTGTGCTGATCCCTGATATAGCCGTCAATACTGGAGGGAGGTTGGAAAGTCCCACATCGGAATCTCCTCTCACCCACGGGTGTCACTGGGCCATTTTTGTCTGCTTGGTTTTGCCCAACCCAACCTGTCTCAAAAGACGCTGAAAGTGATAATCACAGAAGGGGGGGGGGAGGCCCAATCGTGCTCTTTCGGTACAAAGGAAGAACCCTACAGCCTTTCCCACTTATTCTTGTTTGAATTTATTGATTATTATCGGATAATCAAAGCAAATCCCGGCTAAGACCCGGAGGGGAAGAAGAGAAAAGAGTCGAGATTCTCTATAATGACCTGTAGAAGCCCTCGGAGCCTCCAATGGCCACCAGACAGTAGGCGTTGGTGAGCTTCGCGAAGCAGCCGATCTCATTGTTGTTCTCGAAGCTCGCCCGGACCGCCATAACCGTCAAAGGACCGGCAAAAAAAAACAGGAGGAAAAGGCAGAAAACGAGTCGACGCTCCGACACACGAGGACGGGCCTCTATCACCGCAGCCCGGAAACGGACAGTGACGTTATTCCGTTTGTGATGTCATCTCTCCTGGATTGATGCTGATTGGACGATTGCAACCGGGCCTTGGCTCTCGTTTTTTTTTTTTTCTCTCTCCCTCCTCCTGGAAACTTCCGCCCACCAAACTGCGAAAAGATGCGAGAGGGAGAAGGGGGGGGGCGGTTTATGAGGGAGGGCGGCGGATTTGGATTGCGAAACTGCGGGCGCCGCTGGATGAGAGCAAAGAGACGGAGCCTTTTTACTCCACCTGTAGAGGGAGAGACGGTCCGCCTTTTGGCTCCTCTCAGACACTTCGGGCCAAAATGAGGATTAGATTTTGTCACATATACATACACACCATATACAGAGACATCATAGAGATGAGAGAGAGAGAATGTAAATGTTTGTAAATATGTATTTATTTGTTCAACTATTTAATCGCACATCTCCCTTATTTTTAATACACACACACACACACACATATATATGAAACAACATAGACAGACAGACATAGATACAGATATGTTTGTGTGTGCATGTGCACATGTGTATAAAATAAATGTATATGCCCAGGCCACTATATATTGATTTATATTTATGTATTAGTCAATGTGTGTGTGCAATATTAGGTATGTTCATCACCTTGTTCTTTATAAATTAAAGGCAGATATAAATAAAGGTCAGCTCAAGGTGGTATTTCCTATTTCCCCCCCATCCTGTGAAATGGGCTGGGCTGAGAGAAAGAGACTGGCCTGAAGTCACATAGCTCTCCTAAACTGCCACCCCCATTAATCTCTGCTGGATCCTTACATGCACAGTGGCCATCGCTGCCTCTGTCCTTCTGGGACAGCCTCTTGGTGGGGAAACTGACAGGGGTTTTCTAATGGGAGAAGCAGATAGCCTTTTAGCGAATTCTGCTAGGAGAAGCGCTGATACCAGCAGTAGCAATAAGGTGGAAGAAGGGAAAAGGATATTAATAGAGAGGAAAATGTTTTTGTATTCTGGTTGGTAGTGCCTCACCACCTGGGAACTATATGCTAGATCAGTGATAGTGAATCTTTTCGGCACCGAGTGCCCAAACCAGAACATGTATGCTTGTATGTGCATGTGTGCACATGCGCCGGAGTTTCAGAAATCCAAAGACCCGTTTTTGGGCCATTTCCCAAAAAACAGCCAAAAAAATGCCCAGAAAACAGCCTTGAAAATGGGCAAAAAACAGGTATGTGCGCACCAGCCAGCTGGTCTTCGGATTTCCGACACTGGTGCCCGGCCTGTTACGGGAGCAATTTTTGGGCCGTTTTCCAGCAGTTTTCTGGCACTCCGGCACCTGTGAAGACCATGCACTCTGGAAACCAGAAGAGCAGCTGGCAGTGGCATGCGTACCCACAGAAAGAGCTCTGCATGCCACCTCTGGCACGCATGCCACAGGTTTGCCATCACAGTGCTAGGTCAAAGAGTGAATCCTGTGTTTCTGATGAAAACTTAAGGTACTGTTTTGGAAGTGAAACTTCATCATTATAAAATATACTAATACAAATTTGGAACTAATTAAAGAAATAATTTTTAAAAAATCATTTTCTGCCTCCATCATGACTCTCCATACCAATCATTGAGAAGGTGGCTGAATTGGCCCTTGCTCTGTCAGAGTACTGCGTAATGCAAGAGCTGCCTGCTGCAAGCATTGTATAAGCATGTTTGATTTAAGTTAGTGTCCCTCAGTGGTGGGTTGCCCCCGGTTCGCACCGGTTCAATAGAACTGGTAGTAAAAGCAGCGGGAGGCTCCGCCCACTTTACCTGACATCATCACGGACCCGTTGCGAACCGGTAAGAAAGGTAAGTAGAACCCACCCCTGGTCTTCCCCCTTTGTCCCCCCCTTCCCCACCCAAGAGCTCCAGACATCTTGGATTACAGATCCCAGAGACCTGATAGGGATGACTTGTGGACATTGTAGTGTTTTCAAACTTGGCAACTTTAAGATATGTGGACTCCAACTCCCAGAATTGCTGGCTGGGGAATTCTGGGAGTTGAAATCCACACATCTTAGAAATTGACAAGTTGAAAAATATTATTGTAGTTCAATGTAAAGGAGGGCATAGGGACTTTTTTTGACCTGCATTCAACAGAAAAGGAATTTACTGAGCTGTATCTAATGCGACAGAATAATGTAATATCCACTGAATGACATCCATTTGCTGGATTTGAATTGCTGAGTTTGCATAAGAGTAAACTAAAATCTTCTTGACTAGTTTGTGGCTCAAATGTATTGTGCTAACTAAGCCATTGCCTGGCCAAACTGAGGAGACAGGTTTGGGCTACAAACAGATACTGTACTCTCTGTAGTTGGGAAGAATGTGTTTGTTGTTGTATTTATGTAACCATAGTTTAATAACCTGGTTGGAGGGAAGTGTGTCTTTTATTCCCAATTGCCCCTTTAAATCAAAGAGTAAGTCATCTGCAGCACCTTCCTAGCACAAATTACTTAATCACGCAAATAACATACATTGATGTAAATACCAGAGAATCTTTGTTTTTGTTTTTTTGGCTTGGGAAATCCACTGTATTACTTTCACTGTAAACCCTCATATAGTACAACTGAAGTTGTGTTTGCATGATGCACTAAAGTACACACTAGCCAATTACTATTTAGCTCACTATACTGAGTAAATTAGTTAATGCACTGTGTTATATAGGCTTACGGCATTGGTTAAATGACTATTTTATAATCCTTTAATTCGGACTAACCATAGATAAATGTATTGTATGGAAACATGCTTACACTGTATGCAAATAAAAAATCACCTCATGCCTAATAAGAGTTACAATGGAAAAGGAGAGAATGGACTCAGATATAGAAAAGTTGATTTCAAGAATGGATTAATGTTATGCTAATATGACTATAGCCTTAGGCTTTACAACTTTTAGCTCACTTGTTTTGGGTCAAGAGCTGCACGTGGACTGATGTGTATCAGGTCATACTCTAAAAATTATTGGGTATACTAATCTGCTTTGAGTTCATGTTCTTTAATTAAAATTGTTATAATGAATATAATTATTTCCTAGTCACAAATTTAATAGGACTGTGCAATGCTTTAAAGTCTGCATCAAAAGGATGCATCTGCCTATAACTACAGACCTTAAAATTGCTAAGGTTGAGAAACACTGATCTAGAGTTTCACAGTCCAGGTATAACATCCCTATATATTCCAGGGCTTATCACAATGTGAATGAACCCTACTTGTGCATTTATGATTTGGGAAGCAGGTTTGCTTTTACAAATGAATTTGGAGAGAAATAGCACAAGTTGGAAGCTGGAAGTTGCCACTGAGTAGAGATAGTTCTCAACTTACGACCATTAATTTAGTGATTATTCGAAGTTACAATGGCACTGAAAAAAGTGACTTATGACTGTTTTTCCACATGATCAAAATTCAGACATTTAGCAACTGATTCATATTTATGATGGTTGCAGTTTCCCAAGAACATGTGATCATCATTTGTGACCTTCTGACAAGCAAAGTCAATGGGGAACCATGTTACTAACTTAATTGCATTGATTCCCTTAACAACTATGGCAAGAAATCTTCCCATCTTTGGTAAGTCTACCTGGTATTGCTAATTCTCAAAATATGAAGATCATAGTTGTTAAATTTGCATAGCACTTATGAGAGTTTTCCACATTGATATAAAGATCGAACTTTCCATGTTACAATATGTGTTATAAATTTTGCACTAAGTATCAATCTACAATCAACCATTGTATGTCCTTTCAGCTTTATCCCAATGCCATCATGCCATGGTTTAACATTTCATGCTGTTGTTGATTATTATGATCATCATGGTCATTACAGTTGCTATGATCACTACAGACTTTAAGTTTGCTTGCAGTTTCTTTAGCAATTTTTAGTTTTCTTTATGGGTAGGAGTGCTAACCCTACACCCAACCCTCCTCACTTTATCCGGACTTGGGACTGGCTCAGTTACCTCAAAACTCAGTTGTCCCAAGTGGAGTTATTTATTTTTTATAGCCTATATTATTTGCATATAACTACTATACTTTATTTAGTAGATGATAGTTAAATAAATTACATAGAATACTGTTTATTTCAAAAGTTAGATTATACATTGTCAAAGTTATGATTAACCAGAGAGAAAGAGACAAAAAGAGCAAGAGAGAAGAAAAAAGAAAGAGTCCTTAAGGCATTTATACATTAAATTGCTATTGACAGAACTACCAGTTTTTGAAATTAAAGCAATGTTACATTTATTATTAAAACAATCATAGCTTTCCTTGTGATTCCTTCATGAAATCTCAAAAATCTAGGTTAAAATAAACTCCCTCAGGAAGCATATCAAATCTTGATTTTCAGAAATAACAAATGTCAATAGTGACAATTTGTTCTTCCATACAAAGTAAGACCAATTAATTATAATGTTTAACTGCTGACATATACTTAAGCATTCAAAGAACACTGTCTTTGAGTTCAGAGGATTTACAAGAACATCACTTTGGCTGGACAGAAAATGGCTTCTTCTGAAGTTACTTATAGTGGAAATAAATTGAGCTCGGCTTTGATTACACATCATTAAAATCTGATTGACCACTTTGAATTACAATGTTATATATTAATGAATTTAAAACATACAACATATGAACAGATTTAATGCAGTGTATCTTAGTTTTCCAGTTTGTAAACAAAATTTTAAGATAAAAGTCTTATTATTCATATTATTTATTGTGATATAATGCCAACCTTTTAAACTAAATTGTTTGTACTATACATTATATATCCGATTTTATTTACATACTGATAATCATCAAATTGTTTAAATTGGTATGTCGTTCCTCTCTCTCCCCAGAGCTATTAAACTGAGAAATAGCCTTGTTCTAAACATGCCTCTCCAGTATTTCAGGAATTCTGAATTATGAAGAATCCTCATTATTTCTGTGAGGCAGACAATGTTTTCAATGTTCAAAATGCATGTCCTTTCAAATTAGAGGTAAGTAGTAACAATCTTAAATCTCTTTCACAGGTATGTGATTATTTTTCTGGCTTCATTAAAATTCTTTAAACTTTCCCAATATTTTTGAGCTAAATCTGATGTATTATCATAGTTTCATTCTACATTTGAAATATTTTTGTTAGATTACATTTCAAATCGACTATGAACGGCTTTTGATTTGGATTTGTTATAGTTGGTAATCAAATCCAATTTGCTGTGACCAAGAGTCATCCTTTTTTCACCCCTATTTATATTGCTGTTGTTCTCCATTGGCATATCCTCAGAGGCATCAAGGTATCTAGGAACTGTGCTCTTCATCTCATAATTTACAGATTTAATAGGATTGTTAATGAATTCTAATTTGTTGTATCCATAAGTTACTGGTTTGTCATCCGTATGTAATTTGCTTGCATTTTCAACTGGTTGAGTATAAAGGAACTTCTTGTTATCTTTTGTTCCCATATTCTCAGGAAGATGTCCATTTCCTATGTTGTCATCTAATATCGGTGAAGATACTGATAGTAAAGATGTCTTAAGCTTCAATAAATTAGAAGCATCATTGAGTGGAAGCTTTAATTTATCTAATACGCCGCAGTTAGAGTCTAGCAACTCCCTGGGCTGATATCTCAAGTCATTATGTCCCATTAAGCCTGAGATGGTCTTTCTTGTTTCATCTGGAGTTAATTCCTTCTTTTCACAGATTACATTGGACTTTGTTTGGTTATGATATGGTGATTTCTTGATGGTCACAACACTGGAATTTGAAAGGGTACTTGACGGACTGAGGGCTTCATACTCATTCCGTTGAATATGTTTTAAAATGGGCTCAAATTTCTGCATGGTTTTGTAAGGAGAAGGTGTGGAATTTTCAGCAGTGGGGATTCCAAGTTGATTCACTGATCTAGATTCAGCATATATACATCGGAACTCTCTGTCAAAATCATCAACAATTTTTCCTTTGAAGTGCATCATTAAACAGGTATGTACCTGGCTGCAGAGCCATGTAAAACTGAAATGAAAATAATTCAGGGACAATATGAAACATCAACATATAATTAAATTGTGCACATTTAAAATATTGAAAATTCATTGGACAATAAAATTCATTTACAACATTAGTACTATTTTAAGTATGTTTATCAGTATATCTTTAGCACTATTGCTGCAATACAACAGTGTACCATTATTATTTTAAAGCCTTGAGAAAATAAGTGGAACAGTCTGATGGGCAAAATCTTAAATTAGTGTATATGTATGTTTATACTATGTTAGGCAATAAATGAAGATAATAGTCAGTATGCAAACAAGTTATTATGGTTAAATTGTTATAGATAAACATTTAAATGACAGACTCATAAGAATTATAAGGAATTGGCGTTGCAAGTTAATTATAGATTTCAAAGGTCATACTTATGGCTCAAGAGGAGGAGATCTGTAGCCACCCAGTGTGACTGGAGCTCATTTAGAGAAGAGTTACAAAATGACATTGTTGAGAAGAATTCTTGAGCATTTAAAAATGGTACAGAAAAATAATTTTATTAAACTCAGAAAATATAACCCTTGGTGGGGGATTTTTTAATCAAATTATCAGTGATATCTAATCCCCAAATCCCTTGAAAACAGCAGACTGCCAAATTATATAACCATGGTCAACTTCCTACTGGAATCTTTTTAAGCTGATATTTTGGGCTGATATATTTTATACAGTAAAATACTTTGAGATGGCGTAATATGGTGACATGGCATGGAGTTGGCAGGCTTCCTGTAAGTAAAAAGGGAGGACAAAGGTAAAGCTGCTATTAAATATTTGTGTTGGTGAGTCAAGTGTAGATTGTTCAGGTGAAAGAAAGACAGTGTACATTATCAATCAAGGAAGTAGTTGCAATTAAAGCAAAGAAAAACCATTTCCTTTCAAAATGTAGTCAAAGGTTTGCTAACTAAGGCAAAAATAACTGAAGGTTAATTAGTACAATATGTAAAATTAATATTGTGCTGCTGTGCTGTATCATTTCTTGCGGGGGAAAGGTACTTGAAAGTAAATGTACTGTCTGGGTGAGGTGACCCTTTCCCAGGCTATGTTGGTTTATGATCCGGGGATTCTCCTGGAACAGGTGGTAGCTGGACCAGGAGACCTTTCAAACAAATGTGTCTAGTGTGCTATTCTGAGGTGAGGAGGCACTGCTCATGGTTAGTTGTATCTTAGTCATCTCACAGTTGGACTGTTGCAACACACTATATATGGGGCTGCTCTTGAAGAGCATTTGGAAGCTGGAGCTGGTCCAAAGTGTAGTGTATTGGGTGCATCACAGTACAACAATCTAATACTGCTGCTGTGTGAGCAGCAGTGACTCCCAGTAGGCTTCCATATATAATTCAAAATGCTGGTTGTTAGTTTTAAAGTCCTACATGGTATGGTGCTGGGTTACTTATAGAACACGGGTGTCAAACTCGCGGCATCACATTGCCATCACGTGATGTATCACAATGTTTTTTCCCTTTGCGGAGCTGGGGTGGGTGTGGCCTGCATGTGACACATCCAGATTATGGGCCGCCAGTTTGATAGCCCTGTAGAACAACCTATCCCCAATGATTTCCCCTGTACCACCAGATCTGGAAGAGGAGAGAGGCTCCAGGTCCTATCAGTGAAGCAGTGTTTTAGGAAGCATGACTACTTTGTCATGCTGTCCCCAAGAGATATGCACAGCTCCAACTTTGTTGGTTTTCCAAAGGAGGAAAGACTTCTCACCAAACACTGGGGCCAAATTGTTAATAAAACTCTGGCATGCGGATGTGCATCATGTTGGCAATGAGCTTTTTATAGGGACCTTAACTTGATTTTTTAAAATTGATTTGGACTATGTACTATGCTTTCACTTTTGTTGACTGCCCAGGAGCCATTCATTAGATGAATAGCCCTGTAAATTATTTACAGGGTTGATCCTTCTTGGAGGTATCTGCCTATTCTACCAGATGAGATAGGGTGGGCATGTTCCAGGTACCATTCCTTAAATGCCATCTGGTAGGACCTTAGAGACACATCTTTTCCATGGCTATCCCAGCCCTTTTTAAAAGCCTCCCCCATGAAATTTGGACACCCCCCATCCCCCCATTCTTAGCCTTGGATGCTGTGACACTTTGGTGGGAAATGTTACATCTTTTGCAAAGGTTTGTGGCTTTATTTTTTTGTTATGGAATGTTGCTATGAGACACCTAGGATTATCATCTGTGTAAGATAGGCAGCCATATAATATTCTTTTTTAAAATAAATATATGAATATTAAATAAAAAAACATATATAATGACTTGATATGAGTCAACCAGGATGTATTTTTATGTGAAAGTTTGGGTCACTGTGGCCTTATATGTATTTACTTGGGAATAAGTTGGATCACTTCTCAACCTAGTGTGTTGCACAGGCTTGTTTTTAAGATAGGAAGTTGTATATAGGTAGTCCTCCCAACAACCATCTGTTCAATGACCATTTGAATTTGTGATGATCTTGAATGAACGATACTTATAACTGGTCCTCAAAGCCATTGTAGCACCCCTGTGGTCACATGATCAGAATTCAGAGTTTTGGTAGCCCACCCTTTTTTACAACCACAGGGCGCTTTTCAACTCTACCCACGCACCTATCACCCCTCACCATCTCTGCTTTTTGACTGTCCTGCCCTCCACTGCCTCTGCCATTCCTTGCCATTCCAGCTGATTTTTCACTTTTTCCTCCTGCTGCTGCTGAAGCATGCCCAGCCTGGCCCTTTGTGAGGCAGCAGCTGGTCACACATAGCCTTCTTGAGGCCTCCAAGAAGGCCACATGCAGCTTCGGGAAGCCAGCAGCTGCCTCACAAAGGGCCAGACCAGGAGCACCTCATCAGTACTGGGAGGAAGAAGATAGCCAAAGTCAGCTGCGGGTAGCAAGGACAATGGAGTGTAGGGTGATATGGGTGAAGGCAGAGTGCAGGGCAGCCAAAAGAACATAGATGGGTAGAGTTGAAGGAAGGTGACCATAGCAGGGCAGGAGAAGCATGATTTCCTGGCCTAATGACCATATGGTCCTGGCCTAATAATGACAATAAGGAATACTGAAACTCTAAGCAGTGCAGTCATGTGATATTTTGCCTAATAATTGTTTGCTTAGCAATAAACATTCCGGTCCCAATTAGAGCGATTAAGCAAGGACTCTCTATATGCTGCTCTCCATTCCTTGGAGCTAGTACAAGACAAACATGTAATATAATAATTAGGGGGATCAAAATTCTCTAGGATTTGTTTCACTTTAAGGATATATATATTTGCAATATTACAATGTGTTCCTGTGCTTGTTTTTTGGGAGGAAATGCCATAGCACTTAATAGGCTTTTATCCTAGAATACTTTTCCCTAAGCATATTCTTTCCAACTGTTGAGATTTCTGCTTCCATAACCTTCAGTTGACTAGAAAATTATGAAAATTCAGAATCTCTGAGAAGTATTAGACTGTGGGGCTGGGGTAGGAGTTAGAATGTGTTTTTCAATTTGGAATCCTAAACTCCTGTTATAGGAGACACATTTAAAAAAAATAATTTAAAAGAACTGAACTTTTTTAATATATGTTTTAATATGATTTTTTTGTACATTTACATTCACCATTTGCAAATTTCATTTTCCTTCCACTGAAATGGAAGATACACAGTTTTGTGTAGCACTAAAACAACCTTAGACACCTGACCTGTAAGAAGGATACAAAGCACTATAATTTTAAATAAAAGTAATTTAAATAATAATTTAAATAATTTGCTACATTTGTTTAGTCAAGGGTATCTAAAAGGCATGGTTAAAAAAATCAAGTTGCTAGCTGTAACTGTACAATAGAAACTCTGGCATCTTGCCTTTTTTTTAAACCATACCCTGCAATCACTCTGAGTTAGGACATATTAGTCCCAGAAATCTCTAGACAAAGAGACAGTGCCCTTTGCAAATGACATTTATTCTGAAGTATATTTGTTATGTCTCACCTGTAAGACCCTGCAAGGACTTGTTCACAGTCTATCAACACAAATTTCTCAAGGGCTTGTCCTGTAAGCTTCTTGCCAGCTTTACTATAGTATGTATCTCCACTTACAGATCGTATGCGCATATTCTAAAATAAAAAGAAAAGCATAAGAAAGATTCAAAACAGATACTGCTGACTTTCTGTGCAGAGCTTATATATACTGTACTATGAGTGAGTGTGAATCTTGGAATTAATGGTTGCAAAACATACCTAAATCAATAAATGTTTTTTAAAAATATTGTAAAATCCACCACTTATGCTTCGTTGATTCTATCAGTTTTAACCCCAGTTTTATGCTCAAGATTGTATTTCATTTTGCAGCACACATGCTTCCCCATTATTTTTAATTAAAAGAATAAAAAAAAATAAAACTAGGTAGCATAGAGTATTTGGAAAGCACTAAGTAAGAGGTTGGTGGGCACACAGTAGACTGCTCAGTCTCTGATGATGGAAAATTAGAAATCAGTATCATTTCAGTAATATCCAGCCCTTATTTCAATCTTTGAAAGCTGCAATTTCTCTGGAAGAATGGAAAATTACTGATAACAGACAAAATGACAATGTTCCAAATGGCAGGGGTTGGGGGTGATGGAATAAGATGATGCTCTTATAGAATAGAGTACAGTTAGTCCTCTAATTACGACCATAATTGAGCCCAATTATATTGCTAAGTGACAATTGAGTTTTGCCCCATTTTAGGACTTTCTTGCCATAGTTGTTAAGTGAATCATTGTAGTTGTTAAGTTAGTAATTCAGTTGTTAAGTGAATCTGACTTCCCCACTGATTTTGCTTGTCAGAAGGTCGCAAAAGAGAAACACGTGACCCCAGGACACTGCAACTGTCATAAATATGAATCATTGTCAAGCACCTGAATTTGACCCTGGGGATCCTGCAATGGTCGTAAGTGTGAAAAATGATCATAAGTTACTTTTTTCAGTGCTGTTGTACCTTTGAACAGTCACTAAATGAATTGTTGTAAATCGAGGACTACCTGTAGTTAGTAGTTAGGCTTATACTCACATTGAAAATGCTATAGTTACTCAAAAAGAAGATATCCATGAATTGAACATAACTCTTGTTCAACTAAAAACAGGTTGAACAAATATGCAATATAAATCCAAATCCGAAGTAATACTTTACTTCCCATCCTAGGTTTATACTCCAGAAGAACAATCCCAGAGATTCTTTTTCCCCTGCAAACACATGTATGAGAGCTCTGCATGTGTGTTTGTGTGTGTGCGTTTGTGTGTAAAACAACCGTATTTGATTAAAATTGTTTGCAAAATACAGTACCCTAATAACAAAATTAATTGATCTTCCATTTGCAAATGCCAATCATTTTCACTCTCAGATATAAATGTCACTGCACACACATTCCTTTGCCTCTTTAAACAGAAACAACAGCAACAACAACAACTAGAATAGGTAGGGTAAATGGAAGTGACAGCTATTTTGACTCTTTTAATACACACACACAAACAAACACACACCTCACACACGAGACATACACCTGCAGATCCTCCTGATCTGTTTGAATACAGTCTTATGCCTAAGGTGTCTTTCTCTCAATTTTATTGAGCATCAGAAGTAAACTTTGCTCCATTTATAACATATAAAGGTGGCAAGCCTGGATTTAAGCAAATGTGTCTGTGCCATCTTTAATTTTGCCTCAGCCAATTAATTAAAATAATTGGATGAAAGCAACGTACTTTATACTGAAGCACAAGGCTAAACATATGGACAACTGTGATTGGGCACTGCTGTTTTCAGCAAATAAGGTTCATATATTAACTTCAGGCACTGTTTTGCTCTGGGCTTTTGTTTGTTCAATGGGTATGTGAAAGGCAAAGGTTGGACATATGATATCTATCAGCACATAATTCTTTGAAAAGAAATATTTAAAATTTCTACTTGCCATCCAGTTGCACCTTATGCTTCAGCCATGTTGTTTTACATGGAAAATAGATTATAACACAACCTTCAATCATCCAATAAAGCTGTATTACTGATATCATACCACTTAACAGAAAAGGGGTAAATATGCTTCAGAAAGTATCCTAGAACTGATGTTTGATAAAAGAATCATTACAGATCCCCAAAGAGTCAATGGTCTATCAAGGACCCTAGGAAGGAAGGAAGACCTTATATTGCTATTGTTGTTTTTATTGTTGTTGCTCTTTGATTTCAAGTATTGCCTTTAGCTGAACAAACCAACCCATCTTCATCTGAATAATGATTGAAATAAAAGCAGATTTAAAATTGTCTTTTTTCTTCACTTTCATGTTCCATTACATCATATTTTAATATTGACATTAAGAAAAAAAAAAAAACTAAAACTGATTGAAAACATACCAGCAAGTCATCCATGGTGACCTCCATTTTATTGCACATTTCTGTAAACTCCTTTAGGTTTTTTTCATCAAGGATCAGATAAACAGGAACACGACGTTTGTTTGAAGCTTCTATCAGATCACTGAGTATTTCCATATCTGTGAATTGATCCATCACAATTGCAATCACCTGCACAATTTTTTGGTAGGTTGGGGTAAAATGGAGAGTAGAACAGAAGACATTGTCAAAACATGATCAGTGGATCTGCCCTATTAAACAACCCAAATACCCGTATAAGACCCTTTTTAAGTGCTTCTAGCGGCAATTTTTAAAAACTTTCATCAAGGCTTTTTCTGTGTAAATATACATAGAATTGCACTATCAGGTTGCTTTAATAAAACAAGGGCAAAAATAGTTAGCACCTAAAAGTCAGTTTTGAAACTCTGTTCCATAGTGCTTCCTCACTAGTTATTATTTCTAAATCTTTTTCTTTTTTTCACTCTGTTTTTATGTAGAATCCAGAGAAAGCTATGGGCAAATGATTGCATTCCAGAGTTAATGAGCTTTCACAACATATATCTTTTCTATCACACAGAATTACGAGAAGCTATAATCTAGTGACACTTCCCCCTGCATATGCATGATGTAAGACACCTTGCATGTTATAAACTGGTAGATTTGTTCCAGAATTGCTTTCCATGTCCATTAACATTTTATAATGATGATATTCCAGATGACAGCATTCCAGGAAGGAACCAAGTAATTAGTCTCTATTATAAATCTTGATTACCATGAAGTGTATGAACAAACTGGGAGTGCACCTAATCCTTCTGCTCTTTCTACATTTTCCTGCTGCTTTCTCTTCTTTTTTTTTTTTATTGCAAAAGTTTTACAATTACATTTTCACCCCCTTTTTTCCCCCCCTCAACCCACCCCAAACTTCCCAACCTCCCTAACCCACCCTAACCCTCCCCTCCCCCCAGACTTCCTCACAGTATACTCATGTCAAATAAAAGGAAAAACCCTTCTTTGTATATAAAACTTGAACCCCTCCCTCCCCCTTACAAATTTTCATCTTCATTACATTAACCTATTTCTATCTTAATATAACATTTTCAAATAAATTTTCATCCTGATTACCTTAAAAATATTTCTATCTTAATATAACATTTTCAAATAAATTTTCATCCTCAACCTTAAAATATTTCTATCTTAATATAACATTTTCAAATAAAAGCTATTTGATACTTCCTAGTTTGATATTTGTTCTGAACATAATCTATCCACTTCTTCCATTCCCATTCATAAGTCTCTTGAGAACAATCTTTTAGATATGCTGAAATCTTCGCTGCTTTCTCTTCTGACAGAACATTTCCAGGAAGAATTGATGGAAAACTTGGCTATAAATGTAGTAGAATAGGATAGCAACATTTTGAAGAAATTACAGTGATGTAAATATTGTGAAGATGGAGAAGCGGTTGCCTTGGGACCCAGAGATCCACGGTGCTTCCTCTGACAGAGCATTACTTGCCCCTTGCCTTCCACAGCCTTAATTAGACGGTCAGGAATGCAAAGAAATGAGGGGAAAGGAAATAGCTATACCAGGTCTGAGCTGCAAAACTCCAGATGCCCACTAGCAAATTTTCGATTTTGAGAATCTTGCCTTGAGGTCCAGAGAGCTCTCCTTACATTTCATTTTAAATGTTTTCCTATATTGAAAAAAATCTTATCAACTAAGAAAACAGTTCAGAGGACAAAAGCTAGGTTAACTTTGTCCTATGATAAATTTATTTATTTATTTATTTATTAGTCATATTTCTATGCCGCCCATTCTCCGAGGACTCTGGGCATACCAAAGACAGTATACTAAATAGCATATTGCCCCCAACAATCTGGGTCCTCATTTTACCCACCTCAGAAGGATGGAAGGCTGAATCAACCTTGAGCCAGTGAGATTTGATCTGCTGATCTGCTGAACTAGCAGTCAGCTGAAGTAGCTGCAGTACTGCACTCTAACCACTGCGCCACCTCGGCTCTTTGTTTTGTTTTCTATTTGCAAATAATTTCAAATGTAGATGGAGCATTCAGAAGTGGTATCTCTTGCAATTTAAAATTATCTATAATTATCCACTCCAAACACACAAATCACATAGAACTTCTTTTAAATACTTTTCAAAGAAGAATTTAGGCAATTTTTTGACTCTTGGGATTCTAATATGCCATGCCTGAACACCACTTTAGCCAGTGGTGAAATCCATTTTTTTTTACTACTGGTTCTGTGGGCGTGGCTTGGTGGGTGTGGCAGGGGAAGGATACTACAAAATCTCCATTCCCACCCCACTCCTGGGGGAAAGATATTGCAAAATCTCCATTCCCACTCCACTCTGGGGCCAGCCAGAGGTGGTATTTGCTGGTTCTCTGAACTACTCAAAATTTCTGCTACCAGTTCTCCAGAACCTGTCAGAACTTGCTGAATTTCATCCCTGACTGTAGCCCATAGTAATCCTACTTGGGGTTGCTTAAACTTCTTGACCTACCTATGGGTTTTTAGAAATTGTTTTAATTAAATCAGCATTCTATAAAACAAAGTGTCCATCTCAAATATTGTTCTTACTTTAAAACATGTCTCTGTATTTCACACTGACCCCAGAGACATCAAAAAAAAAACCTAAATAATTTGTTTGGAAGGTGCCTATCCACCTCCCTCCACAAAAAACTCTTGAGTGAAATGAAGTGGGAGAGAGCCTATTTGAATTAGTGGGAGTGGCAGAAGCTAGTAAAACTTCAGTGTTTACCTGCTGATAAATGAATATTTTGACATCATCCATGCCTTTCATGCCACTTATTTTGTGAGACTTTCCTGTGCCTTGTTGTCAAAAAACCACACATGCCCACTGTATCCAAAAAGAGCCGAGGTGGCGCAGACTGCTAGTTCAGCAGATCAGCGGATCAAATCTCACCGGCTCAAGGTTGACTCAGCCTTCCATCCTTCCGAGGTGGGTAAAATGAGGACCCAGATTGTTGGGAGCAATATGCTATTTAGTATATTGTCTTTGGTGTAAGCCACCCAGAGTCCTCGGAGAGTGGGCGGCATAGAAATATGAATAATAAAATAAATAAATAAAAACAAAAAAGTTACAAATTCCTGCTCTGAAGATTTGATTTTAGACTCTTATCAATCAGAGAACAGTCTCCACCTCAAACTGATGAAGCCCTGATTATATAACCATTCATTCATGCCTTTCTCTTCCGCCTACCAAGACTGAAGATGGTTTACATTTAGAAAGTAAAATCACTATCATAACCTAATTAAACTATGGCAGCCCATTTACCATCTGTGCCAAAACATCCTGGAGAAAAATTTGGATTGCGGTGCTTAAACCAGAGCAAAAATTTGGGAGCACTTCAACTTTCAGGAGGCATCCTGCCTGCTCACTGCCTGTGGGAATCACACCCTCTCTGAAAGAATGTACAGAGCAGCCTAGATTTAGCTAAGAAAGAGAATCCTATAGGTATTTAATCCATCAGGTTTACTGGTTTTGGCATTGGCATTCATTCTGCTTTGTTTTGACCGACATTTCTGTCAGCCCGGTTACAGCCGCCCCCGCCCCCCCACACACACAGACAGATTCTCATCCTGTGTACTTGAGATAAATTTATAGGAGTAAATTAATGGATAGGAGAAAGATATTCTAAATGTCTCTTTTATACAGAAAGCCTTTAAAAATAAAATCCTTATGTCCTTCCATTGGGCATTTTTCTTCCATCTTTTCTTCCATCTGATTTTGAATTATTCAGAATTTCTAAGGAAAAGCCATTTGCAAAACAGAATTATACTTTTTAAAATAATAATTCCCATTTATTTTATGCAGTATTCTCAGACGTAGTTGTAATGTATAGCATTAGCCTCAAATAGTATTCATTATTTTTAATTTAAACTAATTTTGTTGAGTAGACTAACTATGCTAATTACCCAAAACCTTCCAACATTGACTGAATAAAAATCTATTTAAAATTCAAATCTCACACATCTCTTACAATTTCCCATTAAGTAATTTCAATAGGGACATGAATAAAGTCTGGAATATTTGTTTTGATGTAGCTGTCTCCCTTCCACAGAGGTTTTGAGTGGAAATGCACACTCACACAGGAATATTTGGGGATGATTTCTATACAAATATATACCAGTTTGGTGTAATGGTTAAGACATCTGGCTAGAAACTGGGAGACCATGAGTTCTAGTCCCACCTTAAGAACAAAGCCAGCTGTGTCATGTCCTCTTAGTTGTGGGAAGGAGGCAATGGCAATCCACTTCTGAAAAACTTTTGGAAAAAAAAAATGCAGGGACTTAGTCCAGGTAGTCCCTGGAAATTGGATACAGTTGAACTAAAGAAAAAAAGCACACACATTTATAGAGCATATATGTGTGTATGTTCTATAAAGTATGCCAAAGTGGGGAATCTATTTGTATTTTGAAGCAAATATCTTGGAAAACAAACAAAAGAAATCTGACAACTAATTCATAGACATTCCCTGGGAAAGTCACATTGTATGCAGTGGTGGGATTCAAGTAATTTAACAACTGGTTCTCTGCCCTAATGATTTCTTCCAACAACCAGTTTGCCAAACTACTCAGAAAGTTAACAACTGGTTCTCTGGAAGTGGTGCGAACTGGCTGAATCCCACCACTGATTGTATGTAATGTTTTCCATGTTTATTACTCATCAAACTACTCCTTCAAAGTACTTCTTTGTTAAGCCTCAGCTGACTGTAACAAAGGCTGCCAAATTGAAGGCTCAATAATTAGGTGTGTCTATGGAATATTTTTATCTACCACCTAAGGGCTATACCTACTTTAAATATGCAGTCATAAGCATTTTCCTCACAGTTTAACATAATATGGAAATTCTGGTTCTAAAACAAAGAGCATATTACTCCTCTGAACTTTGCATAAGATAGCCAGGACATGCTCAGACTCCTTTGCTCCATAACTGTGAAGTATAAATTCCAAAGCTGCTATGATTTCATTTTAACAAATAATATGGAATGTAATAATTGGGCCATCAAACATTGTTCTGCTCTTAAACTTTTTTGAACAGTCTTCAAAATAAAGTGTGTCCAGTTCTGCTCACTTGTTATTGCGAACATGTTCCAACATAGCTCAGAAAACTAAAAGTCAAAGAACAAAGGAACAAAGAGTCATCTGCACAGCTCATTTCTTTCTTCATATATACCATTTGTTAAATATAAAACTCATACAAACGTAACAAAAGTAGATCCGTCAAGTAATACATTAAAAGTATATGCAGAGTAAGAATTTTCTAAAAAATTAAAAGGGGAGCCAGTAGTTTTAATTTTTTATATATATTTTGAAAACCACACTGATTAGCTTTATCTCCTCTTTTTAAATGCCTTAAAATGTTCTACTTACTGTATTGGCCTTGCTTATTAGAGATCGAAGTAATTCTTTCACATTGTTTGCTTTGTCCCTTTGGAAATACATACTGACTTCTGTTCGGTTGAGCGCTGTGACAGAAGGCATCATTGGCCAACCGAGCTCCAGTTGAGGGGGATCGATATCTGACATGAATGGGAAGTATGTCCCAGATGTCACCTCAGAGAGGAGAGATTCCCTGTCCATGCTGTCAGCTCTTGAGAATCCTGCCTCCAGCCCCTTCTTTGGAGATTCTGGGATGCTTTGGATGTGCTGGCTCATGTAAGCCATATCCATTGTAGAGAGGAAGGGTAGTTCTTTTTCTTTAGCGATGACTTGCAGATAGCCAGCTTCTCCTTGTTCCAGAAAGGCATCCACAGCTAGCCTGGCGGTCTCACTATGCTGTAGCATTGAAGGGCTGACTTCTTTCTTCCAGGGCTTTTTCAGATCTTCCAGTCGATTTTTCAGTTGCCCGGTGCTCCCTTGGGAATTCCCAAGGCTTTTTGAGAACCAACTCATGCCTCTAGAACTGGATGATAAAGCACCACAATCCTTGGTGTTCCCTTGTCAGAGGGATATTCTGAGCTTGAGATGCTGTCTTGATTTTATAAATCCTTGCGATTCCACAATGAAGATGTCGAGATGAAGAAAAGTCACCACAAACAATTTTGTTTTATTCCTGGTTTTACTTCTGTTTTTCTAGATATCCCCCCGATCCTAGTGAGAAAATTAGCTCAAAATTCTAATTTCCATGGCTTGTTTTGATGCTGTCTTCCTTATGGAAACGCTAAGGAAAGTTTCTTCATCTTCTGTATAGGAACTGCTGCTTTTAGGTACGCTTCCTCAAGCAATAAGACTCAGTTATGTTCCCGCCCAAAAGTGATTTTTCTCTTGCAGTCAAACCACTGAAACCTGTTTTGTAAGTTTTATTGCCTTGAGAGGAAATGAGAATGTTGAAACTTGTTCCAAGGTCAATGTGGTTTATGCAATACCTACAAACATGCATAAATGTTAAAACAATGTAATAACCTGAAAATGAGAGGAAAACTGCAATGCATTTATTAGCATCCATTCTATTTTTCTACTGTATTGAAGAAACAAAATGAGAATCGCCAGTGCCACAAGACTCTGCAAATTGCTTTAATTCAGAGCAGTTGTTGTTAGTTACAAAGTGATGTCTGACCCATCGCAACCCCATCGACAATGTTCCTCCAGGCCTTCCTGTCCTCTACCATCCTCTGGAGTCCATTTAAGCTCATGCCTACTGGTTCAATGACTCCATCCAGCTACTTCATTTTTTGCTGTCCCGTTCTTCTTTTGCCCTCAATCTTTCCCAGGATTAGGCTCTTCTCCAGTGAGTCCTTCCTTCTCATTAAGTGGCCAAAGTATTTCAGTTTCATCTTCAGGATCTGGCCTTCTATGGAGCAATCAGGGTTGATCTCCTCTAGGACTGACATGTATGTTCGCTTTGCAGTCCAAGGGACTCGCAAGAGTCTTCTCCAGCACCATAGTTCAAAGGCCTCAATTCTTTAGTGCTCAGCCTTTCTTATCTCCAACTTTCACAGCCGTACATTGCAACTGGGAAAACCATAGCCTTGACTATACGCACTTTTGTTGGCAGGGTGATGTCTCTACTTTTTAGTACGCTATCTAGATTTGCCATAGCTTTCCTCCCAAGGAGCAAGCGTCTTTTAATTTTTTGGCTGCAGTCCCCATCTGTGATGATCTTGGAGCCCAGGAAAGGAAAATCTGTCACTACCTCCATTTCTTCCCCATCTATTTGCCAGGAATTGAGAGGGCCGGATGCCATGATCTTAGTTTTCTTAATGTTGAGTTTCAAGCCAACTTTTGCACTCTCCTCCTTCACCCGCACCAAGAGGCTCTTTAGTTTCTCTTCACTTTCTGCCACTAGAGTGGTATCATCTGCATATCTGAGGTTGTTGATATTTCTCCCAGCAATCTTATTTCCAACTTTTGATTCATCTAGCCCCGCCTTTCTCATGATGTGCTCTGCATATAAGTTAAATAGGCAGGGTGACAGTATACAGCCTTGCCAGACTCCTTTCCCAATTTTGAACCAATCATGGTTCCGTGTCCAGTTCTCACTGTTGCTTCTTGACTCGCATACAGGTTTCTCAAGAGACAGAGAAAGTAGGACTATAGGCATGATACAGAGATTTGTGGAAAAATAATAACAAATTTGGTTTAGGAAATTTAGATAGAAAGAAGGGATTATGATGCTTTCTGGATTAAATTTGCAGCTTCCACCAATGAGGAAAAATCAGGAACCCAAGCATGCTATTATTGTTAATAATTTCTTTTACCATCTGCTAGGGGCAGGGCTGGGAAACAGAAATTTGAGTTGGTCTTTACTGAATAAAAATGATGGAAGCTGTGCACCATTTGTATTCTTGGTTAACACTTTAATGTTTATATGAATAATATTGGGTAGAGTGAATAATATCTTCAATCTTTTCAATAGACTCGGATCTGAAGGTTTTGCCTTTGTTGTGTGTGTGTGTGTGTAAGTGTGAATGTGTGTAGCTCTATTACCTTAGGCCAATCACTTTCTCTCAGTCCTAGGAAGGAGCCAATGGCAAAACACTTTTGAAAGCTTTCAGAAGAAAACTGCAAGACTTGTCCAGCCAGTCTCTGAAAATTGGACGTGATTGAATGGAAGAAAAATATTGATATGAGAGTCCAGGTTTGCCCAAAATTGTAAAAGTTGCTGATTTAAGAGCTTTAAATTCCAGCTATATTTGAGCTAGTTCTGTTTCCTAAGTATGGAAGAAAATGCACTCTGGACACGCTTGGAGATACATTGTTCCTATCCTGAATGCAAAGCTTGACCCCATTTCAAATTAAATTCTGATTAAAGCACTAAGTATAGAATAGATGAGCTAGTAGCCATATTGTGAAAGTATGAAGCAACTGGACTACTGATGGACAGATTTGGGTTTTCAAGAAGTTCCCATTGAGTTTACCATGTGTCAATGTGTTGTATGGCTGGTTGCTCTGCAGCACTTATTAAGATGATAGAGATAGCTATGGATGACCAGCCTTTGTCAGTATGAAAATTACTCTCTGGAACAAAAGTTTTGAGTGAAGCAATAAGTAGTTGAGTGAATACCATTTTAATATTCTCATTCAGTTATGATTAGTCATAAAAACTAGAGAATTTGAAGGAAAGGGGGTGTTTGGACTGCACTGTGATGGAAAAAACTCCTTAAACCCAAATGTGTTTTTTTTGCCTTAAGATTGTGTGGCAGCTGCAGAGCCTTAATAAATCTATCTTGCTGAGTTAGACCCACCAAGCTTGAAATTTTATTGATAATTTGCATGTTTCCCCATCTAGCCTTGTGTTGGGCTACAATTCTCATCACCCACAAGCAGCAGGGTTTTATGTATTGTAGTGTTTTGCTATCTTCATGATTGACTCAGATTGCTATCATACAACAGTGGATATCCTTTCTTGCCATTTCATTTATCATAAGTAAGAAAGATGCAGAAGTGAGAATGACTTGGCTGGAAATGCCTGTTTGAAGATCTTATTAGGATTTAAGTCACCTTTCCCAAATTATTGATTATCCCCCAAAGCAAATAGCAGCCACATCTTGCTCTGACTAGGATACAGTGGCTACTGCTATGGACAATAGAAAATCTCAAGCAAATAGCACAACATATTGAAGAAGAATTAATAGGAACAGTTTTTAAAAGAGAAATGAAGGACGGGAGCAATCAAGGTTCTTATGTATCATGAACATTGTCACACAAAGTAGATAATTTTCTAAAAGGAGTATTTTCTTCAGTTTTTGACAGAGATTTCTAGATGCTAGTATATTTATGAGTAGATAAGGCCACTACAGTAAATTATAACTGACTTGAAGAATGAAGAATTATTGTATTAAATCATAACACCTCCAATGAAGCATTACATCTGAACTCTAACTGAAGCCTCCTGCATTTTTTTATCCTTGTATCCCAAATAATCCAAACAAGCAACTTTTAACAAAATCCATCCAAGAACCAGTATTTACACCTCAAATATTTTCATATGACTTGAGAAAAGCTATGAGTTGATTGAAGTTTGATTGAAGTTGATTGAATGCTGTCTCACAGACAGCATTCTTGGTCAGACATTAATATAATCTGCCTATTGAATAATTATATTTGTCTCTAAACAAGATGTTAGACCAAACTCAACATTTCAAAGGCTTGGCTATGAATCACCAAATCAAAGAGAAAGAGAGAAGCCTTGGAGTTTATCTTATAGCACTTCTCTATCTAAGATCTGAAACAAGCAAAACATGTTATGAATGAGTACACTGAATAAAGCTAAACAAGTTCAAAGTATGTTTAATCTCTATTCTCCAGCAAAGAGATGAAATATAGAAGAGGCAAGTAAACTCAGGAAATAATAATTTTCCCACCCACCTCCTGTTTACGGGAAAGAGGGTTTTTCCCCAGCCTATCTATGTTCTGAAGGTTCTGCCTATGACTGCTCTTAATACCTGATGTCCTTCTGGACTTTGAGTGACTGCAGTTCCCAGTTGCTGTTTGTCAATTTCCTAGTTTTAGCAGATAATTCCAGTGTGCCGCCAGACAAGATTTCTTACCAGGAGCTCAAAAATGGACACACACTCTCTTTTTTAACAGCTTATGTTGATAATCAAAAATTGCAAACTGAAATAATTTCATCTTTCATAATTTCATCGGACCAACAAGAAGAATTAATACCCCAATCAAGGAACTTCCAAACAAGTTAACAGTAATTAGCCCAATCGAAGAATCTCCAAAACCATTCCCATCAACACTGACAGGGCATGCCACTAGAATATAAATTGAGAGCAAACCCCACTCCTTACTGGCACTGATGATGTTACCAAATCTGGGTGATGAAATGTCTGCAAGCAAACAACCAAGCTCAGAGGCACCAAGGCCCCCTCATTTCACCCTGAGCTAGAAATATTCTCCTTTATCAATTTCATCTTTCTGAACTGAGTGCATTTACTTGTAATCTGGAATTTAAAGGGGTAATTTTATTTTTTTTCCTCTTGTGCAATCTATGTTTGTTTGCAGATGAACATTTCCCGGCTGAAGCATTTCCTCCTTCTGTGATTAATTGTTCTTACCTATAGCCTAAAGTCTAAAGATAAAAATTTTCTTTCTTCCTTTCCTGATGAAAACCTGCATGAGGAAGGATGAGGAAGGAGGATGTATTCTCACTTATAACGTGAAGCTCTTCTTTTTTTTCTTCCCCAATAGACAGAGACTGCCCACCTGAAATTAAGATTTAAAGATTTTCCCCCTTCTCTTCAAACGATTGGGTCTCCTCAATGAGTTGCTGTAATTGGTAGAATTTTTTTTAAGGTTAGGGTTTATTGTGAACTAGCCCCATGTCCTCATATTTATGGACATAAGAGCAGTTGCACTGGGAACATTAAGGATTATTCTTTACAGCATTTTATGTCTTAGCCATGCAATTATATCATTGTATAGAAAGTTGAACAAACCTATGGAAGGATTAATTCTCTTTTGGTAATTTGCTTTTTTAATTGTGTTAATTCCACATTTCCTGTTTAGAGGGGAAATGCCCATTTCTTTTATGTATATTGTCAACTTCTAGAGTTGCTCTAGATGTAACTGCTAAATTATTAAATTTGATTCCATTGCCTTTTATTTATATGGCATTGTATTATCCTCTAATGCAATTGCCTTGCTTTAGTCCTTTGTTAATTTTTCAGCTTTTTTTTAAGTTGTTTTATTTATTTATTTATTTATTTATTTTTCATATTTGTATACCGCCCTACTCCCGAAGGACTCAGGGCGGTGAACAGCCACAATAAATTACAAATACATATAGAAGTTAAAAAAAACTATTAAAAAACAGATTAAGTAATTTGGCTCAAAGATTAAAACATCCAAATTTATCTAAAAGAGGTCTAAAACCTGATTTAAAAGCCAATTTAAAAGCCAATTTAAAAGGGAGAGTTAGGCCACACCAGCTTGTTGGAATAGAAACGTTTTCAGGGCACGGCGGAATATGCGTAAGTCTTGGATGTTTCGTAACTCCGGGTGTTATGTATTGATACTTTTAAGCGGGAGTTTCAAACCTGCTTACGTTTCTGATTGGCTGACAGTCTCTCCAGGATTGTATATAAGGAGGACTGCAGCCTCTGAGTTTTTGCTGAAGTCTCACTGTATATTAAAGAGCTGTTGTCACTTGCTTGCTTGTGCCTCTCGTTATTCCCGAACCACTTCATTGGCGACGAAGGTGGGATTGAGGCTACAAGAAGCCAACCAGTGAGACCACGAGCTTCAGCTAGGCGACGAGGCGAACCACAGGAGACATACCAGACATGTCTGCCTACGTTCCGCCCAAGCCTTTTGATCCGACCCGCGAAAAATGGGTCTCGTACCTAACGAGGTTTGAATGCTCGTTAGAAGCCAGCGACATGCAGGGCCTCTCGGCTAATCGAAAGAGAGCCCTATTCCTAAGCCACTGCGGACCGGACGTGTTCGAGATGGCCGAGTCACTGTGTGAGCCAACGCCGGTTCAAACAGTCTCATGGGACACCCTGATGGCAACTCTCCGGGCTCACTACGCTCCGGTCCCCTCCAAGTTCGTGCAGCGATACCAACTGAGGCAACGCGTCCAACGAGAAGGAGAGCCGGTCAGCGCGTACATGGCCAGCCTGAGAAAAGCCGCAACTCATTGCGACTACAGAGACTTGGATGACGCGTTGCTTGAGCAACTGATCTGTGGTGTTCGGGACATTAGGCTGCAACGGCGGCTGCTCGCCAAGCCTGATTTGACGCTCGCCGGAGCCCTTGACGAGGCCAGGGCTCACGAAGCCTCCACAAAGGCCGCTGAAACGCTACAGCGTCCGCCGACCAGCAAAGACAGCCCCAAGTCTGCCCCGGTGCACAGAGAAGACGCCGGATCCAGCTCGGAGTCCGAGTCGGATGAGGACGTCTTCCGAACAGAGCACCGGAGAAAAGACACTGGCAGCCCCCGGCGAAGCTGTCCCAGCTGTGGTGGGCACCATGATAGACTGTCCTGCAAATACAGAGAGGCTATTTGCAGGCGTTGCGAGAAGAAAGGGCACTTGGCGCGAGTCTGCAGAGCCATTCTGCCCAGAAGTCTCAAACCACGTGAGCGCCGCAACCAACCGGAATCAGCGCGCCAGAAGCAGCCAACGAGAGAAGGCGGCGCGAAAAAACGGCGCGAATTTGAACCGCGAGATGGCCGCAGCATACACATCGACCAGGCCAGCACAACGGTCGAGGACAAAGTCAGCACGGTGGTCGAAATCAACGGAAGACCGTGCTCGATGGAGATCGACACCGGATCAGCTCTCTCCATCATGTCGTGGACAACCCTAAAGACCCTCCTGCCGTCGTTCCGGAAGGATCAACTCTCCAGACAGAGACTGCGCATCCTAGACTACCAGGGGAACCGAGTCCCCCTCGAAGGCGTGGGCACGTTCCGGGTCACCTACGGAGACTACGAAAGAGACCTGCCGCTGACCATCGTCACGAAGCAGCTGCCGAGCCTCCTGGGCATGGGGTGGTTCCGAGCCCTTGGCATGGGCTTCACCGGCGTCCACCTGATGTCCAAGTCAACCCTGAAAGACAGCCTCCTGTCCGAGTTCCAGGACGTTTTCGGGGACACATTGGGCAAGTATGTGGGGACCCCTATTTCACTAAACTTAGACCCCAACGTAGCCCAAGTAAGACTAAAGGCCAGAAGAGTGCCGTTCGCATTGAAACCAAAGATCGATGCAGAACTGGACAAACTAATTAAGCAAGGGGTGTTGGTTCCCGTTGACCATGCCAAGTGGGAGACCCCCATAGTCACCCCAGTTAAGTCCGACGGCTCAATCAGAATTTGCGCCGACTACAAGTGCACGATCAACAAGGCTTTGCAGCCGAGCGCCTATCCGGTGCCGATCGTGCACCATCTACTACACTCCCTGGGCCCCGGAAAAATTTTTGCTAAATTAGACCTGGCCCAAGCCTATCAACAGTTACCGGTCGACGACGCCACGGCAGAGGCGCAAACGATCGTGACTCACAGGGGTGCATTTAAATGCACCAGGCTCCAATTTGGGGTGAGCGTTGCACCCGGCTTATTTCAAAGCACCATGGAGCGCCTGTTGCAAGGACTTCCGGGAGTAGTCCCCTATTTCGATGACGTCTTAGTCAGCGCCCAAGACGAACACCAGCTAGGGGACAGGGTACGGAACGTCCTGTCCAGATTCAGAGAAGCGGGTCTAAGACTTAAAAAGAACAAATGCAGGATAGCGGTTCCCTCGGTAGAATTTCTGGGGTACAGGGTGGACGGCACAGGCATCCACCCTACCGAAAGCAAGGTGAGGGCCATCAAAAGCGCACCAGCCCCCAAATCCAAAGCTGAGCTCCAAGCCTTCCTTGGACTGCTAAATTTCTACTCAATGTTCCTAAGAGACAAGGCCACGGTCGCTGATCCCCTTCACAAACTCTTAGGGAAGAATGTACCATGGGTCTGGGGGAAACCGCAAGCGGCCGCTTTTGAGGCAGTAAAAAAACTTCTATCTGAGGACAGTTTCCTGATCCAATACAATGCAGAGCTGCCGCTCGTCTTAGTTTGCGACGCCTCCCCCGTAGGAGTTGGTGCCGTCCTAGGCCATAGACTGCCGAACGGCCTAGAGGCACCCATTGCCTTCTACTCCCGAACTCTGTCCAGCACAGAACGAAACTATAGCCAATTGGACAGAGAGGCTCTGGCTGCGATTGCGGGGGTTAAGAAGTTCCACGAATACCTCTATGGCCGAAAATTCGAACTTGTGACTGACCATAGACCGTTGCTAGGACTGCTGGCAGGCGACAGGCCAACCCCCGCTGCCCTCTCCCCCCGTTTAACTAGATGGGCGATTTTCTTATCGGCCTACTCGTACCAGCTCGTCCATCGGCCTGGGCGGACCCTGGGTCATGCGGATGCCCTTAGCCGTTGCCCCCTTCCCGACCTGCTGGACAACCCAACACCGGAAACCTCCGTCCTGTTGTTGGACACGTTAACCTTGGGGCCCATCTCCTCCGGCGAGGTGGCGAAGGCATCAAATAGAGACCCTGTTATCCGGACTGTTATGGGTTGGGTTTTGAAAGGGTGGCCGGACAAGGTGGTCGGGGAGGAGTACCAAGGTTTTGCCAACAAACGAAATGAACTGTTTACGCAAGGGGGGTGCTTACTGTGGGGTGACAGAGTGGTAATTCCAGCAAAACTACGAGATAGAGTTTTAGAATTATTGCACGAAGGGCATCCTGGCATCGTTCGGATGAAGTGCTTAGCCCGCAGCTATGTCTGGTGGCCCAACATGGACCAGGTCATTTCCGAGTGGGTGGGGAAGTGCAGGCCCTGCCAGGAGTCTCGCCCCGATCCCCCAGTAGCGCCCATCCGAGAGTGGGAGAAACCAAAAGGCCCATGGGGGAGGATCCACATTGATTTTGCCGGCCCGTTCCATGGCCAAACGTTCTTAATAGTAGTGGATGCCTTCTCAAAATGGCTCGAAATTGTATTAATGCCATCCACAACGGCCGAAGCGGTTATCAAGGCCCTAAGAAAGTTGTTCGCCACCCACGGCCTGCCTGATACCTTGGTATCGGACAATGGGCCCCAATTTACAGCGACCCTTTTCGAAGGCTACTTAGCCGGCCTGGGGATTCGCCATGCCCTATCAGCCCCATTTCACCCGGCTTCCAACGGATTGGCTGAACGATTTGTCAGGACAGCCAAGGAAGCACTGTCCAGATTAGACAATGGGGACTGGCAGGCCAGGATAGATCAATTCCTTGCGGTTCAGCATGCATCACCATGCACAGCAACTGGGAGAAGCCCAGCAGAGCTCCTCATGGGGAGAAAGCTCCGGTGTGTGTTGGACAGGCTTCACCCTAACTATTCGCACGAAAACTTTAAGGGAGAGACCTGTGGCTTAAGGCAGTTTCAGGTCGGGTCCCCGGTGTTCGCTCGCAATTATGCCAGCGGTCCTCTGTGGGTTGCCGGAACCATAGTGGGAATAACAGGCCCAAAATCATACACGGTGGACGTGGGGGTAGATAGACTCTGGAAGCGCCACATAGACCAACTGAGGAAACGGGTGGTTGGCGAGGCAAATATCAACGCAGACATGTCCGAGCCTAACTATGACCACTTCTCCAAAACAGCTAACTCAAGCCCGGGGCCGCGAGAATACTTAGCTGACAAGCCCTGGTTCCAGCGCCGCCCCAGCGAGTCGCCACTCCCAGCCGGGGATAACCACGCCCCGGACAAAATCCAGGAGGTTCCATTGGCGGAGCCGGGAGAGACAAAGAGTCCCTCCGACCAGCTCGACGCCTCACCAAACACTGAACTGCGCAGGTCAACTAGGGCGAGAACTCAGCCTAAGCACCTGCGAGACTTTGTTTGTACATATGTTAATTTTTGAGTGTCAGTGCCTTCTGGGAAGGGAGGGGTGTTATGTATTGATACTTTTAAGCGGGAGTTTCAAACCTGCTTACGTTTCTGATTGGCTGACAGTCTCTCCAGGATTGTATATAAGGAGGACTGCAGCCTCTGAGTTTTTGCTGAAGTCTCACTGTATATTAAAGAGCTGTTGTCACTTGCTTGCTTGTGCCTCTCGTTATTCCCGAACCACTTCACCGGGGGAAGCCCGTTCCAGATGGTAGGTGCCCCCACAGAAAAGGCTCTCCCCCTGGGGGCCGTCAGTCGACATTGTTTGGCCGACGGCACCCTCAGGAGTCCCTCTCTATGGGAGCGAACTGGTCGGTGAGAGGCTATTGGTGGCAGGAGGCGGTCTCGTAAGTACCCTGGTCCTGAGCCATGGAGCGCTCTAAAGGTAGTAACCAAAACCTTGAAGCGCACCCGGAAGACCACTGGGAGCCAGTGCAGCTCGTGCAGGAGGGGGGTTACATGAGAGCGCCACATTGCTCCCATTGCCACCCGCGCGACCGCATTCTGGACCAGTTGGAGCCTTCGGGTGCTTCTCAAGGGGAGCCCCATGTAGAGAGCATTACAATAATCCAGGCGTGAGGTGACAAGGGCGTGAGTGACCGTGCGCAACGAGTCCCGATCCAGAAAGGGATGCAACTGGCGAATCAGGCGAACCTGATAAAAAGTCCTCCTGGCCACGGCCGTCATATGCTCTTCTAAAGACAGCCGCGAGTCTAATACTTTCAATACTATTGAAAGCAACTATCTTCACTCATTTCAACAGTTTTACAATTGGTTTGGGGACAGAAATAAATGGTTTTCTTAGTTTAGTTGACTTTTGTGAGGAGCAATATACTGTAGATGACAGTTCTGTTGGCCTCCTATCATTTTTAATACTATCAGGTATGGCATCTTAGTAGGCAGCCTTGCTAGGAAGGGAACGTGTCACTTTTGCAGTAGCCTAAATCCTTCTTTTCATTTCAATCTCAGAAAGTCCTAAAGATGTCTCTTACCCATATAACTTGTTGCTAGATCACTGCCTATCATCTGTGAAGTCTAGAGTGTCACTCTACTGAGGTGATTCAATGTGTAACATCTCAACTTTCAGTCCATAGAATGACCTATTTCATCAGTTTGTGAGAAGTGTACCCAAAGATTGAAAAATACTCAGCAAGTTAATATGTACCATATATTAGCAATGGACTGAATTCTCTAAGGTGGCTGGTATTTTAATGATTAATTATTTCTTCTTGACTGAATAACAGAAATTACTTCAGATTTATAAAAAAAAAATCAATAAATTTGCACTGTAGCAGAGTTTTTGGAACAAAACTCAGCCTCTGATTCATCTGCTAACTGAAAGTAGTATCTGTATGTCACCTTGACAAACATATTGCAGATATATTTCATATTTGTTTTGTTTTAAAATGTAAGAAAAATCTCAGGATTAATTGTGTCATCTGGGTTTTCCCCAGCTGAATTGAGGACTCTTTCAGGAAGCTTAATGACTATTTAACTGCAAGAGGATGTACTTTCAAAACCAGATAATGGGATAAAAATATAAATAAAAATGGTTAATTACCTAAGTATAGGAAACCAAACTTTAAACATGAGCACCTGTCTGCATAAACAGAGAAAGTGATATTACTGACTCCACTCCTTTGGTGCTACAATAAAGGCGTGTGTTTGTGTCAACATATATCTTTTAGTCATAGGTAGTGTTTTGTGTATATTATATTTAGCATTTTAATGAGCCAAGTATTTTATTATTTTGACATACCTTGCCAGTTATGTTCAGCAAAGACATTCCAAAACCAAGATAGTACTCTAGGCAGGGCATCCTAATAATATTTATTGTTTAATGTTGCTTTGAAGATTGGACCAGATCTAGAATTTCAGACATGCACAGTGGAAAATGGGGGAGTGGGGGTGGGGTTAATAAGTAATAAGAATACTTATTACTTCAGTTCCCGAAATTCATTCTTTATTAAGGGCAGCTTTTTAGAAGGAAGGTTTTTGGATTCTGATCTTGATTCCCAGTTAAAAGCAAGTAACCTCAGATCCAGAATTTACACTTGGACTATCTGACCAAGATAGATAGATAAATAAATGGATAAACGTTACACAGCTGGAACAGAGATCCCTGTAGAAAACTTTAATTCAAACAGTATCGAGCATTCCCCCGCCCCCAAATTACCACATAACAGCAACCCATTTCCTAGATCTAGGTTATTTCCAAGATCTGTATTTTGTTATTTTATTCTGTTTTCTAAATGTCCATGTGTTTAACCTAAGAAAAAGACTGCCACTCTCATTTTTTTTCTAACCTGGCAATCCACTACCATTCACTGAGAACAAATGCTGACCATATCACATTGGATTTTTTTTACAGTGAATTTATTTTTGATGTCGGTCACTTTAGTTGACAATAATCAGATTATGTTTGAGGTTTTCCTTATTTTCCCCCATTTTTCTTCTGGAGAACCCTAACAAACAAGAACCAACATAAGGCAATTGTTTTGTGCAGTCTCATGAAGAACTGAGGCATTGGGATGGTAACCTACTTCCATTTATTAAAAATTGGAGGATTTTTCTGAGTAAGTGTAGAACAGTGATTTGGGTGTAATTAAAAATACTACTTTACTGGTACATATGTGAAACATTTAACCAGCTATCTAGAACTCTGGCCAAAAGAAGAATCCAGTTTTTAATGATACTGGGCTCAGAACTGATCATGAAATACTTTCTAGGGTTTATTTTGTTCAAGGTATTCCATAACTGCCATCTAAACAGCTTAGTTTAAGATGCGTCAGGCACAAGGAACCAGAAACAACACAAGGAGCTAATCAGAACGATATATTTATTGCTACTTGGCCTCTGACAGGAATCTCAGCAGACAAATGAACTCAGTACAGAAACTAGATAAACACTGAAAAGCTTTAGGGCAGATCACCTTTCAGCCACTTCCTCCCCGTAATTCAAGGCTAGTTAGCCATTCCATTCCTCCCCTCAACTCAGGATTAGTATTAGGCTAGGCTCACATATCACTCAAAGCTATGATTATTTAACCATAGTTGACTAAATTAAGAGTTAGCTAGTTACTTCCCAGTGCTTTGTTGTATGTAAAATAAACATGTTGCTCTATTCTAATATTTATCTACATTATCTTTCAATGTTGCCTATGAAATGTGCTTGTTTAGCTTTTTTCATCTTTATAAGAATCTTATACATGTGCTAAATTTTATTAAATTAGCCAACCATAAATAGGTATATAAGCTAATACCGCATACATCTAGTGAAGTGCACTAGTTTTGATTAGCTGCAGGCAATATACAAGTCCAGGCAATATATATTGCCTGCTTAAAATCAAAGATACTTGGAAACAAATGGGCCAAATATTATTGACCTGGAGGATCAAAGTTCAAGTCCACCCTGTCATAAAACCTTCTTGGGATACTTAGAGCTGCTCTCTTCCTCTCAGCCTAGCCTACCTCATATAGTTATACAGAAAATGTGGAGATGATGCTCTCTTGAACTCTTGGAGAATATTGACTAATATCATAAATCTATTAGTTCTAATTTATCAGTTTGGTCAAGTGGCTATGGCATCAGGTGAGAAACAGGGAGAATGGGAATTCTAATCCTGCCTTAGGGACAAAGATAGCTGGGTGGCCTTGGGCCAGTTACTTTCTCTAGGAAAGAAGCAATGGCAAACCACTTCTGAAAAACCTTCCCAAGAAAATTGCAAGGACTCATTCAGGGATTCTGTGAGAATTGGACACGACTGAATAGAAGGGAAAATGGTTTTACCATATTCAAAATGCTTAGTATAGTTCTGCTTTCCAGTATACTGAGGCTCTTGTGGGTATTATCATATAGCCTGTGTTCATGGGTAATACTAATAGGCAAGGAAACTGAAATATGGCCCATTTTTCCTTCTGTACATATTAATTCAGCCAAGATGTTTATGTGCAACTTTGTGAGCTTTATACAGATAGTCCTCAATGTACAAGAGTTTGTTTAGTGACTGCTTGAAGTTACAATGGCACTGTAAATAACTTGACTGTTTTTCAAATTTATGACCGTTGCAACATCTCCATGGTCACATGATCAAAATTCAGTTGGTTGGCAACTGACTTGTATTTATTACGGTTGTAGCGTTCCATTGTCATGTGATCATTTTTGCGATCATTTTTTGACGAGCAAAACAAAAAAGTATGGGGAAGTCAGATTTATTCAACAACTGTGTTACTAATTCAACTGCAGTGATTAACTTAACAACTGTGGCAAGAAAGGTCATAAAATGTGGCAAAACTCACTTAACAACTCTCATGCTCAGCAGCAGAAAGTTTGGGCTCCATTGTGGTTGTAAATTGAGAACTACCTGTATTGTAAATTCCTCCACACACCAATGTAGAAAATATTACATAGCAAACTTTGTACATTGCAATGTTGTTTTGCAAATCACTCTTTTATTTGCATTCCCACATATAACAATTAAGCTAAAAAGAATACTGTAGTGTGCTCTCTGTCCCTAATCTAAATCTGCTGCTAAAGGGGGGGGAATAGATGTTGCACACAAAAATTTTCCATAACAATATTATTACCAAAGTGACACTGTCAGGGTTCTGATGCTCTCGAGTTGCCAGACATTTTCCTAAATTACTGATAACATATGTCATTGGCTTATTTCCTCCCCCCCCCAAAGTCCTGGCGTTGTCTTCCAGGAATCCTACTATACCTATAAATACCCACAATAGTGGGACAACTTCCTGAAAATGTGACCAAGCCCTTTCCAGTTCTGGTTCCTTAAATTTCCCCTTATGAAAAATATAGAAAGATGGCAAAAGCCTCCAACATTTTAAACCTCCATGTCTATCTTTAATACCAGGAAGGTGCTGTATAATTCCTGGTTCCAATGATCTTTGGTTATTTTTGGGACATCGAGCAAGCTGAAGCAACATGGATTGTTCTACCCATTTTTCTGTAACTCTCAAATATTTATTCACAATAAAATCCTTTTTGGCACTTTGGCCTATTTATCCCTAAATCCTAAAGAACCTTAGGCTCCTGAAGTGCCACTAGATGGCAATATATCTATATACCTATATCCTTTTTTTTTTTTTTTTGATTAAGCAGGAAAATTCTAAAATTGTTTTGGAGCTAAAGCATTTGTAATCAGACTATCCCAATCCATATAATAAGAGATACCATTTATATACAGTCTAAAGCCAAACATTCAAAGCTCAGGAAATCTTGGGCTCTGTATGGTCCCAAGTGTAGGAAAGAAACTTCAAGGATTTTGGTTACAGACTCTACATACCTATTTTTTTGTTGAACTTCTATCACACCTTTTGTCCAAGAGTTCAAGGCTGTATAGATTCCTTTTCCAAATTTTTCCCACTTCAATTCTGTGTAATAGACTAAGATAAGAGAGAGTTCCTGGCCCAAAGTCACCCACTGAGTTTCCATGATGGTGGACTTGATTTTGAATTTTCTATTTCCTAGTGCAACATTTTAAATTACTACACTTAACTTGTTCCAACAATAAATTGTTCCAAGACTAGTGCCTCTCAAGCCACTTCAGTGTTGACCGGCACCAGCTAAAGAAGACAACTCTGAACACAGAAAGGGAAATATTTTAATTAATATCCACATTAAGAATTAATGTATTCAATTTGTTCATTTTTTCTGTGAATTCACAGAGCAACAAGAGACACAGTAAATTTATTTTGGTTCTTCATTTATATTAAAAAAATTAATCAGCCGTTTTTTACACAGCTAGGCCTTGTTTTATAAATATAATACAGCCATAATAAATTGCAAGGTATTTTTCTCACATATACTCTGCATAGTATTTCATATCTAAGCTGTATAGCACAGCTTACGATAAAGGCATCTTAAATAAACTGAGGAAAAAGTGCTTGATTTGTAATGTTTTTACAAAAAGTAGAATGTAATACATCATTTTATTATAGATTTAGCTGGGTAAGCTTTATTTAGAAAAAAAATAATTTAAATACTTGGGGCTGCATTTAGTGGGTTTAGTTTTTGGACAGAAAGGAAATTGACCAATACAACAATAGAGCAACTGGAATGCCATATTTGCCCCATTCAGCATAGACAGTTTTGCAAATGGATTTACGGTATCTTCCTTTCTATTCAAATGGTTAATATAATTGCTTACCTTCATTAACAGATACATTAGTGAAAACTCAACCTTTTCCAAAGATGTTCCAATAATACATGTTATAGGAGCAGATTATGCATTTGAATTGAGTTACAGATATTGGCTCTTTAGTAGAATTTCCATTAATTTTCTTTTCTCAAATATAGCATCTTCTGTATTGGCTTTTTACATGATCATCCAGAGCAAAATATATGCAATAACCCAGTAACAGCATTGCGTGCTGGAAATTGTATTTTGAACTCCTTAAACCTCTGGAAAGAATTGGTCATTTTCAAAAGTCTTGCCTCACAGTTCATGTAGAAAAGTACAACAGCAGCTCAAGAGCTTTTGGAGAATATATAAGAGCAGAAGGGCATTGACAGAAACTTGATTACATATTACACAATTGTAATGCATATATACATCAAGCTATAAAATGTCTGGAATGAAGCACTGCTTAAAATGTAAAACAGACAACTATATTTTAGTATATTTAGTGGAGTCAGACCCTAAATTTGTCAAGAATAAATCTCTCCCAATTTTTAAATTAAAGCAAAACAAAACCCAAAAGGTGAAATAGGAGGATATTTAGTGCTTCCCATGACAACAAAACAACAAATTTCTCTTCTAAAAAGGAATAATGTGTCAACTTGCTTTATATTAACAATTCAGGATAATTTCTAAATGAAATTTGATAAGCATTTGATAAGTAGCAGAGAAAAAAAGCCTTCGAGTTGTCTTAATAATATCAAACAATGGACCTTGATACTATAATTTCTAGCCATGGTAATAGGACCAAAGTAGATGGTAAAATTAAAGAGTTGCAATGAACATACAGGTTTTTTAAAAATGCAAATCACATCCGCTAGAAGAAAAATCTGATCATTACTGGGGCTAAATTAATTTGGCCTTTTCTTCTCCTCCTATAGGCCCTAGAATAATCATCCTTTGAAGATATCAGTAGGTGAAATTTCAATAGGGATTACTCTTTCAAAGCAAATACTAGCTTCAACAAATGAGTTTTCTCCAAAATTAGAAGGGGGAGGAAAGATATAAATTCTACTTCCCAGACATCAGATGAATCCAAGCTGATTTTATTTGCATTTCTAAAAAACATTCAAGTCATTTATAAATGCTCTTTTAATAATTACCTCCAGACTGGTTGTGAAAGTTATGACTTCTACAAGATCATTAAAATGTTCTGTTCTTGAATTGCAAAGTAAGAAAGTGTTCCCCATTCTATATATTACCTTGGATATGATCTGAGATGGGAAATTGCAAGCAATCCTTTAAGAAATTTTATTTCAATCCTTGCAATTCCCAAGATAACATTTGCCTACAGACAGGCAATATTTATACAAAAATATAGTACAAATTTTGCATCTTTTTCAGGCTTCGCAAAAGAAGATCATAAGATTTGGGCAACTGATCCTTTTCTTCCCCAATGAAAACATTTTGCGCCTCATGTAGATAGGTTATTTTCCCCACAAAAGGTTAAATTTCAGAGCTGCCAGGACCTGGGGATAATATAACTGTAAAAGACTCCACAAATAAATAGTAGCAACTATTTATATATATATACTACTAAAAACATCATGGTATTTAGATTTATTAGAATGTATAATTACAAAAGAACAAACTCTTAATCACTTTTTAACATAGCAATGCAGCATTTATTATGCTTTTTCCTAACAATTCCCAGTTTCTGCTTCCAGAAATTGTTCCAAGTATAAAGGTAATATACACAACAGCAAACATTTTCAAGTTGGTTGACAAGGATTCAAAGTCCTTCATCATTATATACTGGAGAAACAGGTTTTACAATGCTTTGTGGATTAGGTTCCACTAGGGGGCGCCAAGTCACTTCCCCAGACAGCAGCAGGTCTTCTCCTGACATAGCATCCAGATGCTGCACCTGATAATCACAGCAAAATAGTGCAAGTTACTTACAGATTTGTTGGAAGGGTGATTTCTTCCTTCAGGATACTGATGGAAGATGGGGCCATTATTTGTTTAATGAGTGCTCCAGAAAGAAAGAATAGGGTCTCTTTGTTATTAAGACTATTAAAATGCAATTTATGTCAATGTGGTTTTGACTGGTTGCTCTACTGAAATACTCTAGTTTTGTTATCATAGTACAATTCCAGAAAGTCTCTTGATTATCAGTAGAGGCTCTTAGGGGTAGAGCTCTGAAACTCCCCCGTAAAAATGTTTTTCTTTATATTTTTTGAACATTCCCCAGCATACAGGGATTGCAGTCTCCAGTTATTTATTTATTTACTAATTTAATGTACATCCAGCCTTTCCATCAACAAATAGCATACAAATGGCTTGCTGAATGCTAAATAAATACAAAATAGCTAATAATATATTAAAATAACCAACTATGTACATTAATCATCATTAAAACACAATTGGAAATGTATTGTTAAAATAGCACCCATTCAGCTTCAGAGGTGCTTCACAACATATGGGAATATGAACACCTAAGTTTCATTAAAGCAGCTGCATCTCTTTCAAAGACTACATTACAGTAGAAAAAAGCTTCTCAAAGCAGCTGTGCAATACTGGAAACAGATGTAAATGTCTTGATAAATTGCGGACAGGGGTTGCTGAGAAACACCAGCTCCTAAATAGCTCTTCCCAGTAACAATTCCCAATTAATAGAATTCCATTAATTTACGCATTAAATGTGTGCTTGAATAAAAACTTTTTCGCCTGCCAGAATACAGCAGAAAGGCAGCTAACATGATTTCCCTTGGGTGTGAGAAGTCAAGAACTTTACAGCTAGAGAAGAAAAACTGATTTCTAAAAATTGCTGTAAGAAGCAGAATGACTGGAATCAAGGCATATATTTTGGAGACACAATATTATGGAAAACCCTGAAGTTTAGTTGCCAAAAGGAAAATCTAGAGAGCTTCTCACCTAACATGATTTTTTTTCACAAAATAGTAAAGGAACCCTTAATCTATGCTGCTTACCTGCTTGCGCACATATTCTACCATCATTGCCAGCTGCCTGGGATCGCTGCAGTGTGTTTCAAACAGATTTCTCCAGATAGCTGCTGCAAGTACATGATCATCTGAGAGTATTCCCTAAAATACATTTTTAAAGAAGATGCTCAGTTTTTCTTTAAAAAGCTGCTACTTTACAGCAAAGGGACTTATGATTTACCAGCGGATTGTTGTAAAGAAGAAATGACAGACAGAAAGAACAAACAAGCAAACCAACAACAGCATCATTCAGGCCATGCCAATCTTTTTTTGTAGCCAACTCATGAAATAGATGGTTAGCATGCTAGTGACAGTGGGAAATATGCTGTCTCAAACAGATTGGCTAGGGGGAAATCGGACAAGGCTTTCATAAAAGCCCCCAACAACTCTATTAAAAATTGTGGGCCTCTTACAGCAGAAAGTAAACATCTTGCAAACTGAGACATTGACATTACTTTCCCCTTGCTTTTTTATTTTAGATTTTTTAAATCCTATTTTTATTACTTTTTAAACAAATAACTCAAGGCAGTGAACAGGCCTAACATTCCTTCCTCCTATTTTTGCCCCAGCAATCCTGTGAGATGGGTTGGGCTGACAAAGAGAGACTGGCCGAAAGTCACCCAGCTTGTTTGCATGCCTAAGGCAGGACTAGATCTCCCGGTTTCCTGGTTTTTAGTCTGGTGCCTTAATCAGCAGTCCATCTCAATGCTATAGAGGATGAAGGATTTATAAAAAACCCATTGTTGTAGACTTGCCATGCTTGAGATATCTGATCATGCTTCACTTCTTACCTTCTCCTAGCTATTTTTTAATACGTTGACTGCTAAATAGAAAGGTTATTACTACCCTGTTCATTTTCACCTCTGTAGGGAAGACCAGCAATGGGTCTTCTTCTGTCACAGTGTGCTCTACTTCCCAGAAGAAGTTGCCAAATCGGCCCATTTGAATAAGATAAATCCTAGTCAAAAATATTGTTCTTTACATTTTTATTTATTAGATTACTAAAACACATGTAAGGTGACTCAAAGCAGTATACTAGAATTACATAAGCAGAGAACACACCAGGTACTCACAAAATTGCAGATCTTCAATGAGGGGACCTGGAGCAGGTTGACCATGTCCAAGAGGGGCTTTATTAATGACTATCAACATCTTAAAAATTCACTGGGAAGCCAAACAGCAGCTGCTGCAGCTTGCCCAGTGGAAATAATGTATCACAATCACTTAATTATTTGCAGAATCAGGATTACTTGTAGCTTTTTGAACAGTATTCAAGGGTAACTCCATATAAAATGCATTGCAGAAGTCCAAAGAAGAGGAGACTAAAATATGGATAACCATAATAATGTTCTTAAAATCTATTTGGTAAAGCTAGACAATCCTCAAGCGTGGGTCCCTGAACCCATAGCTAATTTGTTTTAATATGGTCAAGTCTACCCCTCTAACAACCTCTAAGCATTTCAACATAAGCCCTTATTTGCTTTACTAAACAGAATAAAGATTATTTTAAAAATATTTAAAAGGAAAACAAAATAAAAAGGACAATAGGGCCTGTAGTACTGTAGACAACAACATAGTTTTTAAATACAACATTAGATCTTGACTACTCTACATAAAATAATATTGTGTGCTAGCAGCTATAGACAGGACTGCAGAATGTATAATCAAGAAAAGTAGAAAAAAGTAAGACACAAGGGGATCCAGATAGCAGATTCAACATTATGATGGGTTATTCAGGAGCAGGTATTAAAGTTAAATCTCAAGCAAAATACAGACTCCTATGAACAATTTGATATCAACTCCCAAAGAGATGCTATAGATATGAGACAGAGTGGGGTCCTCTTCACTGGATGTTCAAGTAGAGACTAGACAGGCATCCATCATGGATATTTTATTTTGGATTTCTCTAATACAAGGGGTTTATGACCTTTTCAATTTTGTAATCTATGATGGTTTTCCAGTGGCCACAGCACATTCTCTTACCTTCATTCGCCTCTCACCAATAGCAGAAATTGAATATTAGGAAACATTAACAAATATTCAGGGCATTTGACCCCACAACGAGGCTAACTCACGTTAATATAAACAGATATTTTGTTTCTGTTCTATATATATTCAACTTTAATGTAACTGTTACCATTACCTCATCATATCCAAAAATAGATGCATAGAAAACTTCTGTCAAGGTTCTCAGACTTCTTCTTAGGATAAGAGAATTAACCTGAAAGATAAGAGCAATGTGTTCTCTGACTTAAGACTGGTATTAGAGGCAAAAACAGCAGAAGAAAACTACAGTCTCTTACCTACTTGCTTCCTTTAGATAGCACAGAACATAAAATTATATAAAATGAAAGACTTGTGATGTATAGAAGAGAAGGATGCTTGTACAGATACTGAGCTTACTATAGGTTTGCAATGTATGGACAATATGCCATATTATTAAACAAAAAGCAATGTGGCAGCCAACCACAATTGTTCTTTGAAGACATGTTCAAGACAATGTTTTTTTCTCAACAGACTATGCTTCTGAATAAACCGTATTTCTATCAGGGGGAGCAGCTCTCTTGTAACACACCCATAATAAATTACCCTTTCATTTTAAAAACAAATTCTATGAATTATAATATATTTATGATGCATTTTTATTATGCAATAAAAATGTTACCATAAGAATTATTTAACACATAATACAAATATTACAAGAGGCAAAGAAAATAATCACACTTTACACCCTATCCCTTGCTTAGCAGTTTTAAAGCAAAAAAGGGGGCACCTTTAAAAAGAATTATTGAGATAAGAAAGCTAAGCAAGCATGCCAATAAATAAAAGGATGAGTCTTTTACTGAGAAGGGGGAGTGTACCCTGGATAACAGCACAATTTTAAGGGGGCTATTCTCATATGGAGAAACTCTATGGCTAACTCCAGAGACACAGGACTTCATTAAAGAAAATAAATTTAAGAGAGGACTCCTTGAACAATCTGTCTCAATCCTATCTTCCCAGAACTGCACAAATCTCAACATCTAGCTTTCAACAATAATTACATCTTAAATTACAATCCTATTGCAAATGTTATGAATAGTGGAAGACTTGTAATTGCTGATAGCTAAATCTTATTCTCCTGCAAAATAAGTCCCAGACAGATCTGTGAAGACCACAATTTGGACTGGAATTACTTTCATATTGGCTTTTGATCAGAGTAAGTGAGGAATCTTAGGAGAAAACAGTCAATCATTCTAGAAGCCTAGAAGTTTTCTGAAGGCTTCAGATTAAGGGCTGTGCCCCAAATCCCACAAAAATATAAATTAAGCACAGATGCATTAAAGGCCACTGGAATCTATGGCTCAAGATTACTTTCAGAAGGTATACAATGCAATTTTAGATACAACTAAGCCCAAATGAGTCCAACAGTGTTTAATTTCCAGATAAATATGCATGCTTAGAGCTTAAAAATTGTTCCCATATTGTCAGAACTAAGGAGTTAAAAGATACTCATTCAAAATGTGCTAAGATTCTTAGTTTTATATATAACATAGGAAAACTATCTTTGAAAAGATTCCTTCATTGTACTCAGAGATAACATATAAACTATGATTAATACATGCAGGAACAAACATTGGGTGTACATGCTTTCTGCTTTTTCATACAGCACAGCCCCAAGAAGACTTTATTTCAGAGTAACGTTCTGATGCAAATCACGATTAGCTCAATTATGATTAAAACAAGATAGACCAACAATGGTCTATTTCAAAGTAATAATAATTGTAACTAATCACAGCGCACTGCCATTTGGATGTTATGCTAAACTATAGTTAATCAAAAACAAAAGCAAAATGTCTTCTTGTAGCCAAAGGGAAGAAAGGAAGGGAAAGCACATACACCTAAGGCCCCTTTCATTTCTCTTGTTACAATCAGCAATTGTTAATGACTAATTTGAACATTTCAGTGTTTTCATCCAACATATTATAAAGATAAATACACTTGATTGTTAATTATCCTTCTTTTTTCCCCAATCCATCTATTAGTAATTTCTGACACATTTCTTGTTATTTTTATACATGCGGATTTCTGGACTGTGTTTTTTTTTATGGACATTTTAATTATCCATAAAAGACTGCATATATGTTACAGGATTTTTAACTTTTCCCACATCTTTCAAAAGTAGAGGAAGAGAATTCTGCTTCTTCAAGGGTTTCTTTTACACAAGGCATGCCTGCCACAAAACAGTTAACAGTTAAAGATTTTCTTGCCAATATTTTAAGAGTGCAGAAGGTTCCAAATTGCTGGTAAAACAAACAATGCCAGACTGTGAAAACTCCTGGCTGCCATGCTCCTTGATATTAACAAGAGTTTCTTTATTGCTGTAACCTTTCTGAAGTGAATAAAAATTATTTCTTTGCCCTAGTTCTGCCCTCAAGTAAAAGGAAAAAAGTGAACCCACAAAATATTACAGAGTAAGTTGACCAGAATCCTGGAGAATTCCAGTCTTCAACATTTATTTATATATTATTATATAAATAGATTGCTCCTCAGTTGTAACAGCCAAATGGTTCATCAATCCCACCAGTACTGTCTTTGCGAATTCTAAGAACTTTGCGCATTTCTAATGACAGATACATACAAGGGATACTTTATGGTAAAGTTTTCATCTAATGTCTTCTGGAATCAGGCAAATATTTTTCTTTCTAATATTAGGGAGAGGGGGCCACTTATTAATTGACGCAACTTGAAACATTATTGGGAGATAGCCAGTCTTAAAAGTTTTTTATGGATTTTCTAAACTTGTACATTTGGAACAAAATTCAGTACATTGATTTCAATGAAGGAGATTGAAAAGAAAGAGCCTGTTTCTATAAATCAATGGATTAGCAAGATTCTCAATGAGATAAACTGAAAACTATCATTTTTTCCTTGAGGGAAACTTTTGATAAGAAGTGAGGTCTTGCATAAAGCTGAATGAATTGATATCATTATGCTCAAAATGTAGGCACCGCCACCCTGCATTTCATAAACAAGAATGGTATCAATCAGAGCAATGCTGAAGAGAAGGACATAAAACTGGTATGAATCACTTTGACCTCAGTTGGGTATTGATATTACCCTAACAAAATACGGAAATACACATCAGTTAAAGAAAGGAATATAAGGCAATATTCTTTTAACAACAGAGATCGGAAGACCATTTAGAATTTAGAAACAAAGAAGCATTAATTTCACCAAATTTCAAAATCAAATGGTGACTACCCTATTACTCTTTTTTGGTATAGCAGATATCTGGAATAAAACTTAGTCAGAAATGGGTGCCAGGGTGGTCTTTCAATAGACTTTAGTCCTCTTTTTATCTTGGTGAAGAGAACAGATGAGATTATCAGTATTTGAAACTGGACTGTAGGAAAAAGGGTTTGTAAAAGTTCTACTGTCCAGTTTACCTTTCTGCTTATTAGCATGTCTACCAAACTCTCTACCTGAAGACCTCTCTTATCAATGGGCTACTTTTAGATTCTTCTGCTGTTAATGCTAGGAGCTTTCAGTTCCCATGTCTTTAGAGTGGAGTCTGGAATGATTTAGGAATTCACAACATCCATGGGTTTGTCTTAAATGTCTAGTCTTTACTTTGAAATAGATGGGTTTGTAATTTGAAAGTGGACATCATGTCATAGCCAGACCGCACTCTAATGAGTTTATAATTCATTGGCACTGTACCACTGCAATTGATCCATACCAAATCTGTTGCTCTAAGGGATTTTCTCAAGAATTTTATAGTCTCAGCAACTGGTCAGTCTCTGGAATTCAGAGAAAACGGATATTTAACGTGATTGTCCTGAAACGGCCTCTTTCCACATCTTGAACCTGGGACACCCTTGAACACCCTGGGACATTCCAGAAGGTAAACCAGCAGAAACAAAACCTATAGTGCCAATGCCAATAAGATGAGGAGTGAATATTTTATTTATGGGGCTTTTAGACTTCAATTGTAACCTACTCCAAATGGTTCACTATTCAAACAACCATTCAAACAACATACAAAATAAAAAATTAAAATAAAAAATATAACAATGTATCTTGATACAACATTCGAAGTGTCACATCCCTTTCAGAATGACAATCTGTTCCCCTTTGAGGTAACTATATTTAAACAAATGTTCAAAAGGCTATGAGCAATGAGGTCATTCTTGCCTCTGAGGTGGAGAGCTCTTACAGAAAATGCTTGCCTCCGTGTTCCCTCTCATCAAATACAGACCATCAGAAACTACTCTATGTTAGAATATACTGAGTGGGCAAATTCTAACTGGAATAGGCAGTCCTGAAGATAACATTCAATGTTTCACAGGGAGAAAGACATTGGGATACCTTATCCTAAAAACATCTCACTAGAGAGTACTAGTCTCCAACCTTCATTTTTAAGAAAGTTCTTGTGGAAGTTAGCTCACAGACAATCTTGGATGAAATGGATTATCTTGATTCCTATATTTGGGTTTCAATTCGGTTAACAATTCTAATTAAATTTACAGGTTCTTTTTCATTATATAATTTGTTACTTTAGACTTTTGTTACTTTGGGCATCTATGAAATTCAGAATATATTAATTGTAACTACTACAACTGGACAGGACGTCTTCTGGCAAATCAGGAAAAGAAAAGAAAGGAGTGGAAGTTTTATTTTAGTTACTTATAGCCAGATTCTTTCCGCTTTACTAGTGCAGTATGAAGTAACCTTAGTAAACTTCAGTAAAATCAAGTCATAATGAGGGAAGGTAAGAGGGGCTACCAAGTATAAATAGCTCTACCTAACATAAAACAAAGACTTCATTGTACTCTATGTGCAGAATCAATACATGAATTCAAGAAACACTTCAATGTGTTTCTGGAAAAGGAGGGGCCTGAGTGGTCTGGAGGAAAAGCAGGAAGGTAGGATTAAGATAAATTAAAATGTGGTTGGCATATTGGGCTGGATGGCCCCTTCCTGCTTCTATCATCTTGTACAATTTTTAAGGCAGGCTCAGCTACAAATCAGGATTTTATACTGAACAAACAAGTCTTAGATGTACTGGGATTACAGTGCCCCTTCAACATGAGAGCAATGTTTTGTTTAAAATAAATGTTTATTTGCCACAAGGAATACTAATTTCAAAATCCGATCTTTGCACACAGTTTCTACAAGATTTAAACTCTCCTTGAAATTTTTTAAAAAATGAAGGTCGGGGATAAGTAAACATTAACAATGGTTTAGATATCTCAGCAACTTGTAGGTATACTTCTATTTGATATTGCACAAATCAATTTATAATAGATATTAGTCAAAATTTATTTGACTGTACAATTTTAGATGGCTCTTCATGTGAGTTTAGAAGCATTCAGGAGAATAATATTATTGAAAGTTGGTGAATTGTACATGTTATCCCCTGGAAAAGCAAGAAAAAGGGACAAGAGAAAAAAGATCCATCCTTTAAATTCAAGGTTTCAATTGCTGCTGAGACAGTAAAACATGAATAAAAATGTGAGAATGCTAAGGATAAAGGCTTTCCTATTTTTTATTGTGTGTAGAAAGTATCAAGTCAAGGTTCCCCAAGGACGGACAGTACACCACAATATAATAGTATACTGTTAGTACTTACTGTGAGAAAAGAGAATATGTTATGTAATTAATTATTGACTCTAAAAAACATACTTTGCAAGTTCAGGTGCTTTTCTGAAAAAGCAGTCATCTATATACATAATATAGAGTAAGCATCATGGAGAGAATGCATTCCAAGATCAAGAGAAGGAGCAATGATATCAAATGTAGTTTCTTCTATTGGTTTCTTGGTTTCCAATTACAGCATTGACTACGTAAGCTTCCAAACAACAAAATCAGAAAAAAAAAATTTCTCGAATTGTAAAGAATAACTCCTTATATGATCATAAAAGTGGGCAATGGTATGGACTCCAAAGCAGAGACCACAATAGTACAGAATCTATTGCTAAAAGAAATAAATACATTAAAAATGACTATGCCATGCCTGCTTTGTATAAATCTGAGAACCCAAGCAAGTAACTACAGTACCACTTACTTTCTAAAGGTGCCTAAACAACTTTCAGAACCATAAACCATTAAATGCTGAGAGTCTGTGCCACAAGTTATAACATAAAGGCAATAACTGGATTACAATGAAAAGAAATAGCCTGGAAAATGCTCCCATCTGGTACCTGAAAAAGAGGTTTGCATCATCTTTTCATTGAGGCAACTGAAAAATAACTGAGAAAAATCAGCAAGGTCTATTTAACAGAATTCACTGACAGATTTTTAGCCAAAATGCTTAGTTCTAGAACAGAGAATGAACAACTTTGTAGAACTGGCACTTCACATTAGCAGAGGGGAGATTTGCTATAGATTCACAATGATTCAAAGTAGGCAGAAATGCATCACTTACTTGAATAAGGCCATTTAAAGGTATGCTGGTTTTCGTCTTTTTTTTTAAATTATGTGACATGGGCATTAGAGTTTATGGTACCGTTTTCCTCCCTGCTTCAACATGGTAGCAAAACATGATGTCAATTTTCAAAGTTTAAGGGCTGCAGAACACAAGTACAGGCCCAAGTACATTTCTGATACCATTGTTTGACTACTTTGCTTTATAACGAAAATGTAGACTTTGTGATTTCAGGATCAATGGCTCCTGAAACCTTACATGTGGCCTTCACAAGAGTTTTAACTTTTGTAACAAATTATATTTTTTACAGACAGAAGAATTGACATGATTGGAAAGTAACTACATTTGTGTTAACTAAAGTTAATAGTAAATTAAATCAAATGTAAAGATAAATTAAATGAAACTACTTAATTTTTTGTTCTGGCTGATTCCCTAGCTTTTTGAGGGTAGCTTTCAACCCATCATTTAAAGGCCAAATGTCGCTCTTATTTCAGAAGAAAAACCCCACTCCACTCTTGTACACCACTACTCTAAAAGATTTCTAACTTTTATATTTCTCAGACTATGAGTCAATTTACAAATTACTATGAAGTCCTCTGTCTCACAGAGAGCCTGTAGACAATTATAGACAATTATACCTTGCTTAATAGAAGTTAGGCATAACCTGTTTATAGCATTCCACCTGCAGCAAACTGATTAAGCCACAAAACCTTTAATTAAACACAACTTTTTGTTTAAATAAAAGTGGAACATTATGACCACCAGTTTGGAACAAGATGGGATGATGAGAAGCTAACCTCGAAGTATGATTTAATATTCTGATTCTCAAGCTGATATCCACTATATATCCCTATTTGGATGGAATATAAACATCATTTAAAACTGTAATGCAACTCAAAAGAAGAGAAATATAGAAACTCAATGTGTAAGCAAAATATTCATGTATATTCAGATAAAATAGGATATGATTACCCATATGCTTACCTTATTGAGTCATATTTATCAAGATGATGGTAGTGGTGATTGAGGTATTGTTTTTTATGCAGCAGTTTACATATTTACATTTTACAAAAATAAAGCCTATGTTTTAGCTCAAACTCACAAAACTGAATAGCTGGCAGTTTTGACAACTGTGTCTGTAAATTACACAGCCAGAATTAAAAAAAGTTTTGAGTTTTTGAGTGAGTTATTTTTTAATGATGCCTAATGTTACAATTAACACTTTTAAATCACAATATCAAACTAATTTTTATGCTTTTTTAAAAGTTTGGTAGAAAAATCAGAAGTGGAAAAATTAGATAAACACTGGTTAGCCACAAAACTGGACCCACCTGATATGTAACCAACAAAAGTAACTTCGAGTTTTAGGGGCAGCAGAATAAAATTTATATATGAAACCTGCCAGCACCAGTAGAATTGCTGAGGCCAAAGGCTTTCTTTTTGTTTTTACAGCTGTGTCAAGTTTTGGTTCCCTCTTGCCAACAATCAAAAGTGCTGAAAGAACCCAGGTTAAAGGGTCCCAACATTTTGCAGCTAAGATTCAAATTGCAGCAATTTTAACAGCCAGTCTATGAATTAATATACTGTTTAAAACTAGGAAAAGCATAAGTTGGAAATGAAAATGCCTTGATTCAAATCATGATTTTCTCACATTGGTAACATCAAATAGCAAGTTGTAAAACTAAAGAAAGTGGCCATATCTCAATCTATAATCATATATCATTTCTACATTACTTACTGTAATTTCCTTATCATATTTAGAGACTGCCCATTTCCCTCATAAAGCAACTCTATGTATACACTAGCTATGTGTTACCACAACATGCAATTTGCTGTAGCATTTACTTGCTTTTCCAAATTACTTTCTTGATTTTATTTTCTCCAGCAAAGTTATTTTTTAAAATTATTCTAAAGTTTGCATTTAAAGAAAGCTTCATTGAACAACTGTATATAGCTGGACCTTATATTTCTTTATGGCACTTACACTGTTAAAACTACTGACTGGCTATATCAGAGGTGGGTTTCAGCAGGTTCTGATCAGTTCTGGAGAACCAGTAGCAGAAATTTTGAGTAGTTTGGAGAACCAGTAAATACCACCTCTGACTGGCCATCTATTCTCTGCCTCCCAGCTGATCGGGAGGAAATGGGGATTTTGCAATAACCTTCCCCTGGAGTGGGGAGGGAATGGAGATTTTACAGTATCCTTCCCCTGCTGTGCCCACCATGCCACGCCCACCAAGTCACACCCACAGAACCGGTAGTAAAAATTTTTGAATCCCACCACTAGGCTGTATAGTAATCAATTTATACTGTTCAATTTATATATATGGACTGTAATTTCTCTTTTAGCCTGGAATGCAGCTTTAATTTTTACTGTTTAAAAGAGAGATTTACTCTCTCTGCTATAAATTCTTCAAAAGTGACAAAAAAGTGAATTGTTCTGAATTAAACAGCAAGTCTTTTTAAAACTAATACATAAGTTGAGTTATTGAGAATTTGTTTTTAAATTCAGAAAATACTAATACAATTTGTATTATGAGGTAACTTGGGCTGAGAAAGAATGACTGGCCCAAGGTCACTCAGCTATACATTATTATTGTTGTTGCTGTTGTTACTGTTCATAGTACTATTAAGTAAAGTAATATTTATTAAATTATTTTCATATTTGGGATTTCAAGTTTAAAACAATCTGGGATTTTCTACTAGCAACATCTTTCCATTTCTGTGATAATAGTGAACATAGCATTGTGCCACAACCGCTGCCGGGGTGTGTGCATGTGTGAGGGGAAAAGTAGAAAAGGGTCAAGGCATGAGCTAAGATGAAGTAATTTGCCAGTCTGAGCAATACTACTTTCATACGCACATTAGCCTCCAATTTTTCTTCACATACGTCCCTAATATAATTTTATTGTGTATTCATGAACAAAATAGAATGAAGAAGATACTTAAGTGTTCAATGAAGTGTTCTACCAGGCCTGGTAGCTTAGCAGACTAAAAGCATTGTGATTAACACCAGCTGTCTGCAATTACTGTAAGTTCGAATCTCACCGGGCTCAAGGTTGACTCAGCCTTCCATCCTTTCTAAGGTAGGTTAAATGAGGATCCAGTTTGTGGGGGGAATAAGCTGACTTTGTATAAATATACAAAAGTATGAAGGCTATTGCTTAACGCATTGTAAGCTGCCCTGAGTCTCCGGAGAAGGGCGGCATATAAATCAAATTTTTTAAAAAAATGAATCCATATCAAGAAATACTCACTCCCATAACCTTCCCACGTTGCTCAGCATCTTCCCACATAGCATATACTATATAGTAACACATGTATTTTCCTGCTCGGCCCTCTTGTTTCATTCGTACTAAGCACATCCTAGAGGAAAGCAAATCATTTTTTAAAAATACAGACACATACAAAAATAAAGATGGAAAATATATTGAAAAGAAATTAACCAAAAATGAAACAAATTTTAAGAGAATGATAAAAATTCTGATTTTAAGAGTACATAGTAAAATCACTTTGGGATATAAAATAACACAACTTCCAGTAGAACATTCCACAGAACACAGTCACAACATTCTATAGATCACAGGAAAGTGGCTGATTTACTTATATGATCTCTTTTAGCTGTCTTCCAGCTATAGGGCTGCAATATTAATAAATTATCAAAAAGGCAGCAGAGAAAATCCATTCAGAATCTCACTTTTAGACATATGTACTTAAAACTCCAATTGTTTTCAACTAACATTTAATCCCAGGCAAATATGTGTTAAGACTGAAGCCACAGATTCAATTCATTAGAATCAATATTCAACTAAACATGGAAATCAGGCTGTCTCCTAAAATGAGAATATGTAAGGTTACCATATATCTTTTGGTATCAATTCTTCCAAATAAAGAATCAATTCCTTTGAAAAAGAGAACAAATCCAATGTATGTATCAAGGGCTTTCAATTTCTGTGCTAAAACAATGTCACTCTTGAAGCTGACAATTCAGTGTATTAAAAGAGGTACTGGTTCTTCATGGGTTATTCTAAATTTTGGATTTTGACAATATTTTGAAAGTACTGTGTGGATGGTAATATATAGAATAGAAAATATACTAGACTAGACCAGACTATTTTATTGACCAAGTGATATTGGACACAAAAGGAATTTGTCTTGGTGCATATGCTCTCAGTGTACATAAAAGAAAAGATATGCTCATCAAAAAAATAACAATATAGACAGAATTAAACCGGCATGAACCACAGGTATGAAATACAATCTAAATGTATAAAAAATAGTTGTTTTGCTTCTTTTGGTCCATTTTTATAAATTTTCAGATTTTGGCAAAGTAAAAATGCCCTTCCTAGAGAGAAGAGTTTAATGCTAGAGTTTGTGTTAGAACAATATCAAATGGCACCGTTTTAAAGTTGAGACCTGGAACATTCTCAGTGTACCAGATTTTGCTGATGGAAAAACCTTGAATTGCACAAGGAAGCTTACTGGCAACTAGAAAAGGGGTTATATGAGCAATTACCAACTGAGGTGTCATAGAATTATAAATCAGATGCGGTTTCAAGTATTCTTCAATGGCAGCCCTAGGTAGAGCACACGCTGCATATTTGTATGTGGCAAAAGTATATGAATTTCTAGGATAAATCAGATCATGTGAAGGGAAAATCAGAGTAAGATTAATTGGATAATAATCAGGTATGAGGATGGGAGGAACAGAATTCTGGAGATTCACTAGCCTTGGATGGATCTAGCATTTGTACCTCCAACTAAAAACAAAGCTGTCAGAGAATAAGTAAATTCTTGCTGGCTTGCTAAGGTCTTCAAAACGGCAGACTTTTACTAAACCCTTTTTGTTGTTGAGCCAGGATGGATGTATTTGTTGCAGAATGTTCTCTCACACCATGATCCATCTTCTCATGATAACAAGCAAGCATATTTCCCTTCCTGGCATTTCCCTCCAGCACACTACATTGTTGTACCCCTTCATTGGAGAGCAGCTTTCAATTGGACTACAGTTGTGCCACAAGATGTGGCAGTAAACTAATACCAGCTAGTTGGAGGGACTGAGGCATACAACGATAGCTACTGTGCCCAATAATCTACCACTCCTCCAATTACCATGTTAAAAAATGGGATTTGATGAGGAGTTTGAAAACAGTATCTATCAATAACTCTTTAAAATAGCTCCCTGCTGCACAGTCCTGAGAAAATAAAGGTCTGCTTTTAAAAAGATGTAAATTGGTGAGCCAACACAGTCCTGACACATACCTTTCTGGAAGCAAAGACAAAGCCTTGCATAGTACTAATTTAAAAAAATCACAGAAACTAATGCAATTATTACTATCTGAAATAAAAATCTACAATAATTCCCAACGTGCCTTTAACGCAATGCTTGAAAAGTTGCAGTGAATTTAGATGCATTGTGCTGTCACACAGCAATTTAGCAACACTCTGAATGAGGTCATGGAAACTGGAATGAGTCTCCCCTTTACATTAAAATGACAGACTTTCTAGCCAGATCAACACAGCTGCAAAACTTATTTTTTACCATAAGACTACATTTAAACATTCAGTTAATAATTTTATAAGTTTTTGAATTTTTCTTTACCTACTTATTAATTTCTTAAGTGAACATTCTGCTGCATTATCATAGTTTAGAAACCAGATATACTTGCTTTGATATCCATTTTTCCAAATTCATATTTCATAATTTACACAGCTTCTCAATTCATAAACAAAGATTTTACCATGCTCTAGTGCTGACTTCTCTCCTCAGACCTGACAAATCAATCATTGTTACATATATCAATGTATTTTCTTTCCATACATTAGCCAAATTATTTCTTCAATGAATTCCAGGCAATCCTGGAACTGAAGCCCTGGGCAGATGTAGGTAGAAAGGCTAGGAAAATTAGAACTGGACTAGGTAACGTGTTACTAAATTCCTTCCATCACTCCTCATTATCAGCCATGCTTCCTGGGAATTTTGGGAGTTAACTGGTGAAGGACATTTTTCTTGAAGCTAAAGTTGTATACATCGCCAAAATTATTTTGATTCTGATAAATATAACATTGTATGGCACAATAGGAAATAGTGACTTTTTTTCGTAAAGCAAGTACAGATTTTTAATTCACATATTCATTCTTCTACTTCCTTCATTATAATAAGGATATTACTTTTGCTTATTTTAACCTTTTTTAAACACATTTTTTTAAAAATAGTTATTTGACAAAATAAATTGCAGCGACTATTTGTTTGATGTTGCCCACCTTCAAAAATATGAAAATAGCCAAGCCATTATTTTTAGAATATGGTTCATACTAATTATTCACTAACTTGAGAACTGGTATTGCTAACCTACGTGAGAGGTAATTCTAAGTAAACTACAGAATTGCATTTATACTTTATGAAAACAGGAAAAAAAATAGAAACATTCTTTTTAAAAGTCACAAGAGTTTATTTATGTTAGCATATTCCAATTAAGGTTTTCATTAAATATGTTTAAAAATAAACGTAAGAATTTTTTTCAGAAGTACTTACCACAAAAAATTTATTGTAAAACAATGAAATGTATTGTTAAAATTAATTTGTCAATATTTTTACAAAACAATTTACATGTAATGTAATTGATTTCTAAAAGGCAAACAAATGGAAAATAATGATTCCTTCCTTTATTATTTATTATTCTATCATTCTGACCTTCCCAAGCACCTAACTTTAGTTAAAAATTAAGTTTTGCCTTCTTGGATGATTATTTAACTAATGAAGGAAAAAATCACTTTGAGGTGTTAAATATTCCACATGAAACCAACTTGGCACTCACATAACCTGTAGTTAGGTTTTAGAGGTAAAAATGTAAATGTTAATGCTATAATTTGTTAAAGGCTTCTGACAACTAGTAAGTCAAGTTACCACAAGTTCTCACAATTCAAAGAACTCCTACGTAAATGTGAGCTTTTCCTAAAAACAGATAAATAAAAGATCTTTCCATTCAGGCTGAATGAAGCTTTTAAACTAGTAGAGTGAAGAAACTATTAGAAATAGCATGTTGACTTTTTTTAAAAAAAAATCTGGCACACATTTAACATGGTTTAGCCAAATGACAATTTTCTCCTTTTCTTGATACAAAAGTTGTAGTAAATGTAACTTTAAAGAGCTTTACTTACCAGACATGAAGTTGTGCTATTAAAAACCAAGAGTTGAAAGTGTCAGGGATCTGTAATTCTTAAAAATGAATGTAGTGAGTGAAAATGTATTTTATACTTAAACATGTAAAAACATACATGAATTGGCTTGCATACACATCTACTCTGAACATACAAGGAGGAAAAAATCTGCACATATGCATGTGCATACCTAAGGTAATTCTTTTTTTTTCCAGTGCTAGATTGACACGTAAGCCTATAAAACTTGAGAGAAACTGGAGGAGATCAGAGCTTTGGTACTGGTGGATAAAACTATCCATGTATATTAACATGGTGAGTCAGTATTTTAATGTTTGTGTTAGTAGGGAATATGTTGGACTCTGCAATTTGCTTTTTGATAAACTAGTACTTTGTGACAAACCACATGATAGATTTTAAGCAATGTGGTATAAAAACAATTTTTGTGCATATCATATAATTACCATAAATTATCACTGGGCATTACTTAACATAGGAATTCAAAGTCAGCAATCTTTCTAGGCAACATCTTACGAGCTTTCGCAATGGTGTTAAGTGCTCTGTCCAAAGCCTTTATGAAATCTCACTCAGTTATTAAATCCCATGAGATTTTAGTGATTTTATATTCAGATTTTTAGTCAATCTAAAGACAACCAATTCAAAGATGACTTGGGCAAGACTTTTAAGCAGCTGTGCCAAATATTTCAGGGGATGCATAATTCCTTTTAAGGAATGATGTTTCATTTTTATTGGGGCACGTTGCACGTTACAATTCTATTAATCATAGACGTCTTGCGGGTCTCCTGTGGGGATAAGAGAACAGGGTCTGGGATGGTGCTCCCCTTCCCAACCAGACTTCCCTTAAATGTCTGGCAATGGCTTTTACAGAAACAAGAAGCTACAGTCTGACACTTCCCTGTAGCCCATGTCTGTCTGTCTGTCATGGTCCCACATCCTTCTTGCTTTTCCTGCTGGAGCCCAAGTAAACTAACTGAGTAGGAATAGAGGGATAGTTCTGAATTGACTCTGACAACCGTCTACACTTCTGTGCTAACAGAGATAACAGAAATCCTATTTCTCTCCCATTTCAAGATTGGAGATGAATGAAAATAATAAGGGTGTAAATAATCATAACAGATTTTAACACATTACAATTCAGAAATGTATAACCTCTACGTATATAAGTTATGTAACCTATAACTGGTCTTCCATGAAATCTTCATCTATCTTCCCCTCCCTTTCCCTTTCCCATCCCAATATATTTAAATCTTACATCAGTTAAGCTATTCCCTATATCTGATGAAGTGAGCAGCATCTCACAAAAACTTATGCCTTAGAACATTGTTGCCGAACCTTTTCAGCACCGAGTGCCGAAACCCGAGGAGCAGCCGCCCAGCTGGCTGGTACACATGTGCATTCCAGAAACCAGAAGAGAAACCCGAACTCTGGCCAGGATGAATCCCCCCCAGCCCACCACCAAGAACAAGCTAGCGCAGGCCCCCTTTCTTCCACTTCTACCAAGGGAGCATGACTGCTTTCCAGCTGGCATACCTCTTACCCCAGCACCGGACAGATGTTCCTCCTGCGCGGACTCAGTCCTGTGCAGCCCCGCAGTCGCAGAAGAGCAGCAGCAGCAGCTGCAGAGCGAGGGGCAGGAGGGAACTGGCTGGCCCCTGCAGCTGCTCCCCCGCTGGTGAGCCGGGCCCTCGGCATGAGGAGTTGAGCTCTCCTCCGGCCCTCCTGGGGCAGCTCGCCTCCCTGATGGTAGCTCCTCCTCCTGGCTGCTCCAGCAGCCCGGCCAGAATCAGCAGCGTGAGAACTACCGCCCTCTCGCCCCCAGCGGTTAGACACTCTGGACCACGACTGCGCGTTAGTGCTGTGGACTGGAGGGTTGGAGCCGTGAAAGAAGCCGTGCAAGAATGCGGGGAGGGAGGGAAGCCCCAGCCCACCCGTCCTGGCTGGTAGCTCTGCTCCCCTTGCTCTTCCGGGTTCTGGCGTGCCGGCTAACAGGTCTTCACTTGTGCGGGAGCGCTGGAAACTGGAAGAGCAGCCATCTGGTGTGCATGTGTGCGCTGGGAAGATGATCTTCCAGTTTCCAGCACGCACATGCACACCAGCCACCTAATTTTCTAGTTTCTGGCGCGCATGTGGGCATGAAGACTAGCTGGCCAGTGCACATGCGCACGTCAGAAACCAGGAGGTCATCTTCCTGGTACACACAAGAGCACCGGGTGGCTGTTCTTCCAGTTTCCAGTGCTTCCCCGAGCGTGAAGACCAGCTGGCCAGCGCGCTGGAACCTGGAAGAGCAACAGGCGATGGCTCGTGTGCCCGGAGAGATGGCTCTGCGTGCCACTTCCAGCATGCGGGCCATAGGTTCGCCATCACAGCCTTAGAATAAAATTTGTTAGTCTCAGTGAGCAAAAAAATCAGTGCTCAGTTGTAATGGCATTTTCATATATATTTTGTTTAAAAAAATTGTCAATTAGATATAAATAATTTCCTTCATCTTCTTTTCAGTATGTATTATGTGGCTGTGTGATAGTCCTTACAAAGCAACTCAGGAGAGGCAAATGGCAAGATCTGAGTTTTATAAGCTATCTTATTTCTATCAAAATAACAGGATAGCAAAGAGAGAAGAGAGGAGAGGAGGATGGAGAACTTACTGTTAAAGAATTCTTCATAGTCTATTTTATCCACGCAGCATGTATACATGCGTAGTGCAGCTATTCTAATTTTCTGAAGAGAAAAGACAATTATACTTAATACAATGTTATATCATTTCTATTTTTTACTAAAGAAACTTCTGCAAAAATACACAACTGTACCTCTATATTTTGAGATTCATATTTATATATCATTTATTATTAGCTAAATATGCATTATTTATTAACTAAACCAATTTATATAACTTCCCATCTCACAAACAGCAAAACGGCAGCATACAAAATAAAAACCCAACTAAAAGGATTATTGCATCACAATATATTAAACTAGTTATATAATTTCATTTAACAATATTCAGTTTAAAATAACTTAATTAGCAATACTTCATTTCCACTAACATGTGCCTTCAGATGTATTTAATCTCTGAGATGTTTAGCTTCACAGCCTAAACTGAATTTAGGAGAATTTTAAATAATTACACTGGGTTTGAAAGCATTATCAATCCCATGCCATTATATTTAGAACACATTCATCCAATCTTATATTTTTTCCTATTCCAAACATGTCAATTCTTCATTGATACCATTATCATAAAAATAGAAGTGTCATTTAGTTATAAACGGGTTAAACGGACAGGGGTTGCTCCTCTGTTCTGGCCCTGTTAGACCTCTCAGCAGCTTTTGATACCATCGACCATGGTATATGCTGCACCGGTTGGAAGAGTTGGGGATGGGGGGGCACCGTGTTACGGTGGTTCTCCTCCTTTCTCTCAGACCGGTCGCAGTTTGTGTTGGCAGGCCTCTTATATGTGGAGTGCCTCAAGGGTCGGTCCTCTCGCCCTTTCTGTTCAACATTTATGTGAAGCCGCTGGGCGAGATCATCCGTGGCTTTGGGGTGAAGTACCATCAGTACACTGATGACACCCAGCTGTACGTCTCCACCCCAGGCTACCCCAACGATGCCCTTGAAGTGATGTCCCAGTGCCTGGAGGCTGTGCGGATTTGGATGGGGAGGAACAGGCTCAAGCTCAACCCTTCCAAGACTGAGTGGCTGTGGTTCCCGGCATCCCGATATAGTCAGTTGACTCCATCACTGACTATTGGGGGCTAGTCTTTGGCCCCCGCGGAGAGGGCGTGCAATCTGGGAGTCCTCCTAGATATGCAGCTGTCCTTGGAGGAACATCTGACGGCTGTAGCCAGGGGGACCTTCTGTCAGGTTCACCTGATTCGCCAGTTGCGGCCCTTTCTTGATCGGGATTCCCTGTGCACAGTCACTCATGCCCTTGTCACCTCTCGCCTGGACTACTGCAACGCTCTCTACATGGGGCTCCCCTTGAAGAGCACCCGGAGGCTCCAACTGGTCCAGAATGCGGCCGCGCGGGTAGTCACAGGAGCCGCATGGCACTCCCATACAACACCTCTCCTGCGTGAGCTGCACTGGCTCCCAGTGGTCTTCCGGGTGCGCTTCAAGGTGTTGGTTATCACCTTTAAAGCGCTCCATGGCATAGGACTTAGTTATCTTCGAGACCGCCTGCTGCTACCGACAGCCTCCCATCGACCTGTGCGCTCCCACAGAGAGGGCCTCCTCGGGGTGCCATCAGCCAAACAATGTAGGCTGGTGACCCTCAGGGGGAGGGCCTTCTCTGTGGGGGCACCTACCCTCTGGAATCAGCTGCCCCCAGAGATAAGGAGAATCCAAGACCTCGGTGCCTTCCGCCGTGCCCTTAAAACCTTTTTTTTCCCAGCAAGCCGGGCTGGCCTAACATTTTTTAAAATGTTTTTAATTGTTTGTTATTGTTTTTAATCATGGGGCCAAATATATATATATATATATATATATATATATATATATATATATATATATATAATTGTATTTTAATGTTTGTAGTTTATGTTTTTACTTGGCTGTTCACCGCCAAGGGAGAAGGGCGGTATACAAATTTAACAATAAATAAATAAATAAATAAATAAATAAATAAATACCCACAGTGTCTAACCCTAACCTCAGTACAAGAATCCAAATTGAAATATTTTTTCATATTTTATTTTATCCTATTATTTAAGTGGGATCTGCTTTTTGAAGAGCATTATTCTCTATCCTGGCTAGATCAGTCGGGGTTGTGTGGTGAATCCTGTAGTGTGCACGTACTGAACTCGCTAATCTCTTAGGCCCCTTCTAGCTCTAAGATTCAATGGTAGTAAACATTCTTGACTTTATCTGAAACATCCTGTCAGGTACTTTAAAAATGGTGTTATCTTATCAAGAAACAATACAGTATGGTTAGTCTTTCCTAAAACAACATCTTAAAGTAAACTTTGATGAGATGATCACATAAAAATACCCTTTGGCTCATGCATCTATAATCTGTGATTACAGATATTGCTAGGTAAATTGGAGATTTTATTATGTAGCATCAATACATCAGTATATAGAAATTTATTTCTGCCCTGCTATCATGAACATGATTAAAAGCCACTCAAAGACTACTCAAAAGTCAGAAAAGAAGAAAAACTTAGTCAACCCACAGCATGTTATGTCACAATTAAACATGCAGAAAATATTCAGCCAAAATTAGCATTTTGATCTTCAAGTATAATAGCTGCAGTCCTATAAACATCCTTATCTCAAAGTATGCCAAGGATAATTCGATGCTTCTGAATAAGCATGAATAGGATTATTCTATAAAATACAGTCATTACTTCTCTGGACTAGGAATTTGGTGTTCCAGCAAAATGTAGACCAAATACAAGTAACAAGTTTATGAAGAAGAGGATCAGACTTAAGAAGAAAAATATTTACCCATTTTTTATATTTTAGTGGCCCTGTAAATCCCATTGCTTCTATTATCTTTGTGAAAGTGCCTACTTTCTCTTCAGATGGCTGAGCGGAACTTCTAAAAACCTATAATAAAAGCAAAAAATTATAAAATTTACATTTTCATTCGTAGATTTCAAAAAGTTAAAACTATATTCAGCTCTAAATGCCAGATCTGAATTGACACAAATTTTCTCATTTTTTTTCCCAATGACTATTTTTGCAAAAATGAAGCAAAAAGATACTTTCCACCTAAATGTTGAATCCAATTAATGTAGACCCTAGAGACGTCCCATCTGTGTTAGATTTCATTGTATCCCTTTACTGCACAATCTGAATCCCAATTAGCTATGAAATAAGTTGAAACTGGCACAAATAAATGGTACCCTCCATTCTTTATTCCACACTCCATAGAGCAGACATTTTGCTTTTGATGTATGACTTAACATATTCTTTTTTTTTTACATCAACATCCATGCATGAACAGTGTGGCACCTGGGTATCATTCATTTTGATACAAATAACAATAATGATATTAATATTATTTGTTATGTTAATCAAGCTTTTGTGATTTTAGTATTGATACACATATTTGTATTAAGATATCATCCATCAATATTTAATTGTTTGATGTTTCAATATGCCATTCTAATGCCAATCACAATATTAGTTGAACATATATATAATACCATCTTTCAACCTCTGGTCTTCCCATCTAGTTATTATTTTTATTCTATTATATTAAAATGTGTATACTAATAACCCTCTATTTTTTGTTTCTAAGACAGTTCCTTTCTATCCATCATCTCTTGCCTGTTTTAATACTTCAATTTTTATTCATTTTTTGGCTTGCCTCCCGTATACCTCTCTTGGATCTTTGTCTATCTAGTTTAAATATTTCTCCCATCTCTTCCATCTTATACTGCCAGATACCTCCAATGTATCTACCCAAGCCCCTACCTTTCTTTTAAAAGTATCTTCCTGCTTATCTGATTTCATTTTTAAATCTCTTAAGTTATTTTTTCCTTGATTTATTTCATCAGTCATTATTATCTTTATTATCCTTTCATTCTTCTCTTCTTGTTTTATTTGCTGATTTTTCTGTTCTATCTTTTCCTCCATTCTTTCTGTTGCCTTTTCCTTTCCCTGGACATTTTGATCTTTGTTCATTATCTCTTGTGAAACATTTTCTATTTTCCGATCTATACCATGTATCAGATCCCTTATCTCCCTGTGGTTTTTTGTCATAGTATCATTAATATTTGGGACATCAATGCCATCTCTTATAAAAGTCCACTCATTTCCCCCTGAAGAAGCATCTCGTCTTATTTTAATAAGTCCCACTCTTTCTCAATAGTCCAAAAACCATATATTCAGTCCTAACATTGCTCCTCAGAGAGTACAATAATCATTGTTCTTTATATCCCAGGATTTATCAGTCAGTTCCTTTTAGATAGTACAGGATTCTTGCTCTCACAGTTGAACCTCCAGTAGTCATAAGGTAGATAAAAATAGAACAGTAGATATCACCTGTCCTCCAAATATTGTTTAATTCTCTTATCAAATTTTTCCCAGACTTGTAGAGTATGGTACATTTTCCATTCGTGAGTAGGTGACGCTCCCCACTTAAGTTTCAGTATCTCCAGTCTGACATGTATTTGACCAAATTTGATTAAATTTATAAAAGTCAAATCAAATATTTAAGTAAATAGTTCCAGCATTTTAAGATGCCTTTCCCAAGCCAGCACCTATCCAGTTTAAAACTCAAATTTTCTGTGTTTTAAAAGTTTTTTACTTTTCTCTCCTTAGTTCCTTTCTTCTGGGTCAGGGATTTTTCTCTAGGTAGTTATTTACAGCTTTAACAAATACATCTAAGAGTCTCTTTTCCTGGATTTTTTCCCTTTTAGGTTTAGGTTGTAGGTAAAAAAAGTTCCAATCACTGTTCATTCTACACCACTCCTACACTTTCTTGTTACCTCGGCTGTCCCAGCTTCATAGCAGCCATAATGGCTGCCTCTTCTTCTCGTCATGGATAAGAGGGAAAAAGAAGCCCTAGGTAGCCCTCCACGACCTGCAGGGCGTCCTTCTTTTTCTTTACCACAGCTACAAGGTAGCTTTGGTTCCTTTTGGAGCCCTCCAATGGTGAGAATTCAGCGCGGGAGCACGGAGACCCGCTCCTCGTGTCTGATCTTGCAGCAACGTCAGCCGGAAGTCCGACTTAACATATTCTTGTAATTGAGATTCTTTGAGAAAAAGGGGAGGGGTACCAATACTTTTGGCCATGTCTATACCTGAATATACAGTAGAAACAATATATCAAGTTGGATAAGAAAATATTTGCCATATTTCTCTTCTCCACCAAAAGCTATGTACAGATAGTCCTCGACTTATGACCAGAATTGAGGCCAAAATTAATGTTGCTAAGCAAAACATTTGTTAAGTGAGTTTTGTCCCATTTTATGATCTTTCTTGCCACAGTTGTTAAGTGAATCTGGCTTCCTCATTGACTTTACTTGTCAGAAGTTTGCAAATGGAGAGCACGTGACCCTAGGACACTGCAACTATCATAAATATGAGTCAGTTGCCAAGCATCTGAATTTTGATCACATGACCATGGGGATGCTGCAATGGTCATAAGTATGAAAAATGGTCATAAGTCACTTTTTTCAGTGTCCCTGTAACATCGAACGGTCACTAAAAAAATGGATGTAAGTTAAAGGCTACCAGTACCATTTAAAATTTCACATGGAATAAAGGAGACGCTGTTTATTTTTAACTTCACAAGATGCATTTCTAAATACTTCTAAATTATTAAAGCTATCTAGATCCTATTTTGTCACTATGTAATTGAAAGAATGTATTGAAAAAGTATGTGGCTTATAAATACAATTCCAATAGCAGTTCTGCTGCTACTGATGGGAAGGTAGAGAATTAATATTTACTTCCTAGGTTTTGTAAATTACTCCAATCTGGAGACTTGGAATGGTATTAAACAGATTTTAAAAAATCAAGCACCACTGAGAAGAAAAAAATCTCCCCAAGTGAATGCCACAAAACCTTAAGGTTAATAAAAAAATAAAGCTGATTTGACTGCCTTAAGAAAGGCTGGCAGGAAGGCTGCTGTGCAACCCTCCAAAGCTAGAGACTTTGAAAGCATGGACTGTAGGTGTCTTGGCCACAACCAAAAACACCTACTATCTGTTCCACTGTAGCTTTGCATGGGGAGAACTCTCAGAAGGCCCTGTTGAAATGTTCTTACTAGATACCCACCTCTGATTACAATGCTTAAGAAAGTCATTGTTTTAATTAGCCATAATAAATAACACATGAAGACCTGCAGTTCTGCCTTTAGGCTCTTGCTGATCATCAAAATGGTCAAGAGGATCTTTTTTGAATAATGAAACTCTACCCTTTTGCGAATTTGTGTGACATTATAACACACATAACAAATAGCAAGGCTTGTGTCATAACACAATTTGCATCACTCACTACCCCACTCTGCAGATGCCCCTCAACATCTCTGACTCTGCCTATACTGCTGTTTTTCATTGTTACGGTAGTCCATAGATACCTCTGCCTCTAGAATGAGCAAGCACTCCTCAAAAAGAATCAGAAATACTGCACGAAGAGCCCTTACATTTCTTATGAAGATCCAGCAAATAGGGAAACCCCTTTGAAAAACATAATGCTATAAAGGTATCCTCTAAAATTAGGCACACTTTTCGTACACAAATCCAGAAATCTCCAGATCCAATAAGACCACAACCGTAGCCCAGTATATTTGAACAGCATAATTGTAACAGAAAACGTTGCTTTCTCCTGACCTTTGTGTGATGAAATGTTCTGTTTGGTTGTTTTATCATCCTGATACTTTGTACTAAATTACAGCAAACTTTGGTTAATGGAAACTGGCCATTGTTGTGTCTCTGATAAAACAACAAAAAGAAAAGACATAAGTACGCAAAAAATAATGCAGAAGAAAAACATTGTTAGTTTAAGAGATAAGATAAGCCTGAAAGTTACATACTTGAGTCAACCAATAAAAGTTGAGATCAGAAAGGTCTATGAAGCTTTCAAATCTATGCAAGTGAGCCGCTACTGATTTGTTCAAATGAAAACTATACATACATACATACATACACACACACACACACACACACACACACACACACACACACACTGAAAAAACAAAGAAACTCCTCAGTCCTGTCAAACCACTATAGGCTCACAGAAACATTACCTTTTACCTTGTTACTCAAAATTATGTTATCTCCACCTCCAATAGACTATAATTCTCATTTTTTTAATTCAAGCCTCTCTAACTTCTATATTTCATCTTCTTATTCCTATTAATACCCTAATTTATCCTTTCCTAACCCCTGTAAAACATATTCTATCCCCTATCAAACATTTTGTTTGATGCAATACTGTCACAAGGTGCAGTTGTTTAGCTTATAACAAAGAACAATGTTCTGCATAGCACAGCAGATAAAACTGGTCTTCAGGAATGATAAAGGGAAATACAGTAAATCAAATTATTCAGCAGATTAAAGCTACAGAAAGCACTTCTTTCAATATTCCCACAAAATTCCCACACAATACAGTACATTGATAAAGTTCTCATTCTTTCAGCTATACCTGTAAAAATACATTATCCAGCAATTTCCATGGAGAATTCTGCCCCATTATGGTTGAATTCCTACCTGGAGAGAAGCATGGAGCAACCTGCCCCACTGCTGTTGAGCTAATGTTGTTTGTATCAATCTGTTGCATAATGCAATCCAATGAGGTTCTCTAGTACAGTGTATCTAGAAAAAAGAAAATAAAAGAGAATGTATATCAATGGTCACTCATTTGGAAAAAAAATTAAATTTAATATAGCGTACGTCTTAATATAAAATATAAATGTACTGGTCTTCTAAAGATTCTGAATTTCCTGAGCATACTTCAACCATATAAATTTTCAACATATTCAATTACAGTTCAAAGTGTCAAATTATTATGCAGATTTGTATTCTAGTAACTTTTCAGTGTATGGTTATATTTTTAGTTTGGGTGGGGTTGGGTATGCATTCACCTCATGAATCTCAAGAAAAAAAATCATCTTTTCAATGGAATACTGTAGGATGCGTTGATGCATGACAGTAATGATATATTCTCTACTAATATCTAGTTATATTAAGTAGAGATATACATGTATTCTACTGTAGTACTGATATGTGCCTAAATCATCCTGGAATATCCTGTCAACAAATTATACCCTAAAAGGAACAGTAATTATATGACCATAGTAGTTTTATAAAATTATAAAATATTCAATAGATGTATAACACTTGCTAGATGAAGAACATTTCTAATTTCTACTGTAGAAATGCCGCCAAACTTGTGGCTATTATCTGTATACTATAATGTATTATATTTTATAGTGCAATGAAACAATTAACTTGGCAGGAAACTATTGCATTATGAGAAAATTAAAATGAAGTATGATACTAGTATAATTAAAATGCTATATTGCATTAATAGTGATAATCAAAACAAACACCCACACACACACAACATACAGCTTGTATATAAAAGCATCTGTAAGGATTCAGTATCAATTGCAACCAGCTACAGCTTGAGCCAGAATATCTCACAATATAAAGCTAAACATGGTTATAATTGCAGCAATAAGATAAACAGTCACAGTACTGAAAATGAAAAGACTCACTTCCATTAACTGCAGTATTAGGAAAAGTATAAAGAAGTATTTGTATACAAGAGATATTAACTGAGGCAATTATAACTGGATCTAAGTGATTTAGTTTAGTAAAATTGTTATTTGCCTCTAGACTATGTAAGACACATCTCACTCATTAATAGATATTTAAACTACATATACTGTGATATACCTGCCTTGCAAAATGTTCATATTTCTTTTAACCTTTTAATGTTTATAGTTGCTATAAGAAAGTCCAAGGAAGAAACAACCTAGAACTAAGGAGAAATTTCCTGACAGTTAGAACAATTAATCGGTGGAACAACTTGCCTCCAGAAGTTGTGAATGCTCCAACACTGCAAGTTTTTAAGAAGAGATTGGACAACCACTTGTCTGAAATGGTATAGGGTTTCCTGCCCTAGTAGAGTTGGACTAGAAGACTCCCAAGCTGCCTTCCAATTCTGTTATTCTATTATATATGCTGGCACTATTGAGCAACTAACAGGCAAACAGGAAAACCAACACAAAAATGGTTACAGGAACGCAGACATAAAAAGAGTAATGGGAGTGCCAAACGAACGCAGAATTAACCATCTCCATTGACATTTCCAAGCAAAAGTGATCAATGCTCATCATACGATAGAGGTATAGAATCAAGTGGGTTAATTTTTATGACAATGTTCAGCTCAAAAGCTCTGCCTTTAGAAGGTGTGTGGGGATGGATTTCTTTAGCCTACCAAATGTCTATGGAGATTCTCAGTCATCCAGGTCATGGTTGCCCCAAAGGTGCTTTTTCAAGAGGCAACTGAACTTTTTTGGTCTTCTTTTAAGACATTTTGCTTCTCATCCAAGAAGCTTTTTCACTGGATGGTGGGGAATGGAAGAATTTATACTCCTTGCAGACAGCGAGTCCAGGTGGCCTTAACTTCCAGGTGGCCTTAACAACTCTCTAAAAAGAATGCAAATGACCAGCTGTCTGCAAGGAGTATAAATCCTTCCATTCCCCCCACCATCTAGTCAGAAGTGAAGAAGCTTCTTGGATGAGAAGCGAAATGTCTTCAAAGAAAAAGTCCAAAGTCCTCTTGAAAAAGCACCTTTGGGTTGAACCTACCAACTGAACCTCATGCAGGTTATGAACTTGTCCTCCTCTGCCAAGGTTATTTCATAGCCATAGGACTCCCACGGAGACCCCACAGTTCTGGGAAAGTCCAGTTGCCTCTTGAAAAAGCACCTTGTCCTGGATGATTGAGAATCTCCATAGACCAGTATTTCTCAGCCTTGGAAGCTTGAAGATGGGTGGACTTCAACTTCCAGAATCCCCCAGCCAGCAGTGTTTCTCAACCTTGGAAGCTTGAAGATGGGTGGACTTCAACTTCCAGAATCCCCCAGCCAGCAGTGTTTCTCAACCTTGGAAGCTTGAAGATGAGTGGACTTTCATTCCCAGAATCCCCCAGCCAGCAGTGTTTCTCAACCTTGGAAGCTTGAAGATGGGTGGACTTCAACTCCCAGAATCCCCCAGCCAGCAGTGTTTCTCAACCTTGGAAGCTTGAAGATGGGTGGACTTCAACTTCCAGAATCCCCCAGCCAGCAGTGTTTCTCAACCTTGGAAGCTTGAAGATGAGTGGACTTTCATTCCCAGAATCCCCCAGCCAGCAGTGTTTCTCAACCTTGGAAGCTTGAAGATGGGTGGACTTCAACTTCCAGAATCCCCCAGCCAGCAGTGTTTCTCAACCTTGGAAGCTTGAAGATGGGTGGACTTCAACTTCCAGAATCCCCCAGCCAGCAGTGTTTCTCAACCTTGGAAGCTTGAAGATGGGTGGACTTCAACTCCCAGAATCCCCGAGCCAGCGCTGCTGGCTGGAGGATTCTGGGAATTGAAGTCCACCCATCTTCAAGCTACCAAGGTTGAGAAACACTGCCATAGACATTCAGGGGAACCTACTTAGGCAGGCAGCCTCCTTCTTTCCTACTTGCAGCTGAACACCCTGCACTATGCTGATTCTGTAAACCGCATAGAGAAGGCTGTAAAAACACCATGAAGCGGTATATATAAGTCTTAAGTGCTACCGTATTGCTATTGCTACGCCCATTCATACATGAAGGTTCGCTCTTGACCGAGCAACGAAAGCAAAACAGACCCCCTCAGGCAACTCCCCTCACACCTCCCCTCCCCTCCCGTGGGAAGCCTCCAAACACCGCACCACCCGTTCCTCAGGAGCAGCGCCCCGGCTCGTTTTAGGAAAGACGTTCCACACAAAACAGGTCACGCACCCCCGACTCACCACGACTTTCACCAGCGCCGCCATCTCCCTGGCGGGACGCGTTTCCGTTTCCGCGGAACGTCCCAAGTTCTTCCGTTTCTCCGCCGCTGCCGGGCAAAAGGGAGAAGAAGAAGGAGGAAGAGGAGGAGGCGCGTTCTCTGCTGGGATCGTGGACAATGGCGCGAGCGAAGCGCGTTTCTCCACGGCGATGCTTCTAGAACGGCTGCTTTCGGCCGAGCCCTGAGGGGAGCTGAGCTAACAATCGCCGCCTTCTCCTCAGCCACCTGGAGGCCCTCGAAGCGAGGAAGTTTGTTCTAAGCCAGTGTTTCTCAACCTTGGTAGCTTGAGGATGGGTAGACTTCAACTTCCAGAATCCCCCAGCCAGCAGCGCTGGCTCGGGGATTCTGGGAGTTGAAGTCCACCCATCTTCAAGCTTCCAAGGTTGAGAAACACTGCTGGCTGGGGATTCTGGGAGTTGAAGTCCACTCATCTTCAAGCTTCCAAGGTTGAGAAACACTGCTGGCTGGGGATTCTGGGAGTTGAAGTCCACTCATCTTCAAGCTTCCAAGGTTGAGAAACACTGCTGGCTGGGGATTCTGGGAGTTGAAGTCCACTCATCTTCAACTTACCAAGGTTGAGAAACACTGCTGGCTCGGGGATTCTGGGAGTTGAAGTCCACCCATCTTCAAGCTTCCAAGGTTGAGAAACACTGCTGGCTGGGGATTCTGGGAGTTGAAGTCCACTCATCTTCAAGCTTCCAAGGTTGAGAAACACTGCTGGCTGGGGATTCTGGGAGTTGAAGTCCACTCATCTTCAAGCTTCCAAGGTTGAGAAACACTGCTGGCTGGGGATTCTGGGAGTTGAAGTCCACTCATCTTCAAGCTTCCAAGGTTGAGAAACACTGCTGGCTGGGGATTCTGGGAGTTGAAGTCCACTCATCTTCAACTTACCAAGGTTGAGACACACTGTTCTAAGCGCTCCTTAATGTTCCTCCCTCGGGTCCTATCCGTAGCGCCCTTAGATAAACTTGCGTGGGGAAACTGGAGGAGAGAGATGTAGGAGGGAAAAAAAGGAAGGGGAAGGGGGGTATTCTGAGGTGCCATGTGCTGCTCTGGCTTGAAGCCTCCAGGAGCAGAAGAGGCAAAAAAGATTCCTGAAAAAATATCCTCCATAGATATTCCTGAAAGAATGTGCAGAATACAGGTAGTCCTCGACTTGCAACAGTTGATTGATTGATTGATTGGTTCGATTTATATGCCGCCCTTCTCTGGAGACTCAGGGCGGCTTACAATGCGTTAAGCAACAGCCTTCATACTTTTGTATATACCTGCTTAGTAGGGCTTTCGGGGGCCCCCCCAAGCAGTGTTCTTTTTTATACAAAGTCACCTTATTGCCCCCACAATCCGGGTCCTCATTTTACCTACCTCGAAAGGATGGAAGGCTGAGTCAACCTTGAGTCTGGTGAGATTTGAACTCGCAGTAATTGCAGGCAGCTAGCAGCTAAGTGCTATTTAACAGCGCTTTAGTCCACTGCTCCACCTAGGCTCCTTAAGTTACCCTTCAAAGTAACAAGGGAACAGTGAGAACAGTGACTTATGACCATTTTTCACAGTTAATGACCTTTGCACCGTCTCCCCATGATCTTGTGATCAAAATTCAGATGCTTGGCAACTGGTTGAGATTTATGACCCATTGCTGTATCCCAAGGTCATGTGATCCCCTTTTGCGACCGTCTTGACAAGCAAAATCAATGGGGAAGCCGGATTCACTTAACAACCAGGTTACTTACTTATCAACTGCAGTGATTCACTTATCAACTGAGACAAGAAAGTTTGTAAAATGGGGCAAAACTCACTTAACAAATGTCTCATTTAACAACAGAAATTTGGGGCACAATTGTTGTTGTAAGTTGAGGACTATATTTATTTTTGTTATGAGCCTAATAATGAATCAAATAAGCCTCCCCTGGATGCAATAAAGGCCTGGCTCCCCTTAGATGCGTCACTGATTTTACTTTGGTGGCCTTGAGAACATTGTGATACAGGATGGGTTCTTGAGATGTTGCTCTTTCATCTTCACGTCAATCTTTGAAGCTGCTACAAAAGGTCAAGAAATAAATGCAGTGAAGGAAAGTGGGAAAATTCTAAATGGAATCAAGATCTACTTGGAAGATTGCTAGAATAGGCATATCTGCTGCTGCTGCTGTAGATATCCTAAATGACAACAGTTTGTTTAGTGCCTTATGTTACAGTGGCACTGAAAAAAGTTACTTATGACCACTTTTCACACTTACAACTGTTGTAACATCTCCATCAGGTGTCAAGATGGCAGTTGCAATACATGCACAAAAAGACAGGACTTTTAATTACATAGTTGTAATTCAGTGGTGGGTTGCTACTGCTTCTCCCCGGTAGTGGAAATTTTGAGTAGTTCGGAGAACCGATAAATACCACCTCTGCCTGGCCCCGCCCCCAATCTATTCGCTGCCTCCTAAGTCCCAGCTGATCGGCTAGAAGGAAAAAAACTGTTTAAACTCTTGCGGCGGCGGTTCAAAGGGCCGCCCTACAGCTGATCAGCGGTAAAAGGCAGTGTGGTGGTAGACCAGTGCACTCCAAAAACAAATGGGTAGATCGGGGCGCTCCAAAAACAAACGGGTACGGCTCTGCAAGCAGTTAAAAGCCTGGCAGACCAGTACCTCTGCTAAATCCTAAAGAATTGTCACATGACCATCAAACCACGCCCACAAACTAAGCCACGCCCACAGAACTGGTAGTAAAAAATTTTAGAACCCATCCCTGTTGTAATTGTCTTCTTGACTTTTTTTGGTTCATAGAATTGGTATGGTTGGAATGTACCAGTAAGATCATCTGGACCAACATTCTTCAATTAAGCTTATTCCCAGGGAAGGGTATAGCTGCAGCACAATTGCAACCAGAATCAGATGGTATTGACCACATTTGAAACTTTGCAGGAGTGCTGAAAAAAAATAATCTCTTCACCTTTACATTCCCATTTTGGCTTATGTTCCCAAAATGAGGAGTTTTGCAAATCTCTTCTAAACAAGTTATCCCTAGGAAATATGCTGTCCTTATGCTGTTTTTAGCAAACATAGTTACACTCACAGATTGCTGTGTTCTTACCTATTGTTCAAGCAAGATGTAAAAACAGTATTCAGTCCTACATAATAGATGTTGCCATTAGTTTTCTGCAAAAAACATCATACTTGTTTCCAAGATCAGGAGGACTGATAAAATGGGTATTAATCGTATCCTGAAAAAGGGAGAAATAAAAAGGAATGTAATGTTTGGTGCTGTTCAAAATAAGCATACTGATTTCAGTTACTTAGGCTGGGATTGTTCTCCAGCATCGTTTTGGGGTTATGCTTTGAAAAATAGAGTAATTGCCAGAAAAAATGTGATGGTAGATATGTATTTTAAGCTTTTGTAAAAATACAAGATACAGTACAGCAAAGTAGGAATGGTAGTTGTTCACAATAAGATTTGAAATTACTGTCGTGTTTTAGCCAACTTTAAACCTTGCTGAGATCAGCAACATTTAATAAGGGTCAATTTAACAAAATAGATCCAAAATAACCTAAATAAATAATGGCTTTTAAATATAATTTAACAGGAAGGTTATATAGGAAATTTGTGGAAGAGCAGGTAACAGTAATAGATAATATTAATGGTTCAGTGAGTAAAGGTAAGTGATCAAGGTCTAGAAGACAATTTCTTATATTTAAATTCCACTGAATATCCTGTACATCTTGTCTTGGAAGTAAGGTTTGGGGTTTGGAGAAATTGTTGGTTTGGAGAACTTAAGGAGATAGGAAGAGGTTTTTGGTGTTCTTGGGAAATTTTGGTTTTGAAGAAAAGTTTCCTTTCTATATTCTTGAGGACTCAGAATGTGATTATCAATAAGCTTAACTTGAAAAAAAAAATAAACAAAATGTACCTATTTGATAGTTTATAACAATGTTTCATGCAGGAAAATATTTCCAGTGAATATATTTTGTTTTAATGGTCTCAGGAATTTTACACAAGGGGCAGCTATATCCCACAATCCCACTGAAAAAAGTGACTTGCAATCAGCTCTCATGCTTATGCAGCACTTCTTTGGGTTACATGATTGTGATTTGTGTACTTGATGACTTGCATATTTATGATAATCACAGAGTTTTGTGGTCATATGATCATCAATTATGACTTTCCTAGCTGGCTTCAAATAAACAAAGTCAATGGGGAAGCCAGTAGGAGGCAGCAAGTTATGGTCACATGATGTCTTTCTTAACAACTAGTGATTTGCTTGATGAATGCAATTGAGACTACTGGACCTGCTGTCACTAAATGGGGTGGTCACATAAAGTTTCACTTGGAGTTGCCAGTTCGAGTTAGGATAATTAAGTGACAACTCTCTGTAGTTGGAAAATTGAACCAATAAAAAAAGTGGCAGCTAGACTGCATTCCGCATCCTTTAAAAAAAAAGTCATTAAAATTAGTTGTCTTGTATTACTTTGGAAACAAACTGATCTTTTTGTTTGATTTAGCAGTATACTGAAGGTACCTTTTCAGTCAGGAAGTAAGCTTGTGAAACAGCAGAGCCTAAGGTGACCGAGCGTAATGACAGACCAGAAGGTTCCCACATAGCAAATAATGTCCCCGATCAATGGTAGGTTTAGGTTTAGGTTTAGGTTTATTTGATTTGTATACCGCCCTACTCCCGAAGGACTCAGGGCGGTGAACAGCCAAACAATAAAATACATAAATACAAAAAATTTAAAAAACCAGTTAAAATCAAATTAAATCATTTTGGCCCAGACAAATTAAAACACCCCAATAATTTAAAAACAGATTAAAATTTACATATTAAAAGAGGGAGGAGATTAGGCCAAGCCTGCTTGATGGAATAAAAAAGTCTTCACAGCGCAGCGGAAGGTGCGCAGATCCGGGATCCTCCGTATCTCTGGGGGGAGCTCATTCCAGATGGTAGGTGCCCCCACAGAGAAGGCTCTCCCCCAGGGGTCGCCAGCCGACATTGTTTGGCTGACGGCACCCGGAGGAGTCCCTCTCTATGAGAGCGTACTGGCCGGTGGGAGGCTATTGGTGGTAGTAGGCGGTCCCGTAGATAACCAGGTCCTAAGCCATGGAGCGTTTTAAAGGTGGTAACCAAAACCTTGAAGCGCACCCAGAAGACCACCGGGAGCCAGTGCAGCTCGCGCAGGAGAGGTGTCACATGGGAGCACCATGACGCTCCCATTACCACCCGCGCGGCTGCACTCTGCGCCAGTTGGAGCCTCCGGGTGCTCCTCAAGGGGAGCCCCATGTAGAGAGCATTACAATAGTCCAGGCGGGAGGTGACGAGGGCATGAGTGACCGTGCGTAACGAGTCCCGATCCAGAAAGGGACGCAACTGGCGAATCAGGCGAACCTGATAAAAAATCCTCCCGGTCACGCCCGTCAAGTGCTCTTCTAAAGACAGCCGTGAATCCAGGAGGACGCCCAAGTTGTGAGCCCTCTCCGTGGGGGCCAGTGATTCGCCCCCAATAGTCAGAGATGGCATAGAGATCGGTCTCGGAGACATACTGCTGGATCAAATCAACAATATTGGGGAAATAAATCTTATAAAACATCCTTCAATGCCTATTTACAATGGTCAGAGATTTGTGGTTTAGTCCAGGTCTGGGCACACGTAACACTTTTTAGCTGCTTGAGCTACAACTGCCAGAATCATCAATACTGAAGAAAACAACTGATTTTTGCACCTGAATGGAAAAGTATGCCAGCTTGTTCATTATCTCATCCAAATCCTTAGGGATGAGCCTATTCTATTACACATTTTGTTCTGGGGAATGCTAATATTTACGCATGCTTAAAAGCCTGAGCACAGACTGCTTTAATGGGTTATTTGACAGCAATACAACAACTATTTAAAACAGACTGGAGATAAGTGATTATAGAAGTCTATTCAATGGCAGACAAACTTCTGCATTCCATCTAAAATAACTTGTTTTGATCATATGATTTACAATACAATGTTAAGGCTAAAGTACCATCTAGGAGGAAACATGTTCCAGATTTTGGCATTCTGCTAATATGCAAGTGCAATTAAAACAGACCCTGGAAATACAGAATACAGTACCTTATTCAAAGCTTGTTGTATGAGCTGAACTCCCTTCATTGATAGGTTTCCAAAACACACAGCTGCAATAATCTTTATCCAGGGTAAGGAATAAATTAAGTCTGAACACCTCCTTTACATATAGTGTGTACAGTGTGCAGAGATGTACGCTGTATAACCTCTTATTAGTAATGGAAAGCTAAAGCTTGCAGGAATGGAACCAGCCCAACCAGCAAACGTTTTCTCCTTTCAACAGCACTCGAGATGAGAAGCAATGTGTGATTAAGTAGCTGAATTACTCTGATGCCTTTTGCTGTAACAATGTCTGCTGAAGTCATCAAACTTTCCAGTTAGGCAACATGCCAAAACATATTCAGAAAATGACAGGGAGGGATGAAATGGCCAGAATATCATGCTGGGCAGGTAGCAGCAAACAGAGCCTCCACAGATGATCAGTTAAAATAAATAAATGTGCTATTCAACAGGAGCAGTAGGAACCATTCGACTGAAAGTCAAGGAAAATTTTCTACTTTTTCCTGTGATATTTTCTTCATCCCTTCTACATCCACTTCTGCATTGACCAGAGAAATAAGACAAAAGAATCTTAAAAAAAACAAATATTCTTAAAATATATAGCATGATTTAATCAAATTTAATCACACGTCCAAATTTATAGAGAAAGTAGTTAAAAATCTCAGTGAAGAAAGTTCAAGCACTGCATACTTAGAATTAAAAATGCATAGCAATATGATGAATTGCTCATCGTTTATTAATAGGAAATATCTGTAATTCAGGATAAAGCTTAGTTTAATCCCAACATTCAGTTTTAGTTAATGTTACTCAAATCATTTAGTTATCTAACAGAATTTCAATTATTTTAATTTTTGGATTTCCATCTGTGGAATAGTCTAGGTTGGGGAGCACAAATGAGATCTAAATTGCATGTGACCTATTCAAATCTTGGGTGTGACTCTCAAGAGCACCTCTAAAATTTGTGCCAACTATAATTTTCAGTTTGACAGAATACATGGCAAATAATTATTACTTATCCTCACTTTGCCTACACTGCACTCCAGATGTTCACACTTTGGAGCGCAGTCTCCAGGCATTGGTTTAAAAAAGTTTGAGTATCTTATCTTAGAAACTGTAGATTACCCAGAATCAATTGGTCTGCCTATAAAGAAATAAATATAGCTATGTCTATCAAGAGAAGAAAAAATACCTGATACATGGAAAAATGCTGAAGTGATCCTTATACACAAGAAAGGGGCCCAAGATGATTTAAAGAACTATCACCCAATAAACCTTCCTTCAGTCATCTACAAGTCCGCCTGATTCGCCAGTTGCGTCCCTTTCTGGATCGGGACTCGTTAAATACGGTCACTCATGCTCTCGTTACTTCCCGCTTGGACTACTGCAATGCTCTCTACATGGGGCTCCCCTTGAGGAGCACCCGGAGGCTCCAACTGGTCCAGAATGTTGCCGCGTGGGTGGTTATGGGAGCGACGTGGCACTCCCATGTGACCCCCCTCCTGCGCGAGCTGCACTGGCTTCCGGTGGTCTTCCGGGTGCACTTCAAGGTTTTGGTTACCACATTTAGAGTGCTCCATGGCATCGGACCGGGGTATTTACGAGACCGCCTTCTGCTACCAATAGCCTCTCACCGACCAGTACGCTCCCATAGAGAGGGGCTCCTCAGAGTGCCGTCGGCCAAACAGTGTCGACTGGCGGCCCCCAGGGGGAGAGCCTTCTCTGTGGGGGCACCTACCATCTGGAACGAGCTCCCCCCAGAGATACGGAAGATCCCGGACCTGCGCACGTTTCGCCGTACTCTCAAAACTTTCCTATTTCAGCAAGCTGGCCTGGCCTAACTCCCCTCTTTTAAATTTTTTAAATTTTTTAATTCGTGATTTTATAAATTGGGTGTTTTAATCTGTGTTTCGGTCAAAATATTTAATAATTTTAAGGGATTTTTAATATTTGTATTATTTGTATTTTATCTTGGCTGTTCACCGCCCTGAGTCCTTCAGGAGTAGGGTGGTATAGAAATTTGATTAAATAAAATAAAAAATACAAGGTTTTCACCAAGATAATGGCAAAAAGAATATTAAGAACATTAAATGATGCACAGCCAAAGGAGCAAGCATGGTTCAGAAGTGCATCCAGGTTGCATGGATCACATCCAGGTTGTTCAGCAAATCATTGAAAGGCATAATGAGTACACCATGCCTCTGGCATGGCATTTCATTGACTATGAAAAGGCATTTGATTCAGTATTCCAATAAGCAATCATTAATGTATTGCTCAATGAAGGCATAGACACTGCTTACATAAACTTAGTACAATCAATATATGAAAAAACAACGTTGACAATTTGCCTTAATGATCTTAAAGTGGAAATCAACATAGAACAAGGTGTATAACAAAGTGATACAATGTCATCTACCCTTTTCTCAGACCGCCTTGAAGAATTATTTTGCAAACTAGACTGGGCAAAAGATGGAATAAAAATAAATGGCACCGATTTAAATCACTTAAGATTTGCAGATGATGTTGTTCTCTTCTCACAAAACCCAGAAGAGCTACAAAAACACATACAAGAGCTGCATGAAGGAGAACCATTTATCTTAAAAATAAACCTGAAAAAGAGCCAGGTTATGTTTAATACATTCACTAAAGAAAGAAAAAAAATTAAATCTGGAGAAGAATTAGACATAGTAGACTGCTACTTGGCCAGTGGATCTCAAGGGAAGGTGATACAATAAAGGAAATTGTATGGCGTGTTAAATGTGGTTTATAGGCATTAAGCAAAATAAGCATAATTTTCAAGAACGACCTCCCGCTATGGTTGAAGAGAAAAGTTTTTGATCAGTGTCTACTAAGCTCTTAACATATTCCGTTGAAACATGGACACTAATCTCACAATCAATACAAAAGCTACAAGTGGCGCAAAGAGCCATGAAAAGATACATGCTCATATTACAAGACAAGATAGAAAGACCTGAACATGAATTAGAGAACAAACCAAAGTATACAATGTCATCAAAAGAGTAAAAGAATTGAAATGGAAATAGGCTGATAACATAGCAAGAGGAACTGATGGCAGTCATAGAATGGATCCCACTTTATTTATTTATTTATTTTTCATATTTGTATACCGCCCTACTCCTGAAGGACTCAGGGCAGTGAACAGCCACAATAAATTACAAATACATATAGAAGTTAAAAAAAAAACTATTAAAAAACAGATTAAGTAATTTGGCTCAAAGATTAAAACATCCAAATTTATCTAAAAGAGGTCTAAAACCTGATTTAAAAGCCAATTTAAAAGCCAATTTAAAAGGGAGAGTTAGGCCAGACCAGCTTGTTGGAATAGAAACGTTTTCAGGGCACGGCGGAATATGCGTAAGTCTTGGATGTTTCGTAACTCCGGGGGAAGCCCGTTCCAGATGGTAGGTGCCCCCACAGAAAAGGCTCTCCCCCTGGGGGCCGTCAGTCGACATTGTTTGGCCGACGGCACCCTGAGGAGTCCCTCTCTATGGGAGCGAACTGGTCGGTGAGAGGCTATTGGTGGCAGGAGGCGGTCTCGTAAGTACCCTGGTCCTGAGCCATGGAGCGCTCTAAAGGTAGTAACCAAAACCTTGAAGCGCACCTGGAAGACCACTGGGAGCCAGTGCAGCTCGTGCAGGAAGGGGGTTACATGAGAGCGCCACATTGCTCCCATTACCACCCGCGCGGCCGCATTCTGGACCAGTTGGAGCCTTCGGGTGCTTCTCAAGGGGAGCCCCATGTAGAGAGCATTACAATAATCCAGGCGTGAGGTGACAAGGGCGTGAGTGACCGTGCGCAACGAGTCCCGATCCAGAAAGGGATGCAACTGGCGAATCAGGCGAACCTGATAAAAAGTCCTCCTGGCCACGGCCGTCATATGCTCTTCTAAAGACAGCCGCGAGTCCAGGAGGATGCCCAAGTTGCGAACCCCATCTGTGGGGGCCAACGACTCACCCCCAATAGTCAGAGATGGCACCAACTTGATAAAAACTTGATAAAAACTTGATAAAAACTTGATAAAAACTTGATAAAAACTTGATAAAAAGTTGATAAAAAGCATCCATGAAAGAGACCTAAAAGAAGATGGATCAACGATATCAGCAAGTATGGTGGGTCCAATTGGCAAAAGAAATCTCAGGACCGTATATGTTGGAAACATGCGGAAGAGGCCTTCATCCTGCAGTGGATAGACAATGGCTAAAATGATGATGATGATAGCTAGGTCTAACCAATTAACCCAAATGCTTCTTAAATAAAAGTTATATAATCTGAACTGTAATAAGAAACAGCAGTCAAAATGCCTTAATGTCAGTAGGATAATTAATGTTTGGAAATACAAGATCCCTTCCTCTCAGCAACAAAGAAAATCCTGCCTATACGTTTTCTGAACACATCTGGAATGTTAAACTTAGGTCTTTGACCTGACTCAGCAGGGATCTTCTTATATAAGTAAATGTCCTTTGTTGTTACTCTACCAACAGTTCATGAAGTCTTATTGTGAAAGTGCCACAGGCAGGAACCGCATACTGAATTCACTATTGAAACAAGGGAGCTAATTTTAAATGAGAAAATTTTATTTTAACCAGGATTTTCCTTCTGTTAATTGGGACAATAAAAATTAAAATCATTGTGCTCTTTTTGACAATAATAAAGTTCAAAATATTTCTGTTAATGAAGAAATGTACACATGTACAGTATAAGTCTCTAGAGAGATATTACTAGTATTTAATAGAACTATATGGAAAAGTAGTGAAGCAATTGTCAAGGTGAACTACAAAGCACAGAGAAAATTATAACTAATTTTGATGCTTTGAAGCAATTCAAGCAGGAATAGGATTTCTCAGGACTCAATTAAGTGACTTTTGTTTTCCAATATTCAAAAGTCACATAATTTAAGAAGCCCCTAAATTCTCTTCAAAGACTGTAGTGAGTTAGAAGCTGCTAGAACAGGAAAAGTCTAGGAAATTTCCCTCCTAGGTAACAATGTATGTATACAATACTTACCTGGAAATAAAGTATTATTGCATAAAATGGTACTTAAAATAGAATAGTTGACATTAATGAAGAAGACTAGCTTTATTAAGCCTGGGGTTCAGCAAAGAGTCATGCTATCTAGGTGGGGAAAAAGTAACAGTATTGATGTTGAAGATTAGATATAAGAGATGTGATTCTTAATGATTTTTGAAATGTTCTTTCATTGAAAAAAATCAGAAAATGGACCAAGAGGTTTTTTATGTGATCTAGATATAATTGGATATTAAAGGGTTGGTTTAATTTTATATTAATAGTATATGGATTTTTCTTATTTCAATTTTAATATATTTTAATCACCATTTTATTTCTTTTTTGAAGCAACTTTCATTATTTTATATTATTAATTATTTAAATATGTAAACTCAATTTAATCAATGTAACATATATTTTAATTATTTTTTATTTTAATTATTCTTTATTACTATTTATTCTTTATTACTATTTACTAATAAATAATTACATATTTTAAATAAATACACAAATATTTAATTAAGTTTTTTATTATGATTTCATAATATTTGATACTTATATTTGTTTAAGTATTGGGAAAATCAGTGTCTATACATAGCCATAACTGCAGTTCCCAAACCTTTTAAAATTCTGCTCCATTTCTGTGGCCTTGTCAAACTTATTGCTTAGCGCATTGTAAGCCGCCCTGAGTCTCCGGAGAAGGGCGGCATATAAATCAAAATTAAAAAAAAAACAACCATCCATCAACTAAATAAAATATTAATGTATGAAAAATAAGCTATGGTTGAAGATCAGTGATAATTTAATTTAATCCACTGACTGTGCAACTGTAAAAACTCTTAAAGTAAGATATGTCAAAACCACAGACTATTTTTTTCTAACAAAAATCCTATCATGACTGGTTAGGATGCCATAAAACAGTATCACTAAATACTTTTTATTATGTGAGGGTCAAGGCTTTTTATGTTTCTTTAAAGCAACTTCAAATAGCCCACATACTGGGTTATTGCATCTTTCATATGGCTGTTATATAAACAATTACATTTTATATAGGAAATGACATAACCATACAAATTACACATGGAGTTTAGGCACATATTCAAACACTAATGGCAATGCATTGTTTTAAATGGCATACTTTCATATTTACCCATTCAACTTAGTTCTCATATTTTATCCAAATATAACAAAAATTACTAGCACATACCTGTCTCACAGTATACTATTTATCTGAAATTTGAATCTTTACAAAGACTCACTAGGGACAGAGAATGACTTCAGAAAGTAGATTCAAATGAGGCATTTTCTGTGAAAGAGAAGAGAGAGAAACCTGCCATAGGAAAGCTGAACTTTTAATCAATATCATTTTACAACTCTTTCCCCCCACCATTCCCAATGCTTACCATTCATTGATAATGCCAGTTCCCTAGGGGAAAGCAGTATAGTTGGCCATAATAATAATTTGAAATGCCACTCTTCCCACTTTCTATTAAAATCTAAGTAGCTGAGGAAATTATTGCTAGGGAGATGTTCACCATATCTTGATAAGCTTTTTTATACTGTATTCATGGGCAAACACAGCCATGATACATTTAAATATTAATGAATATTTAAGTTAAGAATAATTCTTAATCTTCACTGTAGAGTTTTCAAAATATTAGACATTAATTTTTCAATGCTGTCAGCAAAAAGTCTGAAGGATTGCAAAACCTTGAAAAAAAGTCTTACTTTAATGTTAATTAAATATACCAACTTTATATTCCTTAATCTTAAATCTTAATCTTTAGATCATTCAAATATTATCATAGGATTCGATTCTCTTTAATTCTTTACTTCATTACAAAGTATTCTTCAAGGATTTAATAAGCCTCTTTTGCTGGTCCAATAATTTTTTCTCAGGTCGTTCTCTTGGTTTATCATTTGTATGTCCCCTTTAATTTTTAAAGCTTCAGTCAGTTTCTTTTGTATATCTTTTTTCCAAATCCTTGTCTTGGATTGTCATTTGTAGTTTCTCTTTTGGTACTTTCTTTATTCTATCAGACAAAATTTGCTCCACATCTGTCATTCCCTCATTAACATTTTTGAAGATAATCTATTCATAGAATCTGACATCATTATTGATACTTTTGATACTGTAAATATTAATTGCTGGCTCCATTCTTCAGAGTTCTCCTTTAATATTTCTGATATTATGACACATTGTGTCATTTTGTAGTTCCAGTAAACTGACAGTTAATTCCAAAATCTTATAGCATATGTCAACATTCCAAATTTAACTAAACCCATAATCCATTTGTAACTTTCTTAGATCAAAATCATATTTGGCTTTTTGCTGTTTATTTCAAATTCTTTGAATTCTTAATCTTGTAATTACTTTTTTACTTGTTCAGTGTTGAAGCTAAACTCGCTCAGAGACTTTTCAGATCAGTTATTCTAATACCTTTATGATAGTTAATAGCCAATTTCCAAAAATTAGAAAGTGAGGCTTGTAAACTTAATGTCCTTTGAAAGGCTCCACTGGGATTGCAAGCAAGATGGTTAATTCCTTTGTCTTCCGGAGCCCAAACCCATGGAAAACTACTATCCTACAGTCTCCTTACGAGGAAACATTATCTGAAGTAATGTAGCAGATCTCCTGTCCTCTCATTCAGAGATGCTGTCAGTTCCATTATAATTCACACTGCTCTACTGTATGCAAACTACTGAACTACTGTGCAAACTAGTATGTCCAGTGGTGGGTTGCTACCGGTTCTACTTGAATTGGCGAACTAGTAGCGGCAGTGACCAGCGGCTCCGTTCACCTGCACCAGACACTTTTGCACATGTGCAGAAGCTTCTGTGCATGTGCACGCACAGAAGCAAACCATTAGCGATGGATTTTGCAACCCACTACTGACTAAGTCTAATTTAAAAACTATCTTGCAAGACAATATACTATTGCTGTGGTATAGTATAGTATTACTATACTATACCACAGACTAATAAATAAGTAAACAAGCAAAGAAGAGGATTGGTTCTACCAGATTTCATTACATTACTCCATGAAAAGTGGATGTTGCTAAGAAATAGAAGGCTTTTGGAATTGGAAAGACACTTGGATGGTATGGACATCTATGGTATGTTAAAGCAGGGGTCCCCAATCCTGGGGCTGCTGGAAGAGAGTGGTAGCGAGCGAGCAAAACCGAAACAATCCCCCGCAATTGCAGTGGACAAGCAAGTGAAACCAAAACCATCCCTCCCCCCAGCCCATGGAAAAATGTCTTCCACAAACTGGTCTCTGACCCCAAAAAGATTGGGGACCACTGTATTGAAGCAAGATTAATGTAGATTTTATGTCTGGTGGACTGTTCTTAGAGTATGAAATAAATAGGTTAGGTTGTGCCTGAAAACACTTGTGGCTCTTAGCACATCAAATGTTTTATAAATGAGAAATAGTAAGGTATACAATACAATATACAAATGGACATGGGAAAATACGTGGTTGAAAAGATTGAAATTTACATTATATGGTAGCCTTAAGAGAATTTTTATAAATTGATATATTGTTGGTATTTGTCATCAGAGAAATTGTCTAGAATGTATAAAGGCACTTCATATCTTTGCTGAAAAGATGAACAACATGAAGGGACATTTTATCAGGTATGATGGACATGTAAAAAAAATGTTTGGATACAAACAAATACATTAATTCAGGAGATTTTAAAAACTAATGTACAATTGAAGTCAAAGACTTTTCTTTTGGGATTAATTGAGAGACAGCTAGAAAAAAGCCATGAAACATGAACCCAAAATGCATAAGACTACAGAAATTAATATACACATACATACAACAGATTTAGACTATGATCACAGTATATATAGTCAAAGGCAGTGGTATTTAGGTCCAGAGAATACATGTATAAGATTGCCTTAACTACTATTTTATATTTCCCAATAAAAGTACCGCTCATGGTATATAAGTGTGTATTTGATAGTTTGCAGTTTTTCAGAGAAGATTCAAACAGATCACAAATAAAACCATGCATTGTTTACTTCCGTTAGTTTTAAACAGGACACTCAAAACACAGATTTAATAAAATTATAGTAACTATGTCATTTAGATATCTAACACCCAATAATTTATTGCAGTTTAAGATTTAGAGTGCAACATGATTTATAAGCAAAACAACAAAAACATTAGTGTTCAAATACTAAACATCAACATTTTAAAAAGATAAAATGGAAATAATATACACTGAAGTAAACATATTTGCCTGCAGTTCTCTAATTCCACATATAATGTGTACAGTTTAAAACCAAGTCAGCATTCTATTAAATAATTGTTACAAATATACAGTTCTAAATATATGAAATTTTTCTTAAACTATTAGATGGTTTGGTTATAATAGAATTAAAGAAATAAGTTTTTTTCCAAGCAAATACAAGATAAATACATTGGATCATAATGGGCATGGAAGATTAATCTGTAAAATGGTTTAATATTATTGAGTCTTTAAAAATGTGCAAGAAAATAAACAGATCCATTGTAACCCTATTTGCTAATGATTTTACTGGATCAAAAGTGTTTATCAGATAAAAATGTTTTCATGTTGTTTTATCAATCTAGTCTATTTAGAAACATGGATCAAAAGTGTTTATCAGATAAAAATGTTTTCATGTTGTTTTATCAATCTAGTCTATTTAGAAACATACTTGACCCATACTTGACCTCAAGGTACAATGTGACAACTACCCCTGGTGGTAACAATCTGACTTACGATTTAATGTAATGGTTTGAGGACATACATTCCACAAATATCTGTGTTGCTATATTGACAGTAGCAAGTATCTCTAGAGATGGCCTTGGGAATATTGTAGATATTACTAGCATAACTAGGAATAATTTAAACATGTGACACCAGGCTACTACATTTGCTGTTTTAAAAAATTCTAATTCTTTATTACAACTTCCTTGTAATAAAGGAAGATAGAATCCTTGTGCAAGTTGCAATAAAAAAGCTTGCCAACATTAAAATGCCACTATTGTCAATATAGAAGGTTTTGGATAATTTTATTATTGTCTATAGGCTCTATAGGCTCGGAGTACTCTAATTGTCTTTTATTTAAAATAAAATAAAATAATTGTATTTGTGCTGCTATCTACAGCCACATGACTCTACCACCATGTCTTCATACTGTTTATAAACTACATTATTAGCAGAATCAATAAACAAAATGCTAATAGGGCTCAGTTTTGTCGGAACACAACAAGTGGGAGGTGTTGATTCTGGATCCATCGAGTTCATTAATGTTTGAATAACAGCATGATTGGTGGGTTCTAGATGAGACCGAAGAGGAAATTCACAAAGTCCTTCACAATGATATGCTTCATATTCAAGAGGAGCAATTATCCAGTCATCCCAACCCATATCCTTAAAATTCACATGGAGTAGTTTTCTGCTACATTTTGCCTTTAAATTTTTGTTTGGGAGCTTTCCTTGTCGAGTTGTTAGAGGAGCCCTTCTCTTTCTTCTTTGACTGAATAGGTATTCATAAACAGTTTTGTCATCTTGACCAGATCTGGCTTTTATTTCATTGAAAAACAAGTCTCTTTTCTTTGTTCTACCAAATACTAAAAAAAGAGCCTTTTCATTGACTTGCCTTCCTGTTCTGTTAAATCCCACAATCCTTAAATCAACAGGCCTCCCCTTTTCAAAAGCCTCCAGTTCAAAACACAAGTTATTAAAATTTTTAAAGTTCCTAAACACTTTCCAAATGTCAAACACTTCCCATTTTGCTGTATCTATGATGTTGACTGTTCGAGACTCCAAGAGAATGGATGCTTGCCTGCTTGTAGAGCAACTGGATAGCTTCACTTGATAAGTTTTCTCAGGAGGATGAAGCTTCCAAATATCATATTTTTTTCTTAAAATCCGCAATTCTGCCCCCAGTAAACCATCTTTCTCTAGAGCAGTGATGTCAAAAATGTATTTTTGCTTTTTAACTGGAGCTTGATCATCTAAAGAGAAAAACAGAGAGAGATTCAAATATTTCTGAATAGAAATGTGTACTACTTTTCAGTTTCTCCTAGCACATGTGCATAATGAGTTTGGGATTATAACATGGCTTTATGGCACTGTTAGGAGTTCATATCACATGGAGATATATTAGACCTACTCTTCAACATTTCAGAGAAAAAATAGTTTTAGACACTATATGTAATCTAATTAGAATTTAAATTCCAATAAAATACATTTGAACCTGAACTTCAGATTAAAACTTTGTGCCTATGATGTACTTTTTGTTGTAGTAATATATCATGGAAAGCATATAAACATACTATGGGTATGTGCTGGACATATTTTAAGCTAGAAAAGTACAGAACATATGCTTGTGGATGATATATTTTAGTAATTGTTTTCCTTCAAAGACACTTGCCAGGAAGAGAAGCTTAATTTTAAGCTTAAATAATAATACTGATATATATTGGATTTAAACATTCAACCTGGAATTTCATTCAGACAAAACTCTCTCTCCTTTGAGTATATTGACAGATATATAGCTATGTTTCCCTATCATGAGTAAAGTCCTGAGTTGTACACACTTCTCATTTCAAGGGTACTTGTTGAAGAAAAATCAGACACCAACATGAGATTTAAGCAAAATTCACAAATTGCTGTGTTGCCTATGAGGATCTAAAGAAGAAAGTAGACAACTTCCTTTGATCTTTTTATTGCAGAAATATTAAGTCTCCTGCTTATTCTGTAATATCGAATCTGAATTAAAACTATATCTGAATAACTTTCATTCTAACAAATAAGAAATACTCCAGACAGTTCCTCTTTGCTAATCTGTTTTTTTCTGAAATAGAAAGAACAGGAAGAGATTATTCAACTCTTATTCTATCAGATACATAGTGATGGCAATGTTTTATGCAGAAAAGAAAAACACATCACAATACATTCTGAAAATCAGTATTTACCTTAATACAGATATCAAAATCTGACAATAGAAATGCTCTTAAAGTATCCATTTAGGATGTAAACATCTGTGATTAGCAAAGTTTTGTGTCTTTCTGCAAGTACATGGATTTCCTTACCTTGTCCCTTGTCTATGAAGCTTGTAATTGTATTGGCAAGTCCCATCTCCAGTTTCATACTTCCATTTATATCTTTCTGTTCTGCATCAGAAAGAGCTTGGTATAAGACAAGCATATATTCATGTGGTATGACAGCAGGAGGCCTGAATGCCTCTTTAGATTCCCTTTGGGTAATAGGTTCTTTGATTGTTTTGGTTTTGAAGGAACTATCTGGATTCCCTGTGCCAGATTTTTTCAGTGGGGCCTTACGGCCAACATTCTGTGCCTTTGGAGTCACCGTCCTTATTCCTGGTTGTCTATTTGAAGTAAGTCCTGCATCCTTTTCTGAACTCCTTGCTTTAGGCAGAGTCTTCTTTAAATTGTCAGTCTTTGCCAAGAGAGCTCCAGCTTGAGCAATATTACTTCTTGTTCTAGACTTGGAATTGCCAGCATTATATTCATGGCTCCCTGTTCTAAAAGAACCTGTCCTTGGCAATGGGTGCCTCTCTTTTCCATCTACCTTAGACAATCCTAATTTCAACCCTAGGTTACCTTGACTTGTTTCAGCAGAATTCAATATTAAGGAAATGAAAACCAGATAAAACCAACTGAAGTGCCAAAGCAGTATAGAAAGAAAGTACTGGATTTTCATCCTCTGGTCTTCCTTTGAATGCCACCAAATACAAAAATTAAAAAGGTTCCTCTGGTTTGGTATAAAAAATGAAATAGATTAAAAGGCAAAATAAGCAAAAAGAGCTTTATTTTCAATATGCAGAACTTCAAATTAATTTTTGCAATATTTGTATCCAGTCCCATAGTGGAAATGCTAATACGTTCAATTCGCTGTCTCCTGATTTCTGCCAGCAGTTTATTCCTAAAAAGAGAAACTTAACCAACCCCCTTTCTTCCTTAAAAATGACTAAAAACTTGAAGGACTCTTGTTTAAATCTGAGAGGAATTTTTTTTCCAAGAAGGAAGAATGGCGTAATGCTGCCTCTGTGTTAAAAGGTTTTTTTTAAAAAGTTTTGAATCCCTTCCAGTGAAAATATTTCACACACAGAAACCTGCAGGTGCTTAGAAATCTTTTACAAACTTGAACTCAGGAATTGGAAGTGGAATTCCAACAAAAACCTATTTAATTACTCTCTGATGTCATGCTGTCTAAACTAATTTAAGTGTGATATATTTCTTTTAAAAAGTCTTCTTTGCTTTATGAGTCATACTCTGCTTTATGTGAAATAACTCAGTAGGACTAAAAGTGTATAGAATATGCAACTAAAAGTGGTAACATGTTCTGTATTATTAGCCTTAAGTGAACTCTTCATTTAGAACCAAACAACATCACCTAAGATAATCATAAGAATCTTTTACAAAAACAGGTCAAAATAAATTTGTAGTATGCTTTAATTACGTATGCATTGTATTCAGTTCTAAACATAGAATCTCTTTATTAGCAGGTGAGTGAAAGAATGAAAAACAAATGTGATAGCAGAGCTATTGCTTAAAAAGAATTTTTAAAATGTTATGAACTGCTGACAAAACAAGAAATTATGAACAGTCCTACTTGATATCTGAGAAGAAAATATTTTCTTATATTACATTTTAGGTTTAATTATTTAACTTGTTCTCTTTGAAAAGGCCCTGAATATCCAATGTTAAAGCAGCAGTGTCCCCTGCAGGAATTTGGAGCCATATGAAGTGAAAGCACCAAAAAACTTCAGTTACCACACGCAACAACTAAATTCTGATCAGTTTTTTAAAATAAAATTCTTTATCCATATCTCTGTAATTCTGATAATGAGTCACCTTAGATAATAAGTCATCTTGGACTTTTTTTAGAGTGTAGAAATATGCAAGCTTCACATGTCATTAACTATATTTTGCATGAAAAAGAGCATCATGAATGTTTAATCAAACATATGATACAAATTGGGCTTCTTGAGGGATTCTGCTATGTAACTTGCATATGTGAGGATGACATATAGAACTTCTTGTACCTTTGCAAACTATTCTAACTGCTGAATCATACCCAAAAATTTGGTAATAGCAATAAGTTTTATTTCTATGTCCAGCAGGTTCTAATTGAGTAAAAAATACATACTCTTTCAAAACTACAATATACACTTCAACCTATAATTAAGACGTGAAACCCATATGCTACAGATATGTGTTTGTTAGCATATCAACCCCTTCCTCCTTAAGTTAATACATGGATGTGGAATATACTATAGATGTCACAAATCATGGTGGGGAAACTTTTTCTTATGGAATGCCATAAAGACAATAACAGGAAAGACAATAACAGAAGATGAAATAGATATGAGGAGATCCATGAAGTGGATGAGTTTGCAGCATTTGTATCTTTCTATAATTAATTACCTGTAAATACATTTTTAATTTAACACTGATTTAATTTCACTGGCTCTGGATTGATATAATTCCAAACAATGTGCTTCTTGGTTTAAACCAAATGATAACTGCAGTTGTGTTTAACAAAGCTTGGAGAACAGCTGATATAATTTTCTTTTCAAGAAGCAAGTATGATGATACAAAAGATACATGACCAGATTTGTCACTAGCATTTCCCTTATTATATAAAGATATGAGGGGGGTTGATTGGAATATTAGACTATTGAGGCGGGCTTTTTTATACTATATTTCATCTTTTTGTACTATATTCTCCTTGTCCACAGCTATTATGATTAATACAATCATACTATTGTTACAATCATTATTATTTGTGCTGACTATCTGTGACCTGGATATTTATTATAATATTGGCACACATACCAATTTTTAATCCAAGGCAATTAGAATATTTCTCTGGTTTGTTTCAGAAAATTGTCTTCTTTCTAGAAAGACATTATCACTGGTTCTTCAAGTATTTTATGAAAAATAAATGCAGATGGGGAGGTTATTCCTGCAACTAATAGTTCATGACTCTGATCAGAAATGTTTAAACATTTTATGTCAAGTATTAATTTTCATCATAGCAATACACTACTCTAATGGCATAAGAAAGCATAAGCATAATCACCATTGTACAAACAGAAATCTTAGCCTTCAAACCACTAATGGGCTACAGTATATAGTTTTTGTGCTGATTCAGCTGTTTGAAAATTGAGCAATATTTCTAAAATTAAATCACTGTGTGTTTCAGCAGTTTAGAAAAGGAGAAAAGAAAGCTTGAAGCAGGGCCCAAAGTACTACCTCAATTTTAGGGAATACATTTCCCAGGAAAGAAGTCTATGTGCCAAATATTGCAAATTAAAAAAAAAGTTGTGTGAACATCTTCAAAGAAGTACTGAGTGTGTTTACTTTATTTTCATAAGAAATTAATTTACTTCTTTTTCAATCATAGGAGTGAGAGCTATGGTAATCCCCCATTCCCAAAACAAGGTATATAATGGCAAAGACAGAGCAATACTGTTTCCAGGAGAAATCAATCAAACAACTAAGTGACAAATTTTAACAAGTAAAAGATTACTTGCCAAATAAAATAAATTGGAGACAGAAAAGATGGTAAAGGAATGAGAAGAAGACTGAAGAAAATGCCAGTGCTGAGACAGTTGTCTATTCCAAGATTAGTTTTTACTTAGTGCTGCTTCACTGACATGCCATATTTCTATGTTAATGAATTAATATGCTCTATTGCATGTGCTACATGCAAATCTCTGACACAACATTCACTGGATGATTCCGAGTTAGTAATTCTTTGCCAACCTTATCTGTCTCAAAGTTTTTTGTGAGCCTAAAATAGGTGGGGTGATGTATAGCACTTTAAAAAAATGGGATACATGTTATTCTTTAAAAATGCTACAATAAATCTGGATTTGTAGTCATGCATGCCAGGTTTCATACATGTAGAATTGTTATTCACTTACCATTGCATTCCTGTATGTCATCTGTACAGGAATTTTAGTAATAAAATAAAAATAAAACTCTAAATGTTTTACTTTAGATTATCTTAACCTAGTCAAATACTAGGAGTATTTTAAATAGCATATTTTAGTATAGATCATTTTTTAACAATTTGTCAATCTTTATAGTATTTTTCCAATAAAAGACATTATTGAAGGATGAGCTATTTCTCTCTAATTGCAACTGAAAAATTACTATATTTAGGCATTGTTACTTTTTTCACCAGCATTATTTACTGAGTTGCTTGCTCATCTTCCCTTAGTGAAATATTCAGCTGGGAGCAGGAAATCAAAAGCTCTTTTGGGGCAATAGCATCTACACTGATTTTTCTTGTGTTTATTTCTGCTAATTTAAATATGTATCATTTTATCTATGTATCTGGTTTATGTACAACAAGAACATAAAACTGGTATGTCTAAAAAAACCCATTTGTAATAGGAAGCAATTTAAAACTAAAATTCTACCAGTCATTCCATCCAATCAAATGTGATTACGGACTTGTGTGACAAAAATGTTGCAGAAGGCAAAAGAATGTCAACGTGCTTATTTTTACAATTCAATTTTTTCTGGAACAGTATTGCAAATTTACCTTCCAGAAATAATATTACCAATTATTCAATGATTCCTTACATAGACTCTAGGGATCCTGTCCAATAGTGGGCTTTCTCATAAACATTTCATAATTGTTACTGCACCAATCAATTCTGCCCAAACTGAGAAACTAGAAAATTGTTAATTTAAGTCAACTGATCCCAGCAATTCTCAGTTTTGTACTTGATGACAGAATAGATTGTAATTGCAAAATGAGTTCTTACTTTGTTATGTTATCATCACCAATAGTGATGTCTTCAAAGTTCAAATATTGAGCAATTTGAAACCACCTCACTGCTGTATCTCAAGCTTTCCAGGCCATAGTTCTCATCCTTGGCTTGGGTCAATAAAAACTTGTTTTATTATTTATTTATTTATTCATTTGTCTGCCCCTCTTACCATAGGGTAAGTCTGGGTGGTTTACAGTGTTAAAATATTCCAATATTAGCTGTTTCCAGCAGCAAGTTTTTTTCCAACGCAACAAGACCAGTTCTGCCCCTTCCATTGTTTGGGAAAAGATTGCTTACTACCTACATTCAACTATATGCTAAAATTATACCACAGCAAGCTAAAATGCCACAAAATGACTGCAAACTTTAAAGAATGTCTTGCTATATAGAATATCCTGGCATAATCTTAGCTATGGCAGTGTTTAAATTACGCTGGAGTAAACAGATTACAGGTAATCCTTGATTTACAATAGTTCAAATAGTGACCATTCAGTTACAATGACACTGAAAAAAATGACATATTTCACACTTACGACCTTTGTAGCATCCCCATGATTATGTGATCAAAATTCAGATGCTTGGCAACTGGTTCATACTTATGACTGTTGCTGTGTCCCAAGGTTATGTGATCACATTTTGCAATCTTTTGATAACAAAATCAATGGGGAAGCTAGATTCACTTAACAACCATGTTACTAACTTATCAACTGCAGTGATTCACTTAACAACTGTGGCAAGGAAGTTCGTAAAATGGGGCAAAACTCACTTTAAAATGTCTCACTTAACAACATACATTTTCAGCTCAGTGGTGATCGTAAGTCAAGGACAAGCTGTATTGAAGAATAGACGGTGTGTTTTAGAGTGAAGATGTCTTTGGTATGTAGACCTTTTGCACATATATGCAGAGAATATATTTGGTCTGCAATATTGCTCCAGAGGGAGTTCTAAAAATGCTTTTCTCGATGTATCATTGCTTTTCAAATACAGCTGGAGTTCAGAAATAAAATCCATTTGCTAACCTGTGACATCACATGATTCAACTTAAACCAGCAAGTGTTTGCTAGCTTCCCTACTCCACTTATTTATGTTTGTTTTAATATAGGAAATTGGGCTCCCCTAAAATAAAATGGCATTTTAAAATGGAAAACATTTTAGGAAATAAAATGGAAGATGGTTGCTGCCCAATGCTTCATTTGAAAATATGTCCACTGCAAAAAAAAAAAAAAAAAAAAGAGTGATTATGTTGGGATGTAAAAGAGCATTTTGAAGGATTGCAGGGAACCACCTTAGTAGTTTTTCTTCTGTATGAGCGTCTTTTTAACCTTGGTCATGCCTATAAAAGCAGCAGATAATAAAATATTTTCCCCAATAGCTGTTTAAGGATGCCTCTGCCATACTCCCAAAATTCAAATCTATCCACTGTCCCCCAAATGCTTACTTACTCCTGGCCAAAGTTATCTCGAACCAGACAATTTTCTTCAAAAAGAATAATGTGTACAACATCAAACACTTCCTTTTCTAGTGAGAAAAATTTAAAGGATCTTTGCAGAAAATTTAGCATTAAAAAAAGAGCAGGGTCAATATTGTTGTGGAATGATGGGACCAAACAACATTCCTTGGTCAGCCAGAGTCAGTTTATTGCGCAGTTTCAGAACCAGATTTGTATCTGCAATTCTGAATGAAGGAAGAGTTCTGATACAACTGCTTTTATACATATCCAAGACAAAGGACTTTGCTGGCACAGCAGTTTTCCATATATGGTTAACATACATCTGTTACATGATAATTGACACTTTTTAATTACCAAATTCCGACATTAATTTATAGTACATGAGATAATCTCAGTTAAACATCCTTCTCTTCTGTAATCACTGATGCATAGATCCATGGCTGTCCTTGGATTAATAAGTAACTTTTTGTTTCAGATGGATGTCTCTGTATCCTTGACAGATAGGCCCCTCAAAAGATATGTTGCCAAGAATGGAATTTCGCTGACTTAGTGTAATTTCTAAACAAGCACTTTTCTGTCTTATAATAATGTGAATAAAGAAGGTCCTTCAGTGTTCATATAGCTGACCCTATACCCATGATGGCGAACCTATGGCACGTGTGCCACAGGTGGCACGCGGAGCCATATCTGTCGGCACGTGAGCGTTGCCCTAGGACAGCTCCAGTGTGCATACGCGCACCGGCCAGCTGAGTTTTGGGCCTTCCGGGCCCACTGGAAGTTGGGAAATTGGCTGTTTCCGGCCTTCAGAGGGCCTCCAGGGGGGTGGGGAAGGCTGCTTTTGCCCTCCCCAGGCTCCAAAAAAGCCTCTGGAGCCTGGGAAGGGTGAAAAACGGGCCTACCAGGCCCACAGGTAACCTTTTTGCTGTTGTGTTCCAAAAGCGGGGGAAGGTCCTGGAAGTTAAATGATAATTTGTTTAGGTATGAAGAAAATGTAAAAGAATGTAAAAAATTTATGAAAGAATTTTTTGTTATGAATATGCAAAAGGGTACATCTATGGAAATGGTATGGGACGCAAGTAAAGCATATATGCGAGGAATTTTGATATATTTGAATAATAAACATAGAAAGAAACAGGGGGCAAAAAGGAAAGAATTAGAAGATGAGATTAGTAAACAGGAACAGGCTTTAATAGTCAATCCAACAGATAAGAAAATTAAAGAGGCAATCAATTTATTGAAAGGTCAATTTAACATGTTAATAGCAGATCAGGTGGCAACTAACTTACGATATGCAAAACATAATACTTTTTATAATGCCAATAAACCAGGCAGGTGGTTAGCATATCTTTTAAGGAAAAAGCAAAAATCAAGGACAATAGAGAAAATAAGATATAAGGGTAAGGAGGTTTATGAGCAACAATTGATTAAAAAATCTTTCCTAGAGTTTTATTCGAGGCTGTATACTGGTGATAAAATTAAAAATATAGATATAGATAGATATTTGCAGAAGGAAAATATTTATACAATCTCAAATGAACAGAGGGATAGTTTAAATCAAATGATAACTTCCGAGGAAATTGTGTTAGCAATTAAGCAATTGAAAGTGGGTAAAGCTCCTGGGACGGACGGTCTGACAGCTATTTATTATAAAACTTTACAGGAGGAAATGGTGGAACCGTTGAAAGAATTATTTAATAATATACAACGGGGAGGAGAGGTGGAAGACAGCATTTATTTCGTTGATCCCAAAAGAAGGGCAAGGCGAAACAGACCCTAAAAATTATAGGCCGATTTCATTATTGAACACAGACTATAAGATTTTTGCTAAAATTTTAGCAAATAGACTAATGACAGTTATGCAGCAAATGATTAACCATGATCAAACTGGATTTATAAATGGTAGACAAATGAAGAGTAATGTAAGGCAAATGGTTAACTTATTAGAGTATCTGGGAAGGAACAACCAGGTCCCCGCAGTGCTAGTGTTTTTGGATGCTGAAAAAGCCTTTGACAGATTGAATTGGCAATTTTTATTAAAATTAATAGAAAGGATGCAATTTGGAGAACAATTTGTACAATCTATTAAGGCAATATATCAAAAACAAACAGCGCAAATAATAGTTAATGATGGCTTAACAGATCCCTTTAATATAGAAAAAGGAACAAGGCAAGGTTGTCCCTTATCTCCGTTATTGTTTGTGTTGACGCTGGAAGTTTTACTAAGTAAAATACGTGAGATGGACACAATAAAGGGAATTAAAATTATACAGCATGAGTATAAGTTTCGAGCATTTGCAGATGACCTGGTTGTTACCTTAACCCAACCCGTGCAATTGATTACAGCCTTGATGGACATAACCTGCTCATATGGACAAGTATCTGGTTTTAAAATAAATGCAGCCAAAACAAAAATAATAGCTAAAAATATGGTCAGAAGCCAGAAAGAAGAGATAGAAAGGTTAACAGGATTTGAAGTAGTTAAGAAGGTTAAATACTTAGGGGTTTATATTATGACTGCAAATATGAAATTATATCAGCACAATTATGAACCACTACAGCACAAAATACAAAAGGAGATGGAAAACTGGAAAAAACTACAATTGTCTTTGCTGGGAAGGATAGCCGCTGTAAAAATGAATATTTTACCAAAATTTTTATTTCTTTTTCAAATGATACCTATACTTAAAAAAGATGAAAATTTGAAGGAATGGCAGAAGGGCATAAACAAGTTTGTGTGGGCAGGGAAGAAACCTCGAGTTAAACAAAAGATAATGCAAGATATCCGAGAAAGAGGTGGTCTTAAAATGCCCAACTTAAGATTGTACTATGAAGCCGCTGCCCTCTCAGCAATTACAGACTGGATAAATTTAACGGAGGAAAAGATATTGAATATTGAAGGATATGGTTTGGTCTACGGCTGGCATGCTTATTTAGTCTATGACAAGAAAGTAGATAAGGCTTTTAAAAGTCATATATTAAGAAATTCTCTATTGCGGGTCTGGAAAAAGTATAAATATAAATTAAGTGATAAGTTACCAATATGGACAGTACCCAGACACGCGATAGAGAATATAAACTTAGAACAAAAGCAAGATAAGATTACATATAAGGAACTTCTTTATAAGGAAGGAGTCAGATTACAATTAAAACCAATAGAGCAATTAAGAGAAGAAGGAATTATTAGGACATGGTTTCAGTATGGACAGCTGCAGTCCAGATGGAGAGAAGATCAAAAAATTGGTATTTTGCAGCAGGATGAGAATTTGATAAAGCAAACGAGAGATAAAGGTCAAATGCATATAAAAAGGTTGTATAATGCACTAGTGGAAATAGATTCAGAAACAGAGTTAGTTAAGGACTGTATGATAAAATGGGCACAAAACGTAGGTGAACCAATAATGATGGAAACATGGGAAAAGATATGGGTCAGAAATGTAAGATTTACACAAGCACAAAATTTAAGGGAGAATTTTTATAAAATGTTTTATAGATGGCATTTAGACCCCAAAAAATTAGCCTGTATGTATCCAAATTTACAACCTAAGTGTTGGCGATGCGAGTGTAAAGATGCTACATTTTTTCATATATGGTGGACATGTAAAAAAATTAAGGCTTTTTGGATAAAAATAGGGAGGATTATTCAAAACATTTTAAAGAAAAAAATTAAATTTACACCACAGTTCTTTTTGTTGGGAATAGTCATGGATTGTACTGTAATAGAGACTAAGTTGGTGTTGAACTTAATAACGGCTGCCAGGTTACTGGTGGCACAGTACTGGAAGAAGGAAGATCCACCCACCATTGAGGAATGGACATTAAAAGTTGTGCATTTGGCAGAAATGGCGAAAATTTCATCATATCTTAAAGATCATTCAAATGAAAGATATATATCGGAATGGAGAAGATGGATCGATTACATACAGAAGAAGTATCCGAATAAGAAGATTCATATAGCATATGAATGAAGTAACTTTGAGTAGTTTATGTTTGTTTTTTGAATTATAAGGAGTTAAGGATCTAGGGAGAATATGAAATCTAACATTTTGTTAGCATATTCTAGCTTTTGATTTGTGAATGCTATACCCTGTGCTTGTTCTGGGAAGTCTATGGAGGGGGGTTGGGGGGAAAGAGGGAAGGGGTGGGTGGGAAAGGGGAGGGAGGGGTTGAGGGGGGAAGGGTGGGGGGGGTGAAAATGTTTGTACTTTCTATAAAACTTTTTAATAAAAAAAACAAAAGCGGGGGAAGCACAAAGGGGGGGTCACGCGCACATGCACGGGGGGGACGTGGCATGGGGGGCATTGAATTATGGATGTGTGCACACACACGCGCGACCCACCATCACTGCCCTATACCATTCACATTATTCACATTATTATATTATTCACATTATTCACTTTAATATGAGGCAGCCTTTATAGAACCTCATTTTAGCTTGTGAAGGGTAGCATTTTGTGACCAAGGAATCTGAAAAGTTGCCACCAGATGTTCTGTAATAAGCTGTTGAGCAGAGGCCCTTGAAGGGTTTGGATACCAAATGCCTGTGTGAGGTTTACAATACCTAAGGAAAAAAAGGCCCTCTTGGTGACATGGATACCATGGGCTTCTTTGGCATTCACAAAAAGGTTACCAAGAATTTCTGTACCTTTAAATAACAAACACCAGTTGTTGTGGCTTGTATGTCTAATAAATGGCGTTTACAATAACTGTAAAGTAGAATATCCAGCTTATTGACCTTATAAATCAACATTAATGTTTTAATGCAAGTGAAAGCCTAGGAATCTGAAGAAGCAAGTGGCTGAATGCAAAAAGCCAAGGCTTTGAAACCTGGAAAGCATCAGGTTCTGTACCAGAATGGTACAGAAACAAGCTGCAACCAGTTCACAGAATCACACCTGTGAGTGCACCCTTTAGTTAGAACAGAAGCACATAAAACAACCTTGTATATTTTCAGACCAAAAAATTAAGATTGATCAGAATTTTTTCATCCTCAGTTCCATGTAATTTTCCTTCAGAAATCAGTACTACTTTCTATCCTATTGTTACAAGTACATCCCCATTTAAATGAAACTGAAGAAGTTCCAGGACAGTAGAAATAATGTACAAGAAAATGGATTTAATTTATTAAAGGAAGCCAGTTTACAATGTCTCAAGTGAGAGCCATTTAAAAGAGTTGATATCTAGAGATATTAAAACAGAGAGCAGTAACCATATTCCATTAATTAGAATTATAATTAAAATAATCCATGGAATACTATGAATTAATATATGCAGCATCTCATATCTGGAGTTCTGAATTTGGAACTTATTTGTATGGTGTATAGCTGCTACCATATAGAGATATTTCTTAGCAGGCAGTAGACTATTCCCAAAAAAAGATTAAAAAATTCCCAAATACATATATAAACAGTTAAGAAAATTGACACAAATCTTTTATCACCTACTTCTGTGTCTTATCTGGAATGAAGTGCTAGTAAATGTATAGATGTTACAAAAGGTGAAATCTGTAAAACATGTTGGTTTTGAGATGAAAGATGCAATGGTTTTGCAGACACTCTTTTTGCAATCTGTCTTCCAGAGTTTCTCAAATTCATGTTCATTGTGTCAATGACACTAACTATCTCATCCTCTCCCCTTCTTCTGTCTTTAATTTTTCTCAACATCAGGATTTTTTCCCTAAGAGTCCTCTCCTCTCATTTGGTGGCCAAAGTATTTGAGCTTCAGCTTTACTATCTGTCCTTCCAAAGAACAATCAGACTTGATTTCCTTTAGGATTGGCTGATTTGATCTTGCAGTCCAAACATCTTGCAGTCAAGTGTCTTCTTCAACTCCACAGTTTGAAAGCACTTGATAACATGGGGGACCAAGTCAAAGGGGGAAAAAAGGGGAGCTAGGAAGAGAAGCAAATCTAACGAGGAGAAAAATAAAAGGAATCGGAAGACTGGGAAAAAAAATCCTTTCCTTTCTACTTCTCGGTCTTCACAGAACGTATCCTCTAACCAGAAGATCCACCAGCAATATTAAAATACGAGCTATGTTGACCAATTAGAAAGAGACAGTTTTTAAAAACAAACACTTTCATCTTCCCGCTGTTCCGCACCAATGTCATCTTCCCCTCGAACCAATAGGAAGCAGCGGAGAAGTACAGAAGCGGAGCCCAAGGGCTCATGGGTAATGTCGTTTTTCAAGGGCAACTTTAATTACAACCGCCTTGAACTGGACTCTATTTCCCACAAGTCGCGTCTGTTGTTTTTTTTTTTGTTTTTTTTTTTTGGCTTAGTGCTCCTGCAAGCAAGCTCGGGAAAGATATCGCACAGCTGATCCGCAGCGTCGGGCCTACTGCTCTTCTCCCCCTCCCCCCCGTCTCACCTGCTCGCTGCCTCACAGGTGAGGAGGAGCAAAAAGGCAACTGCATCCTAACTTCTGGGCGGTGAGGGCTGTTCCGGACTGTACCTGAGATCCATGCTCAGTGGCATTAGCGAGCCTGGGAGTAAAAATTTTGCGGTCCCCGAGATTATAAGAATTTATACGGGTAGATGCTAAATATTAGGTTTGTTCTCGCTCTTAGAGCTGCGGACGTATTTCTGAACTTTAGAGAAGTTAGTTTTTCCACTTCTGTGGGGTATATTAAATGCCTGTAATTTTTCATTCGTGTACTGGACACAAAGCAGAATAGTTACCTATTTTATCAGTTTATAGAATGCCAAAACAGTCCTGTTTGTTACCGCTTCTGTTATTGAAAAGGACAGGCTGTCAGAGCAGATTTTGCTTCCAGAGGAGAGGAATCAATCTTGCTCAGATAGATTTTTTTTCTCTTATAGATGGAAGAAGAGAAAACACTAAACAGCATGAAAACACAGAGGGGCATTTTGTTCCCAGATGACCAAATAACAGTATTACATCAGCAGTTGATGGAAAACCGTGCATCCTATCGTCAGAAACTGCAAAGTTCCCAAGAAGCACAACACCGTCAGGCAATACTTGTTCAAAAGCTACAGGCAAAGGTAAAAAAGCAATTCTGTTACCAGTGACACCCAAAAGAAAGTGGTGATGTTATCTTCTTAGATGCACAAATAAATAAAAGAGTTACTGAGATGTTACTGGGGCTGTGCAAGAATGGAGGAGAACCTTATTCAAATTCCCACTCAGTTATGGAAATTACTAAGGAATTTGTGGATAATCCTGTCTTTCACCTTAATCTCCCCCAGAGTACAATGGTTGTGAGGATAAAATTGGCAGTGGCAATACTACCTTTAAGTTGCTGAAAGAAAAGCAGGATAGAAATGTAAAAGATAACGTTTAAAAATGACCAGCTTGTGCTTGAAAATTGTTCTAAAACTGGAATTTATGTGAATATATGTACATAGGCATCTACTTATAAGAGAAAGCACAGAAAAAGCATTAATTGATAACAAATGTGAAACTATTTGAAATGTGCTGTAGCACACAAAAAGATGTACACTAATTTTCTGTTTGTCAGGTTTTGCAATATCGAAATTGGTGCAAAGAATTAGAAAAGCGTCTGGAATACAACAGTGTGAGTAATATTAGAAGTGACTAGCATGATTTTTGTAATTATGTGCTAATAACAGTGTGCCATGCAAAAGAGAGGAAGGTGCGTGAAGTACATTCTATGAAATACTTGGTGTTCTTTGAGATTGGTTGTTTGCAGACATTTTATTATTTGAAGGTAACATCAGTGCTAGTGAACATGAAGTTTGCTCCTTCTTTATGGATATAAACGTGCCCTTCAGTGTTGGTGGTATGTGTGTTTTTTTCCTTGGTAGTTCCTTGATTACAGTATTATTTTCTGCTTGTTTGTCTGGTGTCTGGTGATAACCCCTGCTTATCTGGGTGTTAGCTGCTGGACAGGCTGTGTTCTGATCATTTTGTTTCCTTTTTAGTTTTTTGTGGTCTTTTGAATAGTGTGTAAATATGGTTAATTTATGTCTGTCAGTTGATGGCTTTGTCTGAATGCTAAGCTTCCAGGAATTCCCTACCAGTTTGGATTTAGTTTGGTCTAGGATGCTCATTGTTTTCCAGTTAAGGTATCCCAACTCTCACAAGCACTGCTGATGTTACCTAGTTAGATAATGAAACATCTGCAAGCAAGTAACCAAGCTCAGAAAGCACCAAGTTCTGAGCTACAAATATTCTCTTCTGTCCTGCACATCTTTTGTCCTGGGCTTTGTGTCCATGATCCCACCTAGTACTTTTCTGAGTTAGCTAAAATGGACTCTCCTTTGCTTTCAATTTCTGTTTCTGTATATCTTGAACCCTAAGATGACTTAATTTTTTTCAAAATTCCCTTTGCTTTTATATCTTCAACCATCTTACTTACAGGGTGGATTTGATTTAAATCGAGTTGATTTAAATCACAATTTAAATCATGATTTAAATCACTAGTAAAAAGGCTTGATTTAAATCAACTTGATTTAAATCATAATTTTTAAAGAGCAACTGTCATCTCTGCTACTCCTTTGACCCACTGTTGACTCACCGATAGTCCCAGTGTTGCAGAATATACAGCCTCATGCTACATAACTAAGCTCCATTTCATGCTGAATAAACTAAATTATTTATGTATCTTAAATAGAAAACTATCGTACAATAGATTTTTACCCCAAAAGTTTTTTATTAAAATAAATTTGATAAAAATCAAAAAAATCCGATTTAAATCAAAAAAATCCGATTTAAATCAAAAAAATCTGATCTTTTTGATTTTTTTTAAAAAAATCATTGATTTTTATCCACCCTGCTTCCTTATTGGTTAAGGAAGAATTGTTCAATAGAACTGATCCCCTTACTTCTGCACCTTCTTAGAATGAAACAATTAAAAAGACCACTGAGAACATTTTTAAGATCTTCCAATCTTAGTTGTTACCAACTGATTCAAGAAATCCTTGATTTACAACCATAATTGGGACTAGAATTTCCATTGCTAAGCAAGACAGTTAAGTAAGTCATACCTCATTTTATGACCTTTTTTGCCACAGTTGTTAAGCAAATTGCTGCAGTTAAGTGATTCACATGGTTGTTAAGTGAATCCAGCTCCCCCCCATTGATTTTGCTTGTCAGAAGCTGTTTGGGAAGGTTGCAAATGGCGACCACATGACTCCAGGATGCTGCAACTGTCATAAATACAGGTCAGTTACAAACACCTAAATTTTGATCATATGACCATGGTAATACTGCTTTGGTTGTAAGTGTGAAGATGAGTCATGAGTGGCCATGAGTCACTTTTTTCAGTTCCATTGTAACTTTGAATGGTCGCTAAACAAATGGTTGTAAACCTATATTCAGATAGTGGATAATTATTGTTATTCTCCCCTGAAAATTCTGGTACAGAAGGCCATTATCCTCATCTGATTGGTGGTTTACTGGACATCCTCAGAATAATACTCCTTTTCTTGTATTCTTACAAATATGTTCTTGACTGAATTCTCCTCAAATTTCTGGGTCTCAGTATGTGGGTGCACATATAATGTCATTCCCTGTTACCTTTTGTCTGGTGTATTCCTTTTGAATATGTTTCATCTTCTTTCCTGGCAATCCATTCATGAATTTCATTTTACCAAGTTTCAATAATATCTTTCAAATTGTATTTGCTTTTGTGTATTCTTCTTTGACATAATATTCTGTGCGTTTCTATAGGTCCACTGGAATCATCACATCATGTGTTTTGACCTATACCTTCCTATCCTTTTATGCTTTGGGCACTTCTACATCCTGCATATCTCTCCCAGTCCTATTATCAGTATTTGGCATAGCACTGTTTTCTGGATTCTGATAACCATCCCACTTCAGAGCAATGCACTTAGTTTAATTGTAATTAAATGAATATGGCTTAATACTATGCCACTGATTATCCATTTGATCAGTGTTTGAACATAATCTGATTTTTAATTAAGACTTTGCTTTCTCACAAAGGATTCTCATCCACATCTACGGGATCACAAAGTGGAACAGAATCTAGAAAATGTATTGGTTCATTTGGAAGAAGAACAGCAGAGGTAAATTAAATCTAATTGTAGAAGTGTGTTGAGTAACAGTACAGTTGCAGTAAAGGTAGTCCTTGCTTTGTGATTGCTCTGTTTAGTAACTGTTTGCAATTACAACAGTGACGAAAAATTTTACATCCATTCCTTGCATTTATGACCTTCACAGGTCCATAAAACAAAAAAACCCTGAAAATCATAAGCACAATTGTAGTTTCAGTTAGCAATTGATTCGCTTAATGATCAAGTTGTCAGTCCCAATTTTGGTTGTTCAATAAGGAGTATTTGTACTGATGCTAGCTCATCTTCTCAGAATCATGCTTATTTGTTTAAACTATCACTTTTATATATCAGATGTGAGAATTTGGGTAGAGTTAATATCTTGCTTCGGAAACACTTGGACAAAGCCAATGAAGTGAATGGGGCACTCCAGGAAGATATCAATAAATTGACAGATGATTGGACAAGAGCCAAAGCTGAATTAGAGTACAAAGAGAGTGACTGGCACAAGGAACGGGAGGTAAGAATGCATTTGTAGTAAGATTACAGAAAATGTAAGGAGAGTAATTTTTTGTCATAGACAATCTTTATTCCAGTTAAATAGAAATTCCCATGCTTCAGATTGAACAGCTATTTGCTGATAAAGATTAAGAAAGTTGGTAAATATTAAGTAATCAAACTAAGGATATAAACAAATGTATATGATTCTAGAAGTCAAAGATTGCTAGATCTTTGGGAAATGGGAACCAAATGTTTCCTTTCTTAATAATTGATCAGCTAATAGCCATATCTTGAAAATTGATTCATATTACAGAAAAAGAATAGTAAGGATAAAGTTTAAGGATACAAGCCTTAAGAAGTTTTTTTTTTCTTTGAAAAAGTGTATTCCAAATTACTGTGGTGGGGTAAAACAGAGACAATGTTGTCACTTGTAATTTTCTTCTTGTTTCTAGCTCTTTGAACACTATAGGCAATCTGAACATGATCGTATCCTTGGCATTTGGCGGCAAGTGGTGACATTACGTCGGCATTTTTTGGAAATGAAGACAGCAACCGACAGGTGAAGAGGAATGGATTCTTCTATCAGATAAAATTGTATACAATTAAATTGTATGTGGAAATGTCCTTTTTCTATATATCAGTGAAAGAATTATGATATGTTTCTTTCACTGCTGAAGAGGAAGGAAAATTCTTACCTACTCCATCTCTCCTCTGAAGACTTTTGATTTACTAGTGTTTGAATTCCACTATTTATAGATTGGTAGAACATGGTATTATTTATTTTTACTCCAGGGATCTGTCTGAATTAAAAGCTGACCAAGTGAGGCTTTATGGCTCTATATTGATCAATTGTTTCCATGTGAGCTCGGATGCACAGTTTTGGGAGACCAAGAATTTGGAAGATTCAGTCCTAAGATGCCAGTTGCAGGAACGGCAACAACTTGGTAAAAAATTAGAGAAAATAGATATGGAGAAAGAAAAATACCAGCAAGCAAAAGCAATTGTGACATTACATGTCAAAGGAGATATTTCAAAGGAAGATCTTCAGAGCAAGTAAGTTCCATTTAAAAGGTCTACTAATTGTTCTCACTGGTTGTAATTCTTTATTCAAATTATACTGGCTGTTAGTGCCAAGACTTTATCAAGGAAGACATTTTTGTTACAAATCATAGTAAGAATGAATTATACTAAATAAGAATTTAATTAGTAGGGAAAACTGGAAAGATAGTGTTAACAGAATTTGGTTTGCTAGGGTTGTCCTGTTCTTTGTAATTTGGATTATTTTGTTTTCGTTATTTTGAACAAAGAGAAACCCAGTGCACAATAAATCAGTGCTGGATTATGTTGTACAAGGAAAATCTGCCTAATCTGAATGATCAAGAAATGTATTCATACTGATGTATGCCAAAACTAAGCTTACGTAAGGGGAATACACTATATTTCTTCAAAAATTTTGAATACTTTGATGCATTTACTATTGGCCCAAATAACTAATCAATACAATTCATTCTCTCTTGGTAAAAATGCAGATCTACTGATAATTGTGATATATGAACAATAGTATGCAGGGAAAAGAAGGTAAAATGCATGGCTTTATATATACTGGTATATAGGCTCTATTTTAAAGTAATATAATTTTGGAGATTGGAGATATTTTCTCTATTAAAAGTGTGTGTGTAAGTAAAATCATGGGCCACTATACCACAATTAGTGATATATTGAAAAGGGATCTTGGTTTCCAGATGGTGGCATTTAGTTCCTGTAGAAATATTCTGTCCACATAAAAATTCTGCTTTAGCACACTGAGAAAATGGATACAGGAATCCCACTTTGGCTTTGGAAAGTTTATCAACTGCAAATGATAACAAAGATTGTAAAGTGTTTTGCTCCTTCAAGAGATTAATGTAAATTATATAATTAGATCCCCCCCCATTTTAAAAATGGGGGCTCTGCTGAGAAGCTGGGATTACTAAATGCATAAAAGTATCTGCAGGAGTCTCATTTTCATCTTGAGCTTTCAGGGACAGTGAGCCACTTTTAGAAGCAACAAGGTAAAATTGTGTTAGCCAAAATATCTTAGTCTGGAAATATTGCTGTTCTTTTTTCAGAGTGCTGGAGTTGACTGCTTTGCTTGAAGAGTCTCGTAAACAGAATGAAGAGAAGGAGAAGACAGTGAAGGCTCTAAGAGAGACGGTGGAAATGCTGGTATGTTGTCAAGGAGTTAGAGAAAATCCAGTGGAAGAGATACTCAGTTCCTTGGTTTGTTACCATTTAGGAGACTTTCCAAAGCCAAAAAATATTCAGTTCCTTGATTAAAAACTCAAAGTTATACAGCTTACTTCATGCAATTTTAGTTATAACTGCTTTCACAAGTTAAATGTTGGAGCACAAAATGTTTTGGAAAGAAATGTACTATTTGCTACATCAGTAAATACCTAATGTTTATATAATTATACTATAGGAATGGGAAAACAAGTTGTGCATTTATAAAGCCAAAATTATTTTTGCTAATGGAGTTCAAAAACATGCATGCAATGTAAACTGAATATCAATTTTAACAGCTAGTTAAAAAGTACTAATTTCCCTGTACTGCTATGGAATCCTGTGATACATGATGGATTTGCCTATAGGTAGAACTCTTTTTGGTATACTTTCATATATATTTTGAACAGTGAGATATGTCCATTGCAGTTTTATTGATATGTTGTCATTCAGTATTCCCATTAAATTATGTTCTAAGTCCCAATGTTTGTGAAGATTCAGATTCTATAAACAGTGATTCAATTCTAATACTTTATTATTTTCAGAATTTGAAGATAGATTGTGATCAAACACCAAGCAAAGATATCAGTGAAGAGATATTTTCTCTGCAACATGTATTAACAGAAATTACCCAGGTAATTCAGAATAGCTTTTCATGATTCTGTTACTTTTTAAAATATAAATTAAATATCACATTTTTTGTCAAGAAGTACACATTTGGACACGGAGGAGCACACTTTGTAGTGTATGGCTGGCTTTTGTCCACTCATAACATAACTACTATGATGAGTGTGGCCAATCAGGCATTACATTATAGACCCCCAATTTACAAAAAATGTAGAAAATCTTTATGCAAAACATTTACTGATTTACAATAATTGTTGTCATCTCAGACTATAGGGGTTTTTAATAACCAAAAATCCATAGTTTTAAATCAAATCAAATCAAAGTAATATTGCCCTCCAAAACACAGGTACTTCCCTGTGTTAGCTGATTGCTTATACCTCCCTCCACCAGAGCATCTCTAAACCTGCTGAAGAACATAGTATTGATATTTTTTTAAAGGACAACAAAGAAAGTGTCATGCTTAGTTCAAGTATAAAGTGGTTTCCTATTGAAGGAGTTTTCTGGGGCTCCACTTTCCCTTGTCTTTTCATGAGGGAGGACTTCTTTCACTACCCACTTGCCTTTGCACAGTGGTCAGATAAATTTTATCTCGCTTACCTGGTACCCAAAGGTAAAAAAGACTTGAGCCATAAACAGCTTTATAGTTAATAATCAGAACTTTGAATTGGACCTAGAAGCCTTCTGGTAACCAGTACAGCTTCAGCAAAATTTGTGTTATTTTGCTATCCTTGTATTATCCAGTCATCAGAGTCCAATCAGAGTGGATTGTCACTCACTGGAGGCTTTTCAATAGATTGGATAAGCATGGTGCTGGACTAAATGAGTTATAAGACCCCTTTCACATTATATTTTATGTTATTCCACAAGAAGAGGTAGATCGTTGGTTATGGATTTCTTATGTGTTTAGAAGGAAGACAATGCTTTTCTTAATCTATTAGAAATATGTTCATAAAATTGTTTTGTATTTAATAACAAAATAATCATATTGTTACTTTGAGACACTCTGGAGAACATGTTCCGTTGTTTCAGAAAAATCTACCTTCCACTATGTGATGATAGTCATTTAAATGGGAGAAGTTGTTTTATATTCCACCCGTCATGTAAGTCATCACTTGGGAAATACAGACACTCTCATTACATATTATTTGGATGTAAGGTATTTGGAGGAACATTAAGGTTATGTTTTTTCAATTGTACATCTCCAAAATTCAGCATAATAATAGTGTCATTATCCATGGAGCACCTGCTTATAGATCTACATAATCAGGCTGTTACTCCACAAACTCATGAATTGCAAGTTCTTCAGTACTCAGGTTAATGACTTATCCATTGTCCACTAGAATCTTTCACAAGAGTAGAACCTATTTAGGAGATTCTGGGTAGGTGATGGTTTTAATATGAAAAACTAGCAGAGTGATATTGGTTTGGATTTCAGGCACTTATTAGTGAGAATGATGCAACAATTGGCATCAGGCAAATTGAAAAGTATGCTGACCCTTGTGGTATCGTGGAACTGAATACTGGCGATTCAGATGGGACCCTTCTTCTTTTACGTGATGTGCTTGCTAGGAGAAGAAACCAAGTAGAGGTAAGAGGACTGATAAAAATACTTCTTTCTTCTATAAAAATTTAAACACTTGATCTCTGTAAATATCTATTCACTCTCCATTCTCTCATCATGCATTTTTGTTAAACCTTATTTTCTTGTTTTTTTTTTCTCCTTTTGCAGCAATTGAGGCAACAGCTATTGGAAAGTCAAGATTCTGCCACTGCTTTGGAAAAGCAACAAAAGCAGCAGGAAGAGCAGTGCAGCTTCCTAAGAGATAAGGTAGAACGACTAGAAGGAGAACGAGACACATATGCAAGCCAGCTTCAGCATTTACAGTCTGTATTGGAGACTTACCGTAGGTATGCATTAGGTTAGCTTTCTCTAGCTTTAAAGTATCAGCCTTCAGATGTGTTTTGTTTGCAACTCCTGGAATTCTTTTGCCTCCCCTGATTAAGAATTTTGAGAGATGTAGCCTCAAAATATCTCAGAAATGCCAGTAATTCTTTTTTTAAAAAAATAACTATTAATTAGTAATATTAACATTTACCTTATGTATCTGTTTGTTGTTGCCATGTTAGTTATTATTCATTTCCAGCAGTATAAACAACTACTTAATTGGAGGCTGCTGTTTCACAGTGATCATGAAACCCTGGACAAATCTAGAATGGAACTGCAGCAACAGCTGGAAATTTTGGAACAGGAGGCCCAGCATTTACGCCAAAGTAATACAGAGCTACAGTTGAAAGGAGATATGGCAGATGGAGAGAAAGAAGAAAAACAGGATGAATTGGAAAGGCTAATGCGTGAGAGAGAATACATGTGAGCTTTTTTGTTTGTTTTCTTCACACATTCCTCAAAGAGCAAAAAAAAAAAAAAATGACCTGCTCCCACATTATCTGTTCTTTTTTTAATGTAACTTTTTCTCATTCATTCTGTTGGAAGATTAATTTTCTATAAAGACACATATATTTATCTATTTGTTCTCGTTGTGGTTTTAACATAATACCTTTTAGTAAATTAATGATAGTGTTGACTAGGTTACCAACTTTAGTGTCAGATGAAACATATCCTAAGAATTAGGGTAGAAAGTAGTCAGTTTGGGCACATTTTGGCTAGTATACCACAAAAGCAATTAAACCTTTACCTATGATAGTCTGTGTAAGCTACCTTGCAAGATAATATACTCTTGTATGTATATTTAGAGCATGTATATTTAAAACTATTTAGAAAATAAATCCAGTTTATTGACACAAGCTGCAATGCTTCAATATTCCAATCCTAGAAATAAGCATCTTCAGTTTATTGATACAGTTTGACAGGAAAAAAAATAGAGTGTTTTTCTCTCTATTCCCTCCCATGTACCGTATTTGAGTTTTGTAAATTTTACTACTTTGAGTGAATTAGTAGTACTTAGGCTGCAAAACCAGCTTTCAGTACTCTTAGGACAGTTTTCTTAGGGCAGAATATGAAAGATGTTTTAATAGAAAATACATATATAGTCTCCTTTTTTAAAATATTTTTTTTTCAGTCAGGAAGATCAAAATGCTCTTGAAGAAAAGCATTCATTAATAAAAAATGAATTGATAGCTATGAGAGAATCATTGGAAAAATCTCATCTTGATGGAGAACTGATGAAGCAAGAAAAATATGAACTTGCTTTAGCATTAGAGCAGGTACTATTAATGTACTTTTCTTGTTGAGACCTTATCTTATACTTGAACTTAAACTGGAAATGTGTAAAGTATAAATGTCATATTAAATGTTATATACTATACCCTTTCCTCATTTACTAACTACATTCAGATCATGTTTTCATAAGAGTGTTCTCCCCCCTCACAGGGCTGAAAGATTGCTTAAACAAGCTATCTCTTCTTGTGCTGCTTTTCTCCACAGTGCAATGCTTCCTTAAAAAGTGCTAAATGCAAGAGCTCAGCTCTGTGATCTTAATTAGTTGATTAGAACCCTCCTGCTGGCTGCAATGCTGCCTGAAATATGCGGGACCTTAATTAGTTTTACACTAAACGTTTTTGTTATTATTACCACAAAATGTGGTAAATGCACTTATTGGTCGGTAAAGACATTAATGAGGAATGGCTGTAATGGTCAGGCTAATAAAAATGTAATTTATGTTATATATTTCCTGAGTTTTATATATAATTCCAGTTAATAAGACTTGCATTCCCTCCTTATAATAAGTGGATTAAAATATAAAAACAACTATCACCCATCTCCTCCCACTTATGACTGTATGACTGTAACCTTGTTGCTGATATCCTTATGATTTATATTGACTGTTTCCTAATATGATTTGATTGCTTATTTGTTCCCTATGACTATCATTAAGTGTTGTACCTCATGATTCTTGATGAATGTATCTTTTCTTTTATGTATACTGAGAGCATATGCACCAAGACAAATTCCTTGTGTGTCCAATCACGCTTGGCCAATGAAAAATTCTATTCTATTCTATTCTAACTTGTCCTGTTCTAAGTATGTTAGGCATGGAAGTATGTTATCACACAGAAGGCAATTACAACACCATCTTTTCCTCTCCTTATCCCTAATGCTACTCATGAGATTACATTGTTTGGTCATAATTGGATGAGCAGAATTTGGCGCATGTTCAAGCCACTGAATAGAAATTTGTCATAGTGATTAATAGATTTTTGTTTTTGATGTATTTCATTTTGTAAGGCTGAAGAGTCTCTTGCAAAGCTCACCAGTGTGCACAATAGGCTGAAGGCAGAAACTGCTAACCTTCATGATACAGTTACAAAGATGAGTGCCCTTAATGAAGCATTAGCACTGGATAAAGTGAGTTTAAACCAACTAATTTTGAAGGTAAGAACGTATTCTAGATCCATTGTATTTATGCTGACCGGCATGTAGTATGAAAATAAGGGATATGTTAATTTAGTGATTGTGTTCAACTCAGAATAAAAACAAGTGTTTCTTCAAGCTAAGATTATCTTTATTAATCGTTGGTCTTTCATTACATTCAGTTAGAACAAGAAAACCAGGCTCTCTTGGACAAAGTAGATCACCTGGAAAGGAGAGGGGCTTCCTTGCAAAAGCAGCTTAACCAGGCAGAAAGAACAAATGAAGAATTAAGTGCAGAAAAGTGTCGGTTGGAACAGTTGCTGCATAAGGCCGAGGAGCAGCAGGAAAGCTTACTGAATGAATTGAGAATATTAATAGGTGAAAAGGAAGAGGCAAATGAGAAGCTGAGTCAAGTGAGTATTAAAAGCTAACCTACATAAATATATTAGAGCATTGTTTCCCATGGCAGAGGTCGATGATTGGAGTACAATCAGGCAGGAGCCCAGCAGGGTTTAGTACACCAATTTATAGAAGAAAGTTGGCCTGTGGTGCCAGACGTTTTTATTGTAGGAACAAATTTTTTTTTGCTGTTTTTATTTGTTTTATGAGTTGCTCAGAGTAGTAGTTCACAATATGGGCAGCTATATAAGTTCTTTAAATAAAAGTACATAATACAGTTTAAATTTAAAGATGTAGTAGATTTTAGTATTTGTTTTATTGATTTATCCTGGTGGGTAGTATACAAATTTTTATACATATAAGTAAACAAATAATGAAATAATGAATATTCCCTTTTTTACTATGGTATCTGTTGAGACTATTTTATACTAAACTTTTTTTTTTGTTCTTGTAGGTACATCATCAGAATGAAACATATCATACTAGTTTGGAACAAGCAAATCAAGAGCTAATTCATACAGGGGAAATGCTGTCCAAGGCTTCTAGAGAAAAGGAATCGCTAATGCGTGAAAAAACTGCTTTGGAAGTACGACTGAAAGTTGTTGAGAGAGACAGACTGACTCTTACAGAGCAGGTGTCAAAATTTAGGTAAGAAAGTGATGGATGAAGATGATTCGAATAAATAATTATCTGTTCGTGGTAATCTGGATTCTGAAAAAATCTTCATATTTCATAATACAAAGCTCTTGTATTAGTGATAGTTCTGCCCTTGCTGAAAGCAACTTAAGAAATACATAGCAGTTCCATTATTATACCACATTATTATGCCACCTCTTATACACCATATTATAAGAGCCATGGTGGTGCAGTGGTTAGAATGCAGTGCTGCAGGCTATTTTTGCTGACTGCTGGCTGCCAGAAGTTTGGCAGTTCAAATCTTACCAGGCTCAAGGTTGACTCGCCTTCCATCCTTCCGAGGTTGGTAAAATGAGGACCCAGATTGTTGGGGGAAATATGCTGACTCTGTAAACTGCTTAGAGAGTGCTGTAAAGCACTGTGAAACCGTATATAAATCTAAGTGCTATTGCTATTATTCAAGTCTTATCCAAGTTTTAAATTATGCATATAATTTGTCGGATTTGCTTTCAAGGAATCAACATAGTGCACACACAAAGTGTGTTCTTTCCAAATATTAACTATCTGGTATCAACTTGAGAAATCGATACTTACTAAAGTTATTATTGTTTATATATGGAGATTCTAGCTGGAGTACTTCAAATGTGACATTTTTTCTTATTTCAGGTTTCCTAGTGTTGTAAAAGAAAGTGGCAAAGATTAAATGCCAATTTTATGTCTGATTCTTGTAGGTCAGGAAAGGATCTTTTGGAATCAAATTTCTTCCAGGCTCAACAGCAATTATCTCAACTAGAAGTTACACGAGATCAATTGGAAATGAAAATTCAGACAATTAGCCAGGCCAAAGAAGTGATACAAGGTGAGAAATAGTTGGAGTTTTCATGAAAGAGTAGAATACTTATATTTTCCTTGGTTAATGGAAAATGAGATTAAGTAGAAATTCAATTTCTTCTTTGCTTATTATTTCAGGAGAAGTGAAATGCCTTAAGGCTGAGCTGGAAGCTGCAAAATCAAAAGTTGAACAAGAGAAAGAAGAAAAAGCACAGCAGCTCTCACAGATAGAGCAGAAGTACCAAGAAACCCTCAGCCATTGCAACACTGTACATAAAGAAGAAATGGACATACTCTCCCAGAAGCTGGCAAGCCTTTATACAGTTACTCTGTCATTGGTTCTGTTTCTCACATGATTGTTATACCTCACACTATTATATTATACACTATTTATACAACCATTTTTTTTTCTCCAGATGCTCTATTTCACCACAACCTATGTGTTCTCTTTTTGGTCAATTCTTTTTTTGGTCATTATATGACATTAAGACATAGTATTTTGTCTTTAGTAAACCCATTTCAAATCTTTGCTTAAAGGCAGAGCCTTTGCTTTAGTGGTTAAAGAAGAAATCATTCTTTTTTCTCTATGTATTGATTAGATTTTTGCCTGATGTATTTCTAGAGAAATGAACGTGAACGTCACCAAATAGAATTGGAACAGGTTTTCAACGAGAAAGAAGAGATTGAAAGTGTCTATGAAAGGAAGCTGCTGGAACTGCAGCAGAAAATCACTGAAATTCAAACTCATATGGAAGATGAGCTCATTAAAGCTGAAAATGCCAAACAAGAGGTAGTGGGGCTTGTATTAGAACTTCCTTCTCCACCCTGAACACTATTAGTAGTCTAGACTTTATTCCTCAAAATTCTCTTGCCAGTATGATAATTGCTGAGAATCTACATATCTGGAAGTTTGTGCTTCAGCCCCTTTGTTTTTCTCTTTTATTATATTATTTATGACTCCAATATACTAATGTGGAAGATTACTGCTACTTATTCCTCTTTTTTAATGCTTTATATATTTAAAAAATTACAACTGCATATCTTCCAATTGGCTGTTTTTTACACACATACCATTCACACATAAGCCTGCCCATGTTAGGTGTCTATCATTCCTTTAGGTAATAAGAACTCTTGAGATGAGGATGTTGAAAATGTAGTAGTGATCAAAATAGAATTGCTACTATGCAGAATCTGGAGTGATAACAATTCAAGGTGTTGAATTGAAGAGATATTCTCTTACTTGTGTTAATTTTTAAGCATATTTAAGACTTTCACATTTTATATATTTTCTGTGCTGACTTTGGTCTCTTGGGTTTTTTAAAACTACTTAAAATTGGTTTTTGAGTACTTATATTCCATTTCATGCCATGCATTGCTAAAACACATTTATCCCTGATTAATATGAGGGAATCTAATTTGAGGATACATTGTTGAAACTGCTGTTTGTAATTTTAATATAAAAGCTTCATTCACACTGACTAGGTGAAAACCTATTTCTGACTAGCTTCACCCTTTCTGAGAATTAGCCAGAAAGTTTATGAAGCAAAATCAGGAAGTTCAGTAAAATTGTTAGTCTCTCCAACAAAATAATAGAACACAATAAAGAAGGAATATAAAGGAAATTTCTTACTCTCTATTATCCTTGTGGTCAGCAGGTGCTGAAACTCTGAATGTCTTGCAATACTTCAGTAATGTATTAGTGGTATTTAGGAGCATCTCACTTGTACCCTCTACTTAATAAAGGAAGTATCTGAAACGTGTAGAAGAAGAAATAGAGACATACAGTATAATGCAATCATTGGGGTTTTCTTTTTATTGTCTTTATAGAGTTGTTTAGGCTGTCTTTTTTCTTTCATTAACATTTGGAAGTAATTCTATAGTAGTTGGAACCACTGGGCCTATACTTAAAAGAACATATATTTGTAAGTATAACCAGCTGCACTAAGGGAATGTAGAGAATAAATGTTTAAGATCCAAAAGGACAAAATTTGTTAAGAAATTACATTAACTTTTTGAAAGCTTCCACCTCTGAGCTTTCTATGACCAGAGAGTTGGGAATGGACAGTAGGGGAAGAAAAGAAGAGGGCAGGATGCTGTTCTAATAGGAACAAAAAGGGAAAAGTATTTCAAGAAAATATTTTAACAAGAAAGCAATTTTTTTCTATGGGGAAAACAAACCAGAGACAAATCATCAAATGGGGGACTGAAAGAAAAAAAACATATTTTCCTTGAGTTACTTCTGGGAAAAGATATATGAAGCTGAAGTTCTAGAGATGCATCTCCAAAAAAAGTTGAGCTTAAGTCAATTCCTCTCTGGCACCTCTTTCTATTTCTCAAGTTTGGTGTGAGGATAAAGTGGAAAGACATAAGACAATCTTGTATGTTTATCTTCTTAAGGTACTATGTGTGTAATTTCATTTTCTTTCCTGAAATTCTGTTCTAGCATTGGTTCGGCAGTTTACAGTGACTGTGCTCAGTTTTAATAGAAAACTGATCATTTTCAAATAGAACAAGGGAGAGGTAGGCCTCATGGTGATATATAAAAAAACAGTATATTTTATGAAAAATGTTCAGCATAATTTGATTCTTTTTAGGTACTAAATTAAATTTTAGAGTGGATATAAATTGTTAAAACAAATACAGTAGATATTTCTGATATTTCATACTTAACAAATTGCATTTAGATTAGAAATCTTGGGAAATGAGTCTTTTGAGAAGGCCTGAAATGCTCATGCTTTACTCAAGTCTAATTATGCAGCCTGGCTTCAGGTTATTGATTTCTACTGTGATACTTCTAGCTTTAAAATGCTCATGTATTTAATGGATCCAAATATATTTCTATGTAATTTCTACCTGTATAGGCTCTTCTAGAAAAAGAGAATGAAAAGAAATTGTTAAGAGTGGAAATCTTCCAAACAAATGAGAAACTTGCTCAGCAGCTGGATTGTCTTCAACAGGAGATGAAAAAGCTTGAAAAGAGGGAGCAGGTAAGAATAAGCAGATTAGTGAAAAATACTGTGAAACCTTCCAAGAACCCAGCTCAAAGCAATATTAGATGTATAAAAACTACTCTTTCACATGATACAATACCCTCATTTGTCTTACTGTGTAGAGCCCAGGTTCCTAAAGGTTATATAAGTGAGGATTAGCAACCCTGTTCAGGCTGGTGGATACATTTGAAATTTTTGAAGTATGTTGCAGATTATCTTGCACAATTGTTGCCCTAGGAAGCGGCTATCATGATGAGTTTAGCATTGTAAACCTCAATTTATCAAAAGGCTTCATTTTATATTCCCTAGCTTCCATGATATTCTGTATAGCCCAAGCTCAAGGGTGTTAAACCCATGGCTTGTGGGCAAGATGCGTCACGCTCTGGCCAACCCCACCACCGTTTTAGCAAAGGGGGAAAAGGTTGTGATACATCATGTAACTATGTGAGTTTGCCAACCCTGCCCTAGCTTTTTTTTTTTAATATGGCTGTAGGCAGGGTTGAAATTCCTGGTTTTCACCAGGAATTTCACCCTGGTGTAACCTTTCTTTTTACTCTCTGTGCATGCGCAGAGGGTCCAAAATCACACATAGACATGCGTGTGGAGTGTGCACTTCCAAACCAGTAGGGTCTGGGGTGGGGGGCATTTTTTGTTTGTGAATTAAGATGGTACTTAAGTTAGCATGCTGTCTTCCAGTTTGTGATGGGGAAAGAACTTGATAGGTACCAAGGAAAACATCTGGTGGCTACTGGAATCCACAAACATTAGCAAAAGCAGGTAGATGCTGAGAAAGATTCAGGGCACATCTTAGTGGACATAACTTAAAACCAATTTATGGGTTATCATATGGCAGAGATAATATCTTTCTCTGCCACCACATCATCAGCATAATACTATCCAACAGTGTTTTTTAAATAACTTCGTTCAGTTCTAGGTTTTGAAATGATGAAAAGATGCTCTTCACAACCTACTGTAACAAAGCTTATAGTACATTTTATTAGTAAAATTGCTGGTAGACCAACTGCATCCTTATTTATTTATTTATTTATTTATTTAATTATTTATTTATTTATTATATTTTTAGCTCATAAAATGTCTTTTGTCCACTCACAATAATAAAAAACCCAACATATCCTAGAGATAAATTATAAAAATCTCAAAACAATACATGATATTAAACTCCAAAAGCCCTCTGGAAAATCTTTACTTTAAACTTCTTCCAGATCCAGAATTTGGAAATAAATGAATCATTTCATAGGGCTGATCCCATGATGAAAAAAAGAGGTTTCTGATCCCCTAACTTCCTGGAAATGGGTGCCTCTGCTGGCATGATTGAAGTGATTGGGTCGACTCTAGTGGCAAGTGATGAGAAAAAAATGGGGGACCTTTTTATTTTGGGGTTTTGCAAGACGTGTAATCTAGCTCAGTGTAGTTCTTGGTTGAACATTTTCCTATTACAAATCTACCACTGTTTTCCAGCCAAATTTTGATGGTGTACTTGAATAGTGCAGAAAAAAAAAACACAATCAAATTTAATTGTTTTCCATATATAGCCATTATTACTCATAAATTCAGTGAATGAAGTGGCTGGGTGGAGTCACTGAAGCAGCCTGCATGAGCTTAAATGGTCTCTGGGAGATGGTAGAGGCCTCCAGGAAGGCCTGGAGGAAAGTTTTCCATGAGGTCATGATGGGTCGGACACGACTTCGCAACTAACAACAACAACTACTACTCATAAAATGTGTATAAGAATAAATCTCACATTACTTCTTAAATAATAGATCTACATTACTTCTTACACAGTATCTCGTCCACATTTTCATTATCACAGGTATACATATAATTTAAAATTCAGATATACAAATAGAATTTATATAGGAGAATATAAGGCTTGATGGCACTATTATTGAAAGTATATAGATTTTATATTGTTTTAATTTTTTGATTATTGTACGCTGTTCAGAGCCTATGAGAACGGAGTGGCACAGTAAATCAGTCAATCAATCAATACACACTTCTGAATGCATATGCATCCTGTCAGGTTCCGGTGTATAAAGAAAACTCCACACACACAAATGGTGGTTTGAATCCTTTACCGGCACGAACTAACATCCATAAATCAATACAGGAAAATTTTGTTGGAAATAATGCTTTGTGCTCCCCATCACCTTATAAAGCTTTATCACCCAGGTGACCTTTAACCTGGCTCCTCCCCACTCATTAATCATTGTTCCCTTAGATACTGCAATTAGGCATTACTCCTGCATGCTCCCACCTCGCTGGCTATTCCTCCAGTTTAGCCATCATTACAGACGTTTCCAAACCTCTCCATGACCCTCAGTCTCTCAGCCTTCCCCAACAGCTGCTCAGTCAGCAGCTGCCAGCTGCATTTGCTCTCCAGTCCATTCAGAAAGCTTGCTGCCAAGCCGGGAGACAATGAAGAGGCAGGCAAGGAGGGATCTTCATGGCCAAGAGGTGGCCAAGAGGTAAGCTGAGGAGCCAGGGTGCCATGGGAGCCGCCGCTTTGCAAGAACCTCTGCACCCACCGGAATGGCAGACCCGACACATGGCCGCGTGTTGGGGCAGACACATGCAGGTGTATATACTCCTAGATTGTATAAGTATGTAGAAACTTAATAAAAGAAAGGTGTTGTTATAGAAACTAAGCCTGGATATGCACAGATATAGTTTGAAATTTTAAATCCCAATTCTTACATATTTATATATTGGCAGAGTAATGTACAACTTCTGGAAGCTGAGCTGAAAGATAGCACAAATACAATGAAAACATTGAAAATAAAGCAGAAGGAGGAAATAAAATCTCTCAAAGAAGAAATAAATATCCTACTTAATCAGCGAAACAGTTTACAAAATCAGGTGATTTTACTTTAACTTATTCTTGCCTTGGGTTACTTAATATGCAGCCTTTCTGAAATTGTAATGAGAATCTATGAATGTGGGCTAAAACTGAGCTTGGTCAACTTTTCCAAAACATTATGGAAAGCTGTACAAATAAAAAAAATGAAAACATTTCTATAAGAAATATATATTATTTTAAGAAAAGCCAGATATTTTGGGTTATATAACAAAACTGATTCTGGTATCTAACTTCCCTTCTGCCAAATTAATTTTTTTCCTATCTCCTAATGGTGTAATATCCCATCGCATTGGTACCATTTGTATTATGATCAGACAAATATTGAAATCTTTAAAAAGCTCAGGCTGATATTGAATTAATTTATCTTGATATGTTTAAACCTCTGCAGCATTATCTCTTCATTTATGGTAAGTCATAATCAGTGGTGATATTCAGCCAGTTCTATCCAGTTCGGGCAAACCGGTAGCGGTGGCTGCGGGAAGCTCCGCCCACCCACCCGGATGTCATCATGTCCCGTTTCTGACGCTCTGCACATGTGTAGAAGGCATGCGTGGAAGGCATGTGTGCGCTCACATTCGCGAACTGGTAGCGAAGATAAGTGAATACCACCCCCTTATCATAATGTACCATCTTTACACTTGTATGTAGTATAACGTACCATTGTGTTGACATTTGTGAAAGCTATATGATCTGCCTCTTCACTATTTTATTCTCTCTTTTAAGATACAAGAGTTGGAGTTCCAACTGATGGCTACAAAAGATTCTTGTAAACTGTTTAACCAAGAGGCCCAGCAGCATTTAAGAGAAAAGCAAGAATTGTCTGAACAGAGGGAGCTTGAAGTGTCACAACTACAAAAGGTGCTAGAAACAGAGAGAAAACAGAGAGAGGAGGTCGTACAGCAGAACATTAAGTGGCAGAGACAGAAGGAAGAGTTGGAACAAAGAAACACAGAACTGACAGCTATGCTGCAAGGTCAGTGGGAGACTGAAAGACACCTAAACAACAAACTACTAAGAAAGCAAGAAGAAGTAGAGCACCACCAGACCACTCTTCAAGCCTTGGAAAGAAGGCAGAGTCAGTGGGAAAAGGCGGAGCTTCAGAATTCTGAGCTCCAAAGGCAATGGGAAGAGGCCAAATCTCAAATCAAACTGCTGCAGAATCAGAAAAGGGACACAGAGCTTCAGAACAGAAATCTGCGGCAACAGAAAGAGGAGGTGGAACTTAAGAATGCCAAACTGAAAGCTGTACTTCAAAGGCAGCAGGAGGAGGCAGAAGCTGAAAGTGCCCTGCTTCAGAGCCATTGGGAAGAAGCACAAAAACGCTGTTCAGAGTTGCAGAATTGGAAAGAAAAAATTGAATATCAGAATGCAGAATTTCAGGCCCTTCTTCATAACAAGCAAGAAGAAATGGAAAATAAGGATACATGTATGAAGAAAGAACAAAACCAGAATTTGGAGCTGAAGGCAACATTGCAAACCCTGGAGCACGACCGAGCTAGGTAAGCACAAACTACAAAAAAATCGTAAGTAGAAAATGAGGATCTCAGAGACAGTTCCTTTTTGCTGATTCTCTATAAATATTAAATGAGTGTGTTTTTTTAGAATGTACTTGGTGAAAACTTATCTTAGAAAAAGACAGGATAGTCCTTGATTTTTTATTCCAAAAGAGAATTTTGTAATTTTATATTTACAAATTGGCAGCCTTTTATACGTCTTAAAGCTTATTTCTTATAGTTTCATTGTCTGACCAATTATTGTAGTATCCTGCCAGGAATGTTGCTGCCATGTAATGATTGCAATATAATTTCATGCATCTGTATCTGTTAATGCTGGTATGATCTCTCTTGTTTTTATATTACATTAAGAGAGATGATCTTTTGGTAGTTTAATCTCATATATTCCTCCAATTATGTGACATGAATAATTTTTGTATTGGTATCTTCTTTTACAGATGCACGCTGTGCTTGACACATTTTTGTGTAATTATTATTTTCTGGCATATATACTGAAATTTTGCCTTTACATCATAATTTATAACTGTGTACCATAAAAGAACTAAAGCTGCATGTTGATAGCATCTAAGGGAAAGAAATTTGAGTTTTTGAACTTAAATATGGTTATCCTACAACTGAAATTTTGCTTTTTTTTCTAGCTTGATTCTCTCATTGGAGGAGAAGGAGTTCAGACTCAAGAAACTGCAAGAGAGGGACGATGCTCATCAGGATGAAATCACCAAATTGAATAGTGCCTTACACCAAGCAGAAAAGATGCTTGCTGAACACAAACAAGAAGTGCCGGAATTCATTAGCCAGGTATCATCCACAACAATTCCTTTTTATTTTTCTCTTTATTTCCAGTTTCTTATCGATGTACAGTAGTATTTTTAGAATAAAACCTGATTTCATTGTTTTATTTTTTCTAATACACTGGCCTCTTTCTTGCATTGTTTGGAATAACCTGACTTAATTTTTCCTTTACTTGCATAAAACTGATATAATAATATGTAGTGCCCTACAGCTAGTCTTTGATTTCCATACAACAACCTTCATACAGCAACCCTTCAAAGTTATATTACACTGAATGAATGATGGTTATAAATGATTCTCAGAGTTCTGGGCATCCCAGTACCCCTGTGGCCATGTGATCGCAGTCTGGATTCTTGGAAACTTGCTGGCACTTAGGGCTGATTGCCAGGTACCCCATGCTCATATGATCAATATTTGCAATCTTCCATGCCGGTTTCCCCAGAAAGCCAAAGGGGAAGCCAACAGGGAAGATCACTAGTCACTGGGTAAGTTTCCCCCATCTGCACACCCGCAGACTCTCTACGCTCATATCCTGCTGGCCACTCATGTGTTTTCACATATCCTTTCTGACACTTCTCATGTACTTCTGTGCATCTTCCCTGTGTCACACAGTGCTTCTCGTACACTCCCTTGTGCAGTCTTCTTAACCCATGTAATGCCTCTTGCACACTCTTGTATCCTCATGAACCCTCCCCAACCTACATGCACCCTTCACACACATCCTGCCTATACTCCTCAGTGCCTCTCGTGCACCCCCTCATACCACTGTGTACCCTCCCCCAGAGTGCAGTACCTCTCATGATCCCTTCACAAATTTGCACATCCTCTCATACCTTCCTGATTTACATGGCACCTCTCACACCCTTCATGACCTTCCCCCACCCACCCAGTCTCACTGCCTCCCCCACCTGGCAGCAGCCTGTTATCTGCCTGGAAGAGTGGCTCTTGCAATTTCCTGCTGTCCACCCCCCTCTTCCCCGCCTGACTTTGATTGTTGGAAGCCAGCAGGAAGTTGCCTCACCTAATGACCATGGGATTCAATTAAAAGCAGCAACCAGAACTGCAAGCACTGGTGCCACTAAGCAATGTAGTCACACTTTACAACTGCATCCCTTAGTGATGGAAATTCAGGCCCCAACTGCCACTGTAAATTGAGAACTACTTATATTTGTAATAATATACAAAGCTTATTCTTTTGTCTATTTAATTAACTTTTCCCAGTTTGTGTTTTATTTTGTCTAGGAGGTATTTACCTGCCTTAGAGTTATCCTTGTTCCTATGCCCAAGTTTTATTGCTGATGACACCCAGCTGTACATCTCCACCCCAGGCCACCCCAACGATGCCCTTGAAGTGATGTCCCGGTGCCTGGAGGCCGTACGGATCTGGATGGGGAGGAACAGGCTCAGACTCAACCCATCCAAGACCGAGTGGCTGTTGTTTCCGACGTCCCGATATAGTCAGCTGGTGCCATCGCTGACTATTGGGGGCGAAGCACTGGCCCCCACGGAGAGGGCTCGCAACTTGGGCGTCCTCCTGGATTCACGGCTGTCTTTAGAAGAGCACTTGACGGCCGTGACCGGGAGGATTTTTCATCAGGTTCGCCTGATTCGCCAGTTGCGTCCCTTTCTGGATCGGGACTCGTTACGCACGGTCACTCATGCCCTCATCACCTCCCGTCTGGACTATTGTAACACTCTCTACATGGGGCTCCCCTTGAGGAGCACTCAGAGGCTCCAACTGGCGCAGAGTGCGGCCGCGCGGGTGGTGATGGGAGCGACGTGGCGCTCCCATGTAACGCCTCTCCTGCGCGAGCTGCACTGGCTCCCGGTGGTCTTCCGAGTGCGCTTCAAGGTTTTGGTCATCACCTTTAGAGCGCTCCATGGCTTAGGGCCTGGCTATTTGCAAGACCGCCTGCTACCACCAATAGCCTCCCACCGACCAGTATGCTCCCATAGAGAGGGGCTCCTCTGGGTGCCGTCGGCCAAACAATGTCGACTGGCGGCCCCCAGGGGGAGAGCCTTCTCTGTGGGGGCACCTACTATCTGGAACGAGCTCCCCCCCGAGATACGGAGGATTCCGGATCTGCGTACCTTCCGTCGCACGCTTAAGACGTTCTTATTCCAACAAGCCGGCCTGACCTGAACTTCTCCTCTTTTAAATGGAAAATTTTAAATTTGGTTTTAAATTATTGGGGTTTTAAAATGGTCAGCCAAATTTATTTAATCTGTTTTATCTCTTTTTTAAATTTTGTATTTATATGTTTTATTATGGCTGTTCACCGCCCTGAGTCCTTCGGGAGTAGGGCGGTATACAAATTTAATAAAATGAAAATGAAAATGAAAAAATGTTTTCCCTATAGATGGAATCACTCAAGCAGATGATGGTACAGAAGGAGGCAACTTTGATAGCTCATGAGGAACAGCTAACTCAAGATCTGGAAGTTTCCCATGCAAATGAGCAACATGCCAAAGACACTATACAAAAGCTGGAGGCCGAAGTGTCCCAGTTACGCTTAAGCCTATGTAGCACAGAGAGCAGGGCAGAGGCACTGGCATCTGAATGTCAGCGTGTTTGTTCAGTTCATTGGGAGGCCCAAGCTCAGCTGATAAAACTACATTCGGTACTTCATTACATGCTGTGTAACAGTCCTGAGCCAAAAGTTAGAGGGCAAGGAGACCAAAACATTTCATCATTCCTTAACAGAGGTAAGTCTAAGGAGCAAGTGAATGAGCATTACGTCGTTTTTTTAATCAAGTATCACAGTCAGAATTCTAGTGTATTAGAACTATATTGGGGGGGGGGGGGTGTATATGTATTTACCAGTGTCTTTTAGAGAAATTGTAGCTAACCTTTATAATTCAGCTTGTTATTAATTAAAATATAGCGATAGAAAATAGAAAACGTGATGCTTATTTTTATACCAATAGTATCTTACTAATCAATAACCTTTATAAACTTTCATAATTCATGTCAAACTATTGGCTCTATAGAATATTCAAGGTAGAACTTAACTTTTTAAAAAAATGTTGTTTGGAATAGAACAGAAGAAAGAATTGAAGGTTGCTGGAGTCAGCCTAAAGAGTCCAAGTATAAAAAAATCTGGTTCATTTCTGGGAAATACGTCCTCATTGTAAAAATTGCATGTGTGTCATTTCAATATTTGTGTGTATGTGTGCCCCTTCAAATCAGTGTTGACCCCTGGTGACTACCTGCAGTTTGCTTGGCAAGATTTCAGAAGTGTCTTGCCATTGCCTTCTTCCTAGAGCTGACAGAATGGCACCATTTTTATAGAAGGAAAAATAACTAATTCTTAATGTCGATTTTGATCATTCCTGAGACATAATTGGAACAGCAATTAAAATGAATGATATTGGCTTTTGATTTTTTAAAAAAAATAATAGTGACCTTAACTCTAGCTCAAAATCTTTTGGCTACATATTTTAAATTGTGTTTATTAAGAATATGCAAATCCTTCAAAAGAAGTGCTTCACAACACATGGGAATATAAGCAGGGCAATTATCTTTGAATAATTAAAACATCCATTTTTTTCTGCAGACTTATGCAGCTGCTTCAGAAATAGCTTCTGGCAATCCCTATCTGCATGGGTATCCACAGATACTTCATTTTTTTTTCCTCAGCAAACATGCAGCTGTTTTAATAAGTCAAAAAGAGATGCTTCATTTGTACTGTGTGTTGTGAAATATAGGATTAAGAATTTAAGTATTACTTTTATATTGTGTTTGTATTGTATAGTGTCACTGTGTTTTTATTATTCATCACACAAGGTCTATTTGTATAAAAGGTTGTTTATAACTTTTCAAACTGAGTAAGTAAAAATCAGAAAAATAAGATTGGGATTGCAGAGTATAAATTTTGAGTTCTGAATTACTGCCTGTGATAAAATAAATAAATGAGGCAAGATCTGGTTACAAACTACATTTGATATTTGGCTCCTTGGCTGTGAAGCACTAAGGCATTAAAATTATTAGTTTATATGAAATGCAGACCAAATGGATGTTACAGGTGACATGGGCAATACAAATAATGTGGAGCCCTTAGTACACAGTGCACTGGAGATGTTACCTAGCCGGTAATAAAAACATCTGCAATAAAACAACCAAGCTCAGAGAGCACCAAAGATTCCTAGTTCAACCCCGAGCTACATATATTCTCTTTTATTGGTAATACAAATAATGTTTGACAATCACCAGTGCCCATTTGACTGAAAATCCTGTGGAAAAGTTGCCCTGACACATTTGGAAGCTACCTGGTTGGTGAAAGCAATATTCCACATTCTAAGAAACTGTAGATAGAAAGCAACGCAGACCCATGTCAGTTTCAGAACTATTACTTTGACTTTTAGTCAGACTTAGATTTGACTAAAAGTTTTCTCTAGATTCCCCATTCTTTCTAATTAATAACCCTAACCTGAAGGTGCAGTTACCAAACAGGTTTATTTCTTCAGAACAGGATAATGTGAAAGAACTGGCTTTGTCTCAACCTAAGGACTGTTCCACAGAGCTTACAGCGGAGAGAGTAGCAGAAGCACTTCAAGACTTGCGGCAAGATCTCTGGCGGGCTCACCTTCAACTGGTAACTTCCCTTTTGGTTTATGAATATGTTATTCTTTGGGTTGCTTCCAGGCATTTTAAATGAAATGTAATAAAACTTTTATAAAGTTATTGTGATAGCTGCATGTTATCCAGCACAATAATCTTTAAATCTTTTTCTTGAAAGAAGAACATGTATAAATAATTCCTGCAGAAAACATATGCTGGTCAGTTTCCCATGGGCATCTCAGTGGCCACCGAAGAACAGACTCATGGACTAGATAATCCTGTATTCTTGTCTGTCCAGTGATTTTCCTTATATTATTAAGTTAAAAACACATAGAAGTCTCTCACTAGATATTGATAATTAAAATAGATATTTTAAAACTCTAAGGAATAAAATTAAAATTATATTCTATCTTGTTAGGTGCTGTATAAATCTTGACAGTTATCAGGACATATCATGGCCTTGTATTTGAGAAGCTCCACAAATATATCTACTTACTTAATATAATGAATGCCTTTTTATTATACCGATAGGTTGTTTAAAATTACTTAAGAATTGAAAAAGATGGAAGTACCCTGTTTCAGACCTATCCTGAAAATAAGCCCTAGCATGTTTTTTTACATGCCTAATATAAGCCCTGCCCTGAAAATAAGCTCTACTTAAGAGCTTGTGCAGCCGGCTGCCCACCCATTCTGTCCCCACAGAGTGTCCCCACACCTTGGGCCCCCACAGCCAGGTCACCCACGCCCTGACACCTGCCTCACAGTGGCAGCACTGGCATCCATATGCAGCAGGAGCCACCATGGCTGCTGGCCCACTTCTGCTTGCTTATGGTCGCAATGGAACAGGAGGTTGAGTGATGTGCCAGTGCCAAGGCTGCGAGGTGAGGCAAATGTTGGGGCATGGATGGCCTGGCTGCGGGGGCCCTGAGGTAAACCGGTGCAGGGCGCATGGGGCAGCTCCACCCACATCTACCTTACCTCATGTCTGTGGCACTGCTGTATCGCTTGGCCTCCTCCATTGCAGCTGTGAGAAAGCAGAAGTGGGCCAGTGGCCACACGGGATCTGTTATATGGGGATGTTGGATCCACTGCTGTGAAACAAGGCAGGTGTCAAGGCGTGGGTGGCATGGCTGCGGAGGCCCTGGGGTAAGCTGGTGTGTGGCGTATGGGGCAGCTCCATCCCCCTACCTCACAGCAGCAGCACTGGCACACTGTGCGGCCTTCTACCCCACCATGAGCAAGCAGAAGAAGTGGGCCTCCCATACATGGGAAAAAATAAGACACCCCCCAAAATAATCCCTAGTGGTTATTTTGGGGCCCCAATAGGACCTGGTCTTATTTTCGGGGAAGCATGGACAAAAAAAATATACAATTAAAGGTATAGCTAGTAGTTCAGGTAGTTCTTGGTTAATGACCACTTGTTCAGCAACCATTGAAAGTCATGACAGTGTTGTATGAGTAGTAGTTATGACAGGTCCTCAAAAGTCTGGTTATCCCGTGACCCCATGATTGTGTTCTGGGTGCTTGACAATGATTTATATGATTATTGCAATGTCCTGTAGTTATGGGATTGTGATTTCCAACCTTTCCTGCCAGCTTCCCACAAGCAAAGTCAATAGGAAGGTTGCAAGTTGGTTGAGTGAATCTCCCCCATTGTGATCACAGTGAATTTTGCCTTTTTATGAACTTTCTTTCCTCAGTTGTTAAGTGAATCACTGCAGTTGATAAGTTAGTAACCCGGTTGTTAAGTGAATCTGGTTCCTCATTGACTTTGCTTGTCAAAAGGTTGCAAATGTGATCACATGATCTTGGGACACAGCAACAGTCATAAATACGAACCAGTTGCCAAGCATGATCATGGAGATGCTGGAAAGGACGTAACTATGAAAAACAGTCATATCACTTTTTCAGTGCTGTTGTAACTTTGAACTAAATGAACGATTCTAAGTCGAGGACTACCTGTACACAAATTCTTGTGTATTATAAAACTGAAGAGCTTCTTGGATGAGAAGCGAAACATTTTCAAGGAAAAAACCAAGGAAGCCCAAATTGCCAGTTGCTTTGGGACACTCAAATTAGGTATTTTCCACTACTTCTACCCCAGTTAGAATTGTATTTTTGAAGATTATAAAGAAGGTCAAAGATGTGTCAGACAGCAATATGGAAGAGTTTTTGAACAGGTAGGATGAAGATGGAGGATACAAATTTAATGTAGAGTTGTAATGTATAGTTTGCAACACACACAGTTTTCCAGGAAAGTGTAATCTATAGTTTGTGCAATGTAATGTATAATTTGCTGCAAGAAAATTTCTATTTGTTTAAAAAATATTTTTATAAAGCTCTCCCTATCTCAAGCGTACCTATACCGTGTGTTGGGCTGGGTTTTTGTGGCAGGATGAAGCAAGGAAGAATTCTGAGAAGTTGAAACAAGAACTTAGCGAGAAGGAAACAGAAAGGATACGGATTAATGCCAAAGCTGAAGAGCTGCAAAAGTGGCTGAACCAATGTGAAGAAGGTAACGCAAACTGTGATAATGCAAAGATGTGATCGTTTCCCTAAACAAGAGTTGAGAGCTACAGAAAATCTTGACAAAGCAAGCTCTTTTCATTATTGCACTTGTTATTTCAAGCTTAGTAACATTCCCTTTATAAAGCAGTACTGGGTATAATATCAGAAGGACAGAGACTCCATCAGTTATAGAAGATTCAAACCATCTTCTCTGATGACTTTTGAGAAAATAAGTTCTTAACAATGGTTTCAGTAACAAATCAGTATTTCATTCTGGAGCTATTTTTTCCTATAAATTGTTTATAGATGCTTTCTTTTCTTGTTCCTTGATATTCCATGCTGAAAATGTATTGATATTTTAAAAATTATTTTCAATAGTAAATTAGTTACTAGCATCGTCTAAAATATCTCCAAATTACTTTCTTTTTAGAAAAGGTACTATTATGTGGATGGAGAGTATTTATTTATTTATTTATTTTCATTATAGAAAAATGTGTAGTTGAAGGCAGACGCAGCTCCCTAGAGTCTGCCTTAAAGTTAGAGGTCATTGCTTTCAAGGAAGAGAATGTGAGTCTACGTGAAAAGGTGGCCAGTTTGGAAACAAAACTTGAAAACACAGAGAAACAAAGAAAAGACTTGGTGGTAAGGATATCAGACGTTTTGTAGGTTCAGCTACCTAAAATTTGATAAATTGTTGAAAACATTATTTTTTCTAAGGGAGTTACCGCTAATTTTTTTTAATGTTGTGATTTTATAGTGGGATAGATGGCATATAAATACTTGTTTCTTATTGTCTATTGTACCTGCTTTTCTCTTCTAAGTTTCTTTTGCAGCTTTTGCACTTTTGTAGAGGTACATACTTTCTAATATACACATTAGTGTTAGAGTAATAACCATTTTCTGGTCCATGTTTTCTGCTTCGAGCTTGTTCTCTTGTATTGATCTTCAGGGATGGAATAGTTCTTGATAAATTAGAAATATGTCACAATTAAATCTTTAAGAGAGTTAAATTGTTATGGGAAAAAATAAAGTTTTATTTAATGGACATAAAAAGACTCAAATTCTGAATTATTAATAGGATTTTAGGAATCATCAAACAGAATTACTTGATTTACATGCTTAATCGTAATTTAATGATTTTCTCCATGTAGAGGTACTGGCTGCCTTCTAGTGAATATTTTGAATAGATAACTTATATATATTTGGAAGTGATATATTTTAGCAAACATTTCATTTTTAAAAAATGGCAAGCATTTTTGTGCAAGATTTACATTTGAATGAATGCTGTCTCTAAATAATGTAACTATGGAATAATGAACAAGAAGAAAATAATTCTTTTTGCATTTCAGGATGAACGGGGCACATTAAAAATGACTAAAGAAAAGCTCACAAGGGAGCTGGAGCTTCTTCGGGAATCAGTCGAAGCTTCAGAACATCGAGCAAATGCCCTAGAAAAGATGAATGAGTCCCTGGAGCAAGAGCTTCAAACAGCTCTCTCCACTCTCAGAAATAAACATGAAGAAATTGAGACTCATCAAACGAGATCTGTGGCTTTGCAGAAAGAGGTAGAGGTAGGAAGAGCACTTCAGGAAATTGTGGATCAGCTCAATGTTACTTTAGAAAAGAGAAATGAAGAAATAAAAGACCAGCTACAGCAGATTAGGGATTTGGAGAATGACAAAGAAATGCAAAAAGCTGCCTTAGAGCAGCTCACTAAAAATCTAGAAAACAGAAGCAAAGAAATTGACTCTCAAAAAATGCAAATTGAAGAAATGACAATGCAAGATAATATGCAAAAGGCCGATCTCAAGAAATTAAATTTAGATCTAGAAGAGACTGTTCAGACTTTGAAATCCCAACAAGAAAAGCTTCAAAAACTACAAGAGTTATCAGAAAACCAAAAAACAATAATTGAAAGCCTATCTCTGAATCTGGAGGAAAAAATCAAGGAAGCTAACATCAAAGAGGAGAAAATTCAGATTATAGAACATAATGAATCAGCACAAATTGGAGCTTTGCTGAAAGAGCTAGATGACCTGAAAATAAAGATGAATGAAAAAGGTTGGGAACTTGCATCTCAAAAACAGCTACTTCAAGAATGGGAAGAGCAAGGGGAAAAGCGTGAGAAAGCTCTTTGTACGAGCCTAGAACACATGAAAGCCATTATTAAGGACAAAGAACGGGAAATAGAATCCCAGAGAGAACAGATAACAATTTTCCAACGGCTTGAAGCTCAGAAGGAAGAGCATCTCAGTGAGCTTTCTGAGAAGCAGAAGCAGATGACATTGACTTTGACCCAAAGAGAACAAGAGCTCAAGGCACAAGAAAACCAAATGAAAGAAATGAAAGAAGAAATGGAAATAGAAAGAATGGCTTTTCATGAACATAAAGCAAAAACACAGGCCACTTTGGACGAAAAGAACAGAGAATTGGAGTTCCAAAGGAAGCATGAAGAAGAATCGAAAAGCCAAATAAGAGTTCTACTTGAAGATATCCAGTACAGCTCAGGAGTACTAAAGGAGAGAAATGGTAATGCAGCGTTTCCAGATGAACAAATAAACCAACTGAAGAAGCAAAAACTACAGGAAACTACTTTTGATATACTGGGACAACTCAAAATATTCTTTAAGAGGCGACAACAAGAAATTGAGTCCCTGAAAGAGCAACATGAAAAGAATACAGAAGAGAATGTAGGGCTAATAAAAGGATTGCAAGCAGAACTTCAACAAGCAAAACAAGCTTTAAAAAATGGAGAATTGCAGATCAAATATTTAAAGGAGAAGAACCTCCAACAAGTTCAACAACAGGAGGCACAGACAAAATTTATCTTGGATAAACTGCATCTCACTAGATCTTCCCTTCATGACAAAGAAAAGGAAACAAAATCCTTACAAAAGCGTATCAAGGAACTCTCAAAACAGAAAGAGGAAGTACAGCATAATGTTTTAAGTCTACAGCAGGATCTGGATAGGATTAATCGGTTGAATGCAGAGAAAGAAGAAGAACTGCTCAAGCAAGCAGAACAAATTAGTAAATACCAGGCTAAAGTAGAAGCCACACAGAGAGAGCAAAAAAGTAAGGAAGATCTTTTGCAATATCAACACAAAAATGAGCAAGAACATGAAAGACACCCCAGAGAGCGAGAGAAGTTTCTTGACCAAAAGAACAAAGAGATAAATTATCAAGACGAGAAAAATAAAAAACCAATAAAAGATGAGTCTGAAGAGCAGCAAGAGCATCTCCATCTTATACAGAAGAAAGACAATGAGATTAAATTGCAAAAAGGAAAAATTGAGCAACTGGAAGAGAGACTCAAAGATAAAGGGAGGGAATTACTGACCTACAGTGATCAGATAAAGCAAATAATCTCAGCTCTGAGATTGCATGATAACAAAGAGTACAATTTCCATAGTTGTATTGAGAAAATTTTTATGTGGAAGGAAGAAGAACTAGTTAAAAGCAAGGTTATTAAGGAAAAAGACCAGTGCTTGCAACGGCAGAAGGAAAAGATTGAACATTTGGAAAATGAGAAAATGATAAACAGACAGGAATTGAATCATATGATAGCTGTTCTAAAACAGACAGAGAGTGGTGAGATAGAATGGAAGCAGAAGGCTCAGAAGTTGGATCTGACCCTTGCCCAAAGTGAAGAGGCTCTGAGAATTTTAAAGGAGGAAATGGCTGTTACACAGAGCATGTTTTCAGAAAGGGATATGGATAGGTTTCATCTCCAGGTAAGCGTTTTAACTTAAAATGCATGCAAACTGTTGCAGCTTCAGCATATTTTATAAAACATGTGAACAGTAAAATTATATTTTATAAATTACATCTTATCATTCTTATTCTCTTTAGAGATGCACTGTTTATATTTTAAAAGGGAAAGTGGTTTAAAATGAAATTTTCTTGGACTTAAAGATATAAATAATAAAGGAGAGATGAGAAAAACCAAGAGGCTGTGAGTTAGATGTTGCTAAGATACTATATCATTTACACTCACTTCATATGAGCTCTCTAATAACATGGCTATAATCTATTTGAGGAGTTTGAGTTTGGATTCAAATATTAACATACTGTTTGCCATATATTCTGCCATGGAACATCCTGTTCTAGAAAAGACTTTTCTGGCTATGATTTGACATTTAAATGTGCCATTTTAACTTTGAAATGCTTTGTTTTGATGTCAAAGTATTTTCAGGCACTGTAAATGACATATTCCAGGATCTGTTCATTTTGTAACAAAACATTTTTCACACCTACCGTACTTAATTAAATAAGCAAAGAGTATTTTTGTTTTCCTATAGGAACAATTGGATACAGCTTTCAAAACTCTGAAAGAGGCAAGGTTTATTATTGAAACTCTGGTGGGAGTTTCTGATCTGCTATGCAGTGAAAATGATATACCAGGGGTTGAGCATAATGAGGCCGGAAAGGTAAGATAAAAGAACAGATATGAAACATGTGAGATGGCAATGCATCATATAGAAGAGCAAGATATCTTTGAATTTTCATCAGGGCTTTTTGGCACCTTAAAGTATAACTTTATTATAATTCTATATGCCTTTTTGCTTCCCATTCTATCAGTCATATTATGTAATAATAAATTAGCACATTTTTAAGATCAGTCTTTATTGATTTTATTGCAAATGATTAAGAATTACTCCTATAGGAACTGATGTAACTGACATCTCTACCTTAAGTAGTTAATTGCTTAAGATTCGGAAATGTACAATAGCAACATATTAAGAAGGTTTCTTCAGAAAAAAGTCATGTCCCATCCATGGGACAAAATCGCCTTCATTTGTGAGTGGCTGTCAAACTGCCTCCTATTTTTTTGTACATATTCTGACCTTTATATTCTTATTTTGTACTGCATCATTTCTGTGTCATGCAGCCTTTGAAAAAAGAGGGACATCTGACATGGACAGCTGAAAAACGACTCTTATGTAGGCGTTTACAACTTCTGCAGCAAGCTGTGGCCAGGTTAGAGAATGATAAACATGGTTTAGAGAAGCACAATGCTCAATTGAGAGATGCATTGCAAGAGGTAAGCTTTTCTGTAAAGGTAAAATAACCAAGGTCAGCATTATTTTTCTGTGCAATGTAATTATATGTTAGCCCTCATTATACACTGATTGGGTAAAGTAGTCCTTTGTCCTATAATGTGATCAAATTAATCTAAACTCTCTCATTAAAGAGCTTCTGATTGAACAACAAATGTGTAAGACAATGTGTTGTGTCATGTTTTTATTGAATACAGTGAGTCAGCCTTTACTATGTTCAATATTAAATAATTGTTCAATAAATATTACAAATATTGTTCAATAAACAATACTATTGAATATTGCATTATTTTCAGTTGATTGAGGAAGTAATGGATTTTGCATTCTATCAACGGATTTTATAGGAGATTGTCGGAGTATTTATGCATAAACTGAAGAACAGTAGTTCTAAACACAAAGTAAATATGTAAAAATATGGCTGAACCCAAAGAAATTGTTATTTGAATGGGAGGATTAAAGCCATGACTTAACCCAACAGAAATGTTGTAGTATGACCTGAAGCAAGCAGTTCATGCAAGACAGCCCAAGTATATCAGTGAGTCAAAAAGGAATGGGCCAAAATAACTCCAAGCCAATGCATGAAAGATATCATTAGGCACAATATACACTTGGTTGAAAGAGGGGGCATCTGTTTTTAAATCTAAAGCTTCACATAGTTTCTCCAACAATCTGCTTTATATATTCAGTAAACATGATATTTTCAGAGTTATTTATTTAACCAGAATCTTTTTATCTATTAATATATAATATTAATAGGATTTAGATAAAGCTCTACTTTCCTATAGGTCACAGTACTGCAGTATTATAAAGGGTTCACAAACTTATCTCACATTGTAATTAATAAAATAAAACCTGCTTGCTTTTTTTCTGACTTCCTGAGTCAGTTTGTTTTATTGATTTCATTGGGTGGTTACTATTAAGATTAAGATAACCTTTATTGTCATTTTTTTCTCTGCGCACTCCGGCACACATTAAAAATGAAATTCTGTTGCCTGCTCTCAGAAGTATACAACTACATAACACACACATATACAGTAGATATGCTATATACATACATATGTATATGCCTTCACCCTAACAAATAAATACATAAGTACGTATTTATCACTGTCCATCTTGAATACAAAGCGAAAAGAGGAGGATGCTTGAGAGTTCACAAAGTTAATACTATATGGAACAAAACTTTGGCTGAATCTGGATGTTCCGAATATTCTTATACATATTACCTATTTTCAGAAATTTAGGGCTATTCACAATTCAGTGTTTTGTGCTTGGTAATCTTTGCCTTATGTTCAGTGATCTGCTCAGTATCAGCAGTCAGTTATTAGCTTGTTTTACCTAATTTAGGATAACATTTTTGTTTCTCTTATCGATTGCAGGTAGAACATGAACGAAGGAAACTGAAAAGGAGTCATGGAGACTTTTCTCTAAGTTTTGAATATTCACAAGCTGATTCTGGGTCACAAAAGATTCTCTCAATTTCAAAGGTTTGAACATACATACATATAAAACGTTTATGCCACCCATGTCACCAAAGGCAGCTTGCAATCATTAAATAAAAATGCTACATAAAACAATAAATAAAAGATCTTAAATTTAAAATGAGTTAAAATTAAATTGACCAAGATGAAGAGGAAGGGAGCAAAGTGAAGATGAAGGAAGTAAAGTGGGGTTTTATCCAATCCATTGGCCGCCTACAGAATGATATGCCGTTATTGGGATCACAGGTCAGTCAACAGGGCTATATCTTCAAGCTCTTTCAGAAAGCCAAAGGGAAGGAAAATGGATGATTTTAAGTGCAACTTCTGATAATAAAATATGCAAGCTCTTCATTATATTTAACTACGGGGTGCTATGGCTCAGCAGTTAAAGATGCTGAGCTTGTCATCTGGAAAGCTGACAGCCCGGGTTTGAGACCCGAGCATCACACAATAGGGTGAGCTTCCATTACTTGCCCCAGCTCTTGCCCAGCTAGCAGTATGAAAGCATGGACAGTCAAGTAGATAGATACCCCTTTGGTGGGAAGGTAACAGCATTCTGTACACTTCAATGTATGCTGGCTACATGACCACAGAAATGTCTTTGGACAAAGCTGGCTCCCTCAGCTAAGAAATGGATATGAGCATTGCCCCTGAGACTTGGAAACGATTGGGCAAGGGAAATCCTTACCTTTATATTTAAACTAAAGTTTATAATTGTTGGGTTAAACCTGAATAAATGAGAGAAAATCTAAGCTATATAAATAGTTTTCTTTTCCTAAATAATAGACTTCTTGAAGGTAAGCATCTGACTGAGTTTTCGCTCTCCTTTCTCCCTAGAAAGAAACCCAGGTTCTCCAAAAGCAACTGGCAGAGTTACAAAAACAGGTGTGTATTTTATAATTGGAATACACTAGGTCTCTTAGAATTGCTTTTCTTATCTTCCATTGTTGAAGAGCTGCACCGCTGTAGTGACTGCATTTTCAAAGATTCACAATAGTTTTTGTAAGCAGCGATCTTAAAGAACAGTTTAAAGTAGAGAATCCTTTTGGCAACAACAAAACAGAACAGTTTGGGACATTTTGTCCTCAAAATCATTTTGTACTCTTATTTTTTTTAAAAAAAAAACAAGATATTTTTATCTGCGTCATTTGAATAATTTAGTTTTTGCTATTGAGTGCACTGTTTTAAATGCACAATGCATTGTTATAAAAATGTTAATTATGCACCATCAACTCAATGTTGATTATTAGTGATCACATAACATTTTCTCAGAATTTATTAGTAATATTAGATATTGCTAGATATCTAGCAATATTATATCTAATATTAGATATTAGATATAGCACTTAGACTTATATACTGCTTCACAGTGCTATACTGCACCCTCTAAGCAGTTTAGAGTCAGCATATAGCCCCCAACAATCTGGGTCCTCATTTTACTGACCTCAGATGGATGGCTCAGTCAACCTTGAGCCAATGAGAATCGAACTCCTGGAGTGAATAGTGAGGTAGCCTGCAGTATTCCATATGTTAAATAATAAATCTAGCAGTTTTACTTTACATAAGATACTATTCCTTGAGTTGAAAATTAGAAATTAAGTTCTTCAGAGAGAAATAATTCATTAGTCCTTGATGTCATTTGTTCTTGTTTTAGGTTTTTGTTCTACAATCACAGCTATCACTGGAACGGAAGCAAAAGCAGAATTATATCATCAGCTGTACTAAAACAAATCAAGAGCTTTCAGATTTGCATCAAGAGCTTGAAAACTCTTTAGCTGTTGTGGCTAGGAAACCTGATGCAACAGTTTTGGAATCAGAGACTCGCAGGCTTGATGAAACCTTGAATAATAGTTTCACATTGGGAACTGTATGCTCAGACAGTGTCTTATCTGGAAAACATCTACCAAGCTCAACACCCAAAAGTGTTCATCAGAAGTCCACAAGGTAGCATAAAAGTGGCAAAAGCAAGAAATTACAGAGGCTCCAGCACAAGCAGAGTTTAAAAAGTTGTTGATATGATGGATCCTTCCTCGTATTCAGCTAGCTTTGATTTCCATGGTCTATCTGCCAGTTTTGATCCTTCAGAATATAATTCCAGATTCTTTGGAATCAGTGAAGATCATCTCAATACAGCCTAAGAAAAAACAAAAGTATTTGAAAGGCTGCGTATTAAGTGGCTGAAGATATGCAATGTGAAAATCTTTGGACATAGCAAAATTCAAAGCCAGTGTATGAGAACAAAATAAAGAAATGACTCCTTGCAACCATTTCCAATAAGAAGAATGGAAGTTCATTCCAGGAAATGAGTCATGAAAAAACTAAACTCATTAAAGATTTCCCACTTTGTTTTGTATAGACACATGGGACAGTACTTGATCAGAAAGGAATCTCAATCTAAACAGTCATTTTGGTTTAATAATCTTATTGATTGAAATATCATTTCCTAAACTATTGTACAGCAATTTGGTATAAGATACATCTAGATGGTTTTTATAACATTTTGTACTAAGCAGTTTTCTTATAATAAAAATTTTTATTTTTCCTTTCTTTGTTCAAATATTTTATATGAAGCTTTTCTAAGATTTTTCCCCCTGCTTTTTTGTGGTATATATGTAAATAGATAGATAAAATGTATGTATAGCCATTTTCTACAAGAACTTCTGGAGGTTCATGTCGATAAGGAGTATATAAGACACATTACCATTGTAATTAAAATAGAAGATAAAAAATAAGTACCAAAGTAATAAATTTACTTTTATTATATATAAATTTACTGTACTGAAAGTACTAAGTTAGAAGTTACAACTAAGAAGTAATGTCTGCAAAACTGACTCCTTAATCTCATAAAATTTAAGAGATTACCAAAAAAAAGGTTGGGAGTGATGAGACAGATGGGTTGCTACAACATAGAGTTGTTCCTGAAAGTAAAGTAGCTACACCAATTCATAATGGAGTTTATGGGTTAAAACCAGGAAATAAAAACAGGCTCATGACCTAACAGAAAGGAGGAATTATCACTAGCATTTTGGAAAAAGAAAAAAGATGGCTACTGAAGTCAAGATGCATTTAGGCCATTTACATATTGAAAATTTACTGTTTCCAGAGTGAATTAAGTCCACTGAAGAGTTCCAGGAAAGGTCCAGATTTTAAGGGTTCATTCCTACTTGACCAGAGGAACAAAAGCCTGAAAAGCGAAGATCTTGGCTAATTCTAAACAGAATAACTATGAATATCTCCATAGAATCTATGGAGATTCTAAACAGGAGAGGTTTTAGAATTCCTAGGTGCAAGCATAAATAGATGCTGCCTTGTTAGAAGATTACATGGCAGGCAATGAAATAATTAATTCAGGAATGCTAGAAGTTTTTTTTTTTTTATTACATACCAGTACTGGCTTGTACTCTACCTCAAATTCTGCTATGTTGTCTTATTGTGGTAGGAGTTGGGGTAGGGTTCCTGGGAAGGATGAGTAAAGAAGCAGGAATGTACATCATATGTTTATACTCCCAGCAAGGTCAACCAAGGTATGAAGCTCATCCTAGCTGTCCAGTTAAAGGAAGGAGATCCATATATCGGGCAGAAGCTATACAGAAGATGCTGGGGGCAGATGACCACTTTAGTGACAATGGTAAAGGCAACCATCCATAACCTGGAAGAAATCAACAGTACACCAAAAACAGACAAGTGGTTGACGAGTGCTGGATGATGGGCTCTTTAGATTAGATGGCACTCAGCATGCTACTGAGGAAAAGCAAAGATTCTTTTGGATTACTAAAGGGTATTTATGACATGGCTAGATACAAGCTTTCAGAACTTCTAGTTACTAATGCTGCCAGACAAGAAAAGAAAATCCTAAATTGTTAAGGAAATCGCAATAGGAACATGGAATGTAAGAAGCATAAACATGGAAAAGCTCAACAATGAAATATGACATTAATTAACTACATATTGACATCTTAGACATAAGTGAATTGAGCAAACAATAGCATTGTTCTCATAGGAAGGATATAGCAAAGACTACTGGGGTACAATCCCTGGTTCTCTTTCAGCTAGATAAGTACCTATCTCCTGCTATTTTCAATAATGAGGTAATCATGGGATAATAGTAACCATAGAAGTTCCTCTCCCCTTTTTTGCTATTTGATCATTACAACTGTGAAATTAAAATATATATTAGTGGCTACCAAAGTCCAGGTTTTTTTTAAAAAAGTAAAATGTTGAAAAACTGCATAAAATTAAATCTATTACAATTTTGCTGTTTGATCTGCATGGGAGACTAGAATTTATGGACATTTACAGCAATGGTGGGTTTCAAATTTTTTTACTACCGGTTATGTCGGTGTGGCTTGGTTGGCGTGGCAGGGGAAGGATAATGTAAAAACTCCATTCCCTCCCCAATCCTGGGGAAGGTTACTACAAAATCCCCATTTCCTCCCGATCAGCTGGGATTTGGGAGGCATAGAATAGATGGGGGTGGGGCCAGTCAAAATTTTTACTACTGATTCTCTGAACTACTCAAAAGTTCCGCTACCGGTTCTCCAGAACTGCTGAGACCCACCTCTGATTTACAGAAACATGAACTGAGGTCAAAATGTGTATTTCCCAGTTTCAGATTTAATTCCCAGTGAGGTATAAAATGTCACTGAAACTTGAATAATTACTGCATATTTGTGTTAACTTCTAATAGCTAGGGCCTAGTTAGCTCCGGAATAATTTAATATATTTTATACTTCAAATTGCTCATCCTCCAATTGGACTAATTCAGAAGGAGAATAAAAGTAGAAGTGTTCCCATATTCTTTAGCTAAGTAGGCAAATGCCTTGTAGCAGCTCATTTTAAATATTTCTCAGAATTTATTTTTTTAAAGAGCACTTTAAAAAATCCTGGATTTTGTACAAAAGTTTGCTATCGCGTATTGCAGATATTCCATAAGACTCTAATAAGACATTTCCCTAATAATAATTCTATCTTTCCATACCCACATTATGTATTTCTAATTTTCTGAGATTCTAGAAACTCAGCCCTTGACTGGCTACTTCATTATATTCTATGCCACCACTTTTTGCAACTAGTGGTCAATAGTTGCTTATTATGTTCTCAATAATCCTTTGCTCCTCTACAATTAGAGAACTTCAGCTACGCAGCACACATCTTAGTAATTGAACTGGGTATTTCAGGGACCAGAAATAAACGTCCCTATCCTCAAAGAAATACCCAGTTCAATTACTAAGATGTATGCTGCGTAGCTGAAGTTCTCTAATAGTAGAGCAGCAAAGGATTATTGAGAACATAATAAGCAACTATTGACCACTAGTTGCAATATATATTTATATATATATATATATATATATATATATATATATATATATATATATATATATATATATATATATATGTGTGTGTGTGTGTGTGTGTGTTTTCTTAGGTTTTCGCAGGTGTTTGTATGTAGGTCTTTGGTTATTCGGGTCTTCTCCCACGTAAAATTGGAAGTGTCTTGGCGACGTTTCGACGAAGTCTCATTCGTCATCTTCAGGCTGGTGTTCTCGGCTTCGTGCTTCCAGGGACACACATATATACACACACATATGTGGTTTATAACCATCCTGAAGGTTCATTCGAACTCCCCCATGTCTAAACCTCTGAACACTAGAAGCAAAACGATGTAACGTTTCCACACGCAAACACTCTGACCCAGGTTAGGCAAAAGATTCGCCGTTGCGCAACCCAAGACGTCAATTTACTTAAAGCTCCTCAAAATTGTTCCACCGAAATCAAGCTTTCAATTCTGAGGGAAAGCCAGTACCTGTCGCCACCCCCTTGATAACTAACGGAGGGCGGGGCGAGGGCCGGAAGTTCGTCGTGTCTTCTGGTTCGTGGGTGGGGGAGTGTCCATCATGGAGTCGCTTTGGAGGCTGAAGCGGTTCGATGCCTTCCCCAAGACGCTGGAAGATTTTCGGGTGAAGACCTGTGGTGGCGCTTTCGGTGAGGGACCGCCGGCTGCCCGAGGACTACAGGACTCAAGAGGGCTGCCGTTGGGAGGGAGACAAGAGGGGTGCCTCTTGGAGAGACCCTTGCTAGTTTAAAGCGGTCCTAAGTTGAGGCATAGTGTTTGTTGCACATGCAGACAGATAGGACCAGCGTAATGTTTCATGCGTGAACTGAAAAGAGTTTGACGCATTTGTTATCGTTTGGTCTTGGGGATTGTTTGTGAAGTTGGACCTTTCGTAGCTTAGTGATTGGGAGCGAAATTGTGATATTGAAAAGTATCGAGGCTGAACTTAATGTGGTTTTTCTTCTGTGCGTTATGTTCTCATACCTAACGTTTTCTCACTGCCCGCAAACAACATCAATTCCTAAGGCACTATCTGTTGTTATATGTGCGTTGAATGTGTATGTGAGGACATCGTTTAAAGAAAATCCAGCCTAGGCAGTTAAGTGTTTCCATTTTTTTTAAAAAAGGCAAAATAATCTTTTAAGAATGCACAGAATAGCCAGGATTGTGAAATGATTGCTTAGTACATTATTGGTACCACTTGCTGCTAAGGAGCCTAAATATATTTTTGTAGCAATCTAATGAACTGTTGACTCTCATGAGAAAAAAAATCAGACTCAGTAAACCATCTTATTCACTGTACTTTCTCCAGTCTAAAACCATATGGTAGATTAGATTTGTTTTTAACTTCGATCTTTCAGCCTTTGGCAGATGTCCTGTGTCATTTAATGCTCAGTAAAAATCCAAGAAAATAAGTCTTCTATTGAGGAATGGTAAAAGGAGTCAAATTATCTTATAATGGCTTTCTTTATCATTGCTTATTTTAAAGTACAGTAATCTATACGCTTTTAAAATAACATAAAGATGATACAAAGAATCAGAATTGATCTTGCACAGATAATGAATGGATGCTTTTTAGTGATTTCATTGCTTGTTTAAAATTTAAATGTTCTGAAATATAACATCTCAAAACTATTTTAAATCTTTTAAAATATATACGAAGCAATACATAATCTCTTTTAGGAGTATTTTTTTTTATTTTTTTGCTATATAGTACTTGCCATAATTTGTTTTTCACTTGTATTGATCCAAGCTTTTTATGTATTTGTCAGATAGGTATGTGTTTCTGAATCTTTTGCTGCCCAGGATTCAGAACCACTCCTTTAAATGTGTGCTTATAGATAGATAACAATAGTAGAAATTTTAATTAAAGCAGCTTCCTGGAATCTGAAAAAATGAAATATATGCATTGCTTTTTAAGCATCCCATTGAAAACGCAAGTTGATTGCTGCTGCTGTTCAGCTGTCCTTTGGGACCTCTTTGAGGCTCAAAATACATTCACCAGACTGGAGATCAAAAGTCAACAAGACAAAGGAAGACTTTAAAGAAAGCTTGCATCCTTCTTGGAAGAAAATAAATATTAGTCTTCCATGGAGAATGAACATTTGCATGCAAAAGTTATAATATTTTACAAATAATCATATAAAAAGTATACTATTGTATAGCTTTTAAAAATTATGGCGAGAATAATGGCTGGTTGTTTAGTATATGAATATTTAACAGTTTATTATTGAAGAGAAATGAATATTACCTAATATTTTATTTTTTCACTTTTTTAAAGGTCTTAAAAACTAAGAAGGGACTTTTCCCCTGATTTTTTTATTTTGCTGGTATAGTAAAAGCATTGCACCATATTGCATCTGAATAACACAAACATGTTTGTTTTACCAAATGGTCCTGCATTAGGAAGTTTCATCAGGCATTTACTTTTCCACATGCAGCTGGCATGCAATATATATTTTTCACATGTTTTTGTATACATTGTTTCTATGAATATAATATTTGTATATAAAAAGTTTCATACAAGGAATTATTTTTCAAGCATACAGCAAAAGTCAATCAGGTTATATGGTACTGCAGTTCAAGACTAGTTAAATTATTTCTTAGATTGGTTCATCATTCCAAAATTTAATATTGATTCAAAATTTTATTAGAAAGCTTTCTTTCAGAGGTGTGTGGGTGGGTGGGGGCGGTGGTCTGCTAATTTGTTGTACCTAAAACAGCTGTTATGTTGTCGTAAGCCAGTCCTTATTCCAGCTACATTTTTATGGACTAGAATTCAGGGGTGTCAAACTGGCAGCCTATGGGCTGGATGTGTCACATACAGGCCGCACCCACCCAGCTCCACGAATGAGAAAAATGTTGTGAAATGTCAAGTGATGGCAATGTGACGCGGCGAGTTTGATACCCATGGACAAATGGATACCTTTGTATTTTAAATAAAAAGATGATGTTGAATCCTTTTCTCTCAACAAGAGGCTGATTGGTTTCCTGAAAAATCTTCAAATTTTTATGCATTCTTATAGTGCTGGGCATTTTAACTGGAGGCACTAGGTCCGTGATGGCTCTGCCGCGTATGTGCATGCACCTCCCACCGGCCAGCTGGTCTTTAGGTCTCTGCCGCACATGTGTGGGGGTGGGGGGCATGCACGGGGGGCGGGGGCATGCACGGGGGATGCTCGCATTGCATGCATGCTTTGGGCACTCGGTTGCAAAAAGGTTAACCATTGCTCCACTAGGTGATCTGCAAAGGGCCTAGCCCTAGTCAATTCATCCAGGTATTCCCTGCATGATTTCTTCGGTAAGCCAAACATGATTTTAGAGTTATTTTCTTAAAAGATATATGCATTTTCATTTCCTGTCAGGGAAGCCATAGTGATGGCCCCTGTTGGTATCCCATATGTTTATAGCACATATAGAAATATACAAAAATTCTTAGGGAGATGATGATGATGATTTGCAACCCAAAATCTCTGAGAGTGAATTAGGCAGCTATTTAAATTTTCTTGAATAAATAAAAAAATTGATCAACCTTGTATGCTGCTCAACTCTCAATGATCACAACAAAGAAGTTACAATAAAATCAGTAACATATAAATGGCTGTTGTTCGGTGATAGATCAAATGTTTTGCGATGCAGAGCACTTCAGGCTCAGTTCCTGCTATTTCTGTAGAATGGGAAAGGTCTGTTTGAAATTATAGAACAACTGTCTGTCGGTATAGATAGATCATTGACCTGTCCAGTTAAATACTTTACAGCTTCTATGCTCAAATGTTAATACAGTGATAAATGTATGAGTTTTAAAATATGACAACATGTAACTTTCCTGTCTTCATATACAGTGACTGTAATCAGTGGACTCATCATGTTCTTCCTGTTCTTCTCAGAGCTCCAGTACTATCTTACAAAGGAGGTAAATGAGTCTGTTTCTTTCTTCTTGTCCTAGGATACACATTTCTGAATATAAACATTTGATTTCCTCACATGTTCTTTAGAAGCAGATACTATATTAGATATGACCAAATGGATTCAAAGTTTCCTACTTGCCCTATGAAATCTAGGCAGCTATGGGCCAGTTATTGTCTTTCAGGCTAATTTATTTTACAAGATGCCTCGAAAAATAAAAGGTAGATCAAATGCACCATTCTGAAAATGGAATAAAAGAGTAAAATTTGCTTTTATAGTCAATTTTGAAGACTTATACAAGCAGAAAGTATATATTTAATGATATATTTTAAAATATAGGTATATATTTATGTTGAAATCTGTCTATTTGTATTATACATTTGATTAAAATTAATGTAGTTGAAGTCATTAATTGCTATTCTCCCATTGCATTTTTTTTGTTGCCTCTTTTGCCCTCATCTAATCAAAGGAAATATTACTTCAGGTTCCTATCTTCTACCTTAATATGACTGTTGTGCCTCAGGAGGATTTTCCTTTTCTTTATAACAGGTGTCTTGAAAGATAAAAATTGTGTGTCTCCTTCTCACTACACTGTAGTATGTTCCAGCTGAATTCCTTACCTTATTGCCCTCCAGATATATTGGGCTACAGCTCTGAGGAGTCCAGAATATTGGCTCTGCTGACTGGTCTTTATGGGACCAGTCCAAAATCAATTTCTTTGCTTTAGATTTCCAAAATCCACAACTAGTCCTCTTTAGTTCTTTGAATATAGGATGCTTAAAAGCAAGCTTGTTTTCAAACCATTGAAGCAAATTAAAAAAAATTCCTGATGAATTTTTGAATTGAATTTATTTATTCATTTATTCAGTTGTAATATGAAAGAAAATACCAGAAATATCTTTTGGGTCTCACCTTTATTAAATTCTCATGGAGTCTGGTTTAAAATTATCCCATCAAATAAGGTGGGAGGCCATAAAATTGGGATTGTAGGATTGTCCTCATTAAATAAATCAGTCATGTGATATCATGCTAAGCAATGACAATCTTGGTCTCAATTGCAATATGTGAGCCAGTTACTCCTTGAACACTTTGCAAGGTACTAAAAGCTGTTTTAAAAACAACAATAAAATATAACATAAAATGGTAGCATTAAAACTTCTGGAAAAACAACCATATTTTAAAACTGCTTCTAAACTGAAATAAAAAAGGAACTTGCTTTAAATCTGGTAGTAATTTGTTCACTAATATGAGCCTTGTCATCAAGAAATCTGAATTGGTGCCTGATGTCAAACATATCCCATTGTGTCCCATTGATTTAAGAGAGCAGTAAAAATGTATGGGAAAAAGTGATCCTGTAAGTAGCTTGGGTCTAAGCTATAAATGACTTTTTGCTTGTTTATTTTCTTTATCTTTAGATTCACCCAGAATTATATGTTGATAAATCAAGAGGAGATAAGCTCCGGATAAATATAGACATTGCTTTTCCACATATGCCATGTGCTTGTGAGTAAAGGGTATTGAATTTTGCTTTTTAGTTAATTGAAATGATGGAAAATGGACACTCCTTGGCTTCACATAGTATTTTATAATATTGTAATTAATCTTCTTAGGAACATGTGTTTGGAACCTCTGCAAAATAAAGTAAAATTTTAAAAGTGAGATTTTACTTAAAAGCCAGTACAGTCCTAGGCTGCACTAACAGAGGGATAAAACCAAGATCACACAAAGTGTTAGTACTACTTTATAATGCCTTGTTATTACACCACACTTGCATCCAGTTTAGGTCACCATGATTAAAAAGATTGAGACTCTAAAAAGTGCAGAGAAGAGCAACAAAGATGACTAGGAGACTGGAGACTAAAACATGAGGAACATTTGCAGGAATTGGGTATGTCTAGTTTAACAAAAAGAAGGAGTAGGGGTAACATAACAGCAGTGTTCCAATTTCTCACGGCCTGCCACAAAGAAGAAGGAGTCAATTTATTTTCCTGAAACACCTGAGGGCAGCAGAACAAGAAGCAATGGATGGAAACTAATCAAGAAGAGAACCAACCTAAAACTAATAAGAAATTTCCTAACAATTAGAACAATTAATCAGTAGAATAATTTGTCTCCAGAAATTGTGGGTGCTCCAAATCTGGAAGTTTGTAAGAAGAGATTGGATAGCCATTTTTCTGAAATGATATAGGGCAGTGATGGCTAACTTTTTTGCCATTGTGTGCCAAAAGTGGGGGAAGTGCTGGTGTGTGGGTGTGTGTGTGCACACGCGTGCCCACACCCATAATTATATGTGCCCTGCCCCCACGCATGTGTGCAGAACCCCCCTGCGCTCCCCCGCTTTTGGCACGTGATGGTACAGTGGGCCAGGCTCTCCCCAGGCTCCAGAGCCTCTCTAGGGGCCTGGGGAGAACAAAAAACAGGCCTTCCCCCCCGCCCAGGCCCTCCGGAGGCAGGAAACAGCCTGTTTCCCTACTATTGGTGGGCCCAGAAGGCCCGAAAATCAGCTGGCTGGCGCGCACCTGTGTGCCAGAGCTGAGCTTGCGTGCCCACCATAGATTCGCCATAACGGGTATAGGGTTTCCTGCTTGAGCGGGAGGTTGGTTTAGAAGACCTCCAACCTGTTATTCTGTTAAGATGGATGCTGATTACAAGGTAGTAGTATTGAAGTGGTAAAAGGAAGTACTACTCTTAAGGGTTCAGACATAAACCGTGAGATATAAGTAAATGTTATTTTACTTGTGGCTTGATTTTCAGTAACTCATGTATTAGTATTGATTCAGAATTCTTCCCTTAGATCTTAGCCAGTATGATTATGGATCTACATAGATTTTTGATTATCCAGTCTTCTAATTGCTATAGTTTTCAAGAAAACTTCAGTGTTCTCATTAATGGTCCAATAGATATGTTGTGTACTATAATTGGCTCACAAATCGGTTTGGAACAGTCTGTGTTTGTTACTTACAGATTTGAGCATTGATGCAATGGATGTGGCTGGAGAGCAACAATTAGATGTTGAACATAATCTCTTCAAACAACGCTTGGATAAAGATGGCAAGCATGTGACTCCAGAAGCAGAAAGACATGGTAGAATAGATATACTGTTCCAGTGTGGGAGCAGTATTACAGACGAGATGGTAACACTGGGTTTAGTTTCATGACATCTGATTTTCAGGGTATAAAAGTGACAGACTGGCATAAGTTTCTATTGTGGCCAGATATTTGGTACAACTAATAGAGATGGACCAGTATTAAGAGCCATGGTGGCACAGTGATTAGAATGCAGTGCTGCAGGCTAATTCTGCTGACTGCTGATTGTCAGCAGTTCGGCAGTTCAATTCTCACCGGCTCAAAGTTGACTCAGCCTTCCATCCTTCCGAGGTCGGTAAATGAGGACCCAGATTGTTGGGGGCAATATGCTGAGCCTGTAGACTGCTTAGAGATGGGTGTAAAGCACTGTGAAGCGGTATATAAGTCTAAGTGCTATTGCTATTAGTGATGTTTGAATATGCACTACACCAGGGGTGTCAACTTCAATTTCATTGAGGGCCACGTCAGGGTTGTGTTTGACCTCAGGTGACGGGTGGGTGTGCACGCGGCCATCCCAAGCTCTGTTTTCATTGGCAGAGGGTTGCAGGAGGCTATAGCAGCCAAAAACGGAGCTCGGGAGCCCATTTTTACTCGCAGAAGCACTGCGGGCCAGTCCTTTGCTGTTTCCAGGTGGCCCCGCAGGCCAAATTTGAATATCCCATGGGCCGGATCCAGCCGCCAGGCCTTGAGTTTGACACCCCTGATCTACACTGATATGCTTAGTCATACATTACTTTTACAGTTTTTATGTCTTTATTTCAGAATTAGGAAAAGAAGAGGAACTTTTCTTTGATCCAAATTCATTAGATCCTGAACGCTGTGAAAGCTGTTACGGAGCAGAATATGAGGATATCAAGTATGTTTTACTTTTCTTACTATGACTTGGAAGCAAAAAAATGGTTTGGGGAGGGAGCTGCATAGCTACATCGTTTTCTGAACTTGCTAAGAAGAATTAAGTTTGTGGTTGGTTGTAGTTTTGTTGATATTCTTGCATGTTTTCTTGCCTAAAACATCATACGGGTTTACCAGGCTTTTCATTGTTAATAGAGGATAGGAAATGGATTTCAGTCAACTATTTTTCCAGTAATAGCAGACAGATTGAATCTAGTTGAAATTGAAATTAGTGGAAGTTTCAGCCACTTAATTTGGGTTTGGATTGAATCACTGGTTTCACTCCATGGTAAACCCTTATAAGGTCTCTAGGCAGATAGGATTGCAAACTGTGCAATAAGAGTTTTGCCTGAAACAAAGCTGCTGGGTGGAAGTCTTTTATTGCATTATTTTCTTAGATTATTTCTTAGGAAGATTAGATTGTTAGATTATTTTCTTAGGAAGATTACTTGCAGGTATTTGTAGTACCTACAAGTTGTTAATTGCAACAGTAACTTAATATGTGCGTGCTGTCTCCCAAATATGGTCCAATATCCCCTGTCCCTATAAGTTAGCAGATGCGAAGTCTGCTGTGTACCTGGGAGCATGAAATATTTCTGTTTAATTCCTCATCTGGAGATCCCCTTTTGAGACCTTCTGACAAGCAAAGTCAATAGAGAAGCCAGATTCACTTAACAACCATTACTAACTTAACAACTGCAATGATTCACTTGACAACTGTGGCAAGAAGGGTCGTAAAATGGGGCAGAGTTCCCTTAACAAATGTCTTGCTTAACAACAGAAATTTTGGGCTCAATTGTGGTCTTAAATTGAGGACTAACCTGTACTACTGTGATGTCTGTCTTAACTTTTTCTGTCTCTCCCCCAGTTTTCATACACTTTGGAAATGTCATGGCAGACATCTAGCAGTCTATCTAACATTACTTTCAGTTCATACAGGACTCTGGGAAAAAGACACCTGACAATCATAATTTTCAGGCTTTGTAATGTATGTGATAGCAGCAAACTATAGTAAACTTTTCCCCCTATTTCTAATGAATGTGTTATGCATGTTGTTTTCTGGCAGATGCTGCAATACTTGTGATGATGTGAGGGAAGCATACAGGCGTCGAGGATGGGCCTTCAAGAATCCAGATACTATAGAGCAATGCAAGAGAGAAGGATTTAGCGAGAAAATGCAGGAGCAAAAAAATGAAGGATGCAAAGTATATGGATTTTTAGAGGTCAATAAAGTAAGCATGGCAATTTGTTATCATCGTTCTGCATTGGCGTTTCACTCAGTATAAAAGGTTAATCATGCTAAGTAGAATTTTAGTATAAATAGTCCTCAACTTCTACCGTGTTTCCCCAAAAATAAGACCTTGTCTTATATTTTTTTGAACCCTAAATAAGCCCTTGGCCTTATTGCTGTGCGCTCAAGAGCCCGATTGGGCTTATTATCAGAGGATGTCTTATTTTGGGGTAAACAGGGTAGCAGTTCATTTAGTGTCCATTCAAAGTTACAACAGCATTTTAAAAAGTGACTTATGACCATTTTTCACACTTACAACAATTATAGCATCCCCATGGTCACATGATCAAAATTCAGATGCTTAGCAACTGGTCATATTTATGACTGTTGCTGTGTCCCAGGGTCGTGTGATAACCTGTAGTCACCTTCTGATAAACAAAGTCAAGTCAGATTCACTTAACAACCAAGTGTGACTTGGACAGAACACATATCTTTAGCCATTCAAACTTTCACTATGAAATAATTGTTTAATGCAATTAAACAGTTCAATAGAGTGGATTGTTTCTGAGTATGTGCTCTTCAGTAAGAATGGCATTGAGTTTAAACATAGTTAGGCATATGTTTGAGGCAGTGCCTCTTTTCAGTGTGCAGTTCAGTAAACAATTTGCATTTAAAATGAGGATGGGGTATCTTACATAAGGGCTATATATGACTGATATATTGAACATTTTTCGTCAAGTTGAATTTAATTGTTACAAATGAAAACACAAAGGATTTATATATGACACTATTTAAAATATTAGAAGCATCTGTTCAGATTCCATTTCAGGCAAAGGCATATGTGCTCCTTTTAAATATTCAAATAAGAGGGATTTTCTTAATTTAAAAAGACACACTTTTCAAAGCTGCTGCTGTTTGGTATAGAGAACTGTATAATTGAATGAAATCTGGATTTCTCTTATAGGTCGCTGGCAATTTTCACTTTGCACCAGGAAAAAGCTTTCAACAGTCCCATGTTCACGGTAAACTAATACATGCATTGAATATCTTACAAATGTCCCCACCTCCTTCCTTAAATTTTAGGATACATTAATTGATTGATGGTGCTTATATAATATCAGTCCAGTTACTGCACAGTAGTTGTCATTAACTCTAGCTGTATAACTAATATATCATTCCTGGAGAGTAGAAGAACTAGCAAGAGGAAAGATTTCAAAAGTACTATTTTCATGAGAAGAAAAAGGTGGTAATATCCAAAGTTCTGTGTGTGTGTGTTTGTGTGTATATGTGTACGCACACAAACATAAACACAAATAGTTTCTTATCATAATTTCCTTTTGTACTGGAAATGCTATAAGTACAATTTTAAAGGCATTCAGATGATGTGATCATCTGTTTCCTTTGCAGGACTGATTTAATAAAATATGTGTTCAACATATAAAAATAAAATATCAACATACATGACATTCAGTACACTTTAGATCAAATAAATGTTGGATATTTGAGACTGAAAAATTCATATGTAATTTAAAGCAACAAACATTAGGTTTGTTGCTTTAAATGATGCCCAGCAATTTTATTGCAGCTGTGGCATTGTACTATAGTGCTATTTCCTTTTCTAATGTGGCACTTGAGACTTTCTGCATGAAACTATAGATCTTATTGGTTGGCTTGTGAGCTAATACTGAGTAAATAAGCTTACCCTCTTCAAGAGGAAGAAGGACATTGGCTTCTGCCCAAAACTTGCAAATTTACTTGAACAAACTATGTATAATAAGTTCATGAAAGTTGAGTCAAATTCTGTGTTGGCTACTCTCCATTATAGTTTTTCATTCTTGTGTGGAAAGTCTCTTTGGCAGTACTTTATTCATTTTTCTGATGTTTGACATACAATTGCCTGAAAAAGATACAAGATCTTGGTCAAAAGTATTTAGTTCTTTCTTTGTTTTCTAAGAATTTATTTTCTAAAAAGAATTAAGTCAAAATGCCCTGAGTAGGATAGCACCTCTGTAAATTTATCATTTATTATCTATTACATGCAGTCCTAACTGAATTAGGTAATGTTCAAACATTTGGAAATATGCATGCATGCTGTTGAAATTAAAGTCTTGGTGATTTATTTTATTTGCTAATTCTGTACTGTTATAATAAAGGGGACTAATTTCTCCTGTTAAGACTTGGTAATACGTAAGGATTTGATCAAACTGAGGATGATATTAGATATAGCATTTTTGGTTCAAGGATTTGGGAATGGGCGTTATATGGCTATGATGTTCCATTAAAATATTGAGGTGGTTTTGATGACAATTTTGTTCTTAAAAAAACAATTTTCCTGAACATTTAGAGGGTGTACTACTACTTATCCTTTCTAATCCATTGAATCACACAAATTTTCTTATACAAGCTGTATATGTGTGAAGTAGTAAGGCCCCCTTCAAACTTTCTGTAGAATATATATAAAGAGCAGAGATAACACCATTGCAAAGTTAGCAAACATAGTTTTGAAGAAGACAGGATTTATAACAAACAATGATTTAAGGTAAACTTTGTAGAAGCATCAATGTTATCAGTTATCAACTCCTCATGCTGCATTATATTCCAAGAGGAATACATTGGAATTTTTATAAAGCTTATATATCAGAAGTAATTGACGTCTGTCATTCAATAGAATTGGCAGGTTTGTCCCATAAACCTAACTCTCAATATCAAATCAAATCTTTAAAAATGAAACAAGTATTTACATTTTTATGTTGGTATGATTGGTGTGGTAGGGTCTGGCTGTTATGCTTTGTAGATTTTGTGTTTTTATAGTGCATTTAAAATTGAAATTGGGCTGATTTGTTTGTGCATGTTTTAGTACCTTGCTGATGTTCAGTGTCAGAGTGCAAGTTTAGATGCAGGTTCTATCAGTTTGTTTATTAAAACACAATAGTGCTTTTCTTCCTTTTTTTTTTTTTTTGGCTGTTGTAGTGTAATAATATTTAAATAAATAATAAATTTATTATTTATTTATTTAAAAGCAAGTAATCTGGTGATTAAATAGTCCAATAGTGATGATGGTGATGATGCTAATTTGTACTCTTGGTGGTGGTAGTTATTGTACAGCAACAATCTATTGCTTATTATGCTTTTCTTTTGCTGTGGAAGAGAAAGAGAGAATTTTTTTGCATGTCCCATCTCTTGTAAGAAGCAAGGGCCTGGTAATGATTACTTCACCCTTCCAGACCCCTAAGCATCAGCAAGATATTACTGTACTTTGCTGACCACAGAAAATCACATTAGAGCATTTTCTTCTTTCTTTTTGCTGTGGGAAAGAGAAAAGTTGTTTGTACTTTGTCATGAGTTGACAGCAGGCCTCTTAATACAAGTAATGCCCATCAATTGCATTGTTTTAGTTTTTTGTGCCTTAAACCCTCAGAACATTTTAAGCTTTAAAATGATTGACAGTTTAGTGCTGGATGATGATTCATCCTCAAGTTAAATGGCATGCTACTGAGGAAGAGCCAGAGTTATTTTTGCCATTTTGTGTTTGTGATACAATTACATTAAAGCCCTTGGGATAGTTAGTTGCTGATGCTGCCATGCAGGAAAAGAATATCTGAAGCAGCAAAGAAAAAATTACAGTGGGAAACATGGAAGGTAAGAAGCATGGCCATGGGAAAGCTCAACATGGTGAAAGATGAAACTAACTACTTATACCCCAACATTTCAGTGATTAGTGAATCAAATGGACTGAAATTGGACACTTTCAATCAGATGGTTTTATTTATTTATTTATTTATTAAATTAAATGCTGCCCATTCTGCTATCCAAACGGCTATGGGCAATTTACAATATACTACGATTATACTATTTACTGTTCAGAACACAAATAAAGAAATAATGGCCTTTTTCAAGTCAGGAAAAATATAGCAAAGATCATCCTTGAGTACAATGCAGCCAGTATCTAAATAATATCAATTAAATTTTGCAGACAACCCTTTAATATAACAGTTAGGCAGCCATTGATGCAGGAGGGGCTGACAGGTTTCATAGTCAAATTCAATCTGAAATTGACTGAAAATGCAAGCAAGATGTGTTGTGCTTAGAGGCAGGAATTTCAATGTTGGAAATAGTAGCTAGCCAAATATTCTCAGGAACAGAAGTGAAGCAGGAGAACCACTTTTCAGTGTTTGCTACTTTAATTATTTCTTCATTACATCATATTGATAAAAGGAAATGAAAGAGCTCAGTTTTAACAGCAAAGATGTGGCTAGAAGCTTTGCAACAGATCCTCGTGTGCAAGTTCTAAGTCAAGATAAACCAGAAGAATAAAGTCAAAACAGTTTCCAAAATATGATCTGGAGCATATACCCTCTGTTTTCAAGGAGAACATTGGGAATCACTTTGAACTCCTGAATCTCATTGACAGGGAACCAGAAGAACTCCGAAATAAAATCAAAGAAACTTCCAACCTCAAACTGATATGCTGAAGAAGATGAAAGATGGAAGGAATGTACTGAAATTCTGAACAGCAACGATGTCAATATTCTAAATACCTATTTACAACAACAATAACTTGATAGCACAATAAAAAAATCTGTATGAAACCTAGCCAATTTGAAATGTTCCAGTGGAGCAGGGGTTGCCACAGAGAGGAAGGAGGACAAGAAGCAAGGGATGGAAACTAATCAAGGAGAGAAACGACCTAGAACTAAGAAGAAATTTCCTAACAGTTAAACAATTAATCTGTGGAACATCTTGCCTCCTGAAGTTGTGAATGCTCCAACACTGGAAGTTTTAAAGAAGAGATTGGACAACCATTTGAAATGGTATAGGGCAGGGGTGGGCAACTGTGGCCCTTTTACAACCTGTGGACTTCAATTCCCAGAATTCTTGAGCCAGCTTGGCTGTCTCAGGAATTCTGGGAGTTGAAGTCCACAGGTTGTAAAAGGGCCACAGTTGCCCACCTGGTATAGGGTTTCCTGCCTAAGCAGGGGGTTGGACTAGAAGACCTCCAAGGTCCCTTCCAATTGTTATTCTAGCATTCTGAATGGGGTTGTATTGCCCAGTCATGAAATAGAATGTTTCTTGTTTTATGCACATTCTATTTTATAGATCATTGAAACCAGTTTCACACACATTTTCAAAATATGTGTTTCAAATACCTTATACTTTACACGGAGCGAAGTACTATTTTTCAACTAAACACAGGTAGAAATTCCTATTATAAATGATAGAGATCTATCATGGTCTCTGCATATATGCACAGTATTTACATTTGCTACTGCATAATATGAGAAACAATAATTTTGAAAATAAACATCATGATTTTCCAAATGTGGGTTCAGTTAGATACTACCTTTGCATTTCATCTTCCTGCTTAGTTGAATACATTCTATATTGCCTTGATCAAATCCTTAAGAGTTTATGTTACAGTAATGTTTCATGAGTTTAGTTGCTAAGAGGAATGTTTAAACAATTTATATCTAAATATTCCTTTATATTTCTTTAAGAACCTTGACATTAAAGAGTAATTTTTATATATTTGGTAGATCCTGCTGAAATAAAGTGTCTCTGAAATCAGTAATTTACAGAATAATTTACAGAATAATTACAACTAAGTTGGGATAAATTCATAGAAGCTTTTTTTTCTTTTTAATTTATCCCGAATAAGTTTAGACATCAATATAGGCATAGCTTTAACACTAAAACGATTGTGAAATTGTGGAGAAGAAGAGAGCTTAGGGTCATTATGGAAAATTTAAAAAGATTTATGTATGCATTTACTATTGAGGAGCTATTTATTTAATTTAGTTATTTAAATTAAATTATTTAAGCTATTTAAGCTATTTCATCTTAAGAGTGTATCATGTATTAGTTACTTGGAAATGCTGATTTTAAAAAATTCAACTTTTAGATTTTTTTTTTAAATGCATAATTGTCTCATACAAAAAAGGCTTGCTCCAGTAACTTTATGTGTTGTCTGTCTTTTTGCAGTTCATGATCTTCAGAGTTACGGACTTGACAATGTAAGTTCCCTAAGAGAGCTTGTATCTGAGCTTTCTATTTATATTGGAAGGGAGAAGAGATCTACCAGCTATGCACATGTAGATAATTTGTCATGTATTATTGTGGCATCTATAGAGAATAACAATATTATAATTGTAGGAGGAATAAAATTATTCTATTTAAAATTATTGTAGAGTTCATTATGTAATGCGTTCATGCTTTTAAAAAAATCCCTCTCACCTTTTGCTAGAATTGTTGTCCTCTTTGATAGAGGACGTAGCTCAAACAAACAACCTATCTCTTTCTTACGGCTGCTGTTCCCAGGAGGGAGTACAGATGTATAATTGCCCAGGGAGAGCTGCACTGCTTCTGCCCTCTGGTAATGTACACACAGAAAGGAAACAATAAGAGTACAATATGTCCTGGCATAAACTGGCACAGGTGCTAAACACTTGTTGTTCCAATCCACAAAGATGAAAGCCTGTAAAATGCATGTGTGTGCCTAGGCACGGGCTGGGAACTAATGAATAACAAGAGTCATATTTCATCCATGATATGAAATGGTACCTGTGTTGTTGTGAATGGCCCCCAGCCTGTTCCATCTGTGCTATTTCTGCAACTCCTTGACATTTTGGGACTTTGTTTCTTTGCTTGTTTCAGATAAACATAACACATATTATCAGGCATCTTTCATTTGGGAAGGATTATCCAGGTCTTGTGAACCCACTTGATGGAACCATTGTCACAGCTCATCAAGGTATTAGTTTGAAGCAGCCTTTCAATCTAAACTGGTAAATAAAGGTGACAACCAGCATAACATTTGTTTACCGTTTGTTGGGTGCTTAAGTAAAATAGATTTGGCTAAACTAATAATTTTAATTATAAAATGGAGCTTGGTAACTTTTCAGCAGAACCATAGAAATGCAACTTTCCCTCTCTTTTTTACTTCAGACTAAGGAATATATGCCTAATGGCGCCATATTCTCTCTTCTTTCTCCATGTTTTCATTAGCAATGTGGATAGTTAGGCATTAATGGATATCCCCTAATTGCATGGTCTTCTTTACAGTATCATCTTTTAATTTCTTTTAGCTTCTTCAATTTGTTTGAAGGGGAGAGCAACAAAAAGAGAGAAGTTTGTCAATCTTATTGGATGATTACTTTAAGGAAGAAGTCCTGGCCTCCTCTCATTTTACTCTCTTCGTATGTCATCTTAGTTTGATTAATTGTAGATCCAAATTGTTATAATAAAAATAATTTTATGATTGAGAGTCTGCTGAAATTCATAAAAATTCATAAAACACCATCCCTAAAATGGCTGGTGCTAATCTATTTCAAATTGTTGCTGAATCCTAAGTCATTGTTTTAAGATTCTTGAAGTTTTAAAATTTCTTGAGGTTTTCTCCACAAAAGTATCAAAAACTACTTTTTGATAGTTGTGTGCAATTACAAGCCACTTCCTATTCTGAAAAACACTTTAAGATCTGTGCAAAACGACACTGTTTTGCACATCCCTATTTTTTAGATGTCCACAGTAGGTGGCAGCACCTACAAATCTTGGCTTATCTGAGGAAAACTAAGCAAGGTCCTACCTGATCAATACTTGGGTGGGAGACTATAAATAATCTCAGGATTATTAATGGGAAGTCTTAAAACATCCAGGAAGAAAGTGGCTACATAAATATTACCACATAATCATCAGGAATCTATATTAATAATTAATTCTGGAGGAAAACTTGGGTTTTTTCCCCCTCAGGCAGCAATGTAATAAGATGTATGGTAGTCTTTTTTTGATATGGAGTAGAGTTTCACAAGCTGTGTGAAGAGAATGGGAAGATAAGATCCTGGTGGATTTCATGCCCAAATCTATTAATGCCTATCAAATTACTGGTTGAGTTCTACTAAAGTCAATTTTGGTTACTTTATACTTGGCACGAGCTATTCTGTGCATGAGGGAACTGGTGCTCCAGCGGCCATAGAAAAATGTTTCTGGTTGTTTGAGTCCCTGTATGGAACAATTGGGGGGCGGGTGTGTGTGTGTTCCAAATACAATGGCCCAGAATGCATTTTCCAGTTAGAAATGGTTTGAGGAAGAAATGGGGAAAAGTCACTCTTGGTTTTCTGTGCCAATAATGTATGTGGACATCCCTGGCAGTGAGGGATTTCCTTTGCAGTGGGATGTGCAAACACTGATGGCAATTGTGGTTGTTGCGGGGAAGCAAGGAAGGAAAAGTGTTTGGTGATGGGATGGCTGACAATATAAATGCAATGAAAAATGAGGTGATACAAACCAGCTTTGTTACACCCTGTAAAATCACTCTGGGATTTCTTCCAATTTTATTTCAGCCTGAAGTTGGAACAACCACAGTGATTTTTTTCCTCCAGCTGAACCACATTTAATCCAAAACAATCCACCAGAGTCATTAGACACCATACAGTATTTGTACTGGGTTCAAAAAGACAGCATATTTTCTGTTTCACCCATTATGATTTTATTTCGTCTTTTAGCTTCGATGATGTTCCAGTATTTTGTAAAAGTAGTCCCCACAGTATACATGAAAGTTGATGGTGAGGTAAGAGCTGAATATTGTCTTTTCTTTAAATAGTTTTGTTTAAATTTGGTTAAATTCAACATTAGATGAACAGTCTTTTATTCAGATTCTGTTATTGTTTTCTTTTCCTTTTACATATCCCCCCAAATCTGCTGTGAGAAACGCAGGATGAAGGAGAGTTCAGATTTTCAGCAGAGTCCTTTCTGGGGGGCAAGTAGTCTGCTATATTTAATTGGGAGTGAAAAGATAGCATTCATAAATACAAGATAGAAAATTACAAACAATTCTAGATACTTTGTTATTAAGCCATGAATAGCAGGCATAGGATCTTCCAAAATATGAATCATAGATATTTTAGAATTTTTGAAAGGATTGCAGGTTACTGTTACTATGGTTGCAGTCTCCTTGCTTACATAAAAGAGAAATGAGTGACATGTACTTCAGAATGCTTCTACCTAAAGAATACGCAAAGCCATACACAGTTAGCTGCATTTTTCTTTTCTTCAGTTTAGATGATGCCCAACCCTAATCAACTATTTTAACGTTTTTGTAGATGGTGAGGACAAATCAATTTTCAGTAACAAGGCATGAAAAAATAGCTAACGGACTAATTGGAGATCAAGGCCTACCTGGTGTGTTTGTACTATATGAGCTTTCCCCAATGATGGTGAAATTAACAGAGAAGCACAGGTGAGAGATTCTCAACATTAGCCTGAGTGTGAAGCTCATTTTCCCCCAGACAAAATTTCATTTAACGTTTCTATAGAAGCCATGTGAAATGTGTGATGCATAGAGATAAGATAGATAATAAATGTGGTTTCTGGAAGACAGTCTTTGAAATAGAATCAACAGATCCAAATTGATCTGACTATGTATCTGACTTTTGTCTGCCTATAAATGTAATCATAAATATAATTAATGAAATGGCTTTAATAAAACAATTTTCTCACTGATTTCAATTTTTGCCTTCAGAATGTAAATATATGTTAATCTGAGGAATGTTTTTTCCAAATCCAGGTCCTTCACACATTTTCTCACAGGCGTCTGTGCCATTATTGGAGGAGTGTTTACAGGTAACTGGATTTTTGTGTTCAAAAATTTAAATAGTTTTCTATTCATTTTGAATCTGAAATTAGTTTGTAAATGTTGATCAATGCATCATACTTTCAGGTCATTTTCAAATCAGTTCTGCTACAAGATTTCAGAATTGCCATTATGAATGGAAATAAAATGATAAATAGGGAAAATTTGACAGTTGCTATTAGTAATAATATTTGTGGCTTCTACTTAATATACAGCTTTTGAAAAACTATAACTCCTGATTGATTCAACAATATTAAATTGACATGGTTAAGAATGTATTATACCATAAGAATAGAATTTGGAACGAATGCCAGCAGGGTTCTTTTTATTTTGTGGCAATATTGCAGGATTTTTTTTTCTTTTTTTCTTTTCTATATGGGTAATTAAACTGACCTTCCTTTCCCTCTTTTCAGTTGCAGGACTCATTGATTCTTTGATCTATCATTCAGCTCGAGCCATTCAGAAGAAAATTGAACTTGGAAAAACTACATAGATTAGTATCTACAAACCTTCCTAAAAGACTTGAAAAATAGAAAAATAACCCTAACATCAATGTCCAATATGAATGTGCCAAGTGAAGATAATTGGACTTTTGAGAAGAGACTGACATTCCAGCCCTGGGACAAGTCAAACAGGGATTAAATTTCAAGATCAATGTTTGTGGCTGTTAAAACATTTCTGTTTTAATATTCACATTAATCTGTTGGCATATATTTCAATTTCTATATTCCAAAAGTGTCATCCAGAATATAGACCACAAGAACTTCTATATGTCTAAACTAGTTATTTCTAATTTAATTTGTATTTAGTGATACTGTAAATTGTGTGGTTGAAATAAATTCTCAGGAAAATGTTTTACTAAAGTGATGTGATAATTTACTTTTTAAAAGCTTGTTTATGTAGTATCAAGAGTTGTTATATCCAAAAATATTCCATATAGCAGCCATTTCCCCCCTCTTCATTGGTATATAATACTTTAATTCTAACCCCAGTCTGCAATAGGTCACATGTTCTTCATCTTTGGGTATTCATTTTCTAAACTTGATTAGAATATTCACACAATACAATGTGAAGTTATTGGTTCCTGTCTCACACTTCTTTTCCCAGTACCTCATATAATTTATTAGCAGTATCTCATTCTTCATCTCACTGTCCAGCTGATGGAAGTATCCTGTTCATTAATCATTGTGATGATTGATCAGGTAAGGAAATTATTTATGGTTGTGATAATGATGACCTATTGAATTTATGCCTACTCTAGGCCAAATATTTTGGAACCTAAAGTACAAATAGTTTCCTCACTGGCTTCCACTCCATATAGGGGGTATATATCAACTGTACCATTATGGCTACCGTTCATGACATTAACTTAAATGTCTATAGCCATGTAACTGAATTTTTGCTGTTTTACTGATCACATCATTTATGTGTTTATCTTTTTGAGAGCAGCAGTGGCTAAAGTGCAGCACTGAGTGACATTTGGGATGGATAATCTAGCTGTGGCTAGGAAGCACACTGACATTTTGTGGAGAGTCATAATGGGTTAAAGAATAATACAAATTGAGCAGGAACAGCTGGTCAGGATTTTCCAGGTTTGGGGAATTAGATTAAATATTGTGTGGAGAGGGAAGTTCTCTGCTTAAAACCCATCAGAGCAGTTGGAGAGAAGAGCAGGGGTCAATTAAGTAGGGTTGAGTGTGAATCTGACCCTTTATTTACTTACTCATTCTCTAATAGGAGCAGCATAAAAGTATTTAGATAATAATGTGTTTTTTGCCCAGTGCAATAGATTTATCTTGCATTTCAGTTTTACTTCACAGGGAAAAAAATTATCATGCAATATGTCTAATCATGGGAATGGTCATGCCAACAAAAATAAATCTACTATCATAGAAAACTGTGTTATGAACCAAATCATTGGCTATTTGGTTTACCATTGTTTAAATAAAGTTTTAAATAAAAAAATCAAATAATGTGAATTTTCCCATTATTGCTAATATTAAATTTAACATGGTTTGATATTGGGTCTAGAATTGAGGAAGCTAATGTAGAGTTGCCAGTTAGTGTATTACACAGTCCTAAGTAATGGCTGCTGTAATATATATCTAGAATCACCCCAAACAGCAAGTTGTATATATAATTAATAAACATATTAAATGCAATCATTTGAAATAATATTAAAATAATCATTTTCAAGTAATATTCAAATAATATTAAAAATCTGGATAATTTATTGAGAACTTGATTTATAAATTGTGATGGAGGGAAGGAGAAACACCAAATGAGTTATCAGAAAGCCTAATTTTCAAAATCAAAGATATATTTCACATTCAAACACCTATTCTAAATATAATCAGAAATATGTTTCTTTTGGTGCTCCAATATACTATTCTCTTCTGTCAAAAACACAGCTAGTAAATCTGAATTGTTCTGTCTTATGATTTCATACTCGGAGAAAATCTGAAGGTAGTAACAAATAGTGTTTATAGTCTCTGTTCTAAAATATATAAATTCAGAAAAGCAGGACCATGACACTCATGTTTTTAATATTTGGTGCATGAAACAAACAGAAATGTTTCCTCTTGTGTTTTATTCTAGTTTTGCTTTTCTTTGAAACCAGAACAGAGGGAATTTTTTAAAATCTTAATGTGAAGAACTGTAAGATTGTAAGACATTTTGGGGAGGCATCATCCCTATTCCAATCTAGTTCAGCAAACTTAGACACGTAGTGTAAAGTATAAACTATTTATAGAACGCCAATTTGCCTTCAATTGTCAGCCTTTCAATGAGTTGTAGCTCAAAAGTGCCATTGTGTACTCCAGACTTGCGAAAGGCTCCTGCATAATGGTTGCGTTCCCAGTAGTGATGCCAATTCCCATTGCTGTCTGCACCAAAGCCAAAGGCAGAAACCTACCACATATAGAAGCAAGTGAGAAAACAATAAATGTCTGCAAAAAAATTAAATGTTACATTTCTACTGAAGAGACCAGATACCTAATCCCTGTTCCATGTTTTGAATTACCCTTCTCCTAGGTCCCTGTCATTGCCATGCTGGATGGAAGAGATGAGCATTGAAATACAAAACATCGAAAATACTGTATTAGATTGCCCGACACAGTATAGTCAATTGCATTACATAAATGCCAGAGTTGCAAATGTTGATTTTACTTTTTATTTTAGAAAGTTATATATGGGTTTTGCAAAGTGGAAAGTGAAACAGCAAGTAGTCAAAATATAACTCATGTTGAATAGTAGGTTGAATTTATTTTTTTTCACAGTTTTTCATTTTGTGATTAAAATACAAAGTGTCCTATAAAGTATCAATATTGGCCACATACAGTCCGCCATTTAGTAGCTTCCCAATAAGATTTTTATTACTAACTAAATTGTAAAGAGAAATTGTTTTGGGAACAGAGCTAAAAGTAGTTAGTGAAGCAATAGGAACTCAATAGCTGTTCAGCTCAGAACCCATTTACAGCAGCGATCCCCAAACTTTCTGGCTCTGCAGACCGGTGGCAAAGGTGATTGATGGGGAAAGGGAAAGGTTTTGCACAACCAGTGGGAGAATGCTTGCAGAGCTCTGTTGGAGCTTTGTGTACTCATCCAATGGCCCACCGCTTCTGCGGCCCGGTTTACAATGGGCTGCCGTCCAGTACAGGGCCACAGCCCGTGGATTGGGAACCTCTGATTTACAGAGATAAGAGGAGTGGTTATTTGGTGCACTTACCTGTGTGCAAGTATGGATGGCAAAAATCAGTGTAATCAACCCAGTGGAAGGATACTTTCCATGATGCCGTGTCCATTTGTCTTGGATATATTTCAGGAAACCAGGGTGAATTATTAGAATCTAAGAAGAAAATTTTGTAAAATAAGATTCACCCAGATTGATCATAAATTCTTCCTCAAATTGGTCCACCTATTAAGAATAACTTCAGAGCAAGAAAAGTCCTTAATGTTCTTAAGGACTTAAAGTAGAATGGATGATTCCCTCTTCCTGGATGCATCAGTCCCTGACAGTATGTGCAGTTATTCCATGGCTTCAGGTCCAAGGTACCACAAAATACCACCTGTAGCCTGGAACAAGAACAGTTCATATTCCTAAGAGATTCCTAGTTGGATCCTCCCTAGTGCAAGTTTGCTTTGACTGTTAAGAATGTATATGGTGGCCTCCATAATCCTTTTTCCTTCTGCCTCCCATATTTTATTATTTAATAAGGAATATTACTAGTTTGAAATATGCATTTAATATATAAAATAAATATAAAGCAATATATTTATTTATGAAGTTGGGACCCCAGTACTGATTATTTTTAATTCACAAAAAATAAAAATATAATAGTTAATAAGTGCATTATTGCTTTTTAATTTACACCTTACCTTGTTTTTGTCGGCTTTAATAAATCGTTTGACTCTTTTGTATGTTCTGTGAAAGGAATGGAAGAATCTTTACCATTCAACATTATTTAATTTTCTTTTAATCAACATTGTAGACATTATAGAAAGAGAACTATATTAGTTTATGGTAGCCCAAAATCAGGAGACCTCTGATTTTAATCATAATTTTTTTTTCTTCTGATTCAGGGGTGTCAAACTCAAGGCCCGGAGGCCGGATCCGGCCCACAGGGTGTTTAGATCTGGCCCATGAGGCTGACCTGGAAACAGCGAAGAACCAGCAGTGCCTCTGCCAGCCAAAACGGAGCTTGGGAGGGCTGCGTTCATGGTCCTCCCGAGTTCTGTTTTTGATAGCAGAGGGTTGCAGGATGCTGTTACAGCTGAAAACGGAGCTCGGGAGCCCATTTTCGTTGGCAGATCACTCGGGCCACCACAGGCACCCCCCAACATAAGTGACATACTGGCCACACTCACCTTGGCCACACTCACCCTGGCCACCCCACCCTGGCCCCCCCAAGGTCAAACACAACCCAGATGTCACCCTCAATGAAATCGAGTTTGACACCCCTGTTCTGGTTGGTAGACTGAAATCCATTTATGGAAAATCGGTTTTATGGGTAATTTCTTTAATAAGTGATAATGACAAATATCTGATGTAGTGAGAAATGTGTTTGCCATCTAAGAATGGAAACATGCTTGATAGCCTGATAACACTAGGAATGCTTGATATCATGATATTACTATGTTATTGCCTAGCCTTTTATATTGCAATTACTTAGGGAGGATACTTACTGCTGGATATCTCCTGTTGAAAAAGCACTAGCCAACCATTTGAGATCCAGAGGTTTGAAAGGGACTAGTACAAGATGTACATTAGGATGGAGATTCATCGCACTCTCTGGGTACATGAAATGGTGTGTGGTTCGTGTACCAACATCTTCCTCAAAACCTGTAACTTGTGCAGTGTTCATTCTTGGAGAATATTAAAAAAAAACACCTATCAGAATCTTCTTATTCAAGAGATCTAGGTCACACACATGGAAAAAATTGTTACTTAAACTTAGTAAGTACAAAACCTGGATCTATGTCCAGGTTCTGTACTTAGTAAGAACAGATAAAAATCAGATCCAGATAAAGTTAGTGGCTATCACCTACATCACAGGTGTCAAACTCACAGCGTCATGTTGCTGTCACATGACTTATCGCAACGTTTTTCCCCTTCATGAAGCTGGTGTGGGCGTGATCTGCACATGATGCATTGGGCCCATGGGTCACTAGTTTGACACCCCTGGCTTACATGATATTCAATATGGATATTCTATTTCCTCATATGGTTATCACTTTTTGCAAAAAATTTAAATAGGATAATGTATATTGTGTGTTAGAAGTACATAATATGGTCCATAAGCTGCATGCAACATGCCTTTTGTAGTCTCAACAAAAGAGATTTTAGGATTTGGGGTGGATTTTAAGGGGAAAATTTTAAACCTTAAACCTTGTATAATGTAAAGGCATTCATTTCAGTGGTGGGTTTCTTCCAGTTCGCCCTGGTTCGGGTGAACCAGTAGTGGCAGTGGTGGGAAGCTCTGCTCACCCACCCAGACGTCGTCAAAAACGCTCTGTGCATGCGCAGAAGCGCCGTGTGCTCGCAAAGCAAGCATGCACACTACCGATAGCAAACTAGTAGCACCGGGATTTGAAGTCCACTACTGGTTCATTTCATGGCTTAAATTACCTCGTGGAACCTACTTTAGATCCAAGTGTGTATACTTTTAGAATGTGACATGCTAGGCAAAGTATAAGCAGCTATCTACATAACAAGTTGTATACTACTACCCTTAGAAATGAGGATTTTCTAACCCTCAACTGGATGTAGATTGAGATCTCTATATCTGGCCCACAAAGACCCCTTTTCTTCCCTAAGACAATAGATCAGGTGTCTTAACGCAGGCCGGATGCATCACTTGCAGCTACTATTTTAACAAATCAGAGATGGGTGCTGAGTTCCTAACCCTGCATATTCAAAAAACCACCTTTGAATCAAATCAAACATGGCATAAATATCCCAACTCTCTACCATTTTAGGGCAGTCAAACTAGTTAATGTAATAATAAAAAGAAAGAAATAGGAAAATATCATTCCTGGGAGAGGTCTACACTAATCTGCTGTGTCTTTTGAATCTAGGTTGAGGGCTGAAGATCTTTCTCTCTCATTCTTTGTGTATATGCTCTGTTCTACCCACTTACCTCATCACAAACCTGTGAGAATCTATCTTCTTTCCATATTTAGAGCCCCTCAGCCTTCCCGAGTTTCCCACCACAGCACAGGTTCCACAATGAACAACATCCTGAGCGCTAGCAATGGGGGACTGAAGGAGGTCAAACAGATATTGTACCATCTGTTGAATTTGACTGCCATCTTTTGATCTTTGTAGCTTCTGATGGAATAAAATGAAGCATTAGGAGCAGGGTGGATGGACGTCTAATAACGCCTGCCCAAGAAAATTTTGGAGAAGAAATACAGACCCTTTGGATACCTCTGAACTACACTGGTTAATACTGATTTCAAAAGTGGGTCCTATATCTATAGGAGACTGACCATGAAAAACCATTACTATTTCTTTCACGAACATGGAAGAAGGTACAGCTGTGTAACCTTAATGCACTGGAGCAATTTTTGATGAAAGGATTGATGACTATGTGACTGTTTCAGATTTGAATGACATACTGAACTAAAAACCAGCTAGTCACATTCCAACCTAACAAGTTATATAAATGTTATATAAATATTACCTTTCTGAATGGTATAGTTCAAGTGCATTAAGCAACTCAGAATACTGAGTCAATTTATATGATATGTCAGAAACAAATTCTTAATCATTTCTCAATGCGATACTGATCCTTTCCTACTAAATGGATTTGTCCTTTCTTAATCATGATTGATTAATTTGGGGTTATTCATGAAATTGTAATGATTAATGACACAGAAATAGAGAAATATTAAATATATGGAAAGGAGCATTTCAGTAAATATGTCTAGTTAATTTCTAGTAAATATTTATTACATAAAATCAAAATTAACTTTTAATGTAGCTCACTATACATCAAACACCAAGTATAGTCCTAAACAGAAAAAATGTTCTGTACCTTAGATACATTATAAGACATGAGAACAGAGCTGAAGGATTAATAGAAACCAAAGGACAGCTTGAGGATTTCCAAACTGGCTGACTCAGATTATGTACATTATGGAGAGGGAAGCTGCACATTTCATGTTATGATGATGGAATTCAGATTGTAACAACATTTAGGGAGATTGCTGACTGAATAGGCAATGAATGGTTTATCTATAGTGAGGAAGTGAGTCTATCTTTCTTCATCTATCTTGCAAAAAGATAATACAATCTAGATCTTCAAAAAGAGGAAAGGAAGAGAAGCCAGGTTTCTAACAAGTACAGGAAAAAATCAAGCAAAAGGCAAGTTGTGTAAAATGTTTTACATATAGTATATGAAGATCACGAATGTGACTTTAGTGCTTTTACTATGCCCAGTCTTAGTTAAAAGAAAAGATAAAATGCTAAAATAAGCCTCTATCATTTATTTTCCACTGAAAGACAAATCTGGACAAGTACTACACACAACCAACACTTGACTTAGTAGCGAGAATATTTTTTTTCAATTCTTTTCTCTAAATGGTTATAGTTGTTTATCTTAGTAATATGATGCAGTACTCACCAGCCACCACTGAAGAACCTCTGGTGGGATATCAGAGTTTTCAAGAGTCAACAGGCAGTTTACTGAGGCATCAAAGTGGTCACAAAACCAATCCCAACTGCTTAGGCCAATACATTTGTTATGGTAACACATTTCCTCTTTCATTAATGAGTCTTGCAGTAGCCATTCATCAAGACTTTTGGACAAAGGTGAAACAGAAATATATATCTTCCAGATGGAAAGTGCAAAGCACAGGGCCAGAACAATCCACAACTTCTTCTTACACATCATTGTTCACTCCATCACTTCGGTTTGAACACCTAGTTTAGACATCTTTGACAGAAAAAAAATCATCATGCTGGGTGATATAACTGCAGCTAAATCCTTTATTTGGGTATTATTAGATTGTTTTCAAAGTAGATAGAGCCTCACTGTACTGGATGTTTTGCTGTTCAGAACTTCAAGACGAAGAAAAACCGAACTAGATTGTAGCATTTTGTGAGTAGATACTTATATTGAGATGCCATATCTTCAGAATGCTGAAACTCACATGCTAGAAAAAGATAAATAGAAAAGGCAAATGCTAAAATGATATGTCAATATTATCCATAGATCTCAAAGTACAATACCATGTATCATGAATATGATTTGTTGATATTAATAAAAGATTTAAAAGTCCAATGATTCTATGTTTCCGTAACCCAAAACTTTTTCAAGTACAGGTTCACAGTGTGTTCTATTTTGTGTATAATTTGTACCAGAATGTAATGCAATCAGCTTGCATTTTCTGTATATCTCATCCAGTATTTTTTATCTATTAGAGGATATAGCCATTTTTGCAGTGAAACAATCTTAATGGTAAGCATTCCAAACTGTGATTTAAGCATACAGTACTTAATTAGGGGGATTGGCTCATAATTCACTGAAACATGAATGTTGATGGTGTGTAGGAATTCTGTAAAAAAGTACTGCCTAAAGTCAATTATAAATTTCCCAAAAATATTGCAAATATGTAACATTCAAACAGATATTCCAGAATTTTGTAGTATTTCCAGGGAATGGGAAAGACAAAAGAGATTGCAAAATCCCGTATTTACATTGCTGACTGGCAAGTAGAAAAAGATAAATAGAAAAGGCAAATAGAAAAGACAATCTTGGAACTTTCTATGAAACTATGGTGACTTTTCTGCTTAGGGAGTTACAGTATAGCGGATGAAGGACCATAGAACAGGAACAACTATGTCTGTATTGTTTCTGACAACACATTGTAGCTTAGGTTCCGATAATATAAAACTGAAGAATAAGAAAGAAAGACTTTGTTATGGAACACTTTATTTATCTGGGGCTCTGGGTAGTTAGATAAGCACTCCCTGGATTGCATAAACTATCACTGACATACATCCAACCTTATGGACAGAAATGGAAGAATGGCAGTAGCTGCTTTCAATATGCAGAAACAGGCAGCATTTATGTTTGCACAGGTGCATAGTGTACAATGTGACATGTAAAAATTGTCTTAGAAAAGGAATGGAATCTTTGTATCGCCTGGAAACCATCTGTCTTACCCATCTGTGAACAGAAATATTCAGGCTAGTTCTGCAGAGAAATCCTCTAATCTCAGGCCTTTCCCAAATTCCTACTATTTTTTAAAAGGACAAATCCTTAAATTATACTAATTACTACATCAGGCAATTATCTTACATGATCCAGTCTTTCCCAATGGAAGTGCTTATTATCATATATTAAGACTAATCCCAATGTCACAAACACTTATAATTGTGATTTCTTTCATATTTATCCAAAAAAACACAGTGCACGCTGCAAATGTAAGCATCTTCAACCCTACATTCAGAATAGAGCAATTATTTTCCAGAGATGCTAGAATAAAGAATAAATTATTATTGATAATTACAAATAAAAAAGAAAGCCTCTGATTCCATGCAGATACAGTTTATACTTTCTTAACACATCTGGATATCACCATATATACAGAATTAAAATGGGCTTTATTTTTGATATCACTCATATTTGGGCATTATTTTTAAGTAAATAAGGATATAACAAAAATGAACACTTGTAATAATATACATAAGTTTCAGTTGTAATAGGTATATAATTGTTACATGTAATCAAAGGATTAATGTTTAGATTCCCCTAAGCATCAACCATTCCGAATATGATTAAATTATACCAGACTGGTTGATAATTACATCTGGCTTCAATCTTTTCTCAATCAATTAAATACAAAGATGAAAGTCCATTTGGACTTTCATGGGTGTATGTTTATATTAAAATATTCTGGTATATTAAAACCAGGAAACCTTGTTAGAAGTGGGAGACTCTTAACCCTGAAAATAATGTAGGTAGTTTGAAACAAAAAATAAAAAGAAAGCAGCTAACAGCTAAATTAGTATGAAGAATTTTTCAATTCAGTGATAACCTCTTTGAAAAACTTTTCATTTCACACTTACTCTGGCATTTTTGTAAACTTTTTTTTCCCCTGGGTCATTTTAATACATTTGAAACTGTTATATATCCAAATTGGAGTGCAACCAAATCAGTGAAGGTAAGACAAGCTAACTCTTTCTATTTAATCTCACAAACTACAACATAACAAATTTCCTCTTCTAACCCCAATTCTATAATTGTTTCCCTCTTTTCTCTTAGCCAGGTGCTAGACAATATATATCTATATATCTTCCTTGTGCCTAAACTTGCTTCCAACTCTGGGAATGAAGAGGTTGAAGGGCTATAAAATTTGCCCAAGAAAAGTGTTTTCTTTGTCAATCACATCCATAGATTACTTACTTCCCCACAACTCAGATTCACTGTGATGCTCTTGGGGCGGGGGTGGGGGGGGGTGAATCTCCAATGCTGTTAGTAAAGGGACCATTTTAATAAATCCTTATAAGACTCCTGACAATTTCATTGGTGGTCTTGTGGTGGGTTTTTTTTTTTATTTTCTGCACAGCAGCATAGCCAGTAACAAAGTCTTTAATCATTTATTCAATAAAATTATTAATTGACTGATTTACTTGTATGCTACTCATACCCACAGGCTCTAGACAGTTCACAATACAAACATATAAACACTGCCCTAGAAATGCCCAAATGCATTTAAGTGAGGAAAAAAATTAAAAAACTAAACATCAAAAAATACATGCGTTTGCAACCTCACCTTCAAATCACGGGTTACTTTCCTTCTGTGCAAGACTGAACAGGTAAATCTTCAAAGTTTTCCTGAAGCCTAAGAGACATGACGCTGACTGAATTTCTACTAGGAGGGAGCTATAAAGAGTGAGGACAGCTACTGAAAATGTATGCTTCCAGGGCTCCACCAAGTGATTAGAAATGAGATCTGGAGGTGATTGACCCTATTTGATCTTATTGGATAGGCAGATGAATACAGGAGAAAGTGATCCCTAAATAAACAGTCATTCATGATCTTAAACATGACAATCAACACCTTGAATCATATCAGAAGCTAACTGATAACAAGTACAGTTTCCAAAGCAGTGGATTACATTGCTTGGGACTTCTGCAACCACTGTAATTTCCTCATGTTCCTCAAGGCAGCTCCATATAGCTTGCATTGCACATGGGAAATGATTAGGGCATGGGTGACTACCGTGTTTTCTCAAAAATAAGACCTTGTCTTATATTTTTTTGAACCCTAAAATAAGCGCTTGGCCTTATTGCCATGCACTCAAAATCACGATTGGGCTTATTATCAGTCTTCTTTTGGGGGAAACGGTATGAACAGGACTTTGTAGTCCAGGAAGGATAACAATTGGTGCACAAGATGTAACTATGTAAAATCCCTCCTGGCTACTCTTGCTATCTGCATTTCAAGCAGGATCTGCGAGTCTAGGAGACCTCCCAAATTGTAGACTACCTCTGAAGGGGGAACTATAAGTCTTCAATTTCTGGGATGGAATTTCCCAGACATTGTTAGACTCCCAAATTCCCCAATCACTTCATCTTGGAAAGATTCAATTCCTTGACTTGTGATGTTACTCCAGACAGCATTCACTCTTTCTTATTAATTACATAGGATTCAGATGTTTTTAGTGGGAAAAAAGTTTACTAAAAGAAAACAATACATAACATTTAAACAGAAAGAGAATTAATACAGGTAGTCCTCACCTTACAACTGTTCATTTAGTGACCATTCAAAGTTACAATGGCATTGAAAAAAGTGCCTTATGACCATGTTTCACACTTATGACCATTGCAGCATCCCCATAGTGATGTGATTTACACTCAGGTGCTTGACAACTGGTTCATATTTATGATGGGTGCAGTGTCCTGTGCTCATGTGATCACCTTTTGTGACCTTCTAACAAGCAAAGTCAATGGGAAAGTCAGATTCATTTAACAATGGTGTTACTAATATAACTATTCCAGTGATTCCACTTAATAAATGTGGCAAGAAAAGTTGTAAAATGGAGCAAAACTCACTTAACGAATCTCTCACTTAGCAACATAAATTTGGGGCTTAATTGTGGTCATAAATTGAGAACTACCTGTATAGAGTTCTAAACAATGCAGTAGGAAAGAAATAAGAACAAGCGAAATAAGGAAGGATAACCAAGAAAAGATACTTTCAGAAATTCGAGAAACATATTTACCTGGGAATCAACTCCACAGAATTCTGTGAGATTTACAGTTGAGAATATGTGCAGAAGTGAGTTATTGTTGATCCATTCAGCCATGTCCAATTCGTGGCAATTCTATGGGCCAGGTCTATCCATGTCATCTGATCTTGCACTACTTCTTTGAATTATTCTATGCTCTAGCTGGTGTCACCTGTGATAGTAATGGCTTATAAATACTCAAAATGAAAGGAAGAAAAAGCACATGGGAAAAATGAAGCAAATACCGAGAGAGGCAAAAATTGTATGAAGAAGAGAAAGAAAGAACAAGAGATGGGAAGTTCTGCATTTCTGGCAATGGCTCATCTTGCTTCTCTAAACAGAAGAAAAATGTACCAGGAACCTGGCAAGTGGGACAACTGGGTTGGGCAGGGAGGAGTGGCAATAGACATGGATGAGCAGAGATTTTAATAATTAGTTGACTCAACATTCATATTTACTGGTTGGATTTAACATAGTAAAATAAATAATACTCATTGCTTTACTAATAAACCAGTTTCTTCACTAAAGCATTAAACCATGATTTACCCACAATTGAATAGGCTACACAGCATACTAAACCAAAACTAAGTAAACCATAAATAAACAAAGGGGGAGAAATCAATGTCTTGTTAACCTGCAACAATGTGTATTTGTCTCCAGATGGCATTACTACTTTGTGCTCATATGTTAAGTGCAATGTCTTTCCACGTTGACAGGTCAAATTATTCTTTATGCCAACAACAGTTTTAACCAATATTAGAGATGCAAGACTCAACTTGAGGTTCACCCCAGGCTTTGAATGGCACATCAAAGTTCACACGCTGAGTGGGTGGAGACATTAGAAGACTGAAAAGAATGCCTCAACATCTGCAAAACTCAATGTAACAATTGCCCCTTAACTCCCTCAATTTTTTAAAATGCAAAAGGACCACTGAATTTTGGGCCCAGACATTTTGAGAAAGCTGTGGAGTCACCAAGGGATGCTGGTGGGTAGGCATATTTTCTTGCTTGCATTTCAGTTTTGGTCACTTAAACTGAGATATACGTAAATTACTCAATTAACATTCAAAGACTTCTGGTAGAGTTTTTAGCACAAGTAGGCAAATCAGTAGGAAATGCAACTAGCTGTGGACCAACTGATGAATAATGGGAGTACTTTGTGGTAGGAGTTGTTGACCTAAACCTTTTTCTTAAGAACATAAGATTTCTTTCCATTTTTTTCCTAACATGTTCAGTTAACAGTCTCCTCTCCTCATCTCCCTTCCCTTCCAGTCAATTAGACAATTCCTCTTACACGCAGGTTCCCCCTCCCTTTTCCATCCTCTTGCTGGGAAGAGAAGAGGAAGTAGACAGTTGTGTATGTGTACACTTGGGTGAGCCTATCTGTAGAATGGATTGAGTGTGAAAGAGACAGTGGCATCTACAGGAAATGTTCAAAAAAAGTTAAGATGGTAGCCATAAGGTTGCCATAAAAGCAGACACCCCAGAAAGAAAGATTAACTGGTATATTTTGATGGGAATCAGTTACTGGGATAGCCAACATCCCTCATCTTACACATGGCTGGTTATATTTATTTTAATCAGCAGTTATTTAATATTAGTGGGCAGTTATCCAGGTCCTGTTCTTTTTTACATTGCTCATACAGTTGTTGTGAAAAGAATTAAAAATAAACATTTGACATAAACATATACTTAGATGCATGCAAACGTATTGGAGGATATGCAACCAACAATTGGTTGCATCTGGAGTATGTAAACCTAGAGTGCAAGACCACTCTTCCTTTGGCAAAGGAATATAATGCAGCTATAATGCAATAAGATTGATTTAACTCTCACTTCTTGGTATCAAGAGAGGTATGTAATAAAATTAATGAATTTGAAACATTTGCAGTTATAAAAGTCAGATCCTGTATTGCACTGTGAAGCACAAACCTTAGGTAAATCCTAGATTTATACAATGCCAGGAAAAGAATCTGTGAATGGATGAGTTCTGGCTAGCATATTAGAATACATTTCTAAGGGGTAATCCTTTTGTTATTTTCCATTACGTTTAACAATGTTACACCTGACACCTAAAGGATGAACCAATTTATTAATCCAATTTTGTGGATTATAGAATGCTTTGTCATATAATCCCCATGAAGTGGAATAAATTAAAGCTTTTGCAAAAAATTCTGTTAGATTTTATAGCGTTATAAACCTATTTATTCATTAACATAAATTAACAGTAGTACAGCAAAATGCTTTCACAGATCAAGCTTTTTTAAAACCTTGCTATCACTTCTATCGCCCCTTGGGGTTTGTATATTTATAATGCAATGGCCCTCAGCTGAAAGAAAGAACAATTCTAGCTAACATTTCTACACGCAGTTTGCAAGGCAAATTAAATTCATGTTCTTCCTTTTGCTTGAATGTTCTGTAATGCATTTACAAAGCCTAATAATAGTAATGTACATTTAAAAAGCAATTTTCTAGTTTTTCTTTAGCATGAAAGAGAACACATTGCAGTGTGTCGAAAAGCCTACATAAGCACTTAACAAGGAAAAAGCGAGGAGTCATAATTCCATACTTTCAACAGTCTGGTAAAATCTATTGATAGCAGAATTATTCCAAAAGATTTTTCAGGAAAAACTCAAACATAGATGCACATTACAGTACACTAATTAATGTGCAGCCTGTTAATGAGACAAATTGAAAAAAGGTTTGCATTTTACAATATACTCACTTTGTGCTGCAAGCTGCACTTCCTACATGGAGACCTCAGGCCAACAAATAATATTTTTGTTTCTGTGAATGTTTAGACCCTTTCTTGTTTGTTCTCCTTTTCTTAATAAAAAAATCTTAATCCTCTCCAGCCATAGGTTACAATTTACAGATTCTGGTATTTTAGTGAGAAGAGAAAATTTGTAAAAATAAAGAAATAAAGATTCACCTGTCTAACACCCACCACATTAGGAAGAGAATGCATATTTTCAAAAAGGAAAAAAAACAGATCAGGTTTAAGCAATAAAAAAGGAAATGTGTTTGGAACACACTGTATTAGAAATCATTTCCTGTAGCTGTTTGCAGATGTGACACAACCCACAAATGCTCTGTGACTAAGTTGTTGGTTGACCATGACACATTTTGTTATTAATTTGGCAGTTGTATTCCTTTTGCATTTGAGGCCATAAAATATCTGTTCAGTTTCTATTTATAGGAAACAGATTTGAAAAAAAACCAGGTCCCAACTCATGTAGGGCTTTGTAAGTGATCACACCAGTGGTGGGTTGCCCTCGGTTCGGACCGGTTTGCAAGAACCCATAGTAAAACCGGCGGGAAGCTCTGCCCACTGAACCGGATGTCATCAGGAAGCTTCTGTGCAGCCCCGTTGCGAACCGGTAGTAAAGGTAAGTAGAACCCACCCCTGGATCACACGTATCTTTATGTGCAACTGGAAATGAACTGGCTACCAATGCAAGTTCCACACTATTAATCTTGACATCTTGTTAGGTTCTGTCTAATTGACCTCAAACACTGAATGACTTGAAATGATTCTTCAAACTGTAGTGTTAAAAGCTCACAATGGGCTGCCAGTGGCTCTTCTGACTCATCCTCGCCTAAATGATGCAGGGTTAAAAGGGTTGACAGAGGACCGTATGCAGATGCAGTAAGTGATGTAACTATGCATCACAGAATATTATAGTCTAGCATTCTCTGCAAAATTCAAAGATAGGAGGGAATTTCATAATGAGGAGGCCATCACTTATAGAATGTTTTCTAGAGAAACCAGGGCTTACCATGAGACCTAAAAGTATGGGCAACAGCCCTTGCTTTCAGTAATTAACATCAGCAAGAGGTTTCTTCAACAATCGTGTTTTGACTTGGTTGTGCCATTAGATATTTTTTCAGAATCATTTATAGTGTTTTTCTTTTACTTTTTTACATATTGTATTTAAAATTATTATTATTTCTTATGTTTTTGCAGTATACATGCAAATACTCAGGTAAGATTCAAATTAATAAAGTCACGATCATCGATTTTATATAGTACCTATGTACATACGTACCCATTACAGTACATTATGTAAAGTGTAGATTGTAAGTAAAAATGATAAGTCAAAGAAATTAATGGTATGATTTTTTTTAAAAAAACTAATCTGGTGTTTGCCCAAACCAGTCACTGTACCTCTCCATACATGTCAGCAAACCATTTTTACTTCTATCATGTACATATACCACTTCATACGCTGCCTTTTGTTCATAAAATCCCCACTTCTCTCTTTTTGAGGAACTAAATTGGTCCATCCAATCATAATTTTCTTGTTCTTCCTCTTAACCCATTCACTCTTCCTTTGTTGTTTGCTGTTTTATTTGTTTTGCAATTGGATCCTAATTCATTTTCTCTATATGACCAAACCATCTGCTTACTCCCATTCATATTCAATCTGTATTCATTCAACACCCATTCATTCTTGATCTTTTTTTTTAACCATATACTCTTTTGAAGTACTGAATATGTAAGTTCATAAACTTGGTCTAATTTTGCTCTAAATCACACATCCAGCCATTTTTTATACATAGGCTAAATTTCAGATCATGTTTATTTATTTTGAATGTAAAAAAAATTAATGAAAAGCTCTTAATGAATATTACTGCATCATTAATGCCTATGTAGTGATTCAGATTTCAGTCACTTTTGAGCTACCACAATACTTTTGCTGTGTTCCTGGATAGAGTAATCCAAAGGCTTCTAAAAAACTGCTCCAAATGCCATCACTCCAAAAACATTGTGGTTATTTCATCACCCATGCTCCCTTAAAGATAGATTTCTGTGTTAAGAATGTAATATTTTTTAAATGTTTATTGATACATGATTCCAAGTCAATATACACTGCTTTCTATAAATGTGGCTCACATAACATTCCATGGAATATATGCAAAATGTATGGCATTCAGAAGTTACATCTCCTAATAATGGTAAAGATTGAATTTGAGCAAATCTGAAGGATTACAAATTCCCTTAACTTGCTATGACGAATAGATCTGAGCTGCCAAATCTGCATAATCTTTAGAAGGCTAGAAATAAATTTCTTTATCTCTTTGTTGCCATGTAGTGGCCATCTACATGTGTGCAGCCCTGATTTGGTAGCCCTAATATAGTTTCTAGCTAATAAAGTCTGTTTGCCACATGAATACAAATCAGTAACTCTTCAATTTTAGCAATATTGAGAGAAGAGCAACAAAGATGATTAGGGGACTGGAGGCTAAAACATATGAAGAACGGTTGCAGGAACTGGGTATGTCTAGTTTAATGAAAAGAAGGACTAGTGGAGACACGATAGCAGTGTTACAATATCTCAGGGGCTGCAACAAAGAAGAGAGAATCAAGCTATTCTCCAAAGCACCTGATGCAGTAGTGGGTTTCAATTTCAGCTGCTAGTGGTTTGCTCGTGGGCGCTCGTGTGCACCACTTCTGCACATCCGCAGAGACATCCGGGCGAGTGGGCAGAGCCTCCCACCACCGCTACCTGTTCAACCAATCCGGGGTGAACTGGTAGCAACCCACCACTAATCTGAGGGTAGGACAAGAAGCAATTGGTAGAAACTAATCAAGGAGAGAAGCAACTTAGAACTAAAAGGAAATTTCCTGACAGTTAGAACAATTAATCAGTGGAACAACTTGCCTCCAGAAGTTGTGAATGTTCCAACACTGGAAGTTTTTAAGAAGATGATGGATAACCATTTGTCTGAAGTGGTGTAGGGTTTCCTGTCAAAGCAGGGGGTTGGATTAGAAGACCTCCAAGGTCCCCTCCAACTCTGTTATTCTATTCTATTCCATTTCCATACGCTTGCTTTCTTAAGGTATATATATTATTTCAGTATTTGCAAAACACAGAGATTTCATTCATTTTTAAAAAGACTTATGTGAACTTTTTGCTGAAAGAAGAAAAGTCTGAACTGATAACTTACAGATTTATGTATTAGAAACAGCTACAGGGGAAAAGTAAGGTGTCAATTACTTGATAGAAAGAAGGACAGGAGTCAAAATTCTGTTTTTTTAATTCTTTTTTCTTTTCTTTTTTCTTATTCCTTTTCTTTTTTCTATACTTTTATTGTAATGTACATTTTTAATTAAAATATTAAAAAGCATTAGCAATCTGGTTTTTAAATTTTAGTTTTATTTATTAAATTTAAGTAACATTAAAATTACATAGTAGTTTGTGTTCATGTTGCTATTTAGAATTGCATTTCTATTTGCATCTCATTCAGAATCACTTGCACTACTCTAATATATTTATATACATGAAGGTAGAAATATCTAGGTTCCATAAACAATCATATTAAGGTTACTTCTCTGTGTCAATGTATGGCCACTTCCCAATTCTACGTTTGAGAACATTTCTTTTTTATACTGGAAACAACACAGCAAAGATATTCATGAGTGGCATTCAAAAAACATTTGTATGGGGGAGGAGGATGAATAAAAATAAGATTCTTCTATTCTAGTAACAACAATTTATGATTTAGTAAATTACTATTAATACAAAGGAAGACAGAGATAATTTTTGAGAATGAATTTGAACCAAAATAAAAAGAAATCAAATAGATGAGATAAATAATATATAGTCCTACCGTTTTCAGTGTCAACATTTTCTAGTCCTCTTATCAGCGAAGTTAATAGCATAGATAAGAGATACGATTATGAGCTATATTTAATTCAGAAACAAGGATCAAATTGCTATTAAAGGTGGAATATCACATTATTAATAAACAGAAGTATTATAATATAAACCACAATTAAGACATTTGGGGTACCATATTTATTTTAGTAACCTAACAGCAAATAGAAAAATTCTGCATTAATAGCATCATTTTGCATTAGTAGAAACATATATGGCGCTTTAAAAGAATGAGCCTTTTTAACTTAGGGAAAATGAAATTTATTTATTTATTTATTTATTTATTTATTTATTTATTTATTTATTGGTTCGATTTATATGCCACCCTTCTCCGGAGACTCAGGGCGGCTTACAATGCGTTAAGCAATAGCCTTCATACTTTTGTATATACCTGCTTAGTAGGGCTTTTCGGCCCCCACTAAGCGGTGTTCTTTTTATACAATCCGGGTCCTCATTTTACCTATCTCGAAAGGATAGAAGGCTGAGTCAACCTTGAGCCTGGTGAGATTTGAACTTGCAGTAATTGCAGGCAGCTGGTGCTACTTAACAGCACTTTAGTATGCTGTGCTACCAAGGCTCTTTCAACATACCATATTTATTCTAAGACTTTATTATGAATAGTAGGAGAAGAATGCGTCTAACTGGAAAATTTAAAAGACTCTGAATGTGTATGTATTATTTTCTTTCCATAATAAACAATGTTTTCAAGAAAGGACTGGATGGGTTTGCAGAAACTGAAATATATTTTGTGATTTTTATTTCCCACATTCTTCTTCATCCCTCAGTAGGAATCCTTAGGAATACACACATTGCACATTAGATTTATAGAAAAGTCAGAAACAACATGATTGTTTTACTTCAAAAACTAATATACTGGAATTTTGCAATTCTTAAGAAATTGTCCCAAAGTTTCACTTCTCAAAGGTCTTCAAGGAAAAGCAAAGTCCAGTTGCCTTCTGAAAAAGCACCTTTGGGACAACTATGACCTGGATGACTGAAAATCTCCATATACATCCTAAAGCATTATTTCTGAGAAACTTTTCCCTCATGTTTCATGAATACAGGGAAGAGAAGTATACAGAAACACTATACATTTGCATTTTTTTCTTATGTGTTTCTGACATTTAGAAATAAGCAATAGGCACAGGCATTTTCTTCTTATGACATGTTTGATTTATTTCTTCTCTTTCTTTATCTCTTATTATTGTGAATTATATTATTCTGTATAATGGTAAATTTTGGACAGTGAAGTTTTTTTGCTTAAATCATTCTCTAACACAGTGTTTCTCAACCTTGGAAGCTTGAAGATGGGTGGCCTTCAACTCCCAGAATCCCCCAGCCAGCACCGCTGGCTGGGGGATTCTGGGAGTTGAAGGCCACCCATCTTCAAGCTTCCAAGGTTGAGAAACACTGCTCTAACCTAACAACTGGATTATAGTGGCGTTTGAAAGGTACTTATTATACTGCTTGCATTCATGCACAGTGACAGCAAGAAATTGCACCATTAACACATGTATATTTGATGAGTTCATCAAATAGCGCTTGCAGTTCCGGTATCATTTTTTTAAAATTCAATGGACTTCTTGCCAATGACTAGAGGAGGAGTTGTTAGTCCTCTGTATGACATTTCAGTACCAATGATTTGTATTTTAACTCCAGTAAGTGTTTCTTTACAACAATTGATTGTGTTTTGAGAGGGCAGGGGGCCCTGTTACAGTAGAATGAATTGTACTTTGAATGAATTAGATTTTATTCAGGTAGTATATAAACAAATGATGCTGGGAAGACACCTTTTCTGTGAGGGTATCCTTCAATCCTGCCATGCTGAAAAAATAAAACAAAAGGAAAGACTTTTAACAGAGAGGATGAATAGTGCTCCTTAAGAAGATATACATGCTTATCAGTATTTCTGATCCCGTCATTTTCGATATATTGGAAATATATTCCATATATTGGAATAGGGATACATTAGATGGGATGAGTCTGTACCTAGCAGATAAGAACACCTTTAATGCTTATGTTCAGTTCCATTTTCTTTTGTAGTTCATGTAGTTCTTGATCTGTAATTCAGATCAAGAATTCTGAATATGCCAGGCAACTAAATCTATTTACTATTTTTATTTTCCCACAACGGTCCCAATATAGCATTACTGTATTTTAAGGCATAACTGAAAATTAATACAATGCATGGATGGTATTCACTTACCTTCCCTACTGGTTCGCAAATGTGTGCGCACATGCGCAAGGCCTTCTGCGCATGCACAGAGACTCAAAAATATGGAAAAACGGGACGTCATGACGTCCTTGCGGGTGGGTGGGACATCCCGCAGTCGCCCCTACTGGTTCGTCCAAACCGGATACAACCGGCTGAATACCACCACTGCTTGGAAGATGTTTTGAAAAGTTTGATGCCATCTAAAAATAGATGCTAAATACTCAGAATATTCCAGTACCTGCTGGTGCCTGATATACACCTGCCATGCTATCCATTGCCAAAAAATAGACCCAATGACTTACAGTAGTAGGAAAACTCTTATAGGCTCCTTTACAGAATCTTTGTCACAAACCTGAAGCTGGTCTTTTGGGTTGTGTTCTGTGCTAAGTAAGGAATTCCCAGTAATAATCATAGAGAATTAAATGACAACTTACCCACCAGTTGGAATCCTCTTGTCCTTCTACTATAATGATTTCTCCAGCCGTGAAAGTGAGTTCATCTTCATGATCAGCCTGACAATCATAAAGGGCTCTGACACGATGCAGACAGGATGTATTCTGCCATAAGCAAGCAGTATTAAGCTTAAGGGTATGGATACTGTATGTCACACAGAATTGCAATAGCTAATCATACAAATATAAGGCAAATAAAAAAGAAGAAATGTTCAGAACAATAGGTATCTCTGAGGTTTTAAAGATAATTTGTATATTTGTGCATGTGTCTCATGCATCCATATAGCCAAGCTGACTGGAGTCAGTTTATGAAATGAAATCTCAATCAGATTGTGAAGAAGACCTAAATATGTAAGATGAGACCACCACACAATGAATTTCCTAATTGCTAAATGTTTCTAATTGCTAAATGCACACATAATCATACACATAATCATACACTGTGGCATTTCTATTTTTTAATTGAAATATTGAACAACCAACAGTTAATTGCCCCCAAAACTTATCTGAATATGGATTCATATATATTTAGACAGTATCTAGGAAGTTTTATTTCAGAAGAAGAAAGTTACTTTAGCCCATAAATGGGTATTCTACGTAAAAATAACCTCAGGATATTAAGTTTAAGAACTTACCACGTGTCCCCTTTTTGGCAGTGGTGGAGGAATGTCATCTGATGATTCAGAAGATCGAGAAGAAGCCCAGTGATTCTCTCTTGAGTTTTGGTTTGAGGCAGCTGCAATGTAGAAAGATATGTCATTTATATATCATTTTTGGATGATCTGAGTGATTATGCAGAATATATGTTGGTGTGTTTAATGCTGTGTAACTATTTATATCATATACGCTTCCCATACAATATAGGACACATAGTGGGTCACTTCTGAAATAGTGGATTCTTCTGAAAGGAGAAATGAAGACTTTATACACTCCTGAGTTATAGAACCAGTATTGTTGATTGAACAATCTGATGCTCTTAACAGTTGCCGTATCATTGCTGAATTCCTGAGAAGTATAAAGATATTGTTTCCAAACAACAGAGAATAATAACTTCTTTCCATTCTTCAATGGTCAGATTCCTGCTTGTGTTCAGTTCTAGGCATATTTAAATAAAGATTGAGAGAAACTGGAGCAGGTTCAAAGAAAGGGGGGAGGAGAGAGAGAGAGGGAGAGAGAGAAGGAGATGGAGGGAGGGAGAGGGAGAGAGAGAATGAGAATGAGAATGAATGAATGAATGAATGAATGAATGAATGAATGAATGTTGGGATGTGTTAGAATGAGATCCAGAAATGGACACTTGAAGTCTGACAGAGTGCAAGATTAAATTTTTAGTTATCCCATTTTATGGTAGGTTTATTTGTCACAATGTGATGAACCTAATGCCAGTATCTTCAGGATAATGTGCACTGTAATTTAAAGCTATAACTTTACATTTTCTGGAAGGGTCAGAGCCCCCATTTATTCTTTCTCTCCAAACTTTACTGTTTGTGCAAAAAAAAACAAACCCTGATACATGTTATGATGAGAAAAGGTCTAGAAATTCTAGAAAAGTTTGAGTCCATAAATTAATCCTAGTTTAAAACCAGTTTTGATGACCCAAAATTGGGCTGCTGGCAGGAGAACTACTAATCCTGAAGAAATGGGATGGAATCCAGTCCCATGAACCTCAAATAACCACAAGCTATTTTGGATGCTGGCACAGATGGAATGTAATAAACTCAACTGGAGAAAGCAAGGACACACTTTGTGCTGGAGGATTTATTGTGGTTTTACTCAGATATTCATGGTGGCTTACCCATTCAGACTCAAATGATTCAAAGGCATACATAATTTGAAGCCCATCCCTCTAGGGGAAAATTACATGCATCCAAACATCACAGGAAGTAGGACTACCATGTAGACTATCAACTGAAGGGCCATTAATGGATGAAGGCTAAGGAACAATTCAATAATTCTGAGCAAAACTGCTATGCTTATCCCCTTCTTTAACGTATATGAAGCAAGCGTGCATCTAAGCATGCATTAGAATAGGAGGTCAATATGCCATATTCCTATTAGCCCCAATTTAGGACACAGATATCGCCCTGTTTATCCCAGTGAAACAGCAGCATGATTAATTGTACCTATCTCTGGGGAACTTATACGAAAACTAATGAGTGCATGAAAGGGACAAGTGTATTTATAATTTGGAATCACTACTTATGTAAAACTGTAGTAGCTGGCCATTTCCTATTGACCTCTGAAGTTGATGTGCTACTGGATACATAGAGTTTAACATGTATTGAGAATGGACTCTTCCATCACTGAAGGAAATGACTAAGGAGAAACAGAGCAGCACTTTGTCAGGCCTGGAAGCCATCTTTTGCATTGGGCCTTCAGGCCTGCCACATTTAGTTCTGTGGGAAACTGGGAGGGGGGGTTGTATTAAGCAGGGGTGATATATAGTCATAATAACATTCCTTTCTCAGAGAGTCAAGGACATCTTGCCCTACACCTGGAAGAGTGTGACTGGGAGGCTCTACAGTTGGGATGATGCTTTGATTGTATCATGTGATGGACATGTGAGTGCTGGGCAGAGACCTGGACTTTCCTTTGGGTGGGGAAAACCTGGAAGCTTTCAGATTAGAGGTTTTCCCAGATGTGCCAATATAATATCTCTAATAAAATGGAACTTTGAGGAACTTCAAGCATCGGAGTCTTCTTTCACTGGGGGTGTTACTTGGAACCCTGACACACTTTTCAGTATCTTTAGAGATTTCACAAAGAAGAAAACAGACTGTTCTTCTTAAATGCCAGAACTTGGAATAGTGATTTTGCTTAAGACAAATTTTGTCTGAACGTGATGAAAAATGTCCAATTCGATAGCCAAACTATCTGTTTACCCAGACTCCACTGAACACACTCGAGAATAACTGTGCAGCCATTTGCCAAGATTACTTTAATTTGGATTATTGTATAGAGCATGAGTTCAACTTCATAGCCAAAATGGCTTCTCTCCAATCTACAGAGCCATAATAGTATACTATAAAAGGTGTCACTTCCATCACAGATTAGGGTAGGCAACCTTTGTTATCCCCTAGACCAGTGTTTTTCATTCTTGGCAATTTTATGTGGATCAATTGCCAGAACTCCCAGCTGAAGTCCACATGTCTTAAAGTTGCTAAGGTTAAAAAATATAGCTGTACACCATAAACTCAGTGTCCTCATGGCTGATGGGCCTCAAGAGATATTATAGTGATTGTTTTGCTTTTCTTGTTTCTGGAATTGCTAATTTTAAAGGTGGGAGTGACATCACACAAGAAATCAAAAGTGTTTATTATGACTGAACAGAAGTCAGATTTGAAGTGCAAAATGTGTTTTGGAAGGATCTGTATGTAGCATCTGTCAAAATACTTTAGAGCAGTTAGGAATAACTTGGTATGGCAGTAATCACTTTATGCCAGGGGGAAAAAGTTCTTTGAAGTGTTCCACCTGTAACTACTCAATATCCAAATTAGAGATTTTGATCAAAGTTAGCTATCAAATAAATAATTTATAACATTATTATTTTAGGATAAACTGTGAAGTAGGTGTGTTTAAATAATTCGATAAATATTTCTGAATTTGTATGGGAAAATTTTTCCTTATTAATTTCTACATTCTATCCATGCAAAGTTTATAGCACTCATATAATTGCACTTTCTGTAGCACTACTTTTCATAATGATAAAACTTGAAAAAGTATTTTTTTCCCATCTTCCTCCCCCGCCCAACTATTGTAGGCGATTATGTAGGTTGACTTTCTTCACAACTTGAATGCCTCTCTGAAGAAAGAGATATCAATTCTCACTTACAAATGAATAGTATATTTAAAAGAATTTATCTTACCTTGCTGCCAGGAATCTTCAGAGAGTTCAGATGGCTGAGAACTGAGGAAAATAATACAGGTGGAAATGAAGAGGGAGAGGAAAATTATATGCATGCATGCATGCATATATATACATACATACATACATACATACATACATACATACTGTATGTATGTGTATGTCATGCACATATATGTATATAGAGATGAATAATCCTCTACTTGTTACTTGTTACTGGACATTAGACATGTCTAAACAATAACCTCTATGTAGATATTCCCAGTGTAATGCAAAGTAGCTTAAATTTGCATTCACAAAATACCCTTAAGAGATTTCCACAGTCCCAGCTATTCCCAACTGCTGGCTGATAAAGAAAAGAAGAACAGTGAAAATGATTATTTTGGCCAGAGTAGGTTTTATATTCCTATTACCAACCACCTTATATGCAATCAACATAAGAACCTCTTAGATGCTATTCAGAACCAGGAAGTACCTTCAGACAGGTAGCATTTTTATTCACTTCTTCATATTATGTGTACACAATTACCTCAAACTCCTAGGAGAAGCTCCTTCTGGAGAGCAGCGCCTTGGAAGTGAAAAAGATCTAGAATCTAATCAAACAGAATCGAAGCTATTTTTCTCTGTTATGAAGCAAACATCATCTAATGAGTTAGAAACATAGTAGTAAAACCAGTATCAAAAGCATAATGGATCAGTTATCTGAATCAGTATAAAGCTACTTCATATATCTCTTTATTTTAGGCATTCCCTGTTACGCAACAGTAAATTTTTCAGTTGTGGTTCAGTAGCCTCTCTTACCATCAGAAGGACTGTGATTCAGTGGCGTAGAGGGGAGAGGCTCTGAAGAGGTCCGCTTATGCCTAATGGTCAGAGGTGGAGGCACAGCTCTTTTAGTTGCTGTATCTACAGGATAGACAGAGTTGCTGGTTGGGGGTAATGGTGGAGGGAAGCTGGGGGCTGAGAAAGAAATTCAATTACAGAAATCTTAATAAACTGTGAGAAGCAAATAAGGAGAATAGATTAATCATATCCTCAGATTCATCTACTGTATTTATATTAAAGCATAAGTGTATTTGTTTTACACAGATTACATTAAATATTAAAATAGATTAGCACTTTTACTAAAATTAACATTTAAAAAAATGATACAATTCCAAGACTAATATACAAAGGTGTACCAAAAACACTGTCTGACCTCTGGGTGCATTGCGTGGCGGCAGTGGAGGGCCTGAACAGGCATAAGAGGGAGGAGATGCTTTTTCAGCAGATCTAGAGGCATGTGGTGTAGCATATAAATCATGGCATTTGTTCTGGGATGCTGGGCTGGTTCCTCTGAAAAAGTCGGCTGGATTCTTCCATGACTGAGAGGCTGGCCCAGGAAGATTGTAGCAGCTTTGTGGGCGATGAAAGTGATCTTTTTTCACCAAATAGGGCTGAAACATACAAGTAGACTACATTACTGGAAAAGTGAAGTTAAGATAGTCTTCTTTATATTCATATATTTGTATCAGTTGAGGTGGCACAATGATTAGAATGCAGTACTGCAGGCTACTTCTGCTGACTGCTGGCTGCCAGAAGTTTGGCAGTTTGAATCTCACCAGGCTCAAGGTTGACTCAACCTTCCATCTTTCCAAGGTGGGTAAAATGAGGACCCAGATTGTTGGGGGCAATATGCTGACTCTGTAAACCGCTTAAAGAGGGCTGTAAAAGCACTATGAAGTGATATATAAGTAAGTGCTATTGCTACTGCTATCCTATATGGGACCATTATGTTAGGAAAAACATCCTCTTTAAAATGGTGGCCTTAAATATATAGTAACAGGGAGCACAACTTTTGGATGAAAATCTGTGGGTGGCCACTTAACCACCAAATGAAATATGCTCAAGGCCCCTGATATTCAACGCCAGGACCTCACTGATTTTATAATTCAGTGACTGTGATAAATAGCTATGTAGTTTTCATGGAATTGGTATCAGAATATATATCCAATAAAAACCTGTTAATAAGGTGCCAAATCTATACCATACCAATTAAATAATAATTAATACTTACACATTTCAGCCTGACCAGAAGTGATGAGATCTTACCTTTTCATCCAATTCATCATCACTTTCAAATATCTCCTCTTGGCCTGGCTGCCACTCATATTCAACATGGGCCCGCATATTGAACTGATTATTTTCAGCCTTCAGTAGCTGGAAGATACAGAACACCCCATCTCTGCTCATGATCATTTTATGCGGGGAAAGTTCCTAGTATTTCTAACCTCATTGGACTAACAGCTGTTTTCTTTGGTGTTTGGGACTTTCAGTGGAAATTAGGAAGTCACAGGGAAAAAAAGGGAAGGAATATTCAGATATGTAATCACACTACTATAAATACTGTGCTATGAACTCAGAGTAATCTTACATAGAACAATTGTTCTGCTTTTACTCAGTTTTAATTCAGTTCAGTGGAAGAGAAGGTGTGTAGACATTTAAAAGAAGAAATTCACAGAAATTCTCGAGGTGATTTTTATTTTGCATTTATTAGATAAAATATGGTCAAAGGATATAAGTGAATACCCTTTCAATCATTTATCAGTGGTGCAGCCTTCCTTCCTTCCTCTTCCATTCAGTCCCAAAGGCAGGCATCATAAGTGAACTCCTTCCACTGAGCTTTTTCAGATGATATGGGCAGACAGAAAACTATAGCTGTATTCCTAGTAGAAGCATTTTCTATCATTTCCAGCTCACTAGTGGGATTCAAATCCCGTTGCTACCGGTTCGCTCGTGGGTACTCCTGCACTTGCGACACTTCTGCTCATGCGCAGAGATGTCTGGGCGGGCAAAGCCTCCCGCCGCCACCGCTACCGATTTGCCCGATCCGGGGCGAACCGGTAGCAATCCACCACTGTTCCAGCTCCATTGCTTAGGCCAGTGTTTCGCAGCCTCAACAACTTTAAGATATGTGGATGTTAACTCCCACAATTCTCTAATGCCTGGGGGATTCAGAGCGTTGAAATCCATACATTTTAAAGTGGATGAGGTTGAGAAACTCTGGTGTACGCAATATTAACCTTGTGGCACTCCAGAGACATGCTTTCTCCATTGCCCTTTTACGACAGAATCCCCTCATAATTGATTGACTCTGAATCTGCCTGTCTTTCAAAATACATTGAAGATTTGGCTTTTTCCCCAGACATTGAGTTAGGGCATGTTTAAAAATAATTCTCAAATACTCAAAACTAAACTAAACCAGAACAAAAACTGAAAAATCTCACAGGAAAAAATAGTTCTTGAAATCACAAGACCAACTTCAGCACGAATGAATTCAGGGCTGAGGACTGAATATTTTGAGATTTCAACTACATTATTTCTGATCTATGAAAACCTACCTATTATAGCTGATTTTAAAAAATGGGGAGTGGGAGCTGCATCTGATATTGGACTTGTATCTAAACCATGGCATTTCAGTCCTTTGCTTAATTTTATGAATAAAATTATGACATGTAAGAATGCATTTCATGGTTTGCCTGTGATTAAGAAATCTTAGTAGAGATTCCTTCATGCCTGAAGTTACCAGATGCCTAGCAAGAAGAGGATCTGTCCTCTTTTTGTCTTTATGTTCTTTGTCCTTCATATATTTTTGTGTGTGTCTCTATGTGAATACATGTCTAACTTTTCACTAATACAAAAGAAAATAGAAACACATTCTCTAGATTTTTGTTTGCAAGCGAGTAGAATCTGTTACTCTATCCTCTTTATACAATGATCATGCACATAAATCATACAAAAACAAAAACAGGTTAATATATTGAATCATAATTCAATCAGTTGTGATTATGATTCAATATATTTCAGCTGTTATTTTTAGTTAACAAGGTTCTGCTCTTAATAAATTTACAATTAAGCGCTATGCTAAATAAAACTGAACACCTATCAGAGAAGAGATAATGATAAAAGCTGCAGAAAAAAAGGCACGTATACAGCAGAGCTATAATAGTTTTCAACATACTTTGTATTTTGAAAACATGCTGCCTATTGCTATGTCTGGAGCACATTATCCAGACACCTCTTGTCAAGGCTTTAGGTATTTGTGTTAAACCTGCTGTTGCTTACCAGATCTTCACATGTAGTGTGATTCAGTAGCCTAGCAATATCAAGGGCTGTCTCTCCAGCTTCATTAGCTGTGGGAAAATATCATATGTCATTTGAAGATTGTGGTTATATGGATGTATTAATATTTCCAGTTTGAAACTGTTTTTTTTTTCTAACAAAGGGTTGTTAAAAACTGTGATTTTTTTAGCATGGCTCAAATATAACTTTTTTACCATCATCTATATGCAAAGCAAGAACAGCAGTGCAACACTGCAGGTAGGTCAATATGAAAGCCACAGCCATGCAATCAAAGCCTTGCCCATTTTTCCATGCATTATGCTTACAAAAAGGGTGGGGCTTCAATCACATGGATGTGGCCCCCATATTAAGTTTTTGACCCGCTCCCTGGAGAGATCCCTGAAAAAGAGAGAGATTGCAAAAGACAGGAAAACAATATATCAAACAGTGCTGCAATGCTGTGACAATTGCCTCATCTAGAGCCTCTGCGAAAAGCATTTTGAAAAAGATTTTCTACTCTGGATTAAGCAGGTAATGTGGGAGAAATCAGAAAATATGAGCAAAGTTCTTGTAACAGGAAAATATGTGGTGTGTTTGAGCATCCCTCATCCTCAGGGCTAAGCCATCCTGAAACACTACACTACTGTATGGTTTTGATGATTCAGGTGAAATGAAGAACAGTATACAAAATGTCAGTATTAGGCATTATGTTAACTCAGAGTATTGTGATGGAAATAATTTTTACTTTCTTTTGTTTTTAATTAACATTTGCTATGTTAAAATAAGACCTCTGGTGCATAAAGGTTGTTGGAAATAAACCAATTGGACTGCAATATATAAAGTTGCTCTGTTTTAAACACAATTTTTAAAATATTAATTCTTAAGTGATTCTCCAAGTTACATATTGAAACAATTAACATAAGAGCTAATGTTATGTAAATTTAAATATTGTGTACAATAAAATACAAAATATGCAATGAAAGCTGCTCTATTGTTTTCACAACTACAGGCATTATATTAGAGAAGGATCTGTGTCATTTGAGAATAAAATCTCTCCAAAATGACTGGTTGGGTTGATACTATGGTGTTAAAAGGATCCTAATATTTTTCTTAAATAGAAGAACAACCAAAATCCAATTGTTATATCTACAGTTATATGACTCCTTGCCAGATCATGGAAGTCATAATTAGAAGATCAGCTAGACTTTAGCTTATGAACATATTACTAAACTACGGTTAATCAATATTAGACATGAAACCTAATTTCTTTCTACAATTGCATCAAAGAAGGAAAGGGGACGTGAATTGCTCATAACTGTAGAGAAGATAGGTTTGTTTTATCACAATAAATTGCAAAATGTAGTGAAACTGTAAGATTCTGAAAAATGAATGTATGAATAGAAAAATATTAAAGTGCTATTATCCAGCAGTAAAGTATGCCAAGCCAGCATAAAATTTGCTGCACTCATTGCCAATTTCTATTCTGCCACAGAAGGAGACTGCAGCTGGTCCTGTCACTACTGATTTAATGTGGCCTGTTAAGGCATGTGATTGGTGAATTTCCCTGGCTTTGTTTCCCATCTCACTAACCATTGCCTCCGGAGAGAGAAAAGAACCCACCAGTTACTCTGCCTGCAAGGACTGTAGTTGTTAGGGCTGGAAACAAAAGAGCCTGAAGCCAGATAGGCTCATCATCAAACTCCTATGCAGATGCCTTCTTCTGAGGTCATAAAATGAATGCACATTGTCCAAAACCAAGTAAAGGCAGGAAAAAAAAATGCAGGACTTCAACCCCCATATCTGATGTGTATTAGCTACTACATATAAATATCTAGTAACTGATTTTCTTTGTTAATCAGGCCTATTTTCTTATCAATTATAAAAGCAATTTGCCTATTCAAGTTTTGTCCTTGGCTCTTGTGCTTATGCTCCTGAGTGTAGGTTTTTGTTACTAGAGTGAGATTTGCTGCCTTGCCCTGGGAAAATAGCTGCCACCTTTTGGCTTAGACAAGTGTAGGCAGATGCCTGGAACAGCATGTTTAGCCAACAATCAAATTACTAACTATTGGGTTTGACAGATATGAACATACACCTAAAACAACACATCCAGTCATTGCAGAATGTTGTTCTCTTCCATGGTTCTATGGAATTTAGTAATTATTTTTAATTAAGAGCAGTTGCCTATAAAGTTGCCAAGAGTTGGACATGACTGAATGGGTAAAACTAACTATTCTTAGTTCTAGAGGAGATCAACCCTGACTGCTCTTTAGAAGGCCAGATCCTGAAGATGAAACTCAAATATTTTGGCCACCTAATGTGAAGGAAAGACTCACTGGAGAAGAGCCTAATGCTGGGAAAAATTGAAGGCAAAAGAAGAAGGGGACGACAGAGAATGAGGTGGCTGGATGGAATCACTGAAGCTTAAATGGACTCCAGAGGATGGTAAAGGACAGGAAGGCGTGGAGGAATGTCAGCCATTTGGTCACGATGGGTCAGACACAACTTCGCAACTAACAACAACAAACTATTCTTAAATGGCTTGCAGTTAAATACTGTCCTGAAAAAGACTAAACCAATGCAGTAACATTAATGGGAATGGGTTAAATGCAGATTCACTTAACAACCATGTTACTAACTTAACAAATGCAATGATTCACTTAATAACTTTGAGAGAAAGGTCGTAAAATGGGTCAAACTCACTTAACAAATGTTTCACTTAGCAACATAAATTTTGGGCTCAGTTGTGGTCATAACTCAAGGACTACCTGCATTCACTATACATATTGTAGCAATATAATGAAATAGACTGACATTTTGCACCCTAAGTTTATTTCATGATCACTTACTGATTGTGATGTTGGCTTTTGCTCGCAGAAGGAGTTTTATGCATTCAGGTTTATTATGTAGGCTACAATAATGAAGGG